>OX327690.1:28552500-29752500 GCA_946807835.1 Ailanthus altissimus | reverse complement strand
CTGGAGCATCAGGCAGAAATTTTGGCTGCTGAATTTCCAATGCGCTGCAATGAATTTGGCTGTCTAAAGATCCTGCAAAAGTTACTAACTTAAGTACAAACTTGTCTATGCTACAGTGTATGTTTGCGATTACTTTTACAAAAAGAAAATACTGCTGAATAAAAGGAATTCCATAATATCACCTAAAAACAATCAAGTGTTTTTCACAAACACTTCAAATACTTCTCTACCTCAAAAGCACTTCTCAGAAAAGCACGTATCAAACTGAAAGTGCTTGTAATGGAACTGAAATACTTCGAAACACAAATATAATAACAGTCGTTGCACCGTTCATACAAAAGCAAATCTATTGCTAACACTTATAAGCAGATAATTATAACTAAATCATTCAACGAAAACGAAACAGATAGTAATTAGAACCAAAACAAGGAGCAGAAATGTTTTCAACTCCAAAATAATAATTTTCACACAACTAAGTGAGTAAACAGAAGTAGGATCAAATAGACAATTAAAAACAAAGATTCAAAGTAATTGCGACAATCGAAACAATTAGAAATAAAATAAAATGAAGAATTACTATCAAAACGAAAAGTAGCGACAACTTTAATGAGCTTACGGTGAGAGAGACGGCGAGGTAGGTCACGCGGCGGAGCAGGTGAAGCCGTTAAGATGCGCTGCGCCGATGCCGTTTTTGCCAGCCGCTGCAAAGTCGCCATTCGTGTTAGAATCGTAGCAGTATTAGGAAATTTCGATCTCTTAGTACGAGTAGAGCACGAGCCTGGCGTGGAGCGAGTTGGATTAAATTGGCACGTTAATATTAGTCGGTGGTTAAGTTTTATTTCCAACAATAATGTTAAGTTTTAATCCCAAATTTTGAATTTTAATTGAAGTATTAAATAATTGTTAAATGATTAATTTTAATAATTTTTAGAATTATTTATTATATTATTTTTTTAATTCAAAAGTTACTTAATATTTTATTTAAAATTTAAAATTTAAATGACAATTTGCGACGTATAGCATTAATGTTTAAATTATCACCGTTAACTATTTTGTCACTTTTAATAATTTCATTTAAATAAATTCAACTAAATTTATATTATTTTCTACAGGCTTCAGCTGATATATAGCGAAAATAAGAAAATTATTAAAATCGTTATTTTCAATGAAAATCAAGCAAACGAGAGAGCAGTACAGCAGCAGGTATAACTAGTAAGATCAATTTGTGATGATTAGCTTAAATATTAGTATATAATTACCAATAATAAATGATAATGAGTCATATGTAATTAATTATAATAATAGAGTAATCAAATTAATCACCATTTTTATCCTTTTTTTATTTTTTTATTTTTTTATGTTATTATGTTCTTTAAGTAAATTAATGCAAAATAATATGTTGATGAATAGCGATGATTGATGATTTGTGAATTTATGGAATTTAATTTTGTCTTAATTTTTTGTTTTTATTTTAAAAAATAAATGTAAAAAATTCATATTATCTTTATTGTCATCATTTTTAAACTGCTCAACTCTAAACTAAATTTGATAAAATATTTTTTTTTTAAAAATATATGAAAGTTAATTTCATCAAAAGATTTCAATTTCATTTGAAAAAAATAATTCTAGTAGTATGAATAGGATGATTCATTTGAAAAAGTCCGTAAGAAGAAGGATCCATTTATAGAAGCCACGAGAATTCATTTGTGGAGCACTATTCAAACATTAGCACAAATAACAAAATAGGAAACTTGGACTTTACAAAATTAATAAATTTTTTATATTCATAAATAGACTACAAATTAATAAATTATTTTATATTCATAAATAGATTGCAAAAGAAGTATAACTATTCTTTCGCATTAAATTTATTTGAATATTAAAATTTATTATCAAATTATAAAAATGAGCATACAAAGTTAAGGACTTAATATATTACTGAGTTATCCACAATAAATAAGAATTATTAGAGATTATTTAAAGTTTATTGAGTCAAATGAACAACAATAAATGATTGCATAAAGTGCAAGATTTTTTTTTTTTTTGGATTCATCATAAAGTGCAAGATTAACAATAAGTAATTAGCTTTAGTCTTAATTGAATTGATTAAATATTCCCAAATCTTCAACATAGTCGGGGCTATTGAACATGGATAATCATATTAAAATATATCTAGCATTATATTTTAATAAGAACGAGTATCACTATATTAGTGATTATTTACATATTAAAATTTTAAATTTTGAACTAAGATTTATAAATATTAATTGAATTTTTCGTTTTAAGCTAAGAGATATAATTTCCACGATCAAAATTATGGCTAAAAATTAAAAAAAAAAACTCACAAAACATTTTTTATTACACAATGAAGTAAGAACTTTGTAATGGTGACAGTAAAATAAGGTATGAATATATTGATATAAATCAAATTGAGATTGCATAATTGATGAGGTTTTTAGTCATTTAAAAAAAAATAGAAAAAACAGTAGAGGGAAAAAGAGAAAAATAATTATTAAAAAAAAGAGTAAAGTGAAACTTTAATAAAATTATAAGTCATGTGATCACTTCAATAAAATATCTAAAATTACCGTATATAAAAGATAAGATGCAATGAATAAACTAACTTAATCCTTCACTAATCTTTACAATAACAGATTGCTTATCATAATACCATTTAAAAAGCAAATGATTAATAGAAATTCAGAAAAGTAGATGATTAATAATTATATATGATTCAAAATCTGGATAAACCTTAAAAGAGTAACAAATTAATATTTAGATTTGGCTTTAGTAAAATTATTTTAATAGGAAAAATATCTTAGCCTCAAAAAACACAATCAACTCTCTCATGTCATGCGCTCACAAGAGCGTGAGCATCACGTCGTATATAAAAAACAAAGATTCCCGCATAGAGAATTCAACTGGTAATCGATTTCTCTCCCTTTCGAGTTTCAATCAAGAGAAACCAAATCAATCCATGGCGTCACGTGACAAGAAACAGGCGAAGCCATCAAGCAGTCGATCCGGCGGCATACGCACGCTCTCCGATCTGAACCGGCGGTCCGGACCCGACTCCGACTCCGACGATGATGGGCCTCAAGAGTACTACACTGGTGGCGAGAAGAGGTCCATTTTCTCTAAATCTCTCTCTTTTTAAACAAAAATTTAGCTCATAATATTATTTATTGTCTTTTTTCTATTGTTAATTTTAATATTCGTTTAATTTCATTGAAGAATGGAATTTCTTGATGCTTGTTTCTCATTTTCATATAGTGTAATGAAAGTCTGTTTGGTTGCACAGAATATCAGAAAAATGAATCTGCTTCTTTCAGTTAAATTTTCAATTGGTTGAGGTTTTAATGGAAAAAGAGAGGAATGTTTCTTGTCAACTCTATTAACTTTCCCAATTGCATAATATTTTTTTTATAAGCAGTATTGAAGACTTAACAGTTGGGATCCTGTGATAGTTTGCTTTGGAAGAAACCTAGTAGCTGTTAAAAGAATAATTAGTGCTTGGAGGAAATTGATTGTGAAGTTGGGGTGTGTCTTTTTTTTTTTCTCCTGATACCCAGAACTCCTTCAACCTTCTCTACGTTCCCGAGTTGTAAACCAGGGACTACTTCCGAACCCTACAACCTTGATAGTCAGGAAACTTGTAGGATATAAATATCTTAGTTAGGTGGCCCCAAGGGTTTTGAACCCCTGACCTCTTGGTTGAATTCAAAGGTTTGTACAGCTGAACCATCCCTCTTGGGGTTCAGGTGTGTCCAGTTGTTATTTTTGGAATAGTCAAGATTCAAACCCGAGAACCAAGGTGAACCACCGGAGCTAGTTTTGGGTTGGAAGAAGTGTTAATTTTTTTTTTCGGGCCTAACGGTTTTAACATTCTTTGAAGTTATTTCCTTCTCTTGAGTGTATCATATATATATAGTTTTACTTTTTGCTGTTTCATGGGACTCAAGAGCAATTTGCTTGAATCATTCCTATTACTCCTGGAAGAAACTAAAATTGTTGAAGCGTCTTTTGGATACAATTCAAATTTCAAAACTGAACAAGAACTCACTATGCTTAGCGACCTGAGATTTGTATTATTGCACTAGACCCTGGCCTTCATAGTCCCGAGTTCATTGAGTACTTAAAACTCACAATGAAATTTTAATTCTAAATATGAATGGCAACTCTATATGCCTTGGATTATTGGGAGTCCAGTATAAGTGTTGCTTTGAGTGTTCTTTGTGAGTTTCATAAGTGAAGGCATTTTATGTTTGAGTACAGCTGATATAGTTCCAATTATTGCCATGATATGGTTGAGTGAACTGATTTGAACCTTCACCTGCTAATTTGGGCAGGTTGTTTCACTTTTTTGTTTGCCAAGTATAGCCATTTGCTTTCATATATTATAGGCTATTTGTGAATAGCTAGTATTTGTGGATATAAATGTTGCAGTGGTATGCTTGTCCAAGATCCTTCAAAGGGTAATCCTAATGATGTGGATGCAATTTTCAATCAAGCTAAGGAACTGGGAGCTGTAGAAGGGCCTCTTGAACATCTCCATCCTTCTTCAAGCTCAAGAAACTTTACTGGAACTGGTAGATTACTCTCAGGGGAAACTGTGCCATCTGCCCCTCAGCAGCCTGAGCCTGTCATTCATAACATTGTCTTTTGGACCAATGGTTTCACTGTCAATGATGGCCCTTTGAGGAGGTTGGATGATCCTGAAAATGCATCTTTTTTAGAGGTAATAGCAACAAGGTCGAATTGCTGTATTTAGATATAAGTAGAAAGTAACGACATTGTCTCGTTGGAGGTTGTTAATTTCTGGTTTTGATATTTTTGAGTGTGTTAGTAGAGTGTGAAAACTTTTATAGCAAGGATTAAATATTTAATCTTTTTTTCCTTAATTTTGCCCATTTGAGTGACACTGTTGCTAACCTTACACAGTGTTAGGATCCCACATCGGTTAAGTATGGGATTAACTGGTGGTTTATTGACCCTTGGGCACCCTTCCCTTATAAGCCGGTTTTTAGGGGTGAGTTCTACCTAAGGGTTTATAACATTTGGTATCAGAGCCAGCCCCACGCAAGCGCTTACGTTGCGGAAGGGGTGACCTGGAAAGGCCAGAGTGGGCCGCCGTGGACGTCGGTGTCAGAAGCGTGGTGGTATGTTAGGATTCCACATTGGTTAAGTATGGGATTAATTGGTGATTTATTATCCCTTGGGCACCCTTCCCTTATAAGCCGGTTTTTAGGGGTGAGTTCTACCCAAGGGTTCGTAACACACAGATTGTCATTTTGTGTGCATTTTCAACTTTTCTTCTCTTGATTGAGTGTAATTCATAACTTAAAACTTGTTGGGTTCTCTTGTCTTTGCGTTTTAGAGTATTAATTCTGACTTAATGATGATATCATGCTTATGGCTTATGAGGTGGTTATGTTCTGTTGTAGAGCATCAAAAAGTCCGAGTGTCCAAAGGAGCTGGAACCTGCAGATGGAAGGGCCTCAGTTCATGTCAATCTGATAAGGAGGGATGTGAAGTGCCCTGTAAGTTAATTTTATTGCTTTTAACCAGCATTATATGTGATGGGGCCAAGCATATACATTTGTTTAGGTGTACCAGGCAAGGTATTCTATTGAATGCCATTTATAATCCAAATATGCATAGATGTGATGCACATCTAATTGGAAATTAATTAAACTCTTAAACTCGTGCTTGAGAATATAAACTCCATCAGATCTTAATATTTATTTTCTCTTAGGAACCGGAAAAGTGCCACGTTCCATTTCAGGGGGTAGGAAGAACACTAGGTAGCAGCAGTACTTCCGCAGCTTCCGAACCAACTGCTGATTCTACTCCTCTCAACACAGCTCCAACCCCTTCTGAGGGCCTGGTTGTCAATGACAAGCTTCCATCAACATCAATTCAGATTAGATTGGCTGATGGAACCCGCATGGTAGCCCACTTCAATCTCCACCACATAGTCAATGACATTCATGCCTTCATTGATGCATCTAGACCTGGAGCTCCGAGGAATTATCAGCTGCAAATGATGGGATTTCCTCCTAAAGTTCTCACTGATCGAACTCAGACTGTAGAGCAGGCAGGCCTTGCCAATTCGGTGGTTATCCAGAAATTCTAATCAAGCTGTATGCTCTCCTGTCACTCTCAGTTGCTTATTATTAAGTGGAAATATTCCATCAAACTTAGAACAAACCGGTGTGTCAATTACTTATATACGGAGAGGAGGGTTTAGTGGCTGATTATGGTTAATGGAGTTGCTCCTTGTTTTTACGGATCTTATTTACATCTTTTTTGCCTTTTAGTACCATATTCCATACTTCCTCTAAATGTCAAAAATGTGAATTCAGTTTGCATCATTTCCCATACCTTTTGAGCACGTATTGTTCAGTATGATTTATATTAAGACAGGAGGTAATCTGTGCATAATATAATTAAATAAGTGAAATAAATATTTAATTTTATGAATTTAGACTTTTTTTTAATTCCAAGTTTATCTTATTTTTTAAGCATTTTTTTATACAAAAACACAGTCAAGATTATATTTTTTTAATATTAATTTTGTAATCTTAATTTAATGATTTGTATAACCTTGTACATAAATTGTGCATGCAATATAAAGAGAAGGGAATCGAGCTTTCATCTCCAATGACGGTGGCACTACGATGGATGATTAGACGGCACTGCAAAAAGCAACATGCATGCTGTCGGCCAAGACTACTCTTCAATTGATCGCCACAAAATCTATTAATATCGAGTGAAGATATGTACTTTAAATTTGATACGAAGTGTTAGGGAAATTCTATCATACGTGCTACTGTGTTAACAGTTCAGTAATAAAAATAATAAAAGATATTAAGTAAAATTTTTAATTTATTTTAATAGGGGTTTTGAGTTTAAATTCTCTTATTTGTGTATAAAAAAAAGAAATATAGAGAAAATTAAAAAATTTGTATAAAAAAAAAATTTATGGAAGGAAATATGTAATATAAATTTAGAGGTACTTTAAAAGAGAATGAGAGTAGTGTTGTACTAATATAGTTGGGATATAATTTATATTTTAATTTATGTGTCACCAATTAATATTTATCAGATAATTGTCAATTTTTTTTACTTTTTATTAATATGATAATTATATAATATTTATTAATAATTAACACATTAAATACATATTAATTAGAATACAAATTTTATATTCTAATTATATAAACATAGTATTACTCAAAGAGTTATAATAAAATTATAGAAATAAATGTGTACTTTAAGGTGCATTACAAATATTTCTTTTCTTAAAATGTTATTTTCCCCCTCCAATCGGGTGATGCACTTAGGTTAAGTAAATACGCCTCTACAATACAATAAAGCACTACTTATGTTTGTTTGCGTTGTGCACTCAAACAAATTTGAATACCCTTAGCTTTGCAAGTACGTCAATATTCAATGTCTTGTGTCTACATAAAATAGTACCAATATTCAATATAGAAAAATATGCAAAATTCAATTTTGCTATTTGGTGGGTGAAAATAGGAATAAAAGAAGTTTAAATGATGTTTAAATTACCTAAATAAGACCACCCACCCCCCCCCCCCCCCCCCCCCCCTTTATTTGAAATACGACTCTTCTCACACATCTCTTTATTTATGAATATTTAAATAAATTTTGTATTTATTGGATAGTCTAAAATAAATCGTTACTATTTTAAATCAAATCATTGTAAGTGCGATTAAAAGTGTATGCATATAATTGTGTACATGTTGATTAATTTCAAAATGTATGTTCAACACATTACATAATAAAGTTACATGTAATTAATCAACAAACACACTTAAGATATGAAATCAAATACACTAAATAGAATCAATATCATACGCTTGAAGAACTTTGGTGAATGATAAATGCCAAAGCTCACACGAAAGTGCAATCGTGAGCAATCATAGTCTGTAACAATCTGGTAGGATTATGGATCTAGAATAGTAGCTTGATATTCAGTTTCCAGCAAGATTCGAGCTCAATTTAAAAACTTTAAAGTTTTTCTTTCAAATTGGGTAAATATAAAAAACAAGGACTTACTTGTAACTTTTATAAACTTATACTTATATATGGCCAAGATAGAGACTTAAATGAATAACTTTCAAAGTTATTATTTCTTTCAAAGTTATTATTTATTCATTATATGATTGACACGTGCCACCCTCCATCTCATGCAAATCATTTGCATGGGTGACACTTATCATATACTTTTTTATGCACGTATCATTTGTGTCACAGATGGCCATGCATGAATGTCATATCTCAAAATTCATTTTCCATGCAAAAGAGATTTACTTGCAACATTTGTAAATTATGTTCACCATTTTCTTGAGAAACCCTAAAATAAATGCTGCTTTTTGAATCAAATCGTTCAACTCGGTCCGCTACCCTAATACTCAATCAGTACACTTCATATTATGAAATTTTTTAAGTTCACATTAGTCTATCTTACGAAATATTTTCACAAGTTTGTGAACGATGCCCCACACACGTTACGAATATTATAGAACGGTGCATTAAACCATATAAGATAAGGTTAACCATATCCATATAATTCCTTTAATTATCTATATCTTCGAAAAGTAAAGATATAGATCAACACCATCAAATATCTAAATGCTTGACTGTGAACTTATCTCCAGATTTGTATTTTTGTAAATAATATATGCAAACTCCTTTACGATATTATTTAACCTTACGAAAATTCTTTTTTGGAGTTTTCACTTATACCTATAAGACTTTCTAAAATATAATCTCGGAGCATTTGTATATACAACTCACCATATAAGCTGGTAGATCCCATATGTACACACATCGAGTTTCATAAGCATCGAACCATACCCAACGACACCTAGAGGTCAAACTATAAAATGTCTCTAACATGCGTGAAATCAAAGCGTGATGGATTACTCACAAGCCCACCATGACATTGATGTCAAGGATCACGAATACTACTTAACTCAAGAAGACCCTTCATTGACGGCTTTATAAAATGTATATTGAAAGTCCTTATAAGTTTATTCAATACTTAGTCAACACAAAATACTTGCATACCTATACGGGCTTCTACTAAGTCCATGGTCTGTTAAGACTAACTGTATAGATAATTCAGATATAGACACACACGATCCAAAATGTATATCAATCGACCCGTGTTAGCAATCATAGATTAAGAACGATGTCTTTAAGAACATATTGCACAATGACATTTCTTAGCACAATTTGTAATTATTTGCAACTATATCATTACTAATATATTCTCATGTTTTTGTTCCTATTTCATACAAGGTTTTAATTCTTAGAATTACTAACTCTTAACACTGATCTAAACTCTTTTAAAACAGATTTAAACTATTTTAAAATTACAGTGTCTGAAAAGTTATAAATTTATTATCATATAATTAATAATTTAATAAAAATATATATATTATATAAATATTAAATAAATAATTATTTATACAACAATTAACAATAGTGTCATAAATGATTGCGTTACTTCATAAAATATGTAAAGATGTATTTTTTCTAAGAAGCAAAATTTTGGCTCTTCAATAATTTGTCTTCTAAAAAATACATTTATGTTTCTTCGGTTTAAGTAATTGTCTATTTAAATAACAACAAATTTTTATTTTTAAAAATTCTCTAACGCGAAGTTAAATCATTCATTTTTTTATATTTATATTTTAAAGGTGTAATAGTTGATAAATTGATAATGTTGAACATTACTCGGGTTAAAAATCTGTGTTATGATTTGATTTTGAATATATCAAAGTTGAATCCTTTATGTGATAGGACATCATTCAATTATCGAACAAATATTTGGAGTGTTTATAAGGGAGTCATGTCACTCGTGGGAACAAAATACAAAAGCCATCCATAAAGTAAGGAAAATGAACCTAAATAGCCTTTTTTTTTTTTTTTTTTTAGGCTGAAAAATTTTTAACCCCTCTATTACCTTTTAAGCTTTTATACCCCCATAACTTTTTAAATGGACAACAATACCCATCATTATATATAAGTTCATCTTCCCAATTCGTTCATTATAATTTTTTGTTTTTGGCAGCTGCTTTCTTCACCACTGTTCCCGCATAAATTGATATTCCCACAATAAATTGCAAAATTATTCAAGAAACAAAACACGAAAACTGATCGACATAAATCATTTAAAAATGTGAGATATATATTTATGTTTTATTTCAATTTATTTTAGTTGATTTGAAAGGTGTAAAAATATTTAATTTGATAAAAAAAAAAACAAATTAAACAATCAAGCGAGTAAATACAACCAATAACGCGATCTGATCGCACCCAAAGAATTGAGCACAATATAAATCATCGCGCGTTTAAACCATTCTTATCGCAACGCATGATAAATACCATCGCACAATGTGATTGTTTCAATCGCGCCGCGCGATTGTTATTATCGCGTAGAGCAATTAAAACAATTGCCCTACGCGATTATTTCTTATTTTATAGATTTAATTTTTTTATTTCGTAATTTAATATTCTTTTAACACTAATTTAATTTTAAAAAAAAATTATGCAAGTGGCATGAATACTAGTCCACTTTTGAATATCAAAATATTGTTATGTCAATTCCTACCAATGAGTTAATAATTTTATAATACTATGTGTAATAGAATTGGAGTTAATTTGAGTCAATATAATATTACTACACCAATACGACTTATCAATAATTTTACAATATTACGTGTAATAGAATTAGAGTTAATTTGAATTAAAATAATATCACTACAAGAATTTTAACTTGACTAACCGTCGATTTTCTTTTTATTATCATATCGATTGTTCATATCTTCAAGTAGTTTGTAATTGTAACTTTTAATTTTTTAGAAATTAAAGATTACTATAAAAAAAATTACATTAATTATTTTTATAATTCAACCACAGCATGATATTAATTAAAAGAGATACAAATTAATAAAATAAACTAGACTTACAATTTATATAAGAAAATAAGGCATAATTAAGAAATAACCACTTAATAATATATTACACATACAAATTAAATATAACAAAAATACATTACACATACAATTAAAAATATCACTCAATAATCCAATTTAAATATACAATAAACAAAATTAAAAAACGAAAAAAAAAAAATTGCGCCATCACGATTCAAAAATTCGCACAGGGGCAATGGTAAACAATTGCCCTACAGCGATTGCTTCAAATCGCGTCGGGGCGATTGATTTATATCGCTTCGTCGCAATATATATCCGTCGCCACTCAAAAGATCGAAATACATAATTAGAAATTACCCGCCCCCGCGATATATACTGAGAGACAATTTAAAGACAAAAATTACTTCAAGTGAGATGGGAGAAATTGCCGTCGACTGTCTTGCTAGTGTTTAGAGAAATTAACTCACTTAAGAATTTAGGGCAAAATAGATTTTAAGGATATTGTTGTCCATTTTTAAAGTTATGGGCTATGAAAGCTTAAAAGGAAATAGAGAGGCTAAAATTTTTTCAGCCTAAAAAAAAAGGCTATGTAGGGTGTTTTCCCATAAAGCAAACGATATATATCATCAATTCAATTGTATTGTGCATATGCTTATGTAAAGGCAACAACGGCTCTCTTTAATTTTGTCTCAAATTCGTAAAACAAAGACCATACTGAGACATCAATTATGTCGCACACACCAATTTCGAGCTAATGTTGTGGTGAAAGACAATTTCAATTCCAATTCCAATGCCAATGCCAGCTAACTTCTTAACTGAAGTTAATTGATAAGATTATGATTATTAAAAAAAAATGATTCTGCTTTCTTTCATGGGAATGGTGGGGTCTTTTACCTTTTGTGATGGTGATACAATTTAAAAGAAAAATTAATTAGGACCCTCTATTCAAATCCTTGATCTAACTTAGAAATTGACTACATGATTTGATCATAATAATCATATTGCATATGGGGGACCTATAAATAATCATCATCAATTATATTTTTGAGATTAGCTAAATAAAGTTGTATTCTTTTTCTAAAGCTCTTTTGTTTTTTTAATGATTACATACTATGGTGTTTAAAGTCTCTTTTTAAGATGACCATGACTCCTCGATTGTTGAAAGAAAGAATGCTAGCACTCTTAGCAAATTTATATTACATTTTGTTGGAAATTCGTATTTTGATATCAGTATTGAAAATGAGTATTCTAAATTAAAACTCAAATTTAAGAATAACTAATAATAAATAATTAAAAAAAATAAAATATCATATATTTATAATGATTTGATTCTCATAAACCTATGTTGACTCCTTAAGTTGAATAACATATTCAATATTATATAATAACTTAATATAATATATAAAATATAATTATATAAACATGTATTCTCTCAATACACACTATTTCTCTTTTTAGATATTTTATCTCTGTAAAATATTATTATTCCTCTCTTTTTAATTAAAAAGAATAAAAAAAATTAAGTTTATAAAATAATTTGAATTTAAGCCTTATATATATAGTAGTTTTTCATTTTCTTAATTCTTTCAAATTTCTCATAAAAATTTTTTTTCTTTGTTATGGATTAAATTTTAACATAAAAAAAAAATGAGAG
This sequence comes from Ailanthus altissimus, assembly GCA_946807835.1. NCBI lineage: Eukaryota > Viridiplantae > Streptophyta > Magnoliopsida > Sapindales > Simaroubaceae > Ailanthus > Ailanthus altissimus. The sequence continues at coordinate 29,739,873 of OX327690.1, read as the reverse complement.
TACTTTTTAGACAAAGAGAAGAAAAAGAACTTAGTCTTTACCTAAAATATATTAGGACTAATAAATTTTATATATTTACATTTTGTTCTAATGCATTTTAGCCCCCCCCGCATCAATTTAGTACTTTTCCTTTAACTTAGATTCTATTTATATTGTTCACCCTTTATTTATATATAGCAGACTTACACATATCTTAAACTCATTTGCGGATAATATGTCATTTCCCAAATCAACATAATTCTCTTAAATGCTTATCTTTTCTATCTTCACTCTTCCACTAGAAACTAACTTATTGAATATCTGATTTTTACATAGATGAATAGTTGATTAATTATTTAAAAATATTGTTCTTACGTATTTGACCAATTTAAGAATATGAACTAATCTCTACAACCATACATTGCCTATCGGTCTCTATCTTAGGTCTTTGTCTCAGACCTTTATGTTAAACCTATATCTTGGACCTCTGTCTTAGGTCTCTATCTCGAACCTTTGTCTTGAGTTTCTATCTTAAACCTCTGTCTTAGACTTCTATCTTAAGCCTTTGTCTTGGTCTCTATCCAGGACCTCTATTTTGAGACTCTGTTTTAAACCTCTGTCTTAGATCTCTGTTTGTTGACCTTGTATTGACTCACAATCAATTTAAGGCTATAGATTATCGTCTGGTTCATCTTGTATATTATTCTCAAAAGCAGTATGAGGTTGTAACTCCACCTCAAGGTGAAATCCCTCCACCTTATTCTGAGTTCTCCTTAATTTATTTACTTTTACATGATCCTTTCTTAAGTAGTCATTAACCAGTGATAGAAAATATATACTACCACTATGTGTTACTGTATTGTTGGCCCCCATAAGTTAGTATGGATATATTCCAAAGTTTCATCTGTCTTGTAATTGTTAGTACTGAAACTAATCATGTGTTATTTTTCTAATGTACAATATTCATAAAATTTCTATCTAACCTGTTGAGTTGAGTATGTGATATACGAGTGTACATGTAATTTCAAGAACTTATCACACACGGCAAAAGTATGTTAACAAAATACACCCAATTTAACAAATTAAATACATATATACTCACGTATAACTATTATACAAAATTTATATATGATGAACAATTATACTAAAATAACATATAAAGAACATTTACCTAATGAATGTAGTTTTATAAAATCTTTAAGTCCTTTAATAATCCAATTGAAGAGCTCACCTTGAAGTGTATTCTTGAACAATTCTAGTCCATAACAGTTTTGTGAGATTACAGAGTTAGAATGGTAGCTTTAATTTATAATTTCGAGCAACATATATTCAAACTCTTTGAATACAAATATTTCTTTCTAAGAAAAATAAAATGTTCATGCAACTCTTACATAAAACTTGGAAACAACTTATATTCAAATTCAAATTTTTTAACCTATTTTTCTTTGATGAAAGTTTTTTCCATTTATGAGAGAAAAAGGAAGATGAATATGTGTTGATTCTTTCAACACTTGAGAGAAAAATAATTCTCTCTCTCACATCCAATTCTTTGACCTAATGTGTCATAATAAAAAATGAATGAATGAATGAATTCATTTTACTTTTCTCACATTATCATCATAATGCACCTATCATTATCATGTATAATAGAAATAATTAATAGGCCATTAACAAAGTGCTCCATTACAATTAATGGTTGGTACATATTTTTTATTAATAAATAATTTATTTAATATAATGGCCAACAAATACCTAACATTTAATTTATTTAAATATTTTAAATGGCCAACATATGGTCCATTGCCATAAATAAATTATTATAATATTATCCAATAATATATAATTTAATTATTTAAAATAATTTTAAATAATTACTTTTACCTTACTTGTATTTACTATCAAAGTTAAATGGTAAATTTAAGGTAAAATAATCAATAGACTAAATTGTGCCACTTGTCAATATTCTATTGATTAAAAACTCATGTTAACTAATTAAGTTATGTACTTAATAATTAAGTCATGATAAATACACATCCCGATGGATCCTAAAACACTTATTTGATTTTGCTAGAATTTATTGGATCAAATTATTCAATTCAATCCGTTACCCTAGTGCGCAACGAGTACACTTCATATTGTGAGACTTTTTAGGTCCACGCCGATTTGTCATATAGAGCTCATCCATACATCCGTGAACAATGCCATACACACATATTAAAGATATTATAAAGCAGCACGTTAGACCATGCAAGTTGAGGTTATAGCATATTCGTATAATTCCACCGTCATTTATATCTTAGAGAAGCAGAGATATAGATCACCACCGTCTAATATCTATTTGCTCAATCATGAACTTATCTTAAGATTTTTATTTTCATAAATAATATCCACAAACATTTATGTGGTTTTATTATTTATCTCTTTGGAATATATTTTATGAGGTTTATGCTTGTAGTCACAAGACTTCCTAAAATATAATTTCGGAGCATCAGGATATACAACTCATTTATATAAGTTGATGGATCTCATATTTATGCACACTAGACTCTATGAGCATCAGGCCATACCCAGCGACACCCAGCTGTCAGACTATGAATGATTTTTGACATATATGAAACCAAAGTTTGATGGATCACTCACAAGCCCACCGTGACGCTTAAGTCAAAGAACTACAAATACTACTCAACTAGGAAGACCTTCTATTGACAGCTGTATGAGATGTCTATTAGAGAACCTTATGAGTCTGTTCAGTATCTAGTCATTACTGTATACTTGTATCTCTATACGAGTTTTCACTAAGCTCATGGTTTACTAAGACTAATTATTTGGACCATCCATATATAGACATATACTAATCTATATTAATAGGTTCCATCGATAGACCCGCATCGATGAAATTAGATAAGAAATATAGTGTTCGAGAACATAATTGTATAATGATATTTTCTAACATCATATGCAACTCTTTGCAGTTACATCATTGCTAATATATTCTCAGTCTTTGTCCCATTTTAGACACGATTCTAACTCCTTAGATTTCGCTAACTCTTACAATCAGCTAACTTTAGCACCACTAACTCTTAATACTTATCACTATTAGCGTTGCTAACTCTTAACACTTATTTAAACTCTTTTAGATCAGATCTAAACTCCTTCAGATCATACAATATTTAAAACGTAACAAGAAACTTATCATTTAATACTTAATAATATTAACTATTTAATTAGAAATGATAATTGTATCAATACTATAAATAAATATTTATACACAATGAGATAATACGTAAGCACAAATCCCATACATAACCAACCTTTCATTCCTAATGAGGCCTTATTTTTTCTATTGTAGTAAGCATAGTTTCCCTATACGACCTAATTTTTTATGCCACAATTAAGTCTTATTGTACCATACATGAGTAGCGGTAACAATATATCCAATGACAGTGCTTCCTTGTAATATATATAAACTAGCATGCTTAATACCTTTCATCATAAGCATAGAATCCTATTTATCCTTGATAGTCGATTTTTAATTTTGTAAGTGTTATCTTAATTTATCCAAAACCCTTAAAGATATCAGGTTCTTATTTAATTTAGAAACATATTTCATATCTTTTAAGATCTGTATTATTCCATCATGCAACCTTATAAAAATTGTACTTATCTCAATCACCTTAATGAATTGTTATTTCTCATTAGTACTTTACTTCATTCATGTTTTTCATATAAATCAAATCAGTCCTTATTAAGATTCATATAGTAAGTACATTCGAATTCTATGACTTAATCTTTTAAATTTTTCTTAATTGAAACTATGAGAAATTTTAAATTATTATACCCATTAGATGTTACCATTGCATCTGCATGATTTGAACAATTTTATTTTAATTCTCAATTCTTTCATGTCAGTTTCTCTGTGAGTGCCACTATTTTTTTTTATAGAAATAACACTTTCTTTCACCAATCTTTGACTTAAACTTGAATTTTCTTGTATACTTTCATTTTTTTCTTTTTTCTTTGGTCTTTATATGGCAAATGGGATTTTTTTCATTATCTTTCTTCTTGGTTTTTATTCTTATTCATTTAGTTTTAATGCAATTAAGCAATTTTCTAGGGTAAAACTTTCTCTATCATATTTAATTACTTATTTTATTTTATTTTTGTAAAAACTTTGCAATGAATATAAGAGAATAATAACATAATTCTTATCATTGATTGCTTCACTAGTATTATTTTAAGTCTATGCAGATTCTCTTGAATTTATTAAGATTCTTTTCTAAATCTTTAGAAGAATTCATCCGTAAGCTAAATAACCTTTCTTTCAAAAGAATCTTATTAGATAAAGATTCATAAATAAACAGACTTTCAAGCTCACTCCAAAGTCCCATTATTGTAGTATTTTTATTGACTTATTGCAATACGTTAACAGATAACTGCAAGATAATAGTGCTAAACATGGTTTCATCTATCTTTGCCATTTTTTCATCACTTACTGAAGTCTCTTCTTATATTGGCTCTAGTAAGGTTTTACCAATCTTATGCTAAACCAGTAAGATTTTCATTTTCTTTTACTAAAAAATAATATCTTTGCCAATTAAACTTTTTTCCTTCAAACTTGGTGGTTACAATTCTTTAGATTCTTGGTGATTATCCTTGAGTTTTCATTTAATCGTTCGAACTTTCGACTCTAACACCACTTGTTGGGGAGCCTTGGGCTTATAAAAAAAATCTTAGGATCTAGATTTTTAACTTAAAAGATTAGTCATTTAAGTGGAGTGACCCTGCTATTTATAAATTTAAGTATCAACCTTTTTCTAGCCAATGTGAAAAAATCAATTTACTCAACAATCCTTTTGAAAAACTTCTGTTAGTGAAAGGATGGCACCGGCCATTCTAAAATAGTTTCTCTCTCTAAACTATTATTCTTTTCTTTATTTCTACTTGAAGAAAATGAATAAGAATTAAGTTTATAAAGTAATCTGAATTTGAATCATATATATAGTCGTTCTTTTTTTTTTGCTTCTAATAAGATTTTTTTTTCTTTTTCGTGAATTAAATTTCAACATAAGAGAAGAAAAAATGAGATTTCTTTTTAAATAAAAAGAAGAAGAAAATTTTGATCTTTGACTAAAATATATTATGACTAATAAATTTAATTTAATTTTTTATATCTACAAGTACCTAATTATCAAACTTTGCCTAAAATATATTATGACTAAGAAACTTAAATTATATATATATATATATATATATATATCCACAAGTACCTAATTATCAAACTCTTTCAATCAAACACTAACTCCAAGCTATTAAAGAAAAGGGGAAAAAATTTACATAAAAGATAGACAAATGAAACCAACCCGAAGGTTTTACTTTTGGGGACAAGAAGTCAAAAAAAAAAAGACTTAAAAAATAATTACACAGCATATTATAATAGGCTTTCGAATTGCACTTTAATAATAAAAAATCAAACGATTTGGGGTGGTTCGTGATCCAATAGCATCTAAGTTTGTCTCAGTGTATTTGTGGAAAATTGAAAATAAAAAAATTTAGAAAAAAGATTAACAAAAAAAAATCTTTGTTGAAGACAAAGTTAATATAATGGATGCCGGATGCTAGCAGCCGCTTTATATATAATCAAAGCATTATTGGATTTGGATGATTCGGATGAGACACAAAAACAAAAAAACAAAAGGAGATACATGTGTAATTGTCAATATTAATTTAAATTTAACAAGGGCTTCACCATTTCTATCCATAAACAATCATTAGACCATTAATCTGTCAAAGCATCGCGATAACGTTTAAATGGACTATTAATTATCTCCTGCGATGTAGAGTATGCAATTAAATTGGAAAAAAGAAAACTAATTTTGCCATTAATTTAATTAATATATATTAATTTTAATCTTTATTTTTATAAGTATTCAATTAGTCCGTGTAAGAATGAAAATAATCATAATTTAAAAATAAAAAGAATAATAATAAACAACAAAAAAGTTTATAAAGGGACTAACTGAATATTTATAAAAAAAATTAAAAATTAAGTTGATATATATAAAATAAATAAAAAACGAAACTGATATATATATATATATATATTAAATTGGTTTCTCTCATGATTAATGCATAATTTGTGATATAGAGATACCACATATTATTTTATGATTTTTGCCTAGTAAGAATAATTTAAATGGTCGTGATTTATGAATATCATAAAAATGAAAGATAAGAATTAATGTTCAGTGAGTAAGAATTTTTTAATCTTTATTTAAAATTTTATAATAATATTATTTATAATTTTTATCTTTTTTTTAGTTAATGTCATTGTTGTTGCTACATTGAAGTGGGAATAAGTTGCACCAAAAATTAGGGTTGAGCTCATATTTTTGGGGTAATCCACTTTTGGAAAAGGGTTAAAACTCTATAATTGGTAGATATAAAATTTATTTTATTTTAGTAAAAATATTCTTGGTAGATCGAACCACCAAAATTCACCCTTGACATCTTGCCGATCAATTTTTAAAATTATATATCCTACCGAAGATGTTGAGATTATTAAAAAAAAGTAAAATTAGGGTTTGATCAATTTTTTTTTAAACTTCAAATGTAATATTATTAAATAAATTAATAATATTATATTATAAAATTTCTAATATAAAATTAAAATATTATTAAAATATTATATAAAAATAAGATAAATTTATTATAACTTACTCAAATCTACTACTCTTTCATAAAAAGATTCAAACAAACTCCATAATTAGATATTATTCTATTTCAAAATTATTACTATTGTTTAGACCTATTATTTTTTTTTATAAAGAGATTTAAACAAACTAAATAATGAGAGAACATTTTATTATTTTATTATTACTACTGTTAATAAGAAAATACCTACCCCACCCAAAAAGGAAGCAGGAAAACCTAATTGATGTAAAAAAAAAAAGGTAGGTTTGATAAAGTCTTCTAACTCTAATACTAACGTAATTGATGTGAAAAAAATGGATTAACTTTAAATTAATCCCATAAACAAAATATACACACGTTCAAACACATTGAAAATTTTAAAACTGTGAGGCCCATGGCACAGTTTTTTCATTTTCTCTTTTTATTTATTTATTTATTTTTAAAACCTTCGTTTATTGAACCACATGTAGCAGCAAGCTGCAAGCTAGCTTAGCTGTTCTTTTTGTTTATTATTATTATTTTAATATTTTATTTTCTTTTTCTCTATCTTCTTTTCATTTCTTTGCCTTTCTTTATGTCTGATCTATCATGGAACTGTTGATGGAAATGACGTAAAGTGAATATCAGAAAAAGGGTTTTATCTTGAAATGGCCTAGGCTTTACTGTCCCTCCATAATACCCTCCTCTCCCACCCATTGCAGTGACGTCGTTTCTTCACTTTTTCTCCTTTGCTTTTATTCTTACTCTGCTGTGCGCTGTGCTGGATTCGCCTCTCTCTCTCTTTTCAAAACCCTAACCCTAATCCTAGGGCTAAACCTTGACCTCAGTTTCCTACAAGGCCTCAAAAGAAAATTAATAGAAAAAATTATTAATGCAAGAAGGGTTTTGTGTAAACCCTACTTGGGTTCATGGAATCATTTTGCTTGTCTTGATCAGATCTCAGATCATTGGTTTTGAGTTCGAACAGATGGGTTTGATCAGCTGTGGTACCGTAAATCAATCACCATGGACCTAATGATGATGATGATAGACAAGTTGATTTGATTGGATCGTATTTGCAAAGATTATCCAGTGTGGTACTTGTAAAATTTCTTCTGAGCTAATCATATTGTATATTCATTTGATTGCTTCAGAAGTAATTTACCCTTTAGATTATAATTCCTGTGATTGATAGAGAGAGATAGAGGAGATGAGTTTGTGTCTTGATCTTGGCAATACAACCAAATCGAGATAAAGTTGCAGTAATAAATAGATAATTCAATGATTTTACATGTATATATTAGAGCAATACTAATTTTTTAAGTTAATATCTTAAAAATAAAATTTTAAATTATATATCAAATAATTATTAAAATTACACATTATATTATTTTACCATTTAACAAAAAATTTAATTTAAAAAACCTAACATTATTCTGTGTATATATCATTTAGAAAATAAACACATGCTTAAAAGTATACAAGTTTCATCAATCTTTTCCAGTTTTGATTAATTTTCATTAAATTTTAGATTCTCATCAAATCATAATGTGTCTCATGTTTTTATTAATATTTTTTTGTGAAAGGAATGTGTCTCCTGTTATTATAGCCACGAGAATATACATGTCTTCTAATTAAGTTCAAATGCAACATCACATATTTGCTTATATCTTGTCTTGTCCACTGTAAAATAACCATATCCGTCTAATTATTTACTTTTTATATTCATTATAGTCATCTAATAGGCTTCAATGTCAAAAGAAAATCATGTAGATTTTATTGAAATGTTCTCAATGTGTTTTTATGGGAAGTAATTTATTTAAAGTCCTTTTTTTTACGAGAATTTAAACTTGAAACGTTTGTTAAGTTGAAATAAAAATATAGGCTCAACTCTTTATTATTAGACTATTAACACAAATATTCATTTAAAATTTGATATTACCTATAATGATTTTGCAACTGAAAGAGTCTTTAATGCTTATAAATTATGATAATTCTTCATTAAATTAAATTCAGTCATGCATTAACATTTTGTAATTAGTAAAAGTTATATTACTTTAATTGAATTATAAAAAAAAAGAGTGTTAGCATGTCTTTTCTTCAACTAATCAAACTTTCTTTTTTTCACTATTCAATCATCTACTATTCACTAGTCAATGTATTAAAATCACGCCCCATTTATTTTTCATAATTAATTAAAAAATTATATTCTTTAATTCAATAAATTTTTTAAAAATAGCTCAAAATTTTAGATAATTATCTTTTTTAGCCACAAATTAATACTCTAATTTCATTAGCTAAAACTATAGTAAATAGACATAATTATTCTTTTTTATAAAATGTAATAATAAATAAAATATTTAAAAATAAATGTATAAAAATCAGTCGATATTCTCAAAATTAATTTAAAAACACACATTTTAATTTTTGAAATAAATAAATTTTTAATAGGCATAATGTAATGTGGCATATTAGAAAACACATGTAGTGATAAATACATAATAAATCAATCAAAATTTTCTAACTGCATCACAAAAGATTTATTAATGCCGATAAATTTTTAATTGTATATTAATGTGTATATTTAAAAAAAAAAAATCAACCAAAACAAACAAGAACATGCTTCAGTGACTGACTATACAATAGAATAATATTCTTTATAAGGAACTGAAGAAAATTCATCGACCTACTCGCTCTCTCGCTCTTACTGTAAATTCAATACTAGAAAACAAGCGTAGCCCTACCCCGCCCCCTCTGAACTATTTATTTGCATTTTGGGTCTTTGGTTGAAGCCACGGAGAGTGTGGAAATTTTGCAACAAGTGAATATATATATATATATATATATATATATATATTGTGTAGGCCTCAACCTTATAAAAAAAAGTTAAATATCTGAATGTCCAACTAATTTAACTGGTGTAGGAATCATAAGACAATGACAATTGTCTAAGTTGCATTAGGAGAAATGAAATCGGAATATGGGACAAACATCTCCAATCGAATTGACACTGGAATAAATATCTGCAACATCTTATTTATAAATTATATGTATCAATTATTTTGTAAGCAATGTAGAATAATTAACTCATTTTACAATTCTTTTTTAAACAAAATTTTGGTTAATAAAAAACTAGCACTGACATTTTTATTTGATAGTGAATTCATCTGCACTATGAGTATTAAAATCTAATTATGATATCATTTATTATTAGGGGCCTCAACTAATTTTATTCGACAATAAAACCTTCTATATCTTAACCGTCAAACTCTAATAATATTTATTAAGAGTCTTGATTTATAAAGGAAAATATAAAATTTATGTGTCTAACTCAAATAATTAGCTTAACGAGTAAAGTGATCTTTTAGTTTATAATCAATACTAGACAATCAACTCATTCAACCATGCATATGTCTATAAACTAAACATAACAATAACATACACATTTAATTGTTGGAGCATAAACTAAACATAACAATAACATAAACTTTTTATTGTTAAAGAGCACGAGTTTGAATTGATAGGGGGACAAAGAAAAAGAGACAAATTGTTCAACTGGATTGGAGCTGTTCTCCAATGATGCTTTATAGGAGAATGAAGCTAGTGATATATATTTCTGCTAGCTTTATCAGAATTAAAGAGACCCTATAAAATTTATCATATAAATACAAATAAACATACACTCTAGAGAAAGGTTGTGATGAAGAAGAGACATTCGGACTGTCCACACTTACTTTTATCAACTTTTTATTAGTTTTTAGCCGAAACCCTCACGTCTACTTTGAAAATAATTACGAATTAGATGCTTGATTGATTAATGTCGATCACTAATAACGAGATAGAGAAGAACAAAATAATCTTAGTACAAAAGATTTTTGTCAGTGCCTTAAATTATTTTAGTTACTTGCCAGATCCCAGTCTGTCTAACCACTTAGATCATGATCAACTTTTGCTAATTCTTTCATGGAGAACATAGGTTATATAAATTATTTATGTGATTTCCTTAAAAGAGAATGATATAGCGAATATTTAAAAAATCCACATTAAAGAACTACAGGCGATAGACTCGTGACGTGAGATGTGAGGATTTTCGAGAAAATAAAGAGGTTGGAGCTGAGAAGAGGACAAAATAAGGGCGAATATTGAAATGAGTGGGGAGATTTGCTATTGCTAAGCAATCAAATTCGCTCTAGTAAGAGTAAAAACACAGGTTTTTTTTTGTACAGTTTATTGAAGAAAAGAGTACAAACATTCCGTGACCAAAAAAATAACTCATCAATAAACATCACTAGTAAACCTAATGGCTTTGCCTCGATTTGATCGATTCTCTATACAAAATTTCTTATTTGCGCATCTTTTGCCAGTAATGACAGTGCATCAGTAGCAGTGCAAGAAAGATGGTGAGAGTTTTCATCGGGAAGGAAATGCTCCATCATCAATACACCGCCCCCCACCCTCTCTTGCTCTAAATTTTTATCTAATTAATCTTTCTCCTTTTACTCTGTCAACCCCCGCGTGCGCTCTGTTCTTTTTCTCTAAGACTCCAACCCCTCTCTCTCTAATACCCCTCGAAGAAAAGCCCTAGAGAGAGAGAGAGGGAGAAGTGAGAGTTAATGTTTGTTAATGAGCAGCGGAAAGATAAACCACCCATTTTCCAAAGGTAATATAAGCTGAGCAGGCTTTGCCAGAGAGAGTAAAACTCACAAAGATAACGCAAACTGACTACTGCTACTACTACTATTATCACTGTTTAGGATTTTTCTGTAAAAAGGCTGATTGTTGAAGCATAAATCTCGGGAGAGCACTGGAGATACAACAATCGTGTAACCTAAAAGATTGCGTATGAGAGAGAAAGAGCGAAAGAGGGACATGGGTAATGTTATTGCTATATAGCAAAGCCAAGATAAGATAGTGATAGAGGGCGAGAGAGAGAGAGAGAGATAATGGAGGGTGGTTCTAATAGCACTTCTTGTATGATGGCTTTTGGAGACAACAGTAATGGACTATGTCCTATGATGATGATGCCTCTCATATCTTCTTCTCATCAACATCAACATCACCATCATACTCATCATCAACATCCGGATGCAGATTCAAATACCCTATTTCTTCCTCTTCCTACAGCTACCAACAATCTATACCAAAACCAATACCGCAATTGCACTAGTGGCTCTTCTCTGATTCTTGACGATAACAACAACAACAATAACAATAACTCAGGTGGATGTTATTTCATGGAGAGCAACGATGGCAGCAGCACTTCTTCTTCTGTCAAGGCTAAGATAATGGCTCATCCTCACTACCATCGTCTCTTGGCTGCATATGTCAATTGTCAGAAGGTGCAAGAAGAAATTTTAGACTCAAAATACCTAACACTCACTTGCCCACAACATCTCTCTCTTGCACAATAGACTAGTTGAAAAAAATACCCCAACCTAGTGGCTAGAAACGACTTGTATTCCATGTCTTACTTCTGCTGTTTCTAAAATTTTCTTTTCCTTGACCTTTTAAATTCATAATCAGAAACTGCTTTTTTTTTTCCTGCGTTCATTTGTTGTGACTTTGTATATTTCGGTTCATAGATAAAGAGAGGTCAAAACCCTTGTGATTCTTTGATGGGGACACTAGGCTTATACTCTTATTCTTATGTTTACTTTTCCTTTATAGCAAAACTCACAAATTTTCTGATGAGTAAACAAACCAGCAGGTAGGAGCGCCGCCTGAGGTGGTGGCAAGACTAGAAGAAGTTTGCGCATCTGTGGCGACGATGGGCGCCGCTGCTGGCTCGAGCTGTCTCGGTGAAGATCCAGCCCTTGATCAGTTCATGGAGGCTTACTGTGAGATGCTGACCAAATACGAGCAAGAGCTCTCTAAACCCTTAAAGGAAGCCATGCTTTTCCTTCAAAACATCGAGTGTCAATTCAAAGCCCTCACGGTTTCCTCTCCAAATTCTGGTGATAAACATCTCTCTCCTCACACTTCCACACGCTAGATCTTTGAAGGGTTCTATGTTGGCTAATAATTAACTTTGTTTTGTTTTAAAGTAATCATTCAGGCATTCGTGTCTTGGATTAACAAAATATAGAAGAGCTCGTTTTCCTAAAGGGTTTTTTTTTGGGTTCTCTTCTTCTCTTGGGTTTGCTTCTTATTTTGCCTTTCTTGGTTTTTCAATATTTGTATAGAAACTAGGGTACTCATAAAACGATGTTATAATCTCTAGCTAACCGCGTTGAAGTGTGGCGAATACTGCGGTTAATTTGATTTCTCTTCTCTTCTTGATGTTCGTGTCTTTAATGGGTATCTCATTGTTGATTTTTCATTTTTATTTATTTCTGTCTATTGATAGATGGTGACAAATATTTTGTACTTCTTTTTGGAGTTGAAGATAATGGTTTGTCATTATTATCCCTACTAGATGTTAAATGTGATATTGAAGATTGTCTTTGTTTTTTCATTTATTTCATTTTCTTGAAGATAGTAAAGCTAAAGAAGGGCGGACCATAAAAATATGAATAGCTTTTGCATGGTAAGATATTATCTTATGACTTAAAAGGCTATAGGGTGATCTTAATCCGGGTGTCAAGATTTTGAGGCGCAAGCACCAGAGATTAAAAGAATATATATCCTCCTAGCTTTTTCTTGAGGCCTGCTTGTGCAGACATGGATCAGTTTTAAGGTTTTAAACAAGGGGATAATGGAAAGACATGAGACTTCTCTTGCTTTTCACATTGAATTAGGGCTAGTTTTTCTTTTCATGGTTCCTTTTGCTACTTTTTCCATTTCTGTATTATCAGTAATATAGGATTTTCTGTTGTTGCAGCAGCAACACCATATATGCTTCAGCTGCAATTTATAAATCATTTGTGACTTGATGATGTGTCTTTCCACAGTGAAGATGTACATTTGTGTGGATACAATTATATATTTTCTTAATGATGTGATTCATTTCACTGTTTGAATCATCCATGTTATACGAGATGAGAGATGAATGCTTGCATGAATGTACGTTTGTGTGGATACAATTATATATTTTCTTAATGATGTGATTCATTTTACTGTTTGAATCATCCATGTTAAGATGAAAGATGAATGCTTGCATGAATGTTTAGGAAGTCATAAGAGAATAAATATAAATATTAGATCAGAGATCAGAATCTGTATTATAAATCTTTTGTTAGAACTGAGAAAGTTTGAAAGTGTTTCTTTTGAAACTATTAGTAGCTCTTCTGTGATGTGGGAAGAAATCAGATGCATTGGTGGCACACACTATTTTAGCGTATGATAGATGTAGTCATTGTGGTTTTACATGTGAAAAGAATGATGCAAAAGCAAGATATGCCCTGTAAGTTAAAGAATCCATATTTCCTTCTTGTATCTCTAGGCCTACATGATAGATCGTAGACAGATAAAAATAGGCGTACCGGGATTAATGTGCTGTATTTACCCAAATTATTGGGCTAGGGTGGTTATGAAATTAAAAAGAGTCCCAATTTGCAGTAAAATAGGTTTCAACATCATTTGTATTAGGGTTTTAGAGTCCTTTCATTAACAAATTTATGCAATGTAAGTCAATGTTAGACTAACTAATTAAGTTTTATGGTGCAGTGTGCATTCATAGCAATGTCGACGACTTTTATAGAGATTTAATTTGCTATGTGTGATCATCCATCTAAATGAGACCATCAATTTGTTCCAATGAGTAAAGAATTTAACCAGGCTGACGTTAATTTCAGAAGGAATTGTGAAGACAGTAGCAGAGCTAAATTATAACTTCAGATGTGATATCGTAAACTTTGCTAGGAATTCTCCACAGCTTCTTTTATTTCTTTAAAATCCATTCAGAATCTTCAAAGTGTGCTTCAATGAATTTAACTAAAAGTTTGATTCAAGGGCATTGCAAGCTTATATACTTGTGGATATGTGTTAGTTTTTATGGTTGGAGCTTGTAAAATGCTGTATTCTCATTCTCATGTCTGACTCTAGTTGCTTACTGGTTAATGCTGTGATGATCAGCTCCTTGCGAGGCTATTGATAGGAACGGTTCATCAGAAGAAGATTTTGATGTGAATATTGACTTCATAGATCCCCAAGCTGAAGACCAGGAACTGAAAGGTCAACTTCTGCGCAGGTACAGTGGATGTTTAGGTAGTCTCAAGCAGGAGTTCCTGAAGAAGCGAAAGAAAGGAAAGCTGCCTAAAGAAGCAAGGCAACAGTTGTTGGATTGGTGGAATAAACATTACAAATGGCCTTACCCATCGGTATTTTATATGCTGATGCCTAATTATTGTTCATTAGTATAGTTGACATGCATATGCCCAAATTCATTTATATGAAGGCGCCAATTTTTTTTTGGTACCTCAAATCTTCCAAACTTAGAAAGAAAACGAGAACTAGATCTCTAATCTACGATTTTATGTCAAAACTCGGAGATTTTAAAAATCTAATTTCATTTGCTCATGGTTAATTGCATTAAGTGGCCTCTTCTGGCTGTGGCCTTAGCAATTATGTAGCATGCTAGCCTTCCATCATTTGTGAAGTGTTCTACTTTCAACTTCCAATGTCCAACTTGTTATATGGAATGTTCTTTTTTTTGACACCAAATAATATGTGCTTGTAACATCAACATTTATGATTTGCCCCCGTCTTTTAATTATGGATGCTCCTAATCTTTATATGCAATACCGAAAATTGTTGTGTGAACAGGAGTCACAGAAGATGGCCCTTGCAGAATCAACTGGTCTGGATTCAAAGCAAATAAACAACTGGTTTATTAATCAAAGGAAACGGCACTGGAAGCCTTCGGAAGATATGCAGTTTGTTGTGATGGATGCTACCCAGCCTCACTATTACATGGACAATGTTTTGGGTAATCCCTTTCCAATGGATCTCTCTCCTGCGCCGCTGCTCTGAACAATATTTAGCTGATATATTATATCCGATGCTCATCTTATATACGTTGTTAATTGTAGTGTATTATTATCAATATATACAAACCCAATATCATATGATGCCATGTATCTCATTATGTATCATATAGATGCATGCGGCTTGCAAGCATGTGGAGACTGCTTAATATAAATTGAGACTGCAGTTAATTAAATTAGTACATATTCTTGTTAATGACTTGGATGATTGATATATTAAAATTATTAATCATGCTTGAGCTGGTTGGATCTGGTTGTTGTCTTGAGCGGTATATGAATTCGGAGATCCTAATGCCTTCATTTCCGGCCTAAATTCTTTGCAGTTAAAGTAACTTTATACCAGCGGCAAGAAATTCTTTGAAGCAAACTCGTATCAAGAGATGATCTTATTTCAGCTTAAGCATAAAATGAGAAGTGAGAAAGATATTTGAAAAACAAGACACTGTTATTTAGTGATCTTATTTATTGAGATCGTCCCATGCAAGGCTTTTCTTCGTCTATATTATGGGGTCATCAGTTGCGTTCACATTTCGTACGTTCATGCATTTATGTGTTATATATGACGAATATGTAACTCGCATAAGATCATGGATTAATCAAGAGCAATTCGTCATTCATCAACATTCAACACAGGAACGAACGACATGACCTAATGACTGCCTCTCTAAATGAAAACAAACATGGCGACGACTAGCGTCAGCATGTGTCGGGAATGACAAAACGGCCTACCGGGGACGAGGCGTCGTCGTCATGGAGATCTGCTCCGAGTAGAAAAGAGTTCGGCGTGATTTTTTGTGGGGATGAGATGGGAGTCCAAGAAAAAGTTATCCTTTGAATAACTAAGGGGAGGGAGGTAGCACTCCATCGCTGCCTCGCTGTATAATTTTAACTATAAATATACTTTTTAAATATTACTTTAAAATTGTTATTTTAAATTAATGTGTTAAGTAATATTATAAAACAAAAATTTTAAAATAAGATTGAAGAAATGTAGTATTATTCCTTTAATGTTTATAATTTATACAAAGAAGAAATTTTTTTAAATAATATAATTTTATAAATAAAAGGAGAAAATTAACCAAAAACAACTCTAAAATTTAATTTTTAATCATTTCAAACTACAAAGCTTAAGAGTTTAATCCAGTATGTGAGTAATTTTCTTTTTTAAAAAGTCATATATAGCTACTATATTAATTTACAATGCTATTATAACACGTTAAAGATTATTTTAATTACATTGATTTAGTTTTTATATTGTTAAATATTTTCAATATTATTAAAAATATTAAATTAAGAGGGGACGGGAGTTAAATTGAGTCCATCTCTCTCTCCCCCACGACATTGCCTGACATGTCGTGTTCTAATTAGATCTGTTTAACATGATTCAAAATCATACTCGAATAAGGTGAGTTACTTTAAGAAAGTCAATATACACTTAATATATATACATTATTCTAACAATATTCACTAAATCAGAATAATTTAAAATATATTCTATCAGTTACATTCAACTCGCCCATTATCCAAAACTTATATATAATTTTGGATTAAATTATACTTAATTGAGTTCGACTAAAATCCATGGGTCTATTACTTAATTTATATTATTGGACTTTGTTGTTGAATTTATTTTAAATTAAATTGAATTAATTTTAAAATTAATTTTATTGTCGTGCCTTTTTTTATGATTACTTTTAAAAATAATTGTTTAAGTTATTAAATATTAATTATAATTAATTATATAATTTGAAATATAAATTCTATAAAAATAAAAATTATATAATTTAAACCCAAACACAAAAATAAAAATTTTAATATTAAAAAACCATAAAAGAATCAAAACTACATATCCCACTGGCAATAATAACTCCAGTGACAACTGAAACGAGGGTCACGTATGGGAGCCAAGCTTTTTGCTTGAGAGTGATACAGAACATGATTGAAATTAGCGGCGAAGAACGACGTCGTAGCGCCAACGACCTGATTGAAAGGGACGGGGAGAAAACTTAAGGATACATTGCCGAAAACAATAAAAATACAGAACATGAAAGAGAGAGCTTAGATTTTGGGAAATTGGCGGCGAGAACGGATGGTTTGCATGGGCCATTTTTGTTAGCTATGCTTTATTTATATTTTTTTTTATAAAATTAATAAAATTATAATTTTATATTTAATAAATATTCATAATTTTATGATGTAAATATAAAAAAAATTATTTATTTATATAATCATAATTTTAGTATATAATTGTTATATATAAGAGAATTAAAGTTATAAATAATAAATAATAAAAAATAGTAATAAATTAATTAAATTTTAAAATTTTTAATTAAATATTACTGGTGCGATCCACAGATATTTAAAATGTAGTGATCTTATCTGAATCACTAATATAGTGACATTGTGGTGAAAATACTATATATAATAGGGAAAAGTTCACAAATAGCCTTTAAATTATTTTATTATTTTATTTTAACCAAATATAAAATTGTTATACTTTATTAGCCAAATAATTTAATTTTAGACAAATTTATCCTTATATCAAATTTATAACTTCGTGTTTTTTTTAAGAAACTTTAAAAAAATAGCTTACCGAATATTTTTGAAGTTATTATTCTAAAAATCAAAGGGTTGCTGAGGATCGCTTCGAATCAAATCAAAGATATAGCTCGGGTAAATTTTCTAAACTTGTTAGAAATTAGATAAATTTACATTTGAAGTTAAAAGTAGTTGTTATTAACCAACTAAATGAGTTAGAATGGTATAAACGGTGTCGAAATCCGGCCAAAAATAAGTTTTGGAGTGTGTTTGGCGAAAACCAGACGGCGGTCGCTGCGACGGCCGTCAATTTAGTCATCGCGGGACACATCTCGGGCCCGAGATGGCCTCGCGGCGCCCACATTGTGTGCATCTCGGGTTCGAGACGTGCCCCCGCGATGCACACATAGTGCGCGCCGCGGGGCCGTCTCGGGCCCGATATGTGACCCTGCGATGCGCTCAGTGTGCGCATCGCGGGGGCACGTCTCGGGCCCGAGATGTGCCCCCGCGATGCGCATTTTTTTTATTTTTAAATATTTTATCGTTTTAAAAAATTTTACTAAATTTTTCATTTGTGAACTTTTCCTAATCTTTTTTGTTTTCTCAAGTCATATGGAGTGTGATGCGATAGTTATTTATTTTGGAGGAAAGTGGGAGAGTTCTAGTGACGGGGAAGAAAGTTATGTTGATTATAATAATTTTGGAATTTCGGTTCCGAAAGATATTAATTTTGAAGATCTTTTAAATGCAGTATGTTATACCTTGGGAGTCGACAATGTGAAGTGTAAGGTGACTTTGAAAATCAAAATTGATGCAACGAGGTATAACCTAAAGCCTATTGAGATTAGAAATGACAATGATGTTCGATTTTTTTTAAGCGCCAATAGAAGATCGTACTGTCATTTATGTGTAACAGTGGATCCTAGAGCTCCTGTTTATGAAGATAATGTACAGTCCCCCAATCAAAATCCACCATCAATTCATGGTCATTTTATGTCAGCTAGCGGTAGCAACCAAGTGAGCCATACATCTCTATCAGTTCCAGCAGTGGTTCCTGCAAACACAACGAACGAGTATCACAATGTTTCTCCTATACCCTTTAATGAAGACCCAGCCTATACACATTACGCTTGTGATGACATTGAAAATGTTGGGGATGTGGAAGGGGACTATGATGATGTTAGAAATGTTGATAATTTAGAAGGGGATGATTTAGCAGAAGGCGGACGTTATTATGTTTCGACAAGCTCCCTAAATGTTGAAGCTAGAAGAATAGATTTTTGTGAAGCGGAAAATCCCTTTGCGTTTATGCCTCCAATACCACCATCAGACTTGGTCATTTCAGATAAGATATCGAGTAGTGGAATTGACGATGTGTTTGTAGGAAAGTTGTTTGATAGCAAAGACGAACTTCACCAGGCTATTAGTATGGTAGCACTTAAAGGTAATTGGAGCTTTAAAGTGTCAAGGTCGACAAAAGATCGTTTTGAGATCAAATGTGATGATGATAGATGTCGATGGCGATTATGTACAGTGTCGACAGATGCAAGGAAACATTTTATTGTGCGCAGAATTGATTCAAGTCACGTGTGCCAATTAGATCGATTGCGCGATGGTCATCGACAAGCAAAGTCTCGGATTATTGGCAAATTTATAAAAAATAAGTTTGCATCTGCGAGTCGACTTTATAGACCGAAGGAAATCCAAGCAGACATACGTGAGGAGTTTGGTGTGGACTTAACTTACCCTACTGCTTGGCGGTCTAAGGAGCATGCATTGGTGTTGATACGTGGTACTCTAGAGGGTTCATATAAATTACTTCCTGCATACTGTCATATATTGGAACAACAGAACCCTGGTACAGTCACACATTTGGAGATTGACGATTGCAAGCACTTTAAATATTTCTTCATGGCTCTTGGACCATGTATTAGAGGGTTCCAGTCTTCCATCTGATCGGTTATTGCAGTTGATGGTACATTTTTAAAAAATGCATACTTGGGAACAATGTTTGTGGCTGTTTGCAAGGATGAAAACAATCAGATTTTTCCACTTGCATGGGGTATTGCTGACTCTGAAAATGATGCTTCATGGAAGTGATTTATGGAAAAACTCCGAGGAGTTATTGGCGATCTTGCGAACCTTGTATTTATATCTGATCGACATGCTAGTATCGAGAAGGCCATTAAAGAGGTATTTCCTAATGTATATCATGGTGTATGCATCCATCACTTGAAGGGTAATTTGGTAGCACGATATAAGATACCATCGCATACAACAAAAGGAGGGGGATACTTGACCTCCTATTTTATTGCTGTCAAGGCGTATCGCATAGCTGACTTTCAAAGGAAAATATATAAGATGCGAGAAATGAAACCGGAGGCAACGAGATACTTGGAGGAAGAGGTTGGTTTTTCAAAATGGGCTTGATCAGTGGGAGCATTCAGAAGATATGACATCATGACCACCAACATTGCAGAGAGCATTAACGCTGTTGCGAAGGATGCACGTGCCATGACGGTGACTGCCTTAATTGAGTGGATCCGAGAGTTAATGCAAAAATGGTTTGTTGAGAGACGTGAGGCTGCAGAAAATATGTCAAACTTCTTGACCACTTGGGCCCATAACAAGATTTGGAAGCACAATGATGATTCCGCTCGCATGACGGTGCATGCAATAGATCGATCTCGTTTTGTTGTTAAGGACAGAAAAAGAAATAGAATAGTGGACATCCCGGGAAAGTCATGTAGTTGTCAAAAGTTTGATATACGGCAACTACCGTATCCTCATGCACTTGCAGTATGCAGGCAGGTCAGATTCCAGTACCAGACTCTTTGTTCGCGATATTACACGACTGAGTGTTTGTTGCGTGCATACAGTGAACCAGTAAATCCGGTTGGTCATCCATTAGATTGGATTGTTCTAGAGGAGTTGAGAGCTACTGACATCCAGCCTCCTATAGTACGTCGGCAATCAGGAAGACGTCGGAAGAATAGAATTCTATCGCAAGGTGAGGCTCCCACGAAGAATGTATGCAGTCACTGTAAGCAGCATGGACATAATCGACAAACTTGTCGAAACCCAATTCCATTACATGGTAGTTGATGTGTTCTTTATGAGTTATATTTGTATTTGTATTTTAAAGTCATGTAGTTATGGACTTTATTTGTACTCTTATAAACATTGAAATTTTATTTTATTTTCTAAAATTTCTGGATTAAAACGGACAGAGTTTCCCCTATTTTTTCTCAAAATCTATATTTCATAAACCTGCAGAAAATACACTTCAAATATTTCTCACATTTCTTAGCTGTAAAGGGAACCTCCCGTCCCTACCCAAATCAATCAACATCATTTTACAATCTTTATAAACATACATAAAAACATACAAATCAATCAACATTATTTCACTACTTTTTTGCACATTTCCATAAGTCGGTCGCCATTTTGGTCCTAAAAAATGACCCATGCTCAGGACCAAAATCTAGGGGATGACAGCACATCAAAAACTCTATAAACATACAAACATAAACCCCACAATCTCCACTATTCACTGTCTGTTGTGGCACTCCATCCTTTAATCTAATTACATGAAAAGGGGTTAAGTTAGGTGTAATTCGTCGTTGCTCATATAATCTACAAGTATCTAAGTAACGGGGTAACAACATAGCTAATGGCAGGACATGATTCTCAATCACGCCATCGGCAAATCCCTTGATGCTAGAATCGTAGATCAATATTTGCCGATGCAAGATGTCCACCTCAGCCGTTACCCAATGCTGTTGATTGTAGTTGACAGAAATATAAACCTACATAAAATTCAAATAAGTCTTAGAAATAGTACTACAAGTTATAAACAAAAATAACAACATTCACACAAAATAGTACTACAAGTTATAAACAAAAATAATAACATTTACCTTATCAACCTCAATCCACATACGTGCACCGAGTAAATCTTCTTTAGCGCCTTGAGCATATACCATCACTTCATTACTCCATACAATGCCAGTAATGTCATTTTTGTGCTGCTCATAAATGAGTCTAAAAGACTCCTACAAATGCAGGGCCATCGAATAATCAATAAAATTGAAATAACAAAATATAAATAATTTAATTCATCACTCACAAAGAAGTACGAATCCACAGAAGTGGACAATTGAGGCAATGCATTAGTGCAACCGTATTGCCTAAGCCGAACCACCTTCAAATACTCATTAATATGCTGCATTTAGAAACAATAACCGTCAAGTGATTCTATAAATTTATAAAAAAACTGCAAGGGGATAATTATTCAATAATTTACTTACAAAGTCATCCAGCCAACTGTGTAGCAATTCCCGAAACCATGTCGGGTTAGCTTCTAGCCCAGGTAAGCTGACTACACCCTCATCCTTGTCCATCCAAGCCTGAAACTGAACCATGATAGTCGAGTCTATCGGCTGCAACGGATTCATGTCTGCTTGAGGTTGCACTTCAATTTCAAATTTCTTCTTTTCGTGTATCCTTTGTGAAAATGGATTTGTATATTGGGGTGTGCAAATACCATACAGGCCTATACTGTCTCCCAAATTGACTTACTCCCTTATGCGGGGCAGGCAAGATCTCAACACTTGCAGGACTGTCAATCAGTGGCTGAGGCAATATATCATGACCAGTAGCTGGGGTCTGAAAATCATATTGACAGCCTGCCGTGTGTTCTCTCCATACTACAATATATGTATATATTAAAAAAAATAAAACTGCAATTAAGGTAATTGTGTTTAAAATTTATTTTGCTTACCATATTATGGCTTTCGTTCTGTTGGAATGAGCATGACTGCCTAAACCACATCATCATTTGCTGCATCTGCTGTGTAAGATCGGTCCGGAGTTGATTAACACTTGTTAAAATTTCATCTTTATCCTTGTCCATTCTTTGTAGAAGTGCAGCTTGCGCAGCTTCAGTATGCTCAAATCTCTTAATCATCTCCTCCCGCAGCTGCTCAATCTGATGTGTTACGCCATGGTCTGCAGATGCACTGTGTTCAGACTACAAGAAACATAATCATAGTTAATGACTTATTTAGAAATATTAGAAATATATTAAAATTTCTCTTTAGTTAATCACGTAAATAAGTAATATACCGTTGCTCCTGCCACTGGTGCTGACATTTGTGGGTTTGTCCATTCATATCCACCCCCCTCCACATCCATAACATCATCGTTAGAGTCGCTAAAATGGGCATAGGTCATGGGGCGCTTGCTCTCGCTGAAATCAGACATATTTGGTAAGTCCCCAACATAACTTCCGCTTGGAATGCCTACACGTCTAGCCAGGCGCACAATTGCCTCTCTCTTCTCATGGTCTTTTGGTACTAATTTACGATGTACCGAAAGAACCTATAAATCAACCAACCATATTAAGTTACGCTTAAAACAAAATAAAAGTTATAAACCAATATATATATTTTTCATTCATATCAACACATACCAAATCCTTTGCTAACATTGTATCCTGAACCTCATCGAACAATGGAGTCCCTCGAGTCGTCCAATTCAAAATACGAGAGAAGCGATCACCATTATGATAACCAAAAATCTCTCCGCACACTGGAATTGCCTCGAAAATCCATACCTAATATAATTATATTTAAAATATAAGTTTGACGTATACAAACAAAATATATAATTAAGATAAAAAAGTTAAGTACATATGGCGTACCAGAAATGCGTGCGAAAAGCCATATACGTTGTAACTCTCAAACTTCTTCTGTGCAAACCCTTTCCTTCTTATTTTCTCAAGTTTTTGGAATGCAGTCTTCTTAAGTGAGTTATGCAGCACGGTCCATGCAATATTGCCCCATGGATACTTATTAAACTCATCAAGGTCATCCACTAAACATAAAACAAAATTTTGAATTCCACTACGCTTGTCACGTGGAATCAAAACACGATGCACAAAATGAAATAAACTCAACTTTACTACATCTGCATCGTCCATTTTCTCCAAATTTAGACGTGCGTACCATTGATCAAGAAATATGTAAGATAATTTCTTTACCCCAGAAAAATATGTATCCCATAATCGAGTGCCCAATTTCCTATGCAGCTGCTGGGCGGGAGGGTAATCTCGCATTTGTAGTCCAGTAATTAGTACAAACTCCTGCCGGCTAAAACGGATGCGTTTCCTCCCTATGTAAAATCACATCTCATCATCTACATTAGAGGTGTGCACCTCACGCAACAATAACTCGTGCACCAAAATACCAGAGAATGTCAACTCTGACATATCTAAGAAATGCCCCATACACGTCTGCCTAAATAATGTTTTCTGACTTGTTGTCAGTTTATCTTTAATGCAATTTAGACCCCACATCTTAGCATAAGCCGTCACTGATGCACGAAAAAACATATGCTCTGGAATTCTATATTCTTTCGATACGTTCTCTTTCCTGTAACAATAAAAAAAAAATAAACAAAATACATTAATATTAAAAAAAATAATAATCAGAGAAAGATTATTAACAGAAACAATTAATTTAACATACATAATACATTAAAATAATTAATTACTAACATATTAATCAATATATTATAATAAAATCAAACCAAACTTAATAATTAATTTACTAACATATTAATATTAATCAACATTAATTATATATTAAAATCAAAATAATCATATATAATTATAATTACATAAGGTACTCACAATAATAATAAAAAATGTTACAAACCAAAATTAATGAGTCATTTAAGCAAATTTTCCCATCTATTAGATCAATTCCTTCTAAATAGAATTTATGAAATCTTTTATTTAATTTAGATAAAATTATATTTATCTAAATTCTTAATGTAATTTTATAAATATATTTAATTAATTTAAATATAATTAAATTTAATTTAAAAAAACCTAATTCACAAAAATTCGCGCCATGTGGCGCGAATTTTGCGGCATCGCGGGCCCGAGATGGCCCCGTGATGCGCCTGTTAAACGCGCATCGCGGGGCCGTCTCGGGTTCGCGTTGCGCGCCCGCGATGCACCCTTAACGCGCATTGCGGGGCCATCTCAGGCCCGAGATGGCCCCGAGATTGGTAACGGTGGCCGCCGCCACTCCGGCCGCCGTCTGCATCGCGAATATGACCCAAAAATCACGATTTTTTGTCCATTTTCAACGTTTCTTACACCATTCGAACCCATTTTTCACATAGAATTCAGTAATTTCATCTATTACTAGCTTTAAATATAAATTCTAATAATTTTATAAACAAATTTAAAATTTTCAAAACTTAAACAAAACTCACCAAAAATCGGCCATTTTCTTTGTTTGAAGTGAGAAATCTGTTGTAAAAGCTCCGATCTATGCAGTGATAACTTCAAATTTTTCGATCTAACGAATTTTGATAATTTTTGGTTTTTTTGATTGATTTTCGGGTGAGGGAAAAGTTAATAGAGAAAATGGGCAAATGTGTCCAAAATGTTTATGTTTGGTTAATAAAGTATATTTGATTTTAAGTTGGTTAAAATATTATAATAAAAAAATAATGAGGTTATTTGTGAAATTTTCCCTATATAATATGATTTTATAGGATTGTACTAAATGTAATTTGAATTCTTATGTAAAATACCGTTGTTAATTAAGAATTTAAATAACGTTAATTGATTATCGTATGCAGATTAATCTTAATCCTGAGTAATCATAAACTCTTGTTTGTGTCATTATATCATTTGAAATACTCGTTACGGCTTGTCTAAATAACGGACTAAAAGTTTGTATTTTGTTGTCATAGTAAGATAAATGGTTGGGAATATGATTTACAAATATGGAATCTATTCATTCCTAATAAAAGTTAGAAAGAAGGTTCTCTTAAGGGTTAATTCTAGAACTAAACGGTTAGAGGGCTCAAATTGTAATAATGTTACAAAATAATTGTTCATTGGTGAATTAATAATACTTAAGGATAAATAAATAATCAGATGGGTAAAACAGTAATTAACTTAACTCTAATTATGAACCATCTATGAGAGTTAAATTGCATGTAGTGATTAAATCAATAGATTGCTCTAAGTTTTATGAGTAAATTATATCTACAAATTCAATAGTGCAATTACAGGGTTTTAGTGGAATAATACTAGAATTTGTAAATTGAATTTAATTAATTAAAGAATTTAATTAATTATTTAAAATTTATTGGGGCTTCAAATTGTAGGTCTATAGGTCTTCAATATCACCTCTTTTGTTATTACAGTGAACAATTAAAAATGATTGTGTTATTACCCAAATTATTTGTGTCCATAAAATAATTTTCAAATACTTATATTTTATATTTGGATAAAATTAATAAATTAATAATTAATTAATATAGATAAGATCTTATCCAAATATAATTAAATTTATTAACATAGATAAGATCTTATTCAAATATAATTAAATATTTAAATAAAATCTTAAGGATAATTTTTAAAATTATAAAAAATATTTTATTTTTAATTTTAATGTTTTCTTTTTATTAAATAACTAATAATGCTCAAATGCTGGGTATTATATATTAACCACAAAAGAGTAGGATTTTATGTGGTTTACATGAATTATATATCATTTTAAGATATAATAATTTAATTAGTAAATTTTATTAATTAAATTATTATTTTAAAATGAGAAGACTAATCAAAATAAAATACAACACACATACGTGAAATAAACACATGATACGTATTTTTTTTTAAAGAAAAAAAATAAATTGAAAACCGACTCTTCTTTTTACTGTAGAATAAGAGGTTTAGTTTGTAATCATTTGATGTAAAAAATTTGGGCATGAATTTAAGGTATGTTTTTGTTAATTTTATTCATTTTAACATAAAATTCATATATTTTCATAAGATACTTAGATAAAAGATGTTTTTATCTAATAAAAACAAATATTAAAAAAAATTATTTTTTATTCCACTGTGTTATAAATGTTATAACAACAACCTTTTTAACACTATTTTCATTTAAATAATGACGATATAATTGAGCAGAGAACAAGCACATGATTAAAAAGATCGAGTATTTTAAGTTGTAGTTAGTTGAGTAACAACACTCCAATGTTTGACAATTAGTTATATTGACTAATAATGTAGATATGTGTAGACTTTGTTTATTATTTAGTGTGCAACAAATTATTGTGTGATACTATTTTTTATTATTTAATACTATTTTAACATTGGCTAAAAATGTAAAATAATAAAAACAGTATTGTACAGTATTTATCCTCACTAGATCAACTTTCTTTATATATATGTTGGGTATTCAGATCCATTTAGAGTTTTTTAATTATGACTCAAATTTTTTTGATAAATTTTACTCAACCTAATTATATTATTTATTTTAAATTAATCCAAATACTCGAATCGATCAGTTCCCGCGAATCATTTTGTCACCACTAGTTCTAGTTAAGTACAAAAACGACATGTCACGTACATTTGGACAACATTACGACAGAAATAACTGGTAGCCGCCCCATTTTGCAGCGACGTAAACGGGCTTTACTGAACACTTGTTGGGCCGCCGTTGATATATATGGGCTTAAGTGAATGTGTTGGGTCGCCAATGTATATCACAATGGGCCAACTCAATGTTGAATAAATGGGCTCAATGTTGAACTAGGCCAAATCCACTAAACTGCTTCTATAGCCTCCCCTAAAACCCCGGAAAAAGAGAGTACTGTGGTTTTTCATTTGCTTACTTTATCGCCCTCTCTCACAGTGCCTCCACTCTCCCAGGCGGGAAGATCGACGGCTACCGATTATCCGGGCCCACCCGACGGCCCAGGCTTCGACGACGACATCAGCAACATTAGAATCTCTCTATTTATTTCCTCTGATTAATAAATCAATCGGGTCTCGCCATTATTAACAGCTAAATACTTGGAAGCGTAAATGGCGCTGTCGGTTTCTAGAAGGCTGCTACGTCGTTTCGGATCATTTTCTGCATTTGGTCGTTCCGACTATCCAAGTTTCTTGAATCATCCGACTCGAACCTATCGTGGTAAATAAATAATTTGTATCTTTTTTTTTTATTTTCTAAACAATGGAATTGTTTAATTTTTGTTAAAATTATAAATTATTATATTTTATGCGCTTTTAACAGATCCTTATGGGCTTGTTTCTGGGTTCAAATTATCTCCTTTAGAGGTAGGTTATTATTATTGTTATTGTTGTTGTTATTATTATTATTATTATTTTACCACATTTTGTAAATTTCGTTTTTCTTTATTTGTTTAATTTTTTTTAACACTTGTATATTATTTATGAGTTTTAGAGTCTCTATTTACGTTCATGAACTTGTAATTTAGCTTGCCAAAGATGTGTTTTTTAGCTGCATTAATTGTAATTTCGGTGATTGTTACTGTATTATATTTCATGATTTGGAGATTTTAACTGATTTTATATTTATTACTTTTAATCCTTTCTGTTTTATTGTTCTATGCAGCCTGTTTATTATTCTTCATTTTCAAGTCTTTCGAGTAGTGATTCTGTCGTAAAATCCAATTTTGCTGGTAATTATATGTAGGGTGGTTTATCTTTCCTTGCTTGTCGAAAGCTTTCAACTACGATTCTAACTCCGAACTCAAGCGAAGGTTCTTTTCCTTCTGATTTACTGTCCAAGCAGACTTTGCTAATGCCAGACCGTGAAATAGGTATGGAGAAGAATCAAAACATCTGTGCATGACTTGTGGGATTAATTGCAGTTTTTTAATCTTTTATTTTATGGTTAATGGTTCTCTAAATTCTGAATGTTTAAAATTAATTAGTTGATAGATTATATATTCTGAATAAGTGTTTAATTCAATGAATGTATCACAATGTAGGGCTTTACAAGGATCTTGTTATTCCAGTGACGAATTTTCAAAATGAAGACAAGGGTCTCATGGTCTTGGCTGGTGACGTTTTTGATGTTCCTATCAGGAAGGACATTATCCATCGTGTTGTAAGATGGCAGCTTGCGAAACGACAACAGGTAGTGCTTAGTCATTTTGTTTGAGGTGCTTGAAGCATTTTGTTGATAGGTGGGAGTTTCTAAAAAGAAAAATGTATGCATTAGGAAAACAAACTATAATGTTCTGATGATGTCAGGTGAGCCGTATGGCAGATGCTTTCTGCTAGGGAATTGTTGAAAGATATTCGGCCTTTTTATTGTCTCCTTGATTTTTCCGCTACCTTTATAGTACAATATCCGATTCTTCTTCTTCTTCCCTCTCACTATTTCTGTGTATGTGATAGTAAAATGTGTGGAATACATATTACCTACCTCATTCTTATTGATATCAAAACTTCACATTCTTCGCAAGAGTAGGCTAGCCAATGGATCAGCTATGATTAGTTTTATTTTCTCAAATCAATTTTTATGTGTTCTAGAAGTTCTTGGTCCTTTTATAGTATGTCATTATATGCAAATGTAAGTTATGGGGAGTCCATGAAGAAAAATAGATGTTGATATATGCTGATTGACTGATTAACAGGGAACGCATTCAACAAAAACTATTAGTGAGGTGAGTGGAACTGGGAGAAAGCCATGGCCACAAAAGGGTACTGGTCGAGCTAGGCATGGGACATTGCGTGGTCCCCAGGTAATGCATTGTTATGCCTGATTATCAGTATGGACAATTGTGATATATTCATTGCTAATGTGTGATTGGGATATTCACCTGTGGACATTGATGCTATTTATGGATGGGTAAACAGTTCAGGGGTGGTGCTACTATGCATGGTCCAAAACCCCGCAGTCATGCCATAAAGCTGAACAAGAAGGTGCGGCGACTAGGGCTGAAGATTGCTCTGACTGCTCGAGCAGCAGAAGGGAAGGTAATTCTCTCTCTCTCTCTGTGAGTCTAAGATGGACACAATCACTGTCTGAAGGGCTCATGGACATTATGTGTGCAACATAATGAAGACCTGGTATTTTGGAAATCTGAAGGGATGCAATATTTCAGCTGTTAGATTTCTTTTAAACTGTTTATCTTTGGGCTTATATGCTTTGCTGTCCTGCACTGATATAGACAGATTCCTTTAGTAATAGATCACTGATAAATGCGAATCATTAGTCAGGATGAAGCTTTTAACTGTCCTTGGGAGTTCATGCAGTGTTGTTGTATCAAAGGTAAGACACTGTTGTATTATCCTAACCCAATTACCAAACTATGTATACACCCCATTGTGCCCCATACGTATTTTCTCCTGTAATCTGCACTCTTATTTCATTTCTTCAGTGAGGAGTCTGGGATTCTGCAAAGTTGAGTTTTGCTTTTTAACACACTGGCAGATCATCATTCTCTTTGTAATACAATTCTCGTATGGTCCAGAGATTGGTGATCTTCTCAATTTTACTAGTTTGGCTGTTTGTTATAAATCCACTGGTTGGAATCACCCAAGTCCATAGAAAGTTGCTTATTCCTTCTTAACTTTAGTACTATGCTTTCTTAGCAAGTGGTTTGCTTGTGATAAACTTTATTCTGTCTAATCACCATTTGTGGTTATGGGTTTTACATCATCTAAAGTAGGACCACAGTGGGGCTTGTTATGTTTTCTTCTTCTATACATGTACTGTACATGTGTTTAATGTTCTGCTGTTTGTATAGGAAATTATTTCAAGTGTAGCTTGTTATTTCCGTTCTGTTATATACCCTCAACTTTTATTTGGTTCTTGTAATACAATTTTTCTGTTATCCAAAAAATGTGGGAAATTATTTTGAGATTAATCATTCATCCATCATCGTTCATTGTTGTTGGTTTTTATGTCTGAGTATTGTGGGTTGTAATAAATTCTTCCCCATCATTACATTATAATGATGTTCATATCACAATTTTATTTTTATCTGCGTTACTTTTGGGTAGTAAATCATTCCACAGCTCTTGATAGTTTATGCATACTTTGCTTTATTTTACATGATTCATGAGATCTAACTTGAGAAAATTGCATAAATGGACAGCTCGTGGTTTTTGAGGATATGGAGATGCCCACTCATAAAACAAAGTTCATTGTGAACTATTACAACCAAATGGAAAATACAAAGAAAGTTTTGTTGGTTGATGGTGGCCCCATAAATGAAAAGCTGAAGCTGGCTACACAAAATCTACATTATGTGAATCCACTTCCCTCAATTGTAAGATACACTACTCAAATTTCTCTTATTTATCAGTACTTTTGTGATTTTTATCTTCAAAGAACATTTGAATTTTAAAAAATTGTTTTGGCTTTTGAAGCTTCTTCCAGTATTTCTCCATAGATTCTATATTCAATTTATTCATTACCCCACAGCTACTCGTATCCTATACTTCTTCACGACGCGCTTAATATAAGGATAGTTGAATCCATAGTCTAGATTGCAAGTTCTCTTAGTTGCTTGGATTAGTTATAATGGCACTTGACTTTCATCCCAAACATTGAGATTTTTGATTTCATGCTTCTGCAGGGTTTGAATGTCTACAGCATCCTCCAGCATGACACATTGGTGATGTCCCGCGATGCTGTAAATAGGATTGTTGAGCGAATGCACACGCCAATTAATCGTTGAAGCATTATCAATTTTGTGCGATGGACTCCTTTAGCCGTGAACGAGAATAGGAATCTTCAATTATCTTCGAAGGGACAAAGAACCAAAATAATTTGTACTTTCATTTTGTTTAAAGGATGCAAATGCACAGCGTAATTGCCCTTTGGTTGTATCAGCTTTGTCTCTTTCAGCAAGAAATTTTGTAGTTGAACTGGCGAAACTTAAAAATGGCACGCCATAGATTGAGTAGAAAGGATTTGTGGCTTATGAGAGTCTTTCATCTTCACATGCTTTGCCTCCAACTACTTGAAAACATGATGTTATTGGCATGTCAACTCAAAATTCACGGCCAAACCTATTTCTTTTATGGGTTTCAAACTTACAAAGTATTTGATCAAAATCAAAGCTACATGGCCTTGGAGAATCGCTATAGTGTTATGTTAGTTAAATCTTTACCATCTTTCCACTCAGTTATTTAAATCTTAAGTACACTGCACGAGGGTTGTATTTTACTCTCAGATTGTTAAGGTTATTCTTCTCCTTTATTTGGAAAGGTTTTTTAGTTGAGAATTTTTTTATTCCTCTTGCTTATATGGGATTGGGGTCAGATATTTGTTAGCGATTAAGTATATTATTAAGTTTCCATTAATTTTTTTGACTGATTATTAAAAGTCCATAATCATGTATCTTTAATGATTTCCTTAATGAATTTCAGTATATTTAAATAAAAAAAGAATTTCAGTATATTTCAAAAAAAAAAAAAGTACCCTGCCATGTCGATATCACCATCAACACGGAGATGGGTAAATGAAGATATAAAATTATTTTCCATCTCAAAATTCTGCAACAGTATGCAGATTCATATCGATCCATCTTGAAAAATACCCAAATGGGAACTGAACTTCTTAATTTCTTTCACGTAGCTAATTACAAAGTTAAAAAAGGAAAACCAGTGGATGGGGGGTGTTGGCAATCTCGAGTAAAAATCGAGCTGGCATTATCTGATTGGAAAAAGGAAACGACAACTATATGATGAAAATCTAAGCCAAAATTTAACGAACATGACTAAATTCAATTAAAAAATTATTAGACTAGATAAAAGTGAGTTAATTAAAATATAATTTTACTAATTATATTTAATTAACATGACATTATAAAGTAACACTGTAAATTCAGCTCTATAGTGACACCCTTCTCTTCTCGCTCCCTCTCTCCTTCGCTTACCAGTCTCCATGAGGAGGACCTAGGGTTTCTTTTTCACCTCCAAATTCTAGGGCTTAAGCCATTAACTTCTCTGCATTTCCACCGTTTCTGTCAACAAAAAATTTTCCCGCTTCCAAAAATCCTCCCCAAAAGAATTATCTTTTTGGTTTTAGCCGAGGAAAACCCTAGCTTTCATGGCCAAAACTAGACCAGGGATCCCTACCAAGAACAAAACTGGCAAAAGAGATCTTGAATCTTACACTATCAGAGGCACTAACAAGGTTGTTAGAGGTACGCATCATTCAATTTGTCTCTTGGCAATTATTTAAATATTTATGCTTGTGTCTTGTTATTTTTGTACATGGTATTAAAAATGTTGTTTTTTGATGGTCAAGATTTAATTTTGAGGTATTTTTGCATCTGGGTATTCTCTTTTGATCGGTACTCATGTATATATCTATGGTAAGAAATGTTTGTGGTTTTAGTTTGGGGACTGTGTTCTTTGTGTTTGCATGTGGGTGTATGAATTTAAGAAAAGCTTGTTTTTTATGGTTAAGTGGTTAACTTTTGTTGTTTTTGCAGTTGGGTCCTTATCATGTATAGATCGGTTTATGTTTAGAAATGTGGTTATGATGGTTAAGGAGTGAGTTTGTGGTTGTTTTTGCAGTTGGGGATTGTGTACTGATGCGCCCATCTGACACCGGTAAACCCCCTTACGTGGCTCGAATCGAGAAGATTGAATCCGATGCTCGAAGCAATGTTAAGGTCCGTGTAAGGTGGTATTATCGCCCAGAGGAATCACTTGGAGGAAGGAGACAATTCCATGGAGCAAAGGAGCTCTTTTTATCGGACCACTATGATGTGCAGAGTGCTCATACAATTGAGGGAAAGTGTGTAGTTCACTCTTTCAAGAACTATACTAAGCTTGAGAATGTCTGTGTTGAAGACTACTATTGTAGGTTTGAGTATAAGGCTGCTACAGGGGGGTTTACACCAGACCGAGTTGCTGTGTGAGTTTTGTTGCTTTATTATTGTTTTTGAGTGGGATGTGGTATTTTGGGAGTTGAAATTGAGGATTTTGGCTGTTCCTTGTTTTGTTTTGAAGGTACTGCAAATGTGAGATGCCCTATAACCCAGATGATCTCATGGTACAATGTGAGGGGTGCAAGGACTGGTAATGTTATTGTCTTCTTTCTGTGCTAATTTATTTGGTATCTGTTATTCACTGTTTAGTTTTCTATATAATTAGAGTGTTAGAATTTACAGTATTGGATAACTGAAAATTGCAAAGATTGGGAAGAAATAATACACTGTGGAATTTTGTTGGATAACAATCTTCCAGCAAAAATGCACCATATTAGATAATATACTGGCAATTTTTAGGCTAATCCACTTATGTCGTCTATTATTCAGACTGTTTGTTTGCCTTTTGGATTGTAGGTATCATCCTGCTTGCGTTGGCATGACTATTGAAGAAGCTAAAAAGCTTGATCACTTTGTTTGTTCGGAATGTTCATCTGATGATGATGTTAAAAGATCCCAGAATGGATTTTCTTCATCACCAGCAGCTGATGGCAAGGTGAGACTAGTTGCTGCCAGGTGTCTTTGTTTACCCCAGTTGGATAGTTGTCCCTGCTTTTGCCAAGTATGTTGCCATATTGGCAAGTTGAGAAAAATGATGGCATGAAAAATAGAGTTCCCCTTTTAATATTTATCAATTATATTTGAAGCTGAATTTTTCTATAATATATAATGTCTGTTGATAATTCATCTGGGTGTTTCTTTGAGTGGAATTCATTGGATATCTGACACAAAAGCAAATGCTATTGTAGGACATATGTGGGCTTTAAGATGTTGGAATAGATGGTTCTCTATCCATGGGAAAATGCTTGGGTTCAGTCCCATATTTATTATTGTTGCAGTTGTTTGTATGGTGCAGCATAATTTTCTGTTGGTCTTTAAATTGTTCATTTGTTTTCATTATGGTCATAAACAGAATCATGGCTGCAGTCAATTGCCTTTTAATCTACTGTGCCTTACCATAATGTAATTACTTGTGACTTCGCATAAGTTTCTCGCAGCATATTCTTAACATGATTGAATATGAAGTGCTGACTTGCTCAGAGTATTAGTCAGCAGTGAATGGATATAGCATTTGAAACATGAACAAAAATAATGAGTTTCACCTAATACATGGATGCAAGCCAATGATGACCGAGAAATATGTAGTAGACTGATTAAGATATCCAGTGCTCGTGAGAAAGCTTTGAATTCATCTTGGTTCTCCCTTGCTGCTAATATATTGATAAAAAAATTTGACCTATTAAAAATATCTATACCAATTTCTAGAATAAGCTTGAAACAAACTAGTGGATCTATTACAAGTGTTTCGAAAAAGTAATTTATTTGAATATGAGCTATCAAAACTGGACTCTTGATTCTATTGCTGAACTCTGAAACTAAAGCAGCCACATTTAGTGGTGTATAATCTTTTAGCTCTTACCAGTCACAACCCTGAGAAAATTAGTTTTGCAGATGTCATCACATTCAATTGATTTTCTTCTAGTAAAAGATTATGGGATTTAAATGCTAGTTTTTCTTATGAAGGATGGTAACATGGCGAGATTTGGTTTCAAATGCAATTTTTCTCCATTGTCTTAATACTTTCATGAATTCACAATTTAATATTAACCGAGTCAGATTTGCTTGTTTGGATGCCACTTTCATAGGACTAATGTCTCTGTGGGTGCAAGGGAGACCCTGCTCTTATTAATGCCTAAGCATTCTTTTAGTAGAGGATGCTGTTTCTGTATATTAAAGCTTGTGATCTCTTCATAGTTGTCTTACATATTTACACTATTGATTGATGAAATCTGTGATCTTTCTTACTAGGTGGAGGTCAAGCGCCGGAAGAGATGAGTGCATTTTGGGGGCACTGCAATGCATGAGAGGAGGTGGCTTATCTCAGTTACAGCTTGTAGAATGGAGTTATGTGAGTTGTATAGTGCAGAAAACTATATTGTGCTATGGTTGGACTGGAGCCTGTTAGTAATGTGTTCATTTCGAGACAATGTGTACCTACTCTAGGCTTAGGTGTTCCATTCTCTCTTTTTCTCCCTATTTCAATTTCTCCTGGAAGGATTCAAATGTAGTTCACCCACATTAATGTTTAAACCCAGAAAGTTGAGCTTCCTGTAGTTCTGTGAACTGATTTGGTAGCTCTTCCAATTTATATGTTTCATTATTCATCACCCTTATAAGCTCTTCGAATTTATGTTGGCCTTTGTCTTTTAGGGTTGACCGACATGGTGACCATGTTGCATGCTCGCAGCCTTATTAAACTAGCCTGTCTGCTTGCCAGAATATTAATTGAACTCCATTTCTGAGTAATATTGCAAGAGTGGCTGCATGGAAAACCTTTCTTCTGAAATTATATCCCTTATTTCCCATATCACATTCTCTGGGGTCGTGAATTTTATTTTACATTCTCGGGTAATTTTCCGTGATCAGGAAGACTAAGCAGACTCAAATATAGATTCTGTGATGATAATCATTCCGACTTTGTAGGCGAGAACCCTCATCGATGTACACTATTCAAATGATCAAGCAGCCAACAAATTCGGAAAAAGTCACGTATTTTGACTAGAATTTTGTGATAAAGTTCTAAAGCGTATGCAGTAAAAGTCATCCTGGGCAGCTGAATACAAATGGTAGATGGTGAATGACTAGCAATCATGGCGAAGGTTTCTCGTGTAACTTCTCCCCAGAAAATGAATCTCTCAAGGTTGTTCTGCGTGAGTTGGTTGGTAAAACATGGTTAGATTTTATTAAAACCGAAAAAAAAAAGCTAACCGTCAATTTATTCACAACTCATAAGAACAGCTATAATCACATTAACAGTGAGGTTAAGCACATGTCTTTCAATAATGTACAAACTATGAATCGTTCGTTTCCTTCAGTCAATACTTGTAATCGAACTGACCTTTCAAAACCCCATCCCCATTTCCTAGTTTCTCTGCAAACATGGCAAATAAGGGTGATCCATCAACACATCAAAATATGCAGCGGTTCTGATTCTTGTAAGTTTATTGCTTACTTTGCAGAAGAAGAGCGAGATATTTTTTTGGTCTTACTTAAGGGGATGATGCAGTTGCATTTCATGGCAGCACTCCTAGTAGTGATCAATATACAAGATCCAATTTGAACATGTATATATAGAGTTCACTATCGTATGATTCAGCTTATTTCACAACTTCATTCCGATTTGTTGACATCTTTATCTTCTATATGTGTTTATAATAATTTCAAATCCAATACTTGTAAACCAAAAAGATGTTGCAGGCTAGTAATGGATTTGAATAGCTTCGTTGGCTCATTAGAAACCGACGTTAACATTTCGTCTGAATGGTTAGTGACATTTTCAAAGCTCATGCAAAGCAGTTGGTGGAATCTCACGACCAAATTCTAGAAAGCACGTTAGAAACAGGAAGCTACAACAAATTATACAGCTTTAA
This sequence comes from Ailanthus altissimus, assembly GCA_946807835.1. NCBI lineage: Eukaryota > Viridiplantae > Streptophyta > Magnoliopsida > Sapindales > Simaroubaceae > Ailanthus > Ailanthus altissimus. The sequence continues at coordinate 29,702,528 of OX327690.1, read as the reverse complement.
CACATAATTAATGGCTTTGCGGTCCACACAATTCCTTCCCAGGTCCTACACTTAGTAAACCCTTAATTCTCCATCACTAATATCCAAAGAAAGAAAAACAAAATCTCACTTATTTCCAATACATACATGAAAATTTCAGGCAAAGAAACTAAAAAATGCTCCCCAAGTTAAGTAGATAGAGAGAGATAGAAGAGCCAAATTGATGACAACGTACACTCGTCAGTTCCTAGGGTTACCTCAAGGAGTGTGGACTCAAGCAGGACGAGATAAGAATGCAGGTGAAGGGATTGTGATTGGTTTTGTTGACACAGGCATCAACCCTTTGCTACTCTCAATATTTCTCATTTTTCCGGAGCCAGTGAGACGGGTCCTCGATTTTTTGCGGGTTCTTGCAATGGGAAGATAGCTTCAGCTAGGTTTTTCTCAGCTGAGGCACAAGCTGTAGCTACTCTTAACACTTCAGTGGATTTTCTTTCACCATTTGATGCTGTTGGACATGGCAAGTATATATAAATTTGGTTATATACCATATTTGCTTTTGATCATTTAAATCTAATTCAGTTGTCCCTTGTCAGCTTTATTTCTCTTCATTTTTCAGCCATGTAGCATCAACTTGGGCTGGAAATGCCGGTGTTCCGGTGGTCGTCGATGGCTTCTTTTACGGGCGAACCAGTGGGAATGGCACCACGTGCTCGGTAGGAGATATGTTTATGGTTGGACTCTGTCGGCATCCGATAATGCTATTTGCATAATATTACATGGCTACATCAGTCCATTTTGGTGTAAAGCAATTTTGCCCCTTTTTAATGGACTGCTGATGATTTGATTGTACTTATAATCTTGAGCCTTTTCAGAATTGCTGTTTATAAGGCTGTGTATCCAACAGTGGGAACTCTTGCGGATGTGATTGCAGCTATTGATCAAATACACCTTTTTGTTTTTTTCTGTATAGCTTTTCTTTTTTGGACTTTTTTTAAAAAAAAAATTAAACTTAATTTAGCTTCGTCAACAACTATATATCTTATCAGAATATTCAAGCTATTAAATCAATTAATTGTAGGAAAAAAAATGTTGCAATGGCTAACGCAAAGACAGCAGAAGATAAATTTACTAAAATTAATAACCCATTATACATGCATGCATGCATGCAGCAGCTAAATGTTCACAAATTTTCATATTTTCAACCAGATCTCCATATAAACGTTATTTTGATGAATACCCTCGAAAATGATTAGTATGTAAATTGCTGAGGGGGTAGAAATAATTTATTTGTATTGGGTTTGGGTCCTATATGATCACATGCAGGCAACCCTAGATGGAGCGGATATGCTAACGCTCTCCGTTGAACTAGATGAGCCGCCAGAGATATAATCACATTCTTAGGTATTTTTTATATTTTCATGCTGTTTGCAAGACGAGCCGGAGTTTTCGTGGTGCAAGCTGCCGGGGATCACGGGCCAGCTCCGTGTCTTACGGCCCTTGGGCCGTACGTGCCGCGGCCTGCAGCACAGACAGAAGTTATCCCGGTTCTCTCCTTAGAAATGGCCAAAAACTTGGAGGTGTAGTATTATCAGGTATAAATCCTGCCATTTCAAGACGGGTTTAGAGTTTTGACTGTTCATATATAAATACATTTCCTTTTGATTGGGGTGAAAATGAAACACAATTCCTGGATGAATAGCATTATATATTTAATTTTCTTGATTAGGGCCAACTTGTGGAGGACGGTTATTTCTTTGAAGCTGGTATTGGCCAGGGATGATATTAAGGTAACTGGGACATTCCCAAGGACTGCACTGTACATTGAAGACTTGTGAATATCATGAAGCATTTGTGCCTAATCTTGTGCGAGGTGCCGGTGTCATATGCTCTTTCTCGGAAGGATTCTTAATCAGACTTCAACTCTCACTGCCATCATCAACGGGTATTCTAAAAATTTCAGTTCATGAACCCATCGATCCATATAGTCTTTATGAAATTTTATTGTCCATCAAATATTTAAAAACACTTAAGAGTATAATATTTTTTCCTATCAAATTCACGTGACACCCTTATTGCATCTTCGCTACAAGTTAAGCACTTCATTTTTTAAACTGCTACAATATGCTTTTGTGTTTCTAGCGTGTTTTTTTATCGAACAACTCCTTTTACTTAACAAAGTATTCATGCTTCAAAATAGTAATTCTTCTTCAGTACTGTTTGTCCGTCAAAGATGAATTCTGCCTCTTTGTCATTAGGTATGAAATCCCTCAAAAGTTTCCGATTGTGTGGCTTATGCTCTATGTCAACCGTACCTCCACGATATAGCTCTCGACAATTTGCAAGAAACACCAAATGCAAATGTTGTCTCAAAGATAACCCCATTTTATGTAAGACATTATCAACCCTCTTGACAGTAGAAATTGGCTCCATGTCGCTACGATCAAAACTCTTGTGAAGTGAGTGTGCCGACTTGCACTATTTTAAAAATATTATCTCTATCACTTAGTACATTACTTGACATGTTGTCGTTTGTCTTTGACCTATTTATTGTGCTGAAAATGCACACCATATAATGTCTTAGGTTGTTAGATGACTCTCACACTTAACAATTCATTGAACTGTTTCTGCAATTCTCCTAATTTTGATTGAGACATTTGGTATGGCATTATATTTGAAAGTTTAGACCCCAGCTCGAACTTATTCTCATGACCAATCCCCCATTTTGATGGTAACTTCTTCGTTATGAAAGTTGGCATGACACATTTATGCTCTTCGAACACCTCTTCAACCCCTTGTTGGTATGATCCTTGCTAACTCGCCTCACATGCCACAACTATTATGTTAAAAGTTTTTTTCTTTGGATAGTCCGTAGCTCAATGATTCTATCATAAAGAAAGTATCCTAGTCCATTACTCATATGGCTGCCACCAGTCACAAGGCAACACTGTTATTGCGACGAAGTTTCAGGAACGTTTGCAATAAATCAGAAACATACCTAAGCTCAACTCTACCTCCAAATGGAACAACAGTTAACTTGTACCCACCTTGGTTCACTATAGCTCCACTGGGAACACAAGATTTGGACATACAATTCAATGTGACCCAAGTAATTGGCGAGTTAAACTTTGGTGAGATTGTTTTAACGGGAAGTTTGAATCACATTGTGAGAATACCATTATCTGCTAAACCAGTTTCGATATTCTAAATGAAAGATTAATACAACTAGTATTGTTGCATAATGAGATAATATTCAGGATCATATATTTTCTTCAATGTGGATTTTCTTTTGTTGATCATTTGCTTGTAGTTTAGGTCTACATAGTATCCACAGTTGTACAATGACAAGTCTTCAAAATGCAAGAAGCTTTGCATCTTTTGTACACTTTGTATAAGATATGGGTATTGACCCAGCTGGGATTGAATGAAAACTAATGAAAGTAAAATCGAAATTAATGAATAAAAATGCTATCAATATTGGTAATAAATAACATGCCCGTTAAAGACAAACAGATTAATCTATGGTGCTCATGCATTCTTTACATCGTGGATACCGATAAACACTCCTTGCCTTAGGCCTAGACTGGATGTGTTTAGTTTGTCTAACAGCCTTCCTAACCCTCTGCTCAAAGACTTTCCATTCTATAGTGGAATTCTTCATGAAGATTGCTGCAAGTCTTCGCTTGTTTGGCTGTATTGTTGGCATCTTCCCACCACCATAGTATATTCGATAACCAGATACCAATGATGACAACTGACTCCCTGAGTCAGTCATGGCAAATGCATCTGCAGCAGTGCAGCCAATAAAATCCAGTGCTGCTAGCTGTAAAGATATAAGCTTAGCATAATTAACACACAAGAAAAGAATTTGATGATAATGAACATTGCAAAGAACTCAAAATGCATGAAATATTGCTGTTGCATAGGAGCTGGTTTGACCATATGAGTGTCCCAAACATCAGTCGAGCAGGCTAACGACATGTCAAAGAGCTGCCCTATAACAAGGATTGACTCACTTTTGTGCATGAGAAGGGAACTAACATCCAACTGCTTATTTAACTAACTAAAAGTTAGCAATGAATGCACAGAAGCACAATTACTTGAGTAGCGCCCATAAACCTAAAACAATAAAAAATATTAGTTCCTGATTTTTTACCTGAGATGAAAAGTTCTTAAATGGCTCAAGTTCAGTTGCTGAAAGCAAGTTCTCTTTAGTAACTAAATAAGGATATAAGCTGTTCAAAGCAGCTAATCTTTGAGTCCCACCATGTATTTGTGCCCCTGCCACAAATATATGCGTCATACGATTGAAACCAAGAGCTACAAGCATAAGTACTGCTTCTTCGGGTGTCAATGGACAAAGGCCCTCAGATCTGAGCTCAGCAGGAGAAGGAAGCCTGCAATAATCTTTGTATAACTAATCACAGTAATTGAAAAAAAAAAGAATACTTTTCATCTTGGATAAATTCATAACGACCAAGGACAACCACAATACTAATACAGTAAAAGTGAGATGATACATACTTTGTTGTCTTCTTGAGAAGTGTCAATGTAGGGAAATGAATTTCACGATATGCTTCCAACTCTCGCCTCTCTTCTTCACCTCCACCAAATTCGCATAGAGAATGAGCTACCATGTCAATTTCAAATCTGAGATGTAGTGCTAAATATCTAGAAGATTTTGCAGACAGAGTCCTTTTTTCCTTCACATTTGATTCTGCATTTGGACCAAGAAGATAATGATCCAAAGGCCCAGAGCGACCTTCATGCTTACGCAACCTCCAAAGAAGCAAAGCACCAGTTTCTTGTATTTTAGGAACAAATTGTAGCGCGTGAAAGTTACATCTACATCGAAGTCTCTAGATGAAGTCCGAAATCAGGAAGAGCAAAGTAAGAAAGAAGAAGGGCATAACACTACAAAAGACCAAGTTATGATGACAAACCAATAAATGCTATCTATTAGAACTTGCAAAGAATTTAAGAGTAATAAAGGCTACAAATTACCTGTAACTGGAATGGTATTGGGTCAAAGGCTAGACGATTCCCAAATCCAAGAAGATGGACAACCCTATTTCGAAGTAGAATAGGGAGAATGTTTTTCAAATAGAAACTTGGCTTGGACTCTTTTGGGATGTCTACATCAGTCACCTGGAACAGCATTTGAAAAACACTATAAACAAACACATCGCATACCCTACTACTGCATCAATCAAGAATTCTACAAATTTGACTAAGGAACTCACAACACTACCAATTGCCTCCAACTCTAATGACTGCAGCTCAATTGGAAGTTCTTTCACTATCCGAATATCGGGAGTCAGATAGTTAATAAAATGCTCCTCCTGATAGATATCGCTGAATTGACTATGAAATTATAAAACTTTAACAATGTTACTTTTCATCTACAGGAAATACTCTGGATTGAATTCAAATCACTAAATCATTAAAAAATGCAACTAAAAGTTGCTAAATACAATTCAAAATATAGACACATATACACTGCCTAAACAAAACCACTTAAGTTGAAGTGAATGCTACTCATTTGGTGCATAGAACCTACAATGGAAATGACAAGCTCACAAGAAGACACACGTGAAATGTTCCACACTCCAATAATGAAATATGCCACTTCCACTATAGGATGTCCTCAGTACTAACCCAAAAACAGAAGAATACTACACAGCAAGTCTCAACAAAAGTTAACAATTTGAAGCATAGGAATGCTTAAAGTCTGGTTAACAGAGCAAAATTCTAATGCTGAAATGATAATGTAAGAATCCTGGTTACATTTTTGATCCAGCAATTAGATGCAGTCTTTCCAATTTGAATAAAACATTAACAGGATGGAAGAAAGAAGCACGCAGTTTAGGAATAATTAGAGAACAGGTAATAGAAAGAAAGAAATGAATACCTCACATCCCTCCAGACACTACTGTACACAAATTTGGGAACAACAAGAGTTGCATTTAGCAAGCGTGCTAGGACAACGGCATTGCAAATCTGTTTCCAGGAAAGACATAGTTTTAGAAAAATATAAGATAGCAGGAGCATAATGTGTCACCCCATAAGAAGTAAATCTGAGAATGAAATCAACCAAAAAAAAATCATTATTTAACGATGAGGAAAAAAATGATGGAAGAAGAAATTTGCATCACAAGCAATACTTACAGCTACTCGCTGCTGGTTCATTCCACCATTTGCAGTGACCATAATGTATCCATTATTTCCCCCTATCAATTACAGAAAGTGCAAAGTGAAAACCAGAACCAGTTATTTGTCCACCAACAAATTTAATTCCCTACTATCTTCTAAGACAATAAAAAACACATTTAACCATAACTACGCCTATTCAAGCGCGTACCAACACACACACAGATTCTCACCACTTGGTTTCCAGTTTCTTTGATCAGCACAAGGTCTCCAAGCAGAAGCAGGAACCACAGGCTCTTGCCACAAATCTTTCGGCTCACGTTTATTCTGTCCCTACATGCCAAAAAATAAACCCACCACCACAATGATGAACACCAAGCATTCCAGCAAAAAAAAAAAAAGATATTCAATTACCTCTGCCAATGCGTGGGCAGCCAAAGCCAACATTCTCCCATAAACACCAAAGTGTGACCTCTTCCCTTTACCAAACTTCTTCAATTCTCTCTACAAACATCAAAAGCAATATAAAGCTTACAAATTGAGTTACCAAATTCTAAATTCAATCACAAACTCAATGACCCCATTTCAATTTCCATTTATATATCACCATAAAAAAAATTAACTTTCTTAACTTGTTGCATTCAGCTTAGAAATCAAGTAAAAATATTCTAAAGTCGCTCACAAACTCACTAAACCCATTTCAATTTTCATTCATTTATCACTAGAAAGTAAATAACTTTTTTGAATTAAAGCGAACGCAAATGCAAAAACAAAAAGGACATTACCTTAATAGAAACTGAAGCTGAAACCGAAGAAGAATTAACAAATGACTCCATTTTTTTACCATGATCTTGTAAAATTACAAGCATAAACCAGTTAACAAAAATATATAAACAAATCAAACCAATCACACCCACCAAACTCATAAGTCTTTTTCTTTCGTACCAAACTTTCCCTCCTTTTCTCTTCACTTTCTTAAACCCCACAATAAAATTTCTCTCTTTATCAAATACATTACTGTCGCTATTCAAGAACCGGCGCGGCGAGCTCTGGTGGCTGCTCGGCGTAGTAAGGGAAGAGGGCAAAAAATTGCTGGAGTTGGATCGATCTGCAAACTCTTGTTCTTTGTCGGAATCGATAAGAAGGTGATTTGAAGACATTTAGTGTGTGTTTTGAGATTCAATCGGAGACACAGATGTTTTTTTCTTTTTTCAGTTTTCAGTTAAAAGCAATGACGGTTTATGGTTGATGAACAAAAGGAAGCTGAGTTGGGCTCATTTTGACTAAAATGTTTTAACTGTTAAGGACACTTTGCTTGGCGATTCAATAAAGGAAATTTTCTAAATTTACATTTTTAAGTAATTTAAGAAATAATCAATTATATGTTTAAATATTTCGATGAAATTATAGATAATTATTTTTACTAAATATAATATTGTTGGTGGATTTTCAGATTTTTTAAAAAAATATTTTAAAGAAAAAAAAAAACTGTTAGCGATATATGTGTTGAAGACAAGGTTGAATTCTGTTTTCTTTTTTTCAAAAATAAGACATGTCTATATTTCTTTTAAATTATGCATTTTGATCCAATTATTTTTTAAGATATATTTGCTCTTTTATTTTTTATTTTTGCAATATTAACAAATAAATATTCACTGTATTTCATCATGTTTACATATTTTTCTTATTACTTCTCTTAGATTTTACTTCTCTATACTTTATTCTAAAGATTATTTTTATATTTCAATATGAACCACTAAGAGTAACCAAGTAACCGATTATGACTAGTAAAATCATTACAAGTTTCTCACAATGAGAGTTGCTTTCTAATTTTATAAATAAAATATTTGTTTAAGTGAAAAATAATTAATATTTGAATTTATAAGTAGACTAGATAATATTTTTAGTTGCATACCTAAATTTTAAATTTATTTTTATAAATTCAAATCTTTCCTACAAGTGATAATATAAACAAATCCTAATAGTTAACCGAAATATGAATAAACTCTATCGAACGAAATAAGCAATGTTGGACTATCACCAAAAAAAATATTGTTAAAAAAAATTATTAAATAAATTAATTCCCTCACATTAATTAAAAAACAATTCATACTTAAACTTAATTTATTAAACTAATCTTTTAAGTTGATCACCTAAACCCTACATTTGCCTAAGTCAATCTCAAATCAACTTCCAATATTAAAAATTGGACTAACTAGTTAGAACCCAAAACGAGTTCAAGTACCATTTTGTTAGTCTTTCTTTTTCTTTCCTTTTTAGAAAAAAAAAATTATTTACTTAGTTTAACCTAACTAAATATTATTGTAAAAAGAGAAAATGGGGGACCCACGTGGAACAACCTGTTTCGATTCATGAAACGTTATTGTGTTCACATGTTGTTTTACGATCTGCGAGAAGCTTTTTCACGGGAGCAATTTGTCTTCATGGAGTTGTGCCCATCTTTCCTAATCGAATCTAAAACAGTACAAAACCGGCTGGCAATGTCTGGTAAAAGCGCATTATCTAAAATTTAAAAAAGGACAAGTAGTTAAGTCCATGCCAGAAAAGCATGCAAGTCCCCACCATTCAAATGTTAGGAATTTGCTCAAAGTAAAAGGAAATGGAAGTCACAGTAGATGATGCCAAAAGAAAGTCAGATCAAATTGAAAACTTTTTATTATGCTGCAAACATCTTTGTATGTGCATCAAGATATCCAAAGAAAATTTTAAATTACAATATAGCCGCAGCATTTCAAGTCTAATTTATATACCTTAATTTGCATTATAAATAGAAAAATTGCAGGTGAATGTATGGCGCATAATTACAATATCTTTTCAGTCTACCTTTGGAAATTTTCCACTTGGCACTGTATCTTCTACAGATCTCTCCCGACCTCAGCATGTGCCGTATTCAAAATTCAGGTTTCATCTTTTAAATTGAACACAGACCTGATGCAGTTAAAATGACATGTCAATAGCCTCGTGCTCTGGAGTCTTATAGGAAAATCCTGATTCATCACTGGAACGCCTCTTGACCACACTTGCCCTTTGTACTAACCGCACTAATGCTTGCACAACTTCGGACATGGGAGGCCGAAACTCAGGCTCCGGCTACATGGAAGAAAGAAAATTTTATATTGAACAATTCTCAACAGCAGAAAAGATTCTTGTATTTGGACTCTAGATTACTACTTCACTACAACTACTTTGATAACTGCTTACATTTTAGTAATTTTTTCAATATGGGAATTTAATTTCATTCCAAAAGCCCTAAAAACCTAAGGTTAATATAGATTCAACCTTAGCATTCCATTAAAAAGGTTTACCTGAACACAAAGAGCAATAATGTCGGCAAACCGTGATAGAGACTTTGCAGGATACATGCCATTCAAGACAGGATCAACCATTTTTGCCAAGGCATCTATATCATGTAGTTGGGGAGTAGCCCATCTTACAAGTGACTGCTCAGATCTTGGCCTCGAACTACATAACAGACAATACAAGAATGGCAACCCACACAAGTAAACCAGAAATTGCACACAGCATTATAACCATTCAAAATGCAAAAATACAAAAATTAGGTAATCTAGTACAAGGTTTACCTGTCCAGTGGTTTCCGACCAGTCAACAGCTCTAACATCACCACTCCAAAACTGTATACATCACTTTTTACAGTGTATATTCCAGACAAGGCAAATTCAGGGGCACTATAACCAAATGTCCCAACCATCTGAGTTGAAACCTGTCAAACATGCAAGGGAACAGCAATTGTCAAGCGCATATAAGAAAAGGTGGAGAAAAAGCAAGTCTCACAAAATGTGAAATTGTTATCTTATTCCAGCTGATCACCTGTCTCTCTGTGTTTGGTGTTAGAGCAGCTAACCCACAATCTGACAAGTGGGGATTGAGCTCTTCATCAAGTAAAATGTTTGCCGACTTGAAATTTCTATGTACAACAGAAGGCAAGCACACTTCATGCAAGTACCTGATAGAGAGAACTATAGTTTAGAAAGGAGATGTACCTCAACCGCCCACAGATCCTCCTATGGAACAGATTATAGAAGAGAGAGAGAGGGACATAAAATGTCATACACATGTAACATACTCTAAAGCCCGGGCAGTGCCTAGTGCTACCCTAACACGTGCATTCCAAGTCAGGTTCTTGCTGCTATCATCACCAAAGTGCAGCATATCATGGAGACTACCATTTCCTACATATTCATAAACCAGAAGACGCTGGCCATGCTCTGCACAATATCCAGCCATTGTAACAATATTTGGGTGCCTCAAGCGTGACATGTTAGAAACAGCTTCCAGAAAATTATCTTCCTCCTGTAATGACAAGGCTGCATTGTCGATCTTCTTGATGGCCATTATCTAGTTCAACCAAACACAAAATGATTAAATCATTATTGTATTGCTAAATGGAAACATAACCAAAAAAAACCCGATGTGATAGTAACACCAGATGCTAACTCAACAGTTGAAATGATGATGTCATACTTTAACTAAACAGTCATGATAACTAGAAGTTTGATATGATAAACATTAACATAAAAAGGCAGAACCATGTTTATCAACATGTTATTTTATTATTTTTCATTACTGATCCAGATTTATTGGTTAAGTAAACTCCTTAGTGGAAAAGTAAGTTTATTAAAATTATCTCAAAATCTTCATGGCAAGGAAAGGCAGGGGCATTCAACACAGATAGAAGCTATCTAAGATGGCCATTTCCGATGGATCCAAGATAACAATGGGCATAGACCCCAAAATAGTTGAATAACAATTCCTTGTCCAAGTCCTGGCCTATCAACTAGGCCGCAGGGAAAGTGAAAGACTGACTGCAAATCAAATTATAATGGACAGAAACTTGAGGTGTGTTAGCAGAAGTCAGGATAACAGAGACATTAGCAATTTATCAACTATTTGGGGAGGAAAAGAAGATTAAGAGAGAGGAGTTTGTTGAAGGCCACTAGCTGATTCTCACTGGAGAATTGCCACAGAAGCAAACATCCTGAGAGGATATAACACTTGCTAATTAAAATTTTTACACGTCTAATCATTATGGGCCATTGACAAATAATTAATTTTACACAGCATAAATATGTTACCTTCCCATTGAAAAACTCTGCTTTGTAAACACGACCAAAGGAACCTTCACCAATAAGATATTCTTGACTAAAACTATTAGTAGCTGTTTGGAGAGAAGCAACAGTATACGAGGTAGCAGTGATAGGTGACTTCATTTTCTTTAAGGATCCATTTTTCACCACCCTCTCAACGACCAATTTTTCTGCTGGTGGGGGTGCCAGATCAGTGACAGCAGCTACACTTTTTACCCGCTGCTCTTGCATGTCAGCATTCACTTCAAACAATAGGAACAACCAAACAGTTAGGATTGTGCCACTAGAGCTCAAGCTCCATACTATAAATGAAAACAGCTCAAAATAAACCAGTAAACAGATATTTATAATAAGTTCATACGTTACCAAAACAACCAAATAAGAAAAGAAAGGCAATACCCCAAAAAACAAAAGAAAAGCAGAGAAAGAAAACCTACCATTATTAGTGCTGACAGGGAGACTTCCTGTAGAACTTCTTGCACCACTTACCTTTCTTTTATTCTTCCGGATGCAATAAGAAAGGATAACTAGCACAAGGGTAACCATTAACACAGCACCAAGAATTATGCCCACAATAGATCCAACTGACAGTCCCTTGTCTGAATTAGGTGACTGACCGTCAGAAGGTGCATGGGACCCTGGTCGATGAGTTCGATTATTGTGAGATCTACCAGGAGGAGGTGGGGTAAATGGAGGTGGTGGTGGGGCAGGACCGTTGTCGAAAGAATTTCCATCATATCTATTTTATTTTCAACAACTAAGTTAAGCATATTGCAAAAACGACATATTTGATGGGGAGAGAAAGTAGGGAAAGAATCAGCCTAAAAGAGCAAAATCTTACATAAAATTTTGGATTGAACTGAGCTCTCGAGGTATCCAACCACTGAAATGATTGTTTGCGACATTTCTGTTGGACAGGGTGAGGTAAGAAAAGATGGAAAGATAAGGATATGCCTACTTCGACATTAAAGTAAGAACTTACAAAGTTTTCAAAGGCAAACCCGAAAGAACATTAAGAGAACCAGTCAACTGATTGTTTTGCAAATAGCTGCCACAAATTCAGATATCATAAGCACTCTCGTAGAACACACAAATATTACAACCACTTTTTCCCCTAAAAAGTAAGGAGCATTTTACTCACAGAGCAGAAATATTGGACAATGAACTAAATGAATTTGGAAGATCTCCAGAAAAGTTGTTAAAAGAGAGATCCCTGCAATAACAAGCAAGGCTACAGTATGAGATACAGATTTCATGTATCTTACAAGTGAAAAAAGTAAATGAGTACATTTTTTAGCATGAGATACAGATTTCATGTATAAACACAACATTGAACAATTTCAAACTGCTTACTTATCAAAATTTAACAACTAAATTCCCAACATATTTATTTCAGTAACCCATAGGCTAGAAATAAAGCTAACAGAATAATATTAACGAATTCATATAAAAATAAGATGTCTTACAAGGTTGCAAGGCCAGCAAGATTACCAAAAATGTCTCCAACTGTTTGGGAGATGAAGTTTCGGCTAACATTCCTAAACCACGGATTGTTCAATTAGGCAATAAGAAATACTTTAAACTGCAGCTGAATTCCAAATCAAATTTCATACATTCAAGACAACCCACTTACAAATAAGACAGTGAGACCATGCCAGCAATGGAATAAGGAAGATTCCCACTAAAGTTGTTGCTTGCAAGGTTTCTACATAATGAAAAAAGAAGAATCAGCACATCAAGCAGGTCAATAATAAACAGAACTAGTAAAACAATAGAACCAATCAGTTAATGATAGAAACATTACAGGCTGGTGAGATTTGGAGGTAACTGATATGGGATTGTATCGTGAATGTTGTTGCCACTCAAATCACTATCAAATGAATAAAGTCAATCAAAATACCAGTATATTAACCAATAACAAACCGAACTAGTAAAATTTCATACACCCAATTAAAGAAACAAAAAAAACAAACTTTTTGTTTCTCACAATTTTCTCAATGAGATAAGGTCTGAAAGCAAGTATCCCAGAGTTCCACTGAGTCCTAACCCAGAAATATCTCTGTTACAAAAATAACAAATAAGATTCATCAACTAAATCGAAAGAGCTTAATAAATATGAGTGTAAATTAAGAATAAAAAAATAAAATAAAATAAAATAAAATAAAAGCGGCATTTATGGAAATCAATCATACATGGATACAACAGCTGATCCCTCACAAGTTAGCCCTTTCCAAGACTCTCCGCACGGATCACCTCCATTGCTTTTCCAATTAGTTAGCTGCCAAGGACTGTTTAGTGAAGTGTACATGACTTGAAGAGCTTGAACTGTCCAAAAAATTGAAAAAATAAGTAAATAAATAAACCAGCCATATATTTTCTACGTTCTCATCATTTAAGACTCCAGTTTAAAGTGAATTATTAAAAAAAAAGGTTTTTTTTAACATTACACAGAAAAAAGTTTTGAACTTTACTAAATTTTAGTTTCCGTGCATTTTCCTGGGAACCAAACAGAAAATAAAGGATTAGACTTTAAACAAAAAAAATACAAAAATAAAAGTTCAAGAAGTCAAAGCTCATTTCTTGACTTTAGCTCACTCCGAAGACAGCGATCACTATCACATAACTAAACCACAACCAACCGATCAATCATACACTAAAAATAAAAAATAAAAAACAATCTGATGAAATGACTTCAAAAAGGAAATAAGATGAAAAATAAAAGATATACCATCAGAAGAATCAGTAGTGCATTGAACAATAGACAGAGCTAAGGAGATCGAGACGAGCAACACGAACGCGTCGAGCAAACCCTGAGTTATTGTAAAAGAAACGGGAAAAACCGCCGTCGTTTTGACAGCCATTGTGGTTCTTCACTTCTTCTCGTATTTTCGTCCCGGCTGACTTGAGGCGTGACTTTCAGAGGCGAGGTTCAGGTGAAGCGAAGTGCATGGTAGAGCGACGTGGACTCTCGGGGTAGAACGAGGAGGAAACGGAGCCGAGGTTGGGAGCAGTTGTTGTTGTAAGAGGCGTTGCCCATTAACGAAAGAGAGATTCGAAGCTTCAGAGTAATGAAGAGATACCTTTGTGTCGGCGAAAAATGGAAAAATAAAAAATAAAAATGAGTTCAATTATAAATAAATAAATGAAAATGAGGGGAAAATAATGTAAAACTAACTAAACCATGTGGAAAGGAACTGAGAATGGAAAGTTTGGTTTAGAGTAGGCAAGCTACGTATGAATTGACGCTTTTCTTCAGGTAGGCCTCTACCGTCCCTTTCTCGAGCTTTCGTGGATATTCTACATCTGTTCTCATTTCTTTTTCCTGCACTTCGTTCTCACTTTTGCCACGTCACTTGCATTTTTTCTTTGTAGCTGAAAATTTTGATTGTTTATTTAATAAGATGTGACCTATTTGGGTCTTGTGTAAGAAACGTGTTAATAAACGAGTGAATAATATTATATTTTTTAAATAATATTATAAATTTTTATATTTTAAATAATATATTAAATAATTATTAAGTGATGAAATAGTATAATAAATAATTTTAAAAATTATACTATTTTACTATTTAATAATTACTTGATATATTATTTTAAATTTTTAAAAAATTAAAATATTATTTAAAAAATATAACATTACTCATAAGTCAACAAAATTTTATATAAATATAATGCTATATTTTTTAAATATTATTTTAAAATTTTAATATCAAATGATGGTTAAACAATTATTGAATGATAAAATAGTATAATATTAATTTTAAAAATTACATTATTTCATCCTCAATAATTATTTAACACGATAAAAATTTTAAGATAATATTTAAAAAATATAACATTACTCTTCATATAATAATTATTAAATCAAATTTAGTCTTATTTATGTAATCTATTGTTATTTTTTCTACAATTAAATGTTTGCATGTAAATTTATATAATAGATGATAGATTTGATTTTTTTTTCCAATATAAATAGTATTTTGTATAATATAATGTCTCATTAATTAAAGTAAGAGTGTATTTTTTGATCCATATCTCAATTTTTTCTCATTATAAATAATGTGACATTTATTAATTGAATTGTAAATTTTTATAAATTTCAAAATAATTATTACTTATTTTAGCAATCAATTGATATATATTACATCACTTGAAAAAATATATATTTAATTAATTATTACATCATCTTATCATCGAATTTATTGTAATAAATGACTACCGCAAAAATATGTATAATCAAATTGTAAGATTATTATAATATTTTAAAATTTGTCATGTTATCCTAAATTTCTGATTGCTCACGAGATATGAATTCATACGGTGTTTGACCACGAGTGCACAATGCCAGATTCCGAAACTAATGCAGCGGATCGAATCCCTTGCTCTCTTCAAACGTGAACAACAAACCAGCTGCAAAACGATTCCACGAGTGTATAAAACGACATACAGACTATGAAAAGTCAGACATGCCCTTAAAGCGCAGTATTATTACAAAGCCATCTTTGATCTTCGACATTTTGTGCTGGTACGAGGACAAACAATTAATTTTCTTTTTTTAAAAAAAGGGCACTAATGAAGGCCAGAACTGAAGATGGCAGACAGATTGGGACTTGCAATTTAGGGGAATTTATGAAAATGACTAAAATGTCCACTTGTGAAACTGATGCTGATAGTGATGGGGACCCCTCGCAATATTTTGATCGGAGAAATATGACTTCGTTGGAGGTGAAATGCAAATGTCTTGAATAAACTTTTTGCTCAAATGCCTATGACTAAAACGTCGTAGTCTCATAACGGGTATGGTCTCCCGTGCGATGTCGGCTATGCGTCCCATTTTGATGCAATTTGTAAGTAGATTCAATACCACATTCCCGATTATAAAGTATTATAATTTTACAAAAAAAACAATTTATGTTATATGTATATATATAAAAAAATTGCTTTTGGATATTTACATATATTTTAACTATTGACGTCAATTTTTTAACTATAATTTAATTTAATTTAATTAAAATATAAAATTATGTACTTTTAAAAAATATAGTGTTTGTCTATTATACGTAACTCAATTAATCGTAAATGCATAAGAAACTTACCACTACTCGAATTTGAATAAAAATATAATAAAAAAATATTGTATTTGATAGTTAAAATTTCTCATCTTTCTCTAGTCTTTAAAAAAAATATTATCCGCACAAGAGAATAATATGATAAAATAATATTTACTTAAATAATTTTTTAATTAAGATATAAATTTTGTATTTTAATTATGTAAATATTTTATATATTTGATATTATTTAAAATAATTGAGTAAAATTAGAAACTACAAACTTAAAGATAAAAATTAATTTATTTTGGAATTGCAAAAAGAAAAATGCATCAAGTATTTTGGTGCTAATTCATGTAAAGCGATCTTATTTTTATTAGTTTCCAAAGTATCATTCCGACTCCCAACCAATGTCAACAACGAGAAAGTGAGCTTCGAAAATAAGTAAAGTGGCATCTTTTGAGTTCATAATTTTACGAAGTTTGTATTATATTACTAACAACTAAAGTTGAATAAAACAGCATGGCCAATTATGGCCTCTAAATTTTATTCCTTTTCCATGGATGGGAAAAAAAAAATAGCAAATTGTTTTGCCCGTGATCTTCCTTTGATTCCTTCGACACACATAACAAAAAAATAGCGAACAAAATCATTGACCATGCCCTCGCTGGTCTATTCATTTACAAGACTCTAAATTTACTGAAATTAATTGAAACTGCATGTCATTGTTTCACCAAAATGAAATAGATGATACTAAAGTATTGGGAGTTCATGATTAATGTATAAATTGTAACAATATGTATATATTTCTTGCACTCATTAAACATTAATGCTTATTCTTTATTTTTATTTGAATTTGTATGACCAAGAGTGTAAAGTACATTCATGACCATTGAATTATGTTTAAAGACTACAAATTTTGAATGAATATAATTACTTGTAAGATTAATAACATATGATGTTTAAGTATCGAATTTTAAATGTAGTATCCGAATAAAGCATTGCCCTTTCTTGTTATAATCATATTAAAATATTGTTTTTCATAACATAACTAATATCATTCACTAAAATTTTATCTATACAAAATTTGACGAATGATATCTCCCATTTATAAAATATATTATTAAAAAAAATTGGAAGTTGACGAATATTTTATAATAGCATATAAAGTTACATTGTGCTTGAGGGTGATTTCAGCCCCCCAAGAATATTATATTTGTATAAATAGATTTTATGGTGGTCAATTCTCTAGCATTTAATGACTTAGTTATATAAGAGTGCACTATTGAGTACAGAATCTTAAAATAACTATTTTTTTACACACATTTGTTGTAATATGCGGCTTCTATTTATAGATGATAAATTTTATTTTATTTAAGATACAATCTATTATACACATTTTGGTTTATTATTGGATTAAAATTAAAATTTATCAATATATCAAAATGAACCATTACCTTTTTAAATGAAGAGGTTTCATGAATAAATAATTGTATTGTTTTCTATATAATATAAAATGAAGCAATCACATGAATTGTTGCATATATAATATGAAAAGATGCCATTTTTAATTAATGTGTATTTTTTAAAATATATATAAAATATCCAATATATACTACACATAAAAATTATTTTTTAAATTGAAATTTATATTTAAAATAACATGGTGTTTAATAATTATTTAAAAAATAATGCTAAAATATTATAGAGAAAAAGACCTTTAAACTCTTAAATTTTAAGAAAAGACATGCAAATTATAATGATTTCAAAAATATCATTCACATTCTTATTAAGTAATAATTTTTGTTTATTTTAATTAAAAAAAATAACAACTAAACCTTTAAGATTTCAAAAAATAGACATGCAAATTAAGAGTGAGAACAGTCTAATTTTAGTCGAAATTGAATTGAATTATATTTTTTTAGTTTTCTCAAATAAAAAAATCGAATGGCCAAACTAATCTTTTTTAATTTGATTTGATTTAATTTCCAGTTTCAGTCAATAAAAACAATAAAGAACACCAACTCTTGGAATCGAACAAGCAACCACGAGTGCATATTCAGATACTCAACCAAATGAGCTAAGGCAAACACTAATTAGCTCCATTCTATTTTGTTATTTAAACACTTAATATATAAGAAAAAACACACACACACATTTTTAGAATGTTCAGGATTAATATAAAGCATATTTTATAGTTTTTTAAATTTCTAAAGTTCAGTATTTATCTTCTCTAATTTCTAAAGTTTGTTATTCACTTTAACAATGTTTTGGAGAGATGGAAGAGAGAGAACCAACTATGGGTGGGGTTACTCCATTATTGGCAGCTAAATTTGTCTTCTTCCCACCTAACCCACCTTCTTACAAGCTAATTACAGACGATGCCACTACCAGAATCCCGCAAAGCTAAGGAGTTGCTACAATGATATGGCAAAGCCAAGGTGTTGCAACAATGATATGGCAAATGAGTTGCTGACTTGTTGGATACGAGGGATGTGTTGAGAATTGAGATTAAGTGAATTGTTTTGAGAGGCAATAATTGTTTTGAGATTGAGAGTGAATGAGGAATTTTTTTTTTTTTAATTATTTAATTAATTTTTCGGTTTAGTTTTAATTTTTAATATCCAACCAGTATTTTTTTTATTTTTTTAAGTTCTCAATATTTTTTGTTCATTTTTAATGCAAATTTTTTTGTAATGTTAAAATAAATGAAAACTCTTACTTAACAAAAAAAATTTTGCGTTGATGAAATTTTTAAAATTTAAAATTTGTATATTCTTTTCTTAAAATTTTAAAATTTATTTATTATTTTTATAATGTTATAATAAATTAATGAAAACTTTGAAAAAATTTAAAAATATTTCATATCACAGAATCGAAAGAGGAGGTAGGAGATTGGCGAAGATGAGCCGGTAGCCAAAGATCAATCACAAAACTAAGAAAATGTGGGACCCAATTCATACATGGCTGCAGTTCTCTCGTGTCTCGTCACTCAATCAGCACCGTCAATTATTAGTCATCAATTTCTGGCCCCACATCTGTGTTTGTTAAATAACGTTTGATCATCTTCGAATCTAAGACCACATTTATTTATTTTTAAATCCTAAGTCATTTTTATTTTTTAATTATTTACTATTGAATATGGGAATTGAATAATTTATTGTTTGTGATCAATATATTAATGAATTTTCAACCGGATTTTCTTGATAGCGACTCAAATTTTGAAGGATGTTTCTGGACGTCATTTTGGAAATTTAATCTAAAACAAAATCATGGCTTGATCGTGGACTATAAGCTTTTTTAAGTTGCCAATGGTGAAAGAGTAGAAGGGGTGCAATTGAAAAGGGATTTTTTTGAAAATGGCCAAATTTTAAGTCATTATTTTTTTTTATCCTCAAATTTAATAGTTAATCTTTTATAATAAAATAATTTAAAATTAGACATTTTTATTCCTGTTTAGTATTTTTCTTCTAAAAAATAAATTCAATTTATTATTACAAAAATACTCTCAAAATCAGCCTAATATATAAATATGATAATTTTTTGTGATTAATGTGTGAAAAGGATAAAATTGTAAGAAAAATTCGTAAAATATAATTAGATTGCATTAAAAATAGATTAAAAATCAGCTAAAATTGCCATAAATGAAAAAGATAATGGCTGTCGACACGTGAAAATCTCACAATACACGAAAAGTGCTCGATAGGTGCATGTTGCATGCAATATAATTGTGCAATGCAATTACTAATTTAAAAATTTATAATTTATAATAATTTTATGATTTTTTTCTCCTTGATTCAATTTATTTATTCTCTACTTCATCACATTATATTATAATTATATTTCAATACTCATATATTTACAAAATAAAAACAAAAACTTCAAAATTATATTAATTTTGAGAATATCAATCTATTTTTTACACACTTGTTTTTAAATCTTTTATTAATAGTTGTATTTTATCAATAAGAGCAATTGTGTCTATTTATCATAATTTTAACTAATCAAAATTAAACTATTAATTTGTGATTAAAAAAATTAATTACCTAAAAATGCTAGCCATTTTTGAGAAAGTCCCGATTGAAAATGACAAGCAAAATATATATTTTTTTAAATGTGCATGGAGACCTTGGTTTATAAATAAATAAATAATGTCAACATAACATTAATAATAATAAACAAGTCACATCACATGGAATCCATACATGTACCCACTTCTTATTTACAATCCCCATATTCAACTAATATATTGGGCATTGAATATAGATCGAGGGAATCAAGGTTTGTATGTTAAAGAGTGTTGAATCAGAAAGGGTAGTGAAAAGACGGGGCAAAGAATTTCAATGTTCAAAATATTATAATAAGAGATTGAATTACAAGTAAGATATGCATTAAGCCAATTAACTCTTAGCTAAAAGTTAGACTACAAATGTTGGTCCTAACATTATATAACATGTATCCATAATTGTTGATTTTGTTTTATAATATAATTCATTGACACGATATATATGTATTTCATATTACATGAATAAGGTTTTTTTTAACTCAAGATTTTAATTTAAAATGGTAATTTATATTTTTATTTATTAATTTTATGTAATCTAGTAGTACAAAATTAGTAATATTAGATGTTATTTTAATTTTAAAATTTTTGTTATTAGATTTTATAAAATTAATGCAGACAAATTTAAGTCATTATTTTAAAAGTAATGCTATATTTTTTTAAATATTATTTTAAATATATTTTTTTAAATTAAAATATCAAACAATCATTAAATGGTAAAATAGTATAATTTTTAAAAACACAAATTACATAATTTCATCACTCAATAATTACTTTTTTAAAATAAAAATAATCATACATTCATTGACCAAATTGAAATAGTACAACCATATACTTCAAGAGAGTTTTGATATAGAGATCAAACTTTATAGAGAATTTTTTTATAATAAAAAACATAAAAAAAAATGTAACAATCTTATTAAAGCACAAAGAGTGATTTTTTTGTGTATAATAGATATTTACTCGAGAATATCTTTCTCATTATATATTGTACACACCTAATTTTTTTAATTCAAATGAGGCACATCTACACTTTTTCTTTATTATCCGCCACTAAGATTGATCTTTTTGAATGATATTATGTTAGATTTATTGTAAAAATTAAAGTCTTGTACCTTAATATACTTTAAATCTATACAATAAAGGCCTCAGTCTAGAGATAAGCCATATTAAACCATCGTTACAACTAAATAACACTTAAAACCACCCAATATTACACAAATCTATATGGAAAAAGGCTAAAAATCTCAAAAACCACCATAAATTTACAACCATCTAAAGTAACAAAAATCACCATAGAATTAAATTAATTAACAAATTATTTTAAAGCACATCCTAAAATTTTAATGTACCAAGTTATCATTGCTATTGGTTATTAAGATGCCAAAATTTATTTGATTTTCCAGTTACTTGTATGATTATATATATATATATATATATTCAATAAGAGCAAGGATTTGTTTTTTATTTAGAGTTATTATTGGTATCAATAATGTTATATTTATAAATTTAAGTACAAAATTTATATTTTAATTGATGTGTTTAATATTTATTGGTATCAATAATGTTATATTTATAAATTTAAGTACCAAATTTATATTTTAATTGATGTATTTATTATTTATTAATATTGTATAGCTATTATATTAATCAAATTTAAAATGATAATAATTATTTAACAAGCAGTAATAATTAATTACAAACACATTAATTGACATATAAAATTTATATTCCTACTTTGTAAATCTATAACTACTCTATTATTATTATTATTATTATTGTAGTTTTATTTATTAATCACCGTAAACTTTGTATGTTAAGCTAGTTTCTATTTGAGAACTTGTATATATTAAATTAACAATATATAATAATATAAGTATTGATTTATATTTCTTACTTTAATTGGGTAGAATTATCTTATGTTTTATTTTTTTAAAATTGAATTTATTTGTATTTTTAAAAAACTTTTAAAAACACTGTTTCAAAGAATGTAGGTGTTGTTTAATCATATATTTTCACAAACTTTACATAATATTTTTAATTTAGTAATTCTCAATTTTGTAGTAGTCTTTATATTTATATGTTTTATAATGATTTTAGTTTTAATAGTAAATTCAATTAGTCATAGCAATTCGAAATTAATAATAGATAAATTATATATCTGGAGACATTATTTAACACAATTTTAATAGTGTATTATATATATATCTGAATATTGTTTTTATTTATTTATGAATTTATAAACTTGTATTAAAAGGTTGATTACATCTTCTTATCTAAGGCACAATTTTTTTTCCCGAATAAAATTCTTTTATACCATTAAAACTAATAAAACAACATTAAACAAAAAAAATTGCCCAATTGGAAATATATTTTTTTAATTACTTCCCTGAAAAATGTTAATAATAATCAGTGTAAACTCAAACCCTCTTATTTTTTTTTTTTAAAAAAAAAAAACTCAAACCAACTTAAATTGATATTCTTCATGGTCCCCTAAGTCATTACCGCAACCTATTTTGCTATTCATACATTAAAATTGAGGTGATTAAGGTTGATCGACCAAAAGACAACCATACATTCTTATTGATTTGAAATCAAAGTGGAAATGGAAAGTACAATTTTAACCATGTATTACATTGAGGACTGAGTGTTAAAAAGACAATAATACCATAACACTAATATTTTTATGATTTGAACATTGATTATAAACTAAAGTATCGAATTTCTTTTTCTCTGTAACTCAAAATTTATTGAAGAAAATATCATTCTTGCTAATCAAAATTAATCTTCATAAACATATTTACTTTAACAACTCATTAATAAAGAGCTGATATTATATCTATCTATATTTTAATGAAGATCTTGAATTTAAACCCACCTAATTTTTTTTTCCCCCGTAAATTATCATAAAAACAAATCAAACCTGCATTCTTAAACTATTTTTGTATTAAACTATGCAACAAATTAAAATTATAGCTTTTTTATTACACAGTAAATCAAAGTTAGGTATTCATCTCTTTAAAAAAAAAAGTTAGGTATTCGTCAATTATACAACAAACCAAAATTTAGGTTTCATTCAATTGCATAAACAAAGGAGGAAAGAACGTGAACAACTTAGACCGAGAAAAAAAAAAGAAGCTATTTTTTTTTACATATTTTTTTGAAGCTACATCAATTTATATAATAATTAGAATAATATTACATTACACATAAGCTGCTTCTCGTGAGGAGAAAATTGCCCTAATAATTACCTTAACAAGAGAAAATAAAATACGATATTCGTCAAGGTTCAAAGTAAATACACCACCTAACGTTTGTTAAGGGTTTCTTCATCAAAGCTCGAACGCTGAGCAGAGCTTGCCGAGATTAGTACTCAAATGCAACTATTAATATTTTTGAAGACCATTTTTGTATTTTCTTATCAATGTTATTTTTTTGGACCAATTTCTTATGAATGTTATTGCTGCATTATTTTAGCCAAAACCCCTTCTGGGCTGGGCCGACAAAATTCATTGTCGGTCACAGTTGAAAACGATGCGTTTTGGAAGACGCATGATCGAGGAGGATCAAATCAAGTCAAATCAATGTGAAGACACCTTTAGTAACTGTCTCGCTCGCGCGATATTGAGAGCCCAGCTACCGCTCCCGCTCCCGCTCCCGGTTTCCTTAATTACTTCATTTTCACATGTAATTTAATTTTAATTGTAATAATAAATAAATCAAATTATGAACAAGAAAAACTTGGCAATTCTTTTGCGAGCCGGAACGAGACCTAACAATTCAAGCAAATTCGCTCTTTCTCCTTCGCCTGTAAGTACTTCAATTCCAAATTTTTCTCTCTCTCTTTTAATTTTAAATTTTATTATTGTTATTTTTATTTCGTTTTCTCAATTGAATAAATTAATTAAAATTGATTTCAAAAAACAGAACGTGGTTAATCAAATGCAATCCGATTTTCAGCTGAATCAATCTGCTTCTGCTTCTGAGAAGAGGTAATGCTAATTATTTCAATATTTTATGTTTTTTTTTGTAATTTAATTTATACCTATTTAGTCTTCATAGTATTGGATTATTATGTCTCTCTGATTATAGGGAATTTAAGCACCTGCGAGATTCAATGCATTTGGCAATATCAACGAGTAAAACTGAAGTTGTAGATACCGTGCTTAACGATTTTCAGAGGTGAAATTTGAAGTTGTAATTAGTAAGTGATTATATATTAAAGGTGTATGAATATTTTAAACAGTGTTAGTGTTTATGATGAAATGTAGGGTTATTTTAGCCTCTCTCCTGAAAATCGGCGGAGATTATTACTTTTACTAGCCAAAGAGTACGATCTTAACTGAACTCATGTAAGGGAATTGATAGAGCAATATCTTGGAGGTATGTTTTGTACACTTTTGTTCTTTATAGTGGTTTTTAAAAAAAAAATTTGAATTTTTTTGTGAAATTGATCAAGTGTTCTAGAAGTTTCCAGTGTTCGGGGAGGAAGCTCATTCGGCTGGCCCTGAGGATGAAGGCATGCTAGCTGCTTTATACAGAATTGAGTGAAACTTGAGACATGCATCTTTTTGAGCGGCTCTACATGCATCCCAGAGGATGAAGCCAATGTATGAAGCTCTTTTTGAGCGGCTCAACATGCATCCCAGAGGATTGAAGCTTTTATCCCGTTTTCGAGCTGATATTCTATCTATTCTTGCATAAGGTTATGGTCTTTATTGCATAGTTCCCTTTCGGGTGTTCTTGATGTAGTTGGTTTCTCCTAATGTAATGGGGCCTCAGAATTACCTAAACCAGTTCAAAGAGTTTTATTTTGCAAGAATATTTTGTGTTTCACTTTTATATATTTTACAGATTTTAACTCATTATTACCATAAATCAAGCAGTGCAACATCTTTGAAAGGAATTAAAAATTTATTAATTGGTTGTCTTGTAATTACAGAGAGGAAAATATTTCATCTTTGCGAGCTCTTGATTCTTATTTAAAGGAGAAACTTAATACTTGGCTGAGTCCTGCCACTTTAGAACTTCACCACATTACATAGGATGATCCTGCTTCTTTGCTGGAGAAAATTGTGGCTCATGAAGTATGCCAGCTTCTTTGTGTTGCTTTGCTGATAGATTTTAGCTGTGCTTAAAATGTTTGTTTTGTCTGAAACTTATCTCTTTGTAGGCTGTCCATCCAATCAGCAATCTTTTAGATATCACGAGAAGGCTAGGAGTTGGTCGTCGTTGTTTTGGGTATTTGCATCCAGCAATACCTGGTTAGCATTCTTTCCACTTTTTGCATTGATATAGAATTTAAATGCGGTGAAAGGATTGTGTGGATATAGTATTGAGCCATGGTAAAAAGCTTTGTGTGGATATGGCAACTTGGGGATTATGGTAGCTTTATCCTCACCTTACTTGGTGTTTGAAGTTAGTGATTCAACAATCTTGTATAGGCGAGAATTGAGATGAATACCAAGAGGAGAGTTATCATGAAGTCAAATACGCGTTGGACGCATAAGGAAGGAGGAAGACGGGACTTAGAAGCGAGTAAAGGTGAAGAAAACGGAAGGGTGTATGTCCAGGTTGCAGCGTTGCGGCGCCAGCTTCGTGAAGTACGTCTTATGCTTGGATTTGACTTCTTCAAGGGGGTTTCGGACTTTTAAACACTTGGACTCTTATTCCAACTAGGTTTAGGGTTTCTAGGGACGTTTTACTCACTATATAAACCCTTGTAAAC
The DNA here is from genome assembly GCA_946807835.1 of Ailanthus altissimus. Taxonomy (NCBI): domain Eukaryota; kingdom Viridiplantae; phylum Streptophyta; class Magnoliopsida; order Sapindales; family Simaroubaceae; genus Ailanthus; species Ailanthus altissimus. The sequence continues at coordinate 29,676,434 of OX327690.1, read as the reverse complement.
CATTTAGATTGATCATCAAGTATTAAGAGAGAGACTTTAAGATGTTAAAGAACTAGGTAGACACAAAGTGCTTGTGTGCATTAGTGTGCAACCATTGTTGGACGTTTATTGTTTTTGGAAGAACAAAGGTACCCCACATAAATTCCTTCGAGTGTTCTTTATTTATTTTTCCTTGTAAAACTCTTTAGAAGAGTTAATAAGAGAGATTAGGATCTCTTGATCCACTGTGGACGTAGGCTTTTGCCGAACCACGTATATTGATTGTGCTGTGTTCTTAATTGATCTGCTTTCATATTCTTGATATTATATTTGTTTTCAATCACATGTTTCCGCTGCAAAAGAATATTAGGGTTTAAGGTTGATCTCAATTGGGGTTTGACGTTAAACCCAATTTCTAAAGGAGAAGGTGTTTACTTCAACACTTGGAAACCAAAAAAAGTTTGTTAATCATGATATTACATCGGTTCATACAATAGTAAAAACTTTCAATTGAATTATCGTACTCTTTCTCTAGGGTGTGGGTACAATATGATTATTTTTGGTTTAAATTATTCCAGGTGAACCCCTTATTTCTATTGAAGTTGCACTATTGAAGAATGTGGCTCAGACAATACAGGTTAATTCTTTCTCTAATATGCAGTTGTCCTTTTTGAAAAAAAGATATTCCTAACCATTTTTCTTATCAATGGTAGGAAGTTTTGTGGGATGATCCTCCCATGCCTGAATATGAGGCAACATGTGCACTATTTTATTCTATATCTTCAACTCAAGTGAAATTTGATATGTTTTACAATTATACAACTTGAACTCATTTGCTTGTCAAATACAAAGTGTTTTTTCAAGTCCAGAGCCTCTTGATACTAGTGTACTATACTTTTAGCTGCATATTCCTAATTAATTTGTTTACTGAATTCACTTATTTTTTACCCTATGCTGTACAATTTATTGTCATATGCTTCAAAGTCCATCGCTTTTTTGTTTGCTTACATAATTGTCCCATTTCTTACAAAAGATCAGATACATAAGTGTGAAGATCAATTGGGAATTTACAAATTAGTATTTTGAATTTGATTATTAGTAGGCATGACTGTCTTGTATATATTATTTTCTTCATCCTTTTATTTATCTGTTAGTGCCTTAGTAATACCCTAGAGTTTGCTTTTTACCAAATTATGTAAAAAACAAACTTTTGATAATATGCTTTCGTCTCTGGCTGCATACTTCTGAATTTCACAGCCGGGCTTGGTAGGAATCAATCTAGGAATGTTTTTAATTAAACGTGTGATTACCTTGGTGAAAAGAGATATGCTGCAAATTTCTTTAAGTTGTCATTTAAGTTAATCCATGTGTGCTTGAAAAGATGGCATCCAACTTCAAACAAAATTTTCCTAGTATTCAAGATTGTGTCAAGAGTTAAAGCTTTGACATTGATTGTTGCATATATAATACATGCATTACTTGACCTATTTATTTCAGTTTCTTAATATTCAATCAAGAGAATTTAAAGGCTTTATTATGTATGTGTGTGCAAATCTTTTCTTTTGATGGTACTAACATTTTGTTTTTTCATTTTTCCTATAAAGACCTTTGCAACACTTAGCCCTATACTCGGGTACATCCAAGGGAAAATTTCATAAATAACCCTTAAATTTTGTTATTATTTTTTTTAACCAACTTTCAAATCATTATCTTTTATTAACTAAATATTTCAAAATAGGACCTTTTATCCTAAAATGAAAATGACACTATTTTCCTACTCTCTCCACCGAACCAAAGTTTGAACATGTAAAAATTTTGTTAGATTGAAAATCTTGAAGTTGCCATTGCATAGATTGGGTCTTACACAATATATTTGTCGCTTCAAATCAAGAAAACGGGCGATTCTTGGTAAGTTTTTAAAAAGTTTTGAGAATTTTTAATATTGTTAGAAATTAGTTAGAATTTGTATTTGAAGCTAGAAATAGGTGAAATTAATGAATTATACGTGAAAAATAGGTTAAAATGGTGTAAGAAACGTTGAAAATAGGCACAAAATAGAACAAACTCAACTTTACTGCATCTTCATCGTCCATCTTTGTTAGTTTTAGACGTTCGTACCAATTATTAAAAAATATGTACGACAATTTTTTTACCCCTGAAAAGTATGTATCCCACAATCGAGTGCTCAATTTACTCTTCAGTTGCTGGGCGGGAGGATAATCTCGCATTTATAGTCTGGTGATAAGTACAAACTCATGCCGGCTAAATCGGATGCATTTCTTCCCTATGTAAAACCACATCTCATCGTGTAAATTAGAGATATGCACCTCACTTTATGCCAGATTTTGATTTTCTTCGGTATTTCGGTGCACGAGCTATTATTGCGTGAGGTGCATACCTCTAATTTACACGATGAGATGTGGTTTTACATAGGGAAGAAACACATTCGATTTAGCCGGCAGGAGTTTGTACTTATCACCGAACTAGAAATGCGAGATTACCCTCTCGCCTAACAACTGAAGAGTAAATTGGGCACTCGATTGTGGGATACATATTTTTCAGGGGTAAAAACATTGTCGTACATATTTTTTGATAATTGGTACGAACGTCTAAAACTAACAAAGATGGACGATGAAGATGCAGTAAAGTTGAGTTTGTTTTATTTTGTGCCTATTTTCAACGTTTCTTACACCATTTTAACCTATTTTTCACGTATAATTCATTAATTTCACCTATTTCTAACTTCAAATACAAATTCTAACTAATTTATAACAATATTAAAAATTCTCAAAACTTTTTAAAAACTTACCAAGAATCACCCATTTTCTTGATTTGAAGTGACAAATATGTTGTGTAAGACCCAATCTATGCAATGGCAACTTTAAGATTTTCAATCTAACAAAAATTTTACATGTTCAAACTTTGGTTCGGTGGAGAGAGTAGAAAAATAGTGTCATTTTCATTTTAGGATAAAAGTGTCATATTTTGAAATATTTGGTTAATAAAAGATAATGATTTGAAAGTTGGTTAAAAAGAATGATAATAAAATTTAAGGGTTATTTATGAAATTTTCCTTACATCCAATGGCTTCTATCAAAGTTAGCATCTCAATCGAAGCTTGCTAAAGTAGAGGACAGCTCGCAATCAGGAGATCGATCTGGTTCTACTTTTCGGGAGAACTTTAACAGGAAGAACAAAAATCACTAATGGACATATCGGAGTAGGTTTTACATTTATACTTCATGATGATTTTCAATTAAATGGTGCATACAAAGTTGTGGGTTTTCTAGCAAGCTTCATGGGATCCATTTTTTATCTTCATTTTCTGCTTGTTGTATACTCTTGGCACGTTATGCTAACAAGAGTTTTGTTGCATGTTTCGCTGTCGCATACTCTTGATATGCAATTAATTATTAAGCATGATTGCTCTGGCATCCATGATAACATGTTCAGTTGCAGGGTGTTTGTTGCTGGGAAAAATGGCATGGAAATATTGTTGAACTTACTGACATCAAGAAACCGTGAGTGGGGCAATTCAGACAAATTGCTTTCAGTTTTAAAACTCCCTCTATTACGCTTATGTGCCAGGTACATTGTATTCCAATAATGCTAGTTTGCGAGTAAAATTCACGAGTCAATGGTAATTGCCTCAAAGCTTTGTTGATTGAAATTCATTAATTTATTATAACTACAAACAAAAATTTCGCAAAAGATTGCACTTGAGTACTGGATGATTGTTGGGCGGAGATATGATGATATAGTTTTATTATTTCAAGTCTTAGACATTTTGTATTTTTTTTCTGCAAATATTTGGGCCCATAGAGTTAAAAACACTCTGCGGAAACTGAGTGATTTCAAAATGACCTCATTTAAATCCGTTATGTGGTGTTCTATGAAGCTTTCATTTGTGCATTTGTGTGAAAGTGAAATTTACAGATATGTGTTCTTTGGATTTAGGTACCTTATACAAGAGAAAAAGAGAGGAAAGGCTTTAGATTCTGTTGCAAACTTTCACTTGCAAAAAGGAGCGGTACATCTTTGTAGAGAACTAAAGCATGTCCCTTTTGACAAGAACGTTTTGTGTAATAGATAGGCACCAAGAGAGAGCATATTGTCGAGGTTGAAAATTTCCATTGTGTTAATATTAATCTTCTTCTTTTTCTCCTCTTTATGTGTAATAGATGATTGAAAGAATAAATTGGATAGCGGACCAATCAGATAAAAGCCTCCTTCAAAGTGCAGGTATCATGTTGAACTATGTGTACAGGTAATTTTCCATTTAAATCCAAACTTACTGTTTTGATTATATCTCAACTGCAATGATCATTACATTAGGAAAACTAATTTTTGCACATAATGCTCCTGAATTGGCTCAGATCCACTGCTCCAATTCTTGCACCTGGAAGACCTACTTTGAACCAATTACTGTAAATTTTCATGTGAAATTTTTTAGAAATACTTGTCAGCCATCTAAACCTAGAAAAAGAAGGAACAGATGGTTTGACATCTGTTCATCTTAGAGACTGACAAATCTCTATATAAGAAAAAAAAGTAAAGAGAAAAAGACTACGAAACCCTTTTTTTTTTTCTTTCTCAGCCGACTTGAAAGGTGCTCTCAGTGTAACGCGATACGCACCCAGACATTAGATCAATTCGATTTCGAGATGATAGGTTGGGGCTTGGAAGGCTATTTTTCAAAATCCAAGGGATGAGCCTTTAAGCGAGAAGAGGCATACGAAGCATCTGACCTTCCTTCCTCAATCAAGGTAAGGTGATTTGAGAAGTTATCGAAACTATTCCGAAGTTGATGAGTCGGTTTGTTAGCGCCTTTCGGAGTTTTATAGCTAGTCTTCTCTCCATCCCGATTGGTGCTAGTCAGTAGCTCACTTCTGGAGAAACTACATTCAACAGGAGAAACGAAACTTTGAATAGAAGGATCAGTGCCAGTAGCAGTCCTGGAGCAGGTGTAGAAGCTATGAAATTAGATCGATCATAATAGAAGCGGCTAATTTGCGATAGACGAGTGAGTGAGTGTCACGGAGAGTTTTTCGAGAAAAGGTCCTTTCTTTTGCAATACTTAATAAGGTCTCTCATGGCCCAATTATTATTACAGCGTTCTCTACCATAGAATTCGGCTATAAGTTTTAGTGCATGAATCTAAGGTTGGTAGAAAATGATGAATTGCAGGCTGGAGAACATTGAAGAAAATGCTTAGTCATACTTCAGCACTGAGTATATCCATGCATCACATGATGTTCTTCGCTATGTTGAGGTACTTAATTGTGAAAGAGAGAAACCAAAATCCCATTTTAGGTATGAACATTTCCTCTTCTATTTTTTTTTTAAAGAAACATTTCCTTTTCTTTGACATCCCTAATGTTCCCATTTTAGGAACGCGAAGCAACAACGGATCAAAGAGAATAATATGAGTTAATTCTGGTAATGTTTTTTTTCTTTTTCAATTTATAGATTACAAATATCCTGGTCAATAAATGTATATGCATACATGTTTGTAACTTTTAGTCATATCTTAATGGAGGGCAGCTGATGACTGAACCAACAGAGGGGAGTGGATAGGGTATACTCTCATTTGGGTTGTGGATATGCCAACTTATGCTCTAAGTTTTGGTGGAAGACATTTGTGGTGATACTTATGTGTATGTTTATCCATTGTAATATGACCTTTTGTCATTTCGAAAAACAAAGAAATGTCTATAATAATATTCATCATGCACATTTTTCATGTGAATTGGCTGTAACATTAAACTGGAAATTAGACATCACTATACTTTTTATTCCCCTTTTATTTTATTCTGACGTCGTAAGATTTTTCAGATTTTCATGCTGCAACAAAAGGTTGCAACTACAGAATCATTGAAGTATAAGATCTTGATTGTTTGAAAATGCTGAGCATAACAGAATTTTGTAGGTGTGGTATAGACTATAGAGGATTGATAATTTGTATACAGCAGGGTAGAGTTCAGTTGATTGCATTTATACATTCACGTTGCTGAAACGAGACAGGTCACTTCCCGGCGTTCTCACTTTCTCCATGACTGGTTTCCAAGACGTAATCTCTCATAAGACTCGTGTTAGAATCATTGACCATCTGCCGAAAAACCAACAAAATGCCATATGATCAGAAAAATCGTCAAAGTCATAGTATATCATTAAAGGAATGAGGAAAATTGCTGACCTTGATTGCCAAACGTTTTAGGTTGTCCCACTCAAAATCATTTTTACAGTATGCAGATCGCACCTGCAACACAGGATGAATAGTATTTAGACTCGAACTACACATTAACTAGATAATCGAAGCAAATAAAGCTACTAATTAAGTACTAACCTCTAAGATTCGTAGAGCTTCACACCAAGGCAACAGCGGATGCACATAAATTTAACCACGTCAGTTGTATAATAAGAATTATATAAATTCAATCGATGTAAAATTAAAATACCTAAGCTCTTATGCCTTGAAGATTCTCGCATCAACTCGGCGCAGAACTTGTCCCCATCATTCAACGGGTGTTTATCCAAGAAATCCATTAACTCCTTGTACGCCTCTGGGTTGTAGCTCTGTTCTGGGAAAATAACTGTTAAACATATGAAATTACTAGAGAAGCAATTGGTCATTTGGCGAAAATGGACCAGTTTGCAAATGAAGCAAGGTAACAAAAGGATGGAGCAGCAAAGAATGTGAGAACAATTGGAAGGAGCGACCTGAAGCTGGGCAGTGACAATCCTAACTGCAATATAAGTGAAGAAATTGTGGAGGTTTTTGGCTCCCTTGGCTTCTGGTGATGCTTCTCCAAATCCTGCATAAAAAACAACAAATTAACAATCCCATCCGCTAAACTAACACTAGAAATTAAAAGAGAAAGAGAAAGAGGAAGAAGGGGAGTACCCACCAGGGACATACATTTTATGGCAATGCAAACGAGTGGATTGAGAGCTTCTTTGATTGCATGGCCAAGAAGTGACAGCTTTGCTTCTTTTGAGATTTGGAGAGATGAAAGAGAGCTGAGGGAGTTGAATAACAGCGCAGGTTTCCATTGGCAGTGAAAATATTACCGAGCCGAAAAGATTAGAACGAGACTGGTGAGTTTGCGGATTTGGGAAACTTATTGAAGTGAAGATGATGAGATGCCAGCTTGAAATTTAAGCAGAGACAAAAATATCTTCAAGTTCTACACAGAAAATATCTTTGTGCTTACGTGTCAAAGTACAAAATCTATGTCAAGTTCCTACGACCTGCGTGGATCCCATCATTTTGTTTCTATTACTGTCAAGTACAAGTACAAAATTTAATGTAAAATTCATTCTATTGAAGTACTGTAATCACATAGTCATTTTGTTAAATGATGATCTATTTATGGCTTTGCTTACATTTTAAATCACTACAAATTATTATAACTTTTCAGATTTTGGTCAATAAAGTATAAACCATCATGGTTGCAGCAGAAAATACTATCTTTTAGGGCCAAGAGATGATTCTGAATATAAGTAAAGAAAATTAACACATGGATTATGGATATGACCGGCCTGCAAGGCTGCAACCCCGACACGAATTCATGGTTTAGGTTTAATTGACGCCAAAACTTGATTACGTATTAAAATCTTATTCTCATATGCAAATGGTGAAGAATGGATTTAAAATTCAGCGAATCAAAGACATAGCATGACGACAAAGGTAGCCATTGATGGCTACTCTAATATTTTTAAAAACAAACCAACATTAAAGTTGGCTTAGATACCAAACACCAAAAAGCAAAAACCAACAAATCCTCTTAACCTCTTTTGCACCCTCAAGTGATCTCTCTCTGAATAGCAAGATTCTAAGTTCATTCACAACTCTCATCCCTCTCAAACACAAAATCAAAATGATCTTTTCACCAAAGAGAACACAAACCCTAATTATTTTTTTGACCTTTCATCTTCTTTCACTTCTCCACGCCCAAGCCAAGTGCAAAACCGGCTGCCACCTTGCCCTCGCTTCATATTACGTATGGGAAGGTTCAAACCTTACGTATATTAGCAACATCTTCGGCCAACAGATCACTCAAATCCTTCTCTACAACCCTCATGTTCCGAACCAAGACAGCATTCAAAGCGATACAAGAATCACCGTACCCTTTTCGTGCGATTGCTTGAACGGCGACTTCTTAGGCCACACTTTCACTTACACCACTCAACCTGGCGATACCTACGTAAGAGTTGCTAGTTTCGCTTTTGCTAATCTCACCACCGAGGACTGGGTGCGTAGAGTCAACATATATGAACCCACGAGAATCCCAAACCATGTCTCCATTAATGTGACGGTGAATTGCTCATGCGGTGATAGGCACGCGTCGAGCGATTACGGGCTGTTCACGACGTACCCTCTTCGCCCCGGTGAGAATTTGTCGTTCATTGCCGCGGAGTCCCGTGTTTCAGATGAGTTGCTAAGGAAGTACAATCCGGGAACCAATTTCAGTGCCGGGACTGGGCTTGTTTTTGTGCCGGCTAGAGGTTAGTAACATATACATATATATTGTATGAGTTTTGTTTCGATGAACAAATAGATTTTGTAGTTGATCATAAATAGTATTAAATTTATAAATTAATTAGTGATAAGTTATGAATTAATCTTATAATAAGACGTGAATTAAAATGATTAGATCGTTTCCCATGTACCCAAAAAAAAATTACTCTTTAATTGAAGGTTCTAAATAGTAGAAAATCATGCAAAATTTCAACGTTTGTTATTATTTTGATCACCAATTAGGCTAAAGATGATATAATGCAAGGGCCCAGAGAGGCTTTAATTAATTATGACCTAAAATAGGGTTTAGGTGACTTAGATTGGACGCTTATGATCTCATCTCAATGACTGAAATTTGCTTCTTGGTCTAGAACGAGTGTTTGTTCAAAGAAGATGGAAATCTACGTGGAAATTCTTGTATTTATTCAATAGAAAATATTTTTGTTTGTGTCTCATTCATGATTCAAGACCTTTGAAGTTTAAGCTGGCCTTGTCAACACGGTTTTGGTAGCCTTAAATTTTGAATTATTGGCAATGTTAGGGATTTTAAAATTTTATTTAAAAATTATATCTCAAATATAATGTATTAAATAAATATTAGATCTAATGAATAATTTTAAATTTTATACTATTTTACTATTCAATATTTATTTAATACATCACTTTTAAAATATAATTTAAAATGACTAACATTAAACATATTTTTAACTACTATATATGGACAACTTTTTGATGGGAGAATAAATGAAAAACAACAAAAGTGATCTTCATATAGTACAAAAATTTGCATATATCACCTTTATATGTAACTAGTTAATAATACAGTATAAAATAGTGTTATATTTATATAGTTAAATTATAATTTTATATTTTAAATAAAGTGTATTAATGTAGTACTAATTAGTGACTATTATTTGTCAGATAGTCATTAATTTTATATTTTTTTATTAATATAATAATTACATGATATCAATTAACAGTACATATATTAAGTGCTACATCAATTAAAATACATATTTTATATTATAATTAAACAAATATGGCATTATTTTATGATAAATTATGTTTTTATTGATATTATATAGCATATCATTTTCAAAAAATACAAGTTAAAAGATGATTAGTTATATAGAATCATCATTCAGTACTAACATTTATTTATTTTAAAATACAAATTTAAATTAAAAAAATATCATATAAACCAAATTCATATTTTAAAAATTACAAAATGTCTGCATCTCTAAGATTTTTTTTAATTATGCAATGAATAAGTTGAGTGTGTTATAAGTAAAGTCCCAATAAATTGAAGTTAGGAGAAAAAACAAATAAGGAGAGACGTGACATTGGAGAATATTTGTAAGTTTTATAGGATTACAGGTTAGGGTTTTTATTTAAAAGGGTTTTTTCTTTGGCTTCTTTCAACTATTTGCTTGTCATGTCCTTGCATATTCTTGTTAAGGGAATAAGAATAATTCACAACTCAATCATTATAGAGCCTCGTTTAAATTAATGTGGAAATTACAATATAGTTTACATCATACCGTTTATATCATAAGTGGGTTCAATATAGCTATTGTAATTTCTATATTAATATTATAGAGTAAAAGGATGGAGTTTACGACATCATATTTTTAATATAATATTTTATAAAAAAATTAAATTAATGTATATTTAATGATCTAAATTAAATTTTAAATATGTATGAATTACAATACATTAATTACATATGTCTAGTTGTAATTAAGTTATTAAATATGTATTAATTTAATGATCTAAAAATTATACGAGATATGTCAAAAATATAGTGCCATGAATTTTATCTCATAAAAAGATATTCAAAGCCATTCAACAGAAACCAAAGAGTCCACAGCCTCTCCTATAAACATTTATAAAATAAATGGTTGTTTAAATTTGAGATAAAGATCCTCTCTTAATTAAACTTTTACTTAAATAAATATAAATATGTGATGGGTGATTAATATACGGAAAAATAGTAAAAGAATAAATTTTGATCATTTATACTTAATATAGTACATGTGTCAAAATATTTTTTAAAAAAATTTAAATAAAATTAGCTTAAGAGAGGATCCTAATTTATAAATTTGAAGTTTTTTTTCTGCAATAAAAGTAATTTTTAAGGATGGAAGGGAATTTATGTTGTCATGCTTTCTCTTAAAAGAAAATACTGATTAGGTTTAATTTCGTAATATAAAAAAAAAATTTATGTTTATTCAATTACACCTTCTAATTGAGAGCTGATTCAAAATGAAATTTTATGTTTTAAAAATATTTTATATTTCTAAAAATATTTTTAAAACATTTTATGTTTATTCAATTATACACTTATAAAACTCGAATTAAAATGAGAGTTAAATTCTTATTTGCATTGTAATAAACTCTATTTCAGTAAATTTAGATAGTCCTTACTCAAATGTGTATGTTAAAATTTAAAATAAAAAATCATGCTTTGTTATTAGGTTTCATGTTTATAATTTCGTAATATTCATTTTTTAAAACAAAATTTTATAAAATTAGAAAATATATTTATAAAGAAAATTAAAAAAAAAAACTGGCATTATGGAGTAAAAGAGGCTGTAAGATTAAAAAATGGGCCTTTCAAATTTTCATAAAATTATGGGCCTTATTGTCAGCCCACTACAAGAGTAAAAGTCCGATTTTACCCTACTGTACCAATTCCCACCGTTTTGGAAAAATTTAGAAATAATTCTATAATTTTACAAATACTATTCTTTATTAGTAAAATAAAATGTAAATAGATATATTTATCCTCATATGCATAATATATTGTTAAAAAAAATATGAATGTCAAATTTAATAAATTCAAACTTGTTTAAAACAAACCGTCTATAAAAATATAATTTAATATTTAAAATTTAAATAATAATAAAATATAAAAGAAAAACAAAGTTGAATGGAAGAAAAATAAAGTGACGAGGAGGAAAATTGTAAAGTTAGAGTGAGTTGCCTGTGATTGTTGGCCTAAACAACAACAATTTATTGGACATCTTGACTATAGACCTACGACAATTGCCCGTGATGCAATTTGCTCCAATTTTTATTTTTCTTCTTTGTCATTTCATTTCTCTTTTAAATTTTATCATCATTCAAAATTGAAATATTGAAATATTGAAATGTATTTTTAAAAATAGATTAACTCAAATCAAATTTGAATTTATTAAATTTAGCATTTATATATTTTATTTAACACTATATTATATATATACGAAGATAAATGTTTATTTATAATTTATTTGATTAAAAAATAATAAATAATTAAAAAATAGCTAATAAAAAATATTTATAAAATTACAGAGTTATTTTTAAAAATTTTACTACCGTTTTTACTTAAGCACTACAAGATAAATTCAAAATTTTATTTTTGCTACATTTTTTACTTTTACCTTGCAGTACAATAATTTAACACGAAAGTAATATTATCTTGGAACGCATTATAGGATAGTACATTACTGTTAGCATGGCACTCATTATAGGATAGTACATTACAGTTAGCATGGCAGTGCATGTAATTAAGGGTGGACACGATTTTGTCAAGTTTGATTTGAACTAAAATCAAACTAAATCGTAAATATTCGATTTTTTCATATGAAAGAATAGAATATAAAATCGAATATAACCGTATACAAATACAAAATTAAATTAGACCGAACCGATTTTTTCGAGTTCAGCTCGATTCAGTTTTCAATTTTAATCAAATCTTTAGGCCTCCTAACAATCAACATAGGATTCGAACATTTTTTTGAGAGCACATCACGACTTTATTTGTTATAATCATCATCTATTGACTCAATTGGCAGTAAACTAGCAGATAAATACATTGGGAACTAGTAATTTAGCACAAAAAATACACAATTTGAATAGAGGAACATAAAAGACAGTTGGGTTTGAAGCTATCGAAAATGGCTGCAATTGATGGACAAAATGGCGATGGCGAGGAGTCATGCGTTTGGAAAATTGGACCATTTCAATGCTGCACGAGCAGGTGCAGCGGCGTGACAAATATGACATGCGGGCTTAATTTCAATGGTGTAGCAGTGTCGGCGTGGTTGCAAGCTACAATGGCGTAGAGTGCGAAAGAGACCACTACGACGTGCGGGGGATGAAGACGACGTGTAAGAGATGACGACGTTTGCTTTTCTAGGGTTTATGTGGTAGAGTGTGAGACAAGGAGACCGAGAGAGTCTGAAAGAGAGAGAGAAGCGAAAATGGGTTCAAATCGAGTTAGGTTTTCTGAATTTTTTCTAATTTATATATGCATTATTAACTGCGGGCAAAACTATACTAACAATTCGTGTTGTCTAATAATATACTGCCATGTGTCAATTTTAATATTTTTAAATTTAACTAATTTTTCTGTTCGGTTCCAATTTTTAATAAAATCGAACCGAATCATAGTTGAACGATTTTTTTTGATAAAAACTGAACTAAATTGGCCGGTTTCGTTCGAACCGGTCCAATTTAATCAATTTTGATTTATTTTACGCACGCTTACACTTACACGTAACGTAAGGAAAAAAAAAAAATTGCACTCGACAGTGTCCTTGAAAAGTGAAAACTCGACAAAGATTAAATAACTCACCACTTTACTGACTTGGAGTCCACTCACTTCCACAATCTCAAGCGAAACAGCTCCACTGAATTGACTCCACAAACGCGTTTCTCACTTGTCTTCTCCATTTTTGCATCAAAAGAACCAAAACCCTTCTCAATATTGCTAACATCTAAACAGTCTTGGCTTCACTTGCTTCATTAGAATCTGCTTTCATTGTAAAAAACAAAAAATGAGAGTTTTTGGGCTAAAATATTTGGCAATTTTAGTGCTTATTTTATTGTGTGTAAGCAGAGTGGAATCTAACTGTAGCAAAGGTTGTGATCTTGCTTTAGCTTCGGTCTATTTATGGAGCGGAATAAATTTAACATTCATTTCGAAAATGTTTAATACTTCCATTGAGAATATTCTCAGCTTCAACCCTCAAATAACTGACAGAGACAAGATTTTGGCGGGAACAAGAGTTATTGTGCCCTTCACTTGCAACTGCATTCAAAAACAGTTTCTTGGTCGTAATTTTTCTTTTAGGGTAAGGTCTGGTAACACATACAAAAAGATTGCTGAGCTATACTATTCAAATCTCACCACTGTTGATTGGCTGGAGAGGTGTAATGCTTATGATGAGGATCATATACCGGATGTGGGTACAATGATAAATGTTATTGTGAATTGTTCTTGTGGAAATAAGAGTGTTTCAAAGGATTATGGGTTGTTTGTGACTTACCCTCTTAGGCCTGGTGAGAATTTGAATAGTATTGCCAACAAGTTTGAGCTTTCTCCAGAGTTGTTGCAGAGTTACAATCCCAATTGGGATTTTAACAGTGGGACTGGTTTGGTTTTTATTCCTGGAAAAGGTAACTTTTGATGCATTAATAGGCTTTTCCATTGTTCGTTTTGTCATTAATTTATAAGGGTAAGAGATCTTAAGAGTTTTAGGTACCAATTTATACCTATTTGCTAGTCTTTTTTTAGCTTTCCCTTTTTAATTGTGTGTAATATGCAATTTACTTTCTTGATCTTTGACATTGATGATTGAGTTCGTGCATTACATTAGTATCTGGAGATGAAAGCAATTATATTTGCCTATTGAGTTGCAATTTAGAGCAGTTGATTGTTGAATGTTGATTTAGTTCCCATATGGGTCATAGGGATTGCTTGTGACTATTCTCACGATGTGTTTGCTTTTAATTTTGCAGATCAAAGTGGAAACTATCCGCCATTAAAGATTAGGTAAGACATGCTACTTGATATTCTCTAGAGCTTTCCTGATTGGCACATTTTCTTTAATTTTTTATTCTTGAAGTACTTCTTTGAAGATGTCTAATAGTCATATGCGACTGTTGTCTCTTCTTTTTTGCAGCTCAGATGGTAGACGTTTTAGTATTGCTTCATTGCTTCTTCTTATCTCAAATTTTCTGTCTATGATGTGAAACAAAAAATCTCCACAGCGCCTGTGCTGTCATGAACTTACACTATTATGGCATTTTAAGCAGGGATATCAAGCAGAGTTATTGCTGGCATATCTGTAGGAGGAGTTGCTGGGGCTCTATTTGTGGCATATTTTCTATATTCTGGGATTTATAGAAGGAAAAAGGTGGTGGAGGGATCATTTCTCCCAGATATAACTGATGAACACATTATTCAACATGGTAATTCTTTAGGTTTGGTTAATTGTTCTACTTATCTGTCCAAGACAGAGTCACCTATCACCGAATTTGTTGAGAGGAAAATGTGTTTTAGATATGCCTTGTGCTTACTATCCTTTCTTGCCATGCAACTCATCCTTCGCAAATTCTTTATCTTTCTTCGTATGAGTATGTTCCCTGTAGTACATCAATGTGTTCCTACTCTTATAATATATCCGAAAGAACTAAAGGTATTAAGACTAACTTCAGAAACTTAAAAGGAGATTCTTTTGTTCTTGCAGAAAAGATTAAGTTGGGGGTGAGATATTGTTAGTTTTAATTGATAGTACTAATCTTATGTTGCCTATATTGTGAACTAAGGTCTTTCATGCAATGAGGAAGATTAATGACAACCATGTATGTAAATTCTTACTAGTAATTATTGCTCATGCTGTGGATTTAGGTTCTGGAGGTAACTTGAAAAAAACTTCAGATTCAGCAGCTCTTGTTGCTTCTGCTGGGCCGACAGGTATTACTGTGGATAAATCAGTGGAATTCTCATATGAAGAGCTTGCCAAGGCTACTAATGACTTTAGCGCAGTTAAAAAGATTGGACAAGGTGGCTTTGGAGCTGTTTTCTATGCAGAACTAAGAGGCAAGGTTCGTTGTTTTTAACTTAATGAGTATTTAATTCACTGTATTTGATATCATACTGTTACTTTTTAATATATGATAATTATTTTAATATCTATTAGAAGCAATAACTTTTGTAATGTCTCCTGCCAAACTCAACCCTGGTGCTTGAAATTGGTTGACTATTGGCTCCAAATGTCATTCAGAAAGCTGCAATCAAGAAGATGGATATGAAAGCATCAAAGGAATTTCTTGCTGAGCTGAAGGTTTTGACACATGTTCATCACTTGAACTTGGTATGGTGCTTTCCCCACTGTGGACTTCATTGTACTTGATCACTCTGCATGCATATTATGATAAAGTTTAGAGTGGTTAATTGTTAGCTGTCATGTCAACTTAAATGAATCAAATTTTGTACATGTGTGCTTAGTAGTTCTGGGATTTATACATCAATCTATGGCTGTATCATGGAGAACTACCCTCAACTGGTCAAATCATAAGAAGACAGTTAACTGGAATTTTGTATGCTATCCTTATTGCTTTTATGCTATTTCTTGTCAAAATAACTTTTTATTTTCTAGGAGAAAAATGGCTTTAAGACATTGACATAGTCAAAAAGTTATAAAAATCTTTGAGGAAGATGCAGTTTGGTTGCTCATTCTCTACATTTGGTTTTCTCTCATTGTATAAGTAACTTCCATTGTTGATTGCTTAGATGATCCTCTGAGTTGACATCTAAACTCTCAGGCTAACTGTGTTAATTTATATGTGCTGCTATGCAAAATATGTCATGCAGGTGCACTTGATAGGATATTGTGTTGAAGGCTCCTTGTTTTTGGTCTATGAGTACATTGAGAATGGCAATCTAAGTGAACATTTGCGTGGTGAGAAAGATGATTCATATACATTGAAGACATTCTATACATATTTCGGTATCACTTAAATCTTATGTTTGTATATTGTGATCTTACTTTCAGGGAAGGACCTATTGCCATGGACAGCTAGGATGCAAATTGCTTTAGATTCAGCCAGAGGGCTTGAGTATATACATGAACATACTGTCCCTGTTTACATCCATCGTGACATTAAATCAGCTAACATCTTAATAGACAAAAACTTCCATGCAAAGGTTGAAATATGCCTACAGCCTACAGTATCACAATTCACAATCTCTACAGCTTATTTGTATTACTTGGTATAACTAATTTAATTTGTTTATAGGTTGCTGATTTTGGGTTGGCAAAACTGACTGAATTTGGAAGTGCTTCAGTTCACACACGTCTTGTGGGTACATTTGGATACATGCCTCCAGAGTATGATCTTTTTCCATTTTCTATGATCAACAAAAATTCTTATTTTTCTCCTTCTCGTTTTACAACTTTCACATAAAGATATGATGCTGAACCCTTTTTAGCATTTTCGTAGTCATAATGTGCCTCTCCTCTGTTCTGGTAATTTCGATACAGCAAATTGGCTAGATTAACTGCAGCATTCACTGTGCAGGTATGCACAATACGGTGAGGTTTCACCCAAGATAGATGTATATGCTTTTGGAGTTGTCCTCTATGAACTTATATCTGCCATGGAAGCTGTTGTCAAGACTAATGAAACTATCACTGAATCTACAGGACTTGTTGCTTTGGTTGTTATTCTTGCCCTTCACTTCTCCCAATATATGTATCTACAAAATTATTCCCTCTAGAACTCAGTTGTGCATATTGCTTATTTGCAGTTTGAAGATGTTCTCTGTCAGCCTGATCCAAGAGAAGATCTTCGAAAACTTATTGACCCAAGGCTTGGTGACAATTACCCACTTGACTCAGTCTATAAGGTAAAATCTGTTCCTGGATGCAAGTATACACTAAGGACTAATACCAACAATACTAATAAGCTGAAATTGCTGATTTGTTGACAGATGGCTCAGCTTGCCAGAGCTTGTACACAAGAAAATCCTCAACTAAGGCCAAGCACGAGGGCAATTGTGGTTGCACTTATGACACTTTCATCTTCGACTGAGGACTGGGATGTCGGTCCATTCTACGAAAATCATGCTCGTTTCAATCAAATGTCAGGGAGGTAGCACTTATGCTCTATCTTACAAAAATGAAATCCTAAGTTGCTTGCTCTGGATTTGCCTCTCAAATGTAAATACCTATAACTAAGTTCTGCTATTCTGGCTCTCCTTATTGAAGTATATTAAAGCATTTGCAGCAGGATTAAGGCTTTTCCAGCAAGTCTTCTGAAGTTAGTTACAGTGCCATGTCAGCAACAGCCACATCATCAGGTTATAGTCATGTTAACGGGCAAATTTCACAAGTTGATCAAATTAGTTACAAGTTTGTTATATTTCCCGCCAATATAACTCTTGTATTTGTAATTACTATTTAAGTTGTAGTTCTTTAAGAAGTAAGTTGAAAAATACAGAGCAATAATATTGTCAATTTCGATATTTTCCTTTCAATTTTTTACCACTTTCTCTCTGATTTTCTGACTTGCCAAACACACCAGTTTTCACTATACGGTACTCGAGCCTTGAAAATGACAAACACAAGTTCAACAGCAACTACTATCACAACTGCAAACGACATTAATCCAGTCAATTTCAATTACAATTTTTCATCTACTGTTTAATTGGACAGATCTAACTTCATAATTTGACAATCTCAAATCCTTACAGCTGTAAAAGGAAATAGACTTGAGGAATTATTAACAGGAGTTAAGATTTGTCTAATTCAATATATAAGAATAGTGAATCAAGATAGAACTCTGTGTCAATGGTTGAAAATTAATACTTTGATACTTGGATGAGGTAGGATTTGAAATGGTCCGACTCAGTCTCTTCCAAGATTATGAAGAATTATAACTATAAATACTATTAATTTAAGTAAAATCGACTTGCAAAAATTTTATTCAATCTTAAATTTTTTAACAAAAATGTAATAAAAAAATATTCAACTTATGATAAGAAAATCAATAACATAAAATTATATCAGATAAACATAAATTTAAATGTCTCCCATAAATATCCAACAAATGAAAGAAAAATATAAATTCTTATAATACTCCGCGACCAACCTTATGAAATCTAACACTATCTACTAAAAATTATAACAATTTTAAAAAAAAAATTATAAAGAAAATAGAATGAGTGCTAAACTCTATGAGTGGATTTCTTTGTTCTTTTCTTTTGAATTTTTTTCTTATTTTATACTTAGTTAATTATATTAATATAACATAGAGGAATCATTTAAAAATGCACTAAATTCACATATGCAATATCTAAAAAATAATATTATGTAACTGAAATCCTATAAAATTCTCCTTTATTTATGTAGCTAAAAACTTTATAAAATATTTTTTTTATTTATATAACTGAAAATTTTGTAAAATTCTCTTTTATTTATATAACTGAAAATTTTATAAAATTCTTATTTATTTATGTAATTAAAAATCTTATAAAATTCTCATTTGTCTATTAATAATTATTGAGCTATTAAATTAAAAAGTATGCTTCTAATTGAAAAATTACATCTAAATAAGTATTCAATGAATTAGTTGATTATACACTTAGTATAACTATTAACACACGAATAGAGTAAAAGGATAAGTTGATCATATACCTAACAACACTACATTGCACCATTAGAATAATTATTCTAACTAGTCTTACACACATGCATAGAATCATATCCCCAAAAGATTAGGTATTCAAACTCACAATTTAAATTTTTTGTGTGTGTTTAAACAGGTCCCAACGACTTATATCTAAATCTGTAATTAAATAAAGAAAAATACATGTTAAGTAACTTAAAAATCACTTAGTTTAAAATATAATTTAAATTTAAATGACATTATTATAAGACTTTATAATTAATCTATCTAAAATAATATTATTATAAAAATTTCATCGCAAACTATAATAACAATTTAATAAGTGTATAAATAAAATGCACTTGAAGTTTTAAATACTGTTAGTGTTACATAAAACATTAATTAAACATACTAATGTATAAATAGAAAGAATCAATCTGATATATGCAAGCCACGTCCTTAATTATTAACCAACCTTAATCTTATACGAAATCTGATTTAAAAAAAATTAATTTACTGTTATTCTGAGCAATTAAATTTTCAGCATAATGCAACTAAGTTAAAATAAAAAAATGTTGTGTGATGGCTTATGTAATTCTCTTCACATAAAATAATTTTTCCAACTGAAAATCATTCTTCTTAAACACAACACGTACTTAAGAGTTACTGCTAAAAGAAAATATATTTGTAAAATTCTCCTGTAACAATAAATTTTAGAAAATTGATAATCGAAAGACATAATGGTGTTATTTTACTTTAAAAATTAAAAATCACAATGGAGTTATCTAAGCCAAACGATTAAGTGTAATTAATTCTGAAAAGAATTCTTCTGAATTACAAACTAATTAAGCACATAAATTAACTATAAAAAAATATATAAACACTGAAATATATTTTATTTTTATATTCTAAAATTTAACTATTTTTTTTAATATCTAACAGTAACTATCTCATTCACTTATCTTTCTAATTCAAAGAGAAAATAAAAATGAGAATATTTGTCCTTAGACTTGAATATTCAAAATACTTTTAAGTTATGTAAATTGATCAAAACCTGTCGATCCTAAGCCTGGTGATTAGTAGCAAGTCAAGCAATGAACTTTGGATAGCTATAGAAAAGCAATCTGGATCACAATCAAAGGCTAAAGCTACTCAGTTGAAACTGCTGCTATCAGCTCTTCAAAAAGGTTCATCAACATTGGCAGATTATTTTTTGATAATAAAATGTATCATTGATGAACTGTCAACTATAAGTTGTCAAATTTAGGATGATGGTTTAATAAGACAATTGGTGTCTAGCTTGGGATATGATTATGATCCAGTAGTGGCTATTATCATTAATAGAGTTGGTACAATTACTCTTAATGAAGTTTATGAAATGTTATTGGCACAAGAGAATGGGAATCAACAGAATATGAAGATGATAAGTGCAGGTTTTATCAGTTTAGAAGCAAATTATGCCTATAGAGGCAGAGGTAGAGGAGTGAATTGTAACAATAATATTTATTTTTCTAGAAATTTTCTAGAAGCTGGAAACAATTTTGGAAGAGGAAAGTAATGGTTTGGTAGAGAAAGAGAAAGTCATTGTGGTGTTTTTGGTACTGTATGTGGTATTATGAATAATGTTCAATTTGGAAGATGTGGTAGCAGCAATGGAAGAGGTTGTTTCTATAATAGCAACAACAAATTGATTTATCAAATATGTGAAAAGTCTAGTCATTCTGCTGCAAAGTGCTATTATAGATTCAATAAAGAATATGTTGCTAGGGAGAATTTTGGATATGGTGGCCACAATGCAAGGCATAATTCTCTAAATGGTCCTTTTAATCATAACTCTGGAAGTGTTGGGAACATAAGTCTTGGTACTTCATCAATGGCTTATACGGTGGAACAAGAAGATTCAACAATTAATGCTTTGAATCGTCAGCAACTTGAGATATAATCTGAGATGCAACCAGATCCAATTGGCATCTGGACTAAGGGGCACATCATCTCACTTATAATTCAAGTAATATTTGCAACAAGCTTCTATTTACAGGTAAGGATACACTTGTTATTGGTAATGACTATGGTTTAGAAATATTGCATACTGGTAGCTCCTATCTTAGATCTAGTAATTTACTTTTTATACTTAAAAAACTTTTACATGTTCCCAAAATTACTAAAATTTTATTAACATCTTCAAATTAGTCATTGATAATGACATTTTTATTAAATTTCACGACAAATTATGTCTTGTTAAGGATAAGAAAATGAGAAGAGTTTTGCTGAAGGGCATTGTTGTTAGAGATCTATATAAGCTACTACTTCATCAATTTCAGCCAAGTATAGTCATTACAATTCTCCTATTTCTATGTTGTCCTGTTTTCTTCTAAAGGCACCGTGTTCTATAAATAAGAATAAGGCGTGTGCCCCTGGTTCAATTGACAAATCTTGTATTGGCCAAGCTTTCAACTTTTGTTCACAAATCTCTGTGTCATCTGTTAATTCTGAGGAGTGTCAAAAGTTTAACAGTGTTAATCTTTGGCACTTAAGGTTAGGACATCTATGTTCTCATACTTTAAAGCTTGTACTTCAGAAATATAAGAAATTTACAAATTCAAATGTGAATAAAAGTTACATGCTTGATTTCTGCAATGCATGTCAAATGGGCAAATTACATAAAACTTCACTTTCTAGTTCATTCCATTACAATATATTCTTGTCTATCACTTATCCATACTAATTTTTGGGGACTAGCCTTAGTGCAATTTAGAGATGGATATAGCTATTATATCAGTTTTATAGATGATTTTATTAGGTATTGCTAGCTTTTACCTTTAAAAACTAAATTAGATGCACTTAAAGCCTTTATTCCTTTTAGACTCTAGGTTTAAAAGCAATTCAATCAAAACAATAAAGCTTTACAATCTGATTAGGGAGGTGAATTCAGACCCTTTGTCAAGTACTTGAGTGATAATAGCATTTAATGTAGAGTTACTTGTCTACATACTTACCATTAAAATAGTGTAGTTGAAAGAAAATATAGGTATGTTATGAAAGTTGGTCTTACACTTCTAGCGCACACAAAAAATGTCTCTTAAATTCTGGTGGAATGCCTTTCAAACTTCATCCTCTCTTATAAATAGATTGCCCACTCTAATTTTATCACTTCAATCTCCATTTCAAAAATTGTTCAAACACTTACATGATTATTCATTTCTAAAACCTTTTGAGTGCACCTGTTATCCTTTGCTTAGGCTTTATCAGACTCATAAATTGAATTTTTATATTGAACTATGTTTGTTTCTAGGGTATAGTCATGCTGTCACGCTTCAAACTCAAAAGATCTGACACACGATATAACTTACATTCATTTAATAATGAGCACATATATAATCTTAATGTTTCTAGTATATTTCTAAATTCTTGTTTACAGGTTGCTCTCATATTTAAAATATAAACATAAACATTTATTGACAATATTTAAACATTTATTTCAATTTTTTTTAGAATTATAACAATTAAATTATGACTTGGGCAATTAATAAACCGGAGATACGCAGAGTTTTCTCATAAATTAACACTATACTACGTCACCAGTAGCAACTTTGTTACCAAAAATCCAGAATATATTCATTGCAAATTCTTACTTAAAATCAACCCATAACTACACTTTGTAAAATTTAATCCAAATACAACCACATTTAATAAATAATACATAAGTATTTATTCAATAGAGACAACTCAAATATCTTAACCCACGTGTTCCCAAAGGAAACACTCAGCAACCTAACAACTTAAGGAACCCAAGAGATAGCAGAAGCTTTGCCAAATTTGCTAAGCATACATGTACCTTATTTATCTGAAATCACCATAAACTATAATGAGTATAAAACTCAGTAAGCATACTAGTTTTTTATATATCAAATACAAATACATATATGTACACAATGCATGTGTATGATATGCTGTGATAAATCAAAATCATAATCTTATCAAATCACATGTTAAGTAAGTGCTTACACATTCTTTCAAAATATATAATAGGAATACCATCACTCAACTACTACTGAGTAGGACTTCTATATCACATATCACATAATGAGCCAAATGTCACTCGTAGGTGACATATCGTATGAGAGCAATAGTACAAGTGAGGTTTTAAATTACACATATATAATGCTCATGCCTGAAGGTAAAAGCCAAACTCTCACCCTGATCATTGATGAGTTATCTCACATGCACCAATACGCCACCACATGAATGTGATGACTCACTCTTCCTTTAGGTACCAATAGGATCCTCCTTACATACGGAACACATAACATATACTAATCCCGAAGGAAATGCCACACATAAAGGCTTCACAAATCACATAAGATGCCTACTAAGTCAACAATGAGTTCAAGCATCCTCAAAATACAAAATGTTTCTCATGGACATATTATACTTCAAAAGCTTTCTTTGTTAAACACATTTCATTTTGAAAGCTCACTTTTAAAAACACATATATGTCATGTATGTCCATGCTCACATTCATAAACACATGTCTTCACATTTCATATCAAAATATACTTTGACATAACATAAACATATTCCTAACCATATTTACAAAATCATACATAACAATTACTGTGCTTATTGTGATTTCAGTAAAAAGTCTAGTATACTTACCTTTTAGCACTTTCGACTACAAGACTTAAATCTTCTTAACCTATCAATAGAGATTAATCCTTTCATGAGCCTCAACATTCATACAAAACACTTAAATAACTTATAAAATTACACATATTGCACTTATCACATCGAATTGATCTAATTACTTGGTTTCTCAAAACCTGTCATTCTGACCACTTATACTTAACAAAAAAAAATTATACACCAAATGATGTCCAATTACTCTAAAATAAGAATATATCATTCTTGACTCATATATTATTTTTATGTATGAATATTATATCATAATTCCTACACAATTCATTCCATAAACACTATCAAATCCAAACTATTATCTTGATAGGATCAAGATATTTACTGAACAATATTCAATCTCCCAATTTTATAAGATCATATACTGACTCAAAAATTATAAAACTACTACAGAATTACTCTTGACACATATCTCAATCCATGATAAATATTTCACTTCAAAATCACTGTCAAAAGTATTTTAAAACTATTTTATTCTATAACTTTAAAAATCTGTTAATCAAATACTGCAATAAGCTGATACATTTTAGAAATTTATAACAATTTAACTACATTGATTTAAATTCTCAATTATAAGTATATCATATTAGACATATAAACTTATCATATTCCATAAATTTGTAATTTTTAAAGATCATTCAGCAAATCAAAAATTATTTGTCACTGTATATCATACTGTTAACACAGGAAATTTCTAAAATTTCAGGGTCATTTTGATAAATTCACTACAAATTCAATTTCTACCATTTTCAATCGATTCAAAGTCTCAAATGATTCTAGGCATGTCTAATTTTATATAATCAAAATCCAAAATCAGAATTAAAGCATAACAATTTATAAAATTTTCGGATCATGAGACTATTAAGTAGAAATTCTGTAATTCATCATGATTTATTAAGCTATATACATAAATTATCATCAATTCTCACAATATCTCACGAAATCCACATCAAATCCTCAATTGTACATATTTCATAAATTAAAACTTAAAGGAATTAACTAAATTAACACCAAGAAACTAAGAAATGGTTATAATATACCTCTTAAAACTTAAATTCTAACTTTCTTCTTCTTTTTCTCTTTCTCTCCCATTTCTTTCTCTCTTTTCTCACTCTAAAAGGGGTGGCTCGACCAAAATGAGTGAATTAGGATCTCCCAATATTAATAATATGTTCTTAATCTATACAAAAAATACTAATAACAATACATAAATTAAGATCATCCACATATAAATAAAATATGAATATTATACAAATATAAATATTTATTTTTTCCAATTGTGGATAAGTGATTACTACACATGTACACAAAAGGTATAAATGCCTTCGTCATGTAGGTAAGTTGTACATAGCCATTCATGTTAACTTTAATGAAACACAATTCTAAATTTCTATATGAGTCTCTCTTTCAATCAAATAATTCTAAATCTTCTATAATATCTCATACAAATTGATATATCATTTCAGTTACCTTACAACAGTAGTAAAATATTTGATCGCTCACAAGCTTTAGATTCTATAACAACTATTTCTAATCATATACAACAATCATCTCCTGACTTTTATATTACAACTACTACAACAAACAAATCTACCTCAGAACAAAACACTCAAACTCAGCTTGCATCTATTATACATACAAGTCAATCTTTATCCACTCATTCAATGATTACTAGATCCAAGTCAGGTATTTTCAAACTTAAAGCATATACCAGTCAAGCAAATTCTTCAGTAATTGAGCCTTAAACTGTTGAAGAGGTTTTGGCTGATCCTAAGTGGAAGGCAGTAATGAATGATGAGTTTGTTGCTTTGCAAAGAAACAAAACATAGACTTTGGTGCCTGCATCAGAAGCAAATAAAATAGTGTTAAATAAGTGAGTGTTTAGAGTGAAATACAGCCTTAATGGTTCTATTTCAAAGTATAAAGTCAAGCTAGTAGCCAAATGCTTCTTACAAACTCTAAAGATTGATTATTTTGAAACTTTCAACCTCGTAGTTAAGGCATCTACAATCAGAATCATTCTTAGCCTTATTGTGATAAATGAATGGTCTATAAGACATATTGACATAAATAATGCTTTCTTGAGTGGTGATCTAAATGAAGCAGTTTTGATGGCTCAACCAGAGGAATTTGTGAGTATCTTCTTTCCTTGGCATATTTGTAAATTGTCAAAGGCACTTTATGGCTTAAAGCAAGCTCCTAGGCTTGGTATGAAAAGCTGAAAGGGGCTCTATTAAGCCGTGGGTTTCTTAACTCTAAATCTGACATTTCTCTATTCATAAGACATGATAAAGGATAAATTATTCTGGTGCTTGTTTATGTGGATGATATTCTCATCACTAGACATAGTTCTGCACATTTGGAAAGCTTTATCAAAAAGTTTCATCATGCTTTTGCTCTCAACGATTTGGGATATTTTAATTATTTTCTTGGTGTAGAAGTAAAACCAACTGCAACAGGTCTTCATTTTTCTCAAACCAAATATATATTAGATTTACTCAAAAAGGCAAATTTGAGTGAATGTAAGGGCTGTGATACCCTAATGGTAGTAGGGTAGAAGCTGTTGAAAGCAGAAATGGACACATAAGCTGATCTGTTTACTAATCCTACACTGCATAGAAGTGTTGTGGGTGCTCTTCAATATATAGTATTAACAAAACTAAACTCTCTTAATTCACAAACTAAGTCAATTCCTTACAGCTCCCACCACCAAGCATTGGCAAGCTAAGTGAGTGTTGAGGTACTTAAAGGCAACCAACACATATGGATTACACATTGAACAATCTCTTGATTTACAGACACATGAACTACAAAAGTTTTCACTCCATGGATTTTCTAATGCTGATTGAGCATGTGATTTTAATGATAGAAGATCCATAGGAGGATATTGTGTCTTTCTTGGACAAAATTTGGTATCTTAGTCATCTAAAAAGCAGCAGGCAGTAGCCAGGTCTAGCACTGAAGCAGAGTATAAAGCTCTTGCCTTTGCTTATTCTGAGATCATCTAGATTGAATCATTGCTGTTTGAACTGCAAATAAGTTTGCCTTCTTTAGTTGTGTTATGGTATAACAGCCAAAATACTTGAGCCTTAGCCAATAATTCAGTGTTCTATGCACGAACAAAGCATTTTGAATTAGAGATGAGATTGCCAGCAAAACTTTGGAAGTGAGTTATGTTCCTGACAATGATCAGGTGGCTGATATTATGACCAATTCATTGTCTATTTCTATTTTTTATTTTAGATCCAAGTTCAAGTTTATTCCTTGTCCTTGAGTTTTAGCGGAGATATTGAAGTATATCAAAGCATTTCCGGAAGGATTAAAGCTTTTCCAACCAGTCTTCTAAAGTTAGTTACGGTGTCAGGTCGGTAATAGCCACATCAACAAGTTATAATTATGTTAGCGTGCAAGTTGTACAAGTTGATCAAATTAGTTACAAGTTTGTTATATTTCCACCAATGTAACTCTTGTATTTGTGATTACTATATAGCTTGTAATTCTTTGAAGAAGTGTGTGAGTTAAAAAATACAGCGCAATAATATTCGTTCAGATTATTTTGTATACGTGCACTCTAGAAACTTCAGAAGTTTAATTAACCCTTTACTATTCCTTTGGTCAGAAGCCTCAAAATCTCCCGAGGATAACTGGGCCCAGGTGTTGTTTCTCCGACATTGCTACTGCTCGGAAAAAGAAAAAGAAAAAGAAATAAATTCAACAAATAAATTTGGAAAATTTTCCTAATTGATCAAATTTTTAAGTATTAGAGTCAAAATTTGTATTGACAATTCTACAGAGCCTGCCTTAAAAGTCTAGTCATCTCAAGAGACTAACTAGTCAACTGAGTTAACCCCATCATTACGGCTCTAAGACTCCTTTACGTTGCTGCGTCTAAGCCCTTCTCGTAGTTGTTGATAGCTAAACATTCTTGAGGTTACTTGCTCCAGTAGTATCTATCACATTGAAAAAATGAGTGATTTTGAGCTAAAATTATCAGTTTTGGTGCTGATTCTCCTGTATGCAAGTCCGGTGGAAGCTAAGTGTAGAGATGGTTGTGATCTTGCTTTAGCTTCATACAACATATGGAATGAAACAAATATGACATTCATTTCGGAAATGTTTGATACTTCCATTGAGCACATTCTTGAATTCAATCCTGGAGTTGACAAAGACAAAATTAACATTGATTCAAGAATCAATGTTCCCTTTAACTGCAATTGCTTTCATGGTCAGTTTCTTGCTCACAGTTTCTTGCACAATATATTACGTGGTGATACATACCTAAAGATTGCTGAGAAATACTATGCAAACCTTACAACAGTTGACTCGCTGAGGACTAATAATAGTTTTCAGGAGACTAATATACCGGATCTTGGTTCAAGCGTAAATGTTCTTGTGAATTGTTTTTGTGGAGATAAGAGGGTTTCAAAGGATTATGGGTTATTTTTGACGTACCCTATTGGCCCTGGTGAGAATTTGAGTACCATTGCTAACATGTCCGGCCTTACTCCAGAGTTGTTGCAAAGTTATAACGGGGATTCCGATTTCAGCAGTGGAAGTGGCTCGGTTTTTATTCCTTGGAAAGGTAAATTTTGTTTATCCAAATTGGTTTTAGCTACCCATTTATTCTTGG
This sequence comes from Ailanthus altissimus, assembly GCA_946807835.1. NCBI lineage: Eukaryota > Viridiplantae > Streptophyta > Magnoliopsida > Sapindales > Simaroubaceae > Ailanthus > Ailanthus altissimus. The sequence goes on along the minus strand of OX327690.1, from coordinate 29,648,175 downwards.
TTGCTACAAGTTTCTGGGTTTTGTTTGATGATCTTCCTTATGGCATTCTTTGACGGGCTTATGTATTATATCAGTGCCTACTGATGAAATCCATTTCCAGATGATTCTTAACATTTAAATTGGTTTTTAGCTACCCCTTTATTTTTTATTCTTATAAGTTTCTGGCTTTTTTTTTTGATGATCTGCCTTTGGCATTCTTTGATGGGTTTATGCTTTATATCAGTATCTACTGATGAAAGTCGTTTCTAGATGATTCTTGATTTGCAATTTAGAGTAGATAATTCTTGAATTTAGACCCCTGTGTGTGTGATAAGGATTGTTAATTGATAATTCTCACTTTACTTTTACCTTTCTATTTTGCAGATCAAAGTGGAAATTATCCACCTTTAAAGATAAGGTAAGATGTGCTAACTATGTGTGCCCTCAAACTATGGTGAATGTTACCCTTTTTTTGGTGTTTTGAAATTTTTTCTTGAAATGCCTGTTTCAAGATATCTAATAATCATATTTTATCTTCTATCTGCTCATTCTTGCAGCCCACATGGTACGGATTTCTTTGAGTATGCTTCATTGCTTCTTATCTCTCTCTCTCTCTCTCTCTCTCTCTCTTTTCATTTTTTTTGTGTACGAGGTAAATATGACATTGGTCCTTTCATCATCTTACATTATCATGAAAGTTTAAGCAGGAATTTCGAGTAGAGTTATTGCTGGTATTTCTGTGGGATTAGTTGCTGGAGCTCTGTTTCTGGCATTTTGTCTATATGTTGGGTTTTGTAGAAGGAAAAAGGTGGCGGAGGAATCATTTCCCCATAAAGCAACAGAAGAGCATTATCATCAACATGGTAAATTCCTTAACTTTGATAAATTATGGCAATTATTTGTTCAAGATAGAGTCAACTATCTTAAAGAGTGGTGGCTGAGTGAGTAAATTATGCCTATCATGTGGATTCAGCTTCAGCAAGTACTGTGGAAAAAACTTCAGAATCATCTGCTCTTGTTTCTTCTCCTGGATTCATAGCTATTTCTGTAGACAAATCAGTGGAATTCTCATATGAAGAGCTTGCCAAGGCTACTAATGGCTTCAGCGAGACTAAGAAGATTGGGCAAGGTGGCTTTGGAGCTGTTTACTATGCTGAACTAAGAGGCGAGGTATGTAGTTCGAGTTCTTATATCCGTTAGTGAATATGGAATTTACTCCTTATTTGATATAATATTGGTCTTAACTCCTCATACACAGTTTCCTCACTTTGATGTTTTTGCCACCATTCTGAATCTCGGTAAATTCACTGACCCTTGCTTCTATTACCATTCAGAAAGCCGCGATTAAGAAGATGGATATGCTAGCATCAAAAGAGTTCCTTGCTGAACTGAAGGTTTTAACACATGTTCATCACTTGAACCTGGTATCTTGCTTTCCCTATTGTTGACTTCATTATACTTGAAAACTGCTTGCTTGATATGAAAAAATTTAGATTTGATGCAGTTGCTTACAGTGATGTTACACCACTTAAATTGAAGTGAATTTTTATTCCATGTAAACTCACTAGGTCTGCAAGTATGTCATTCTATGGCACTTTGATGGAGAAATGCCCTCAATCAGTCAAGCGATAATTAGATATCTGTTGACTGAAATTTAGAGCCTCAAACACTGAATAGAGTATAATCTGAACATTTATTAACCTATCTCTGCCTCGTGCTCCTCAAGATGAATTTTTAAGTCTTAGGAGAAATATGGCTGGAGGCTACTACTGTCCAGCACTCATTTGTGATATTTTCAGATGAAGAATAAACTTGTGTTAGTTCTTTTCGGCAACTGCTTTCTCTTATTGTACTAGTAACTCTGGAGTCTTTGGTTTCCTGGGATGAACCTTTAAAGTGCATATGGTGACCCTCAATTAATGTGTTTACATATTCTTTTATGCAATACAAATCATGCAGGTGCGCTTAATAGGATATTGTTTTGAAGGTTTCTTGTTTGTAGTGTACGAGTTCATTGAGAATGGCAATTTAAGTCAACATCTGCATGGATCAGGTGAGAAAGCTGATCCATCTAAACACTAGACATCCTATATATATATATATATATATATATATATATATATATATGAGTGTGTGTGTGTGTGTGGTTGGTGTCGGTATCACTTAAATCTTATGGTTGCATTTTCCGTGTCTGCTTTCAGGGAAGGATCCATTACCATGGTCAACTAGGATGCAAATTGCCTTAGATTCAGCTAGAGGACTCGAATATATCCATGAACATACTGTTCCTGTCTACATCCACTGTGATATTAAATCAGGGAACATTTTAATAGACAAAAACTTCTGCGCCAAGGTTGAAAATACATCCATACTTATGAAGCAATAATCTCCGAACTTTAGTTTTATTATTAACTGATTGTTCTTTTAAGGTTGCTGATTTTGGGTTAACTAAACTGACTGGAGGCGGAAATTCTTCAGTGCACACACATTTCAAGGGTACATTTGGATACATGCCTCCAGAGTAAGATCTTTTTTTCATATTTCCTTTTAACTTCATTACTTAATTTTCAATGAACTTGTTGTTTACCTTATCCATTTATGTTATGTTATTATTATTTTTTTTTGCTGACAAAAATGGTTGATACTGAATGCCGCATCTGCGGTGCAGGGCTGGTCTCGGTATTGTTTCCCCCAAGACTGATGTATATGCTTTTGGAGTTGTCCTCTATGAACTTATATCTGCCAAGAAAGCTGTTGTTAACACAAATGAAACCATCACTGAACCTATAGGACTTGTTTCAATGGTTGTTATTCTTGCCCTTCGCTATATCCACTGATATGTGTATATGTAAAATTGTTTCGTTTAGAACTAAGTTGCATATGCTGTCTTGTTCTTGTTGCAGTTTGAAAATGTTCTCAGTAAGCCAGATCCAAGAGAAAATCTTCGGAAACTTATTGACCCTAGGGTTGGTGACAATTTCTCACTTGACTTGATCTTTAAGGTAACATTTCATAACAATGCAACTGTGGACTATAGACTAATACTTTCAATACCAGTCAGTTGCATTGGCTGCATTACATTGCTGTTTTGGTTACAGATGGCTCAGCTTGCCAAAGCTTGTACACAAACAGATCCTCAACTAAGGCCAAGCATGAGGAAAATTGTGGTTGCACTTGTGGCAATTTCATCTTCAACCGAGGTTTGGGATGTCGCTTCGTTGTACGAAAATCAAACTCTACTCAACCTAATATCTGGAAAGTAACATTTCCAGCTGCTGTGCTTGCCATTGATGGCTTTACAAGTTCCCCCCGCTAAGGAAGAATGAGCTAAGTCACTTGCTTTGAGTTCCTCTGTCAAATGTATATGCCTCGGAACTAAATTATCATACAATTGTTCTTCTTTGTATTTCATTTGAATTCGATTTATGCATTCATAAACTAAATATTGACAGCAACATACGTAATTAGACACAGTATGTACTTCCATAGACCACTTAAAGCAAGCAAGCCTTGATATATGATTATTCAAAACCAAATACATCATCAGAAGCTGCTGTAGTTTTATCTGCAGATACTCAAGATTTATTGGCATTTTCTCCATGAATAAAACAGTAAGTTCCAAATAAGTTGATTCGCTTTCTGTTACATAACTTGAAGAAGAAAACCTGATCATGCAGAATAGTAGTTGCACCTGACAATTTAATGTCACTTTCAAAGGAAAAGAACAATTTTATGCCATATCTTGATAATATTGAGAGCATAATCATACATGATGCCTGCCACCCACTGAATAAAGTACTTTTCTACACTGTTTTTCTCACAATTTTTGTTTTCAATTACACCTGTTCAACACTTCTTACATATAGTCAATACTGTGATATCTAAAAACAACTCCTCCCTCTAAAATTATAACCATACACTTGTCTTATGATCAATTTTATCATCAAGAATTAAATATAAATAACATATTGAAGATGGGTCATCCCCAAATACAAAGAAGTTGAAACAGTTTCAATTTTGGCAACATTTGATCAATAATTTAATACAATCATTGACTCCTTGTATTGGATGTTGATGATTTTTTCTTTTTTCTTTTTCCTCACTTTTGATTGTTCCTTAATAATAAATCTTAGAAAAAGGGTCCAATTTTGCGTGTGAAGAATACGTCGAAGAATGGAAGTTTAAGCTCAAGAGTCAGCATGGGACGGTTGCCTTCGTTGATATTAACCACATTGTTCAAAAATAGCTGTAAACTTTGAGCATGTCAATATAAAAAAGAGTTGCCATTTCAATAAAGTAAAGTTAAGACTTGAGGGTATTATATTCGGCAGTTGACATTTTGGAAAAAAATAACGCAAGATTTGATAAAATGGAGTCTCATAATACGACATCGTCTTCTTCTCTGTAGCACATGGCCACATTTTTGGTCCTTCGTTAACAAGCAAAGAAACTTAACAAATGGGTTGTAACATATTAAGTCAACAATTAGCTTCGGGGCGTTGCTCAAGTGATTACTAAGTTGCACAACAATCATATCCACTCAAATTCGAGTAATATATAAAGGTAAAAATTGGTTAATTAAAGGTATTTAACTCTCCTATAAAATATATAAAAAACAATTTTGAGTTAATTATTAATTTAATATGAATTTTTATTTTAATTAAAATTAAATATTTTAAACTATATTAACCAAATATACGTAACATTTATTATTTTACCCTTATTATAATTTTAATAAATTTTTGTTATTTAATTTTTTATTTTATTTTATATAAATTAATTAAAAACATAAATTTTTAAATAATTAAATTTTTAATTAATTATAAAAATATATTATTTATAATAATAACAATAATAATTTTAAAAAATAATAATATAAATTATAAAAAAAAGAAAAAAAAACTTACTGGGCGCGCACCTGGGCATATGCCTGGGCGCGCGACCAGCAAGCATCCAGTTAAATTTTTTTTAATAAATAAATTAAATATAAATTAAAAATAAAATTTTATTTAAAAAAATTACAAAACCTTGAGCGCGTGCGTTGGGCGCGTGCCTAAGGCATGCGCCCAGCAACACTTTACTTTGGCTGCATGCATTGGGCGCGCGCCAAAGGTATGCGGCCAACAACGCTTTACTTTGGGCACATGCGTTGGGCACGTGCCTAATGCATGCGCTCAAAGTAAATTTTTTATTTTATTTTATTTAAATATATAAACCATCCCAACTCTAAATATATTTTTTCTTTTATTTTACCTCTCACAATATCATCCCCTCTCATTTCATTCTTAAACCCACTTGTAAAACCTAAAATTTTAGATCTACTGCCAATTTTGAAGATTTATCTTTCTTGATGCGACGATCTAAAGATTCAGACAAATAGCTGAAGTTTAAAACTAATAAGTTTTTGTTTGTTTTAATTAATAGTTTTGTTTATATTTATTGAAATAAATGTAATGGATGAAAAGTAATGAATAGATGATTAAACTCGATTATTCCAGACGTGCATGACTATACATATAGCTGTTATTACTAGGCTGTGGCTGCGCGTGTAGTTGTTGCTGGCCGCCGCCTTGTGAGCGCACCAGTCGCAACAAGGCACTCATGCGCAACAGTCATGAGCACCAATCACAACAAGGTGCTCATGCGCATGACCGCAACACCGTAACACCACCACCAAATTTATTTATTTATTTTATATATTTAAAATAAAAATATATTTTTATATATAATTAAATATATTTTTAATTTAATTATATATAATTAAATTAAAATTATGTTGTATTTTTCAGGTGCCGTTGATTATGTCACAAATTTTGACCATTATATATTTTTGACGAAGATGAGAGAGTTGTAGCGATGCTTTTGAAAGATACATTTGATATCAAAATAGGTATATGGTTGTTGCGAAAAATATTAGATACAAAACGTTGTTGAGAAGAATTTGTCATCTTTTAGGAGTTGATCAGGTGCATTATAAAGTAACTCTAAAGTTTGAGGTTCCTGCAAGTACCATAAAGTTAAGACCCATTTCACTTAAAAATGACGATGATGCAATATTGTGGTTGAACTTACAAAATAATATGGTTACACCGCTTTGTGTAACAGTAGATGCTCGAGGATTTGAGGTTCCTTCAAGTATAAAATAACTCTGAAGTTTAAGGTTCCTTCAAGTACCATAAAATTGAGACTCATTTCACTTGAAAACGACGATACCACAATATTGTGGTTGAACTTACAGAATAATATGGCTACATTGCTTTGTGTAATAGTAGATGAACTTTTAGTTACCGTTGATTATGTCACAAATTTTGACCATTATATGTTTTGAGGGAAGATGAGAGAGTTATAACGATGGTTTTGAAATATACATTTGATATCAAAATATGCATATAATTGTTGCGAAAAATATTAGATACAAAGCGTTGTTGAGAAGAATTTGTCATTTTTTAAGAGTTGATCAGGTGCATTATAAAGTAACTCTAAAATTTGAGATTCCTTCAAGTACCATAAAGTTGATACCCATTTCACTTGAAAATGACGATGATGTAATATTGTGGTTGAACTTACAGAATAATATAACTACACCACTTTGTGTAACAGTAAATGCTTGAGGACCTGAAAGTAATGTAAAATCACTAATGGAGTAAAAAAAAGGTTATGTTAAGCAATTCCATCGGCAACTCCTGTGTATATTTCAAATTCTCCGGAGGATTATCATTATTCTCTTTCGATATTCAACGAACAACGAGGGTACACATATGACCATAGTCAAATATATGGAGATGTTAGCGTTGATCTTGGCTATGATATTGATGAAGATGTTGGATATAATAATGTAAGTAATAAGGAAAAAAAATTAGGAATGTTATAAGAATGATAATCATAGTTACGAGGTTAATGATAATAGTAGAAACGATGATGATGATGATTATGAAGAGAATGGTGAGATGATGAGGAGGAGGAGGGTGATAATAATGATGATGATGATTATGGTAAAAAAGAAAGGGTTAAGGTAAAAAACTCATTTCATTTTTAGCCTGAAATACCACTATTTGACTTAAATGTATCGAAAAAAATGTCTTGTACTAGGATTGGTGATGTATTTATAGGAAAATTATATAACAACAAAGACTAAATTCATAAAACTATAAGTATGATTGCACTGAAGGAAAAATAGAGCTTTAAAGTTTATAAATCCACCAAAGATTGTTTCAAGTTGAAATGCGATGATGACAGCTGCAAGTGAAGATTACGGGCAGTGTCGACAGAAGGGCGATATTTTTTTTATTGTTAGGCGAGTAGATACAGAACACACTTGTGTTTTGAGTCAATTACGGGATGGTCACGGGTAAGCCAAGAGTCGAATTATTGCTAAAGTAATAAAAAATAAGTTTACATCAGTCAATAGAAACTATAGGCTGAAAAACATTCAAGCAGACATACGTGAACAATTTGATGTTCAGATAACGTATACTAATACTTGGCGTGCTAGGAAGTGTGCATTAAGATTAATAAGAGATACTCCTGAGAATTCGTTTAGATTGCTTCCTGTATACAGCTATGTGTTGCAATAAAGTAACCCAGGTACGGTTACTCATTTGGAAAGTGATGCGGATAATCACTTCAAGTATTTCTTTATGGCGTTAAGATCCTGCATCAGAGGTTTTAATTCATCAATCCAACCGGTAATTGCAGTGGGCAGAACATTTTTGAAAGGTTCCTATCTTGGTACAATGTTTGTGGCCGTTTGTAAAGATGGAAACAATCAGATTTATCTATTGACTTAGAGAATTGCTGACTCAAAATGATACTTCTTGAGAGTAGTTTATAGTTAAATTGTGAGGAGTTATTGCAGATCATCAGAATCTTATTTTTATATTTGATTGACATATCAGTATTGAGAGGGCTATACGGGGTGTGTTTCCTCGTGCATATCATGGGTTTTGCATCTATCATTTGAAAGGAAATTTGATGACAAAATACAAGTTACCATCAGATAAATCTAAAAAAGAGGTATACTTATCTGCCTGCTTCACTGCTGTCAAGGCTTATCGTGTCCATGATTTTCAATATCAATTAAACAAGATGCGATAAATGAGACTTAACGTAACGAAGTATTTAGAGGAAGATGTTGGAAGGTGAGATGGGCACGATTATCTGGTGTTTTTAGAAGGTACGACATTATGACTAATAATATCGTTGAGAGCATTAATGCGGTTGCAAAAAAAGCAAGAAAGCTTCCGGTGACTAATTTGGTGGAGTGAATGCGAGAGCTAACGCAATTATGGTTTCACCATAGACGATTGGCAACGCAAAATATGACGAATGTCTTAACGAATTGGATATACCATAAAGTAATGAAACATAATAATGACATAAATTGGATGACCATTTCTACTGTTGATGATTTACGATTTGTAATTATGGATGATGGAGTAAACTGGATAGTCAACATTGGCAAAAGAACATACAGTTGTTGAAATTTTGATTATCTATCGGTAACTGCCTTATTCCCATACACTCGCCGCATACAGATATATCAGATTATCGCACGAGAGTCTTTGTTTAACTTATTATACATCTAAGACTTTATTCTGTGCTTATAGTGAGCCAATACTTTTAGTTGGTCAAGTGTCAGATTGGATAGTCACAGAGTATTTAAAAAATATGGACATTTAGCCTCCGATAGCACGTCGTCAGTCAGGCAAACGTCGGATAAATCAGATTCTATCTCAAGAAGAAGAACCATCAAAGAATATATATAGTCGTTGTAGACAACATAGACATAACCGACAAACGTGTTGAAACCCTGTACCTTTACAGAGCAGGTGATGTATATTCGTTTATAAAATTTATATTATTAATATTTAATTATGTATAATATAAGGTTAATATTTAAATTTTTTTGTTTTAGACGGATCTGAAAAAATATGGGAAAGAGCTATACTATGAGTCTTAATTATGTATGAAAGTTGAGCTTCGTCACTTCTATAATTCACTTATTTTGTAATGCACTTATTTTGTAATTCACTTATTTTGTAATGCATTTGTACTTTGTATTACATACTTACTTATTTTATTTTAATGCACTTGTCTTTAGTATTAATATTGATAGTCTTCACGAAATTTTAACAGAATCTCCTCTATAATATGGACGATCCCAAACTTATCATATTGAATAAACACACTTCTATCAAACTACAAAATTACTTCCACACACATACACCCAAATCAACGCCCACAATCAAGTATAGTATATCAATTATATGTTGGGATTTGTGCTTACGTGCCATCCCTTTTATGTATAAATATTTGCTTTATGTTTATACATTTATGATTTCAATATATCACTAATTATTTTATTTATAAATATGGTAAGATGCTTGTAACGTTTTAGACATTGTATGATCTGAACGAGTTCAGATCTGATCTAAAGGAGTTTAGATCAGAACTAAGAGTTAGTAAAATCTAAAGAGTTAGAGCCTTGTCTGAAATGGGACAAAGACCTAAGAATATATTAATAATGACATAGTTGCAATGGGTTGCAAATGGTGCTAAGAAATGTTGTTATGCAAATATGTTCTTAAATTTAATGTTCCTGATCTACCTTCACTAATGCGGGTCTGCTAGTGAAGATCTTAATATATATATATAGATCAGTGTATGTCTATATCTAGATAGTCCAGATGGTTAGTCTTAGCAGACCATGAGTTTAGTGGAAACTCGTATAAAGATACAAGTATTCAGTAAGGACTGAATATTGAACAGACTCACAAAGATCTCCAATAGACATCCCATAAAGCCGTCAATGGAGGATCTTTCGAGTTGAGTAGTATTCGTGGTCCTTAGACCTGAGTGCCACGGCGGACTTGTGAGTGATCCATCATACTTTGGTTCCACACATGTCAGATACCTTTCATGGTCTGACCGCTGGGTGTCGCTGGGTATGGTCCGATGCTCATGGAGTCCGGTGTGTACAGATATGGGATCCATCAACTCAATTGAGTGAGTAAAATATCATGTAACTCTAAGATTGTATTTCAGAAAGTCTTATGGCCATAAGCAGACATCCAAGAATTTCTTGGGAAAATAATATCGTGAAAGTGTTTACGGATATTATTTATTGAAATACAAATCTAGAGATAAGTTTATGGTTGAGCACATGGAGACTTGACGGTGTTGATCTATATCTCCGCTCTTCTAGGATATTTATGATGGAAGGATTATACGAATATGTTATAACCTCAACTTGTATGGTCTAATGCGCCGTTTTGTAATATCTGTAACATGTGTGTGGGACATTGTTCACGGACGTGTGAAATAGTTTCATATGACAAATCGGGTATGGACCTAGAGAGTCTCACAATATGAAGTGTACTCGTTGTGCACTGGGGCGGCGAATTGGATTGAATAATTAATCCAACAATTTTCAGCAAAATGAAAAATGTTTCTAGGTTCCTTTTATTATTCACTTGTCAATAATTGAAGGTAAAACACATTATTGGTTTACAAGAGTTGTTAACCAATAAGAAATTGACAAGTGACATAATCTTGCTCCATAAATTATTTACCATATATTTACCTATTTACCTTGCTTGGTAAATACATATATGGTAAATGTAAATAATCAAAATAGTTTTGAATTATTAATATTTTATATATTAATCAAATTATTATTATTAATTGGAATAAGTAGCAAACACCATTTACTAATGGAGAATGCACTTGTTATTAATAATAAGGAAAGTTTACCACTTTGTAATTCTTAAATGATGCACTAAGGAAGTGGTAAACCACTTAACATTGATTAAATGCCATTTACTCTCTAGAAATTAATTCAATTGGTTGAATCAAATTGGTGAGTGAAAAATATGATAGATTAATGTTTGTAATGGCAAACATGGTTAAGTGGTGGTGGAGCACTAAGAGAAATCATTCTTTGCACTTAAGAAAGAATTGAAAGAGTTCAATGGGTGCAAGATAGAGTGAAATTCGTTCTAGGAGAAAGGAGAGAGAATTGAGAGCTTTTCCTAAGTGTTTTTCTCAAAGTGTTGAGAGAAAATGCAAAGGCTTACCAAGCTACAACATATAGAGTTGTAAAGAACTATAGAAAATACCCAATTCTTCTCATCTCTTGGTAGTAATCATAAGGACAAATTGTTTTAAGTGTTAAAACAATCATTTGCTGGAAATTCAAGGCTGCCATTCTAGCTTCACAATCCCACCGAATTTAGTTGTGAACTAGAATTGTGCAAGGGAACACTTCAAGGTGAGCTCAACAAATTGAAGCTTGGAGTTCTTGAAGATTTATAAAGCTACCTTCATATCTGGGTAGGTTATTTATTTGTTATTCATTTTATATCATGCATGAAATATATATATGAGATATATATGTACTTGAATAATCATACATACTTGAATATATTACATATTGTTTAATATGTATGAATACTTCCGTTGCGTATTTAATTTTTTGAAATTATATACATCTATACACATCACACACCATATCACATAACATTATACACCCACCAAAACCTGCCATATTAAATAAACACACTTCTATCAAATTACAAAATCACTTCCGTACACATACACTCAAATCAACGCCCACAATCAATTATAATATCAATTATACACCCAAATCAATGCATGTAAAAAAATTATAGTACTAAATATCTATGAAGCAGTGGTCCACAAATCAATGGCCATATTCTGTCTGTAAAAGGTACCAATGTCATGGAATAAGTCAAATGACCGATCTAACATAAGATATTCAATATACATACAGGCAAAGATGTCACAGTCCCTGCTCCCGACCTTTTGTTGCAGCACATTCTCCCCGATATGAGTCACCGGCTAAGGGAACAAATTTGGACTTTGTATGCCCCTCAAACTATAAAATTTACACCTTTTAAGGTACAAAAGCATTGCAACACACAAAGGCTCTATAAATTTCATGATGGACTTGTCTGAATGGCCGTTCACGCTGAAATCATAAAGAACGATTGCAAACTGAACAAGGTCGAGTCACGCTACAATTTAATGTTCTTAATTGATATTCAGAGGAATATATACCTAAAAAAATAATTATGGCATTATTTTTAACTTAATGTTGTTACATGCACAGTAAAAAGTCATTATTATTCTTAAAAAGTACCTTATTGACCGATGCCTACAGTTTAGCACCAAGTAACTCGGTCTTTGTTCCGAGTGCATGAGCCAACAACATTTTGAGTAAGTCATTATTGTCTAGAGGATTGACGATGAAGGACGTTTGTCACATTTATCGAATGTACTCCTAAACACAAATAAAAAATACTCGTTAAAGTCGATAATAGTTAATATACACAACGGTATGATAATATTATATACACAATAAACGGGTAATATAATAGCTTACGTAGAAATATGCATCTGCAGTTGTACAATCCTGTAAGTACATATCAAAAAACGTTCTTTGACGCATATGCAAAACCTTCAAATATTCATTTATATACTACAAAACACACAAAATATGTATAAGTTTTCATATTATTAGACAACTTACAAAACAAAAAAAAGTAAAAATAAGTCCTCAGCGATTCATCAAGCCAGTTTTGTAGTATCTCATTAAACTATGTGTTGTTCGGATTGAGTCTGTGTAAATGAATCTGTTGTGTTAGGTCATTATTTTTTATCCAATCCAGAAGCTCAACATACTTACTCTTATCAATAGGAATCAACTACCCGTTTATGTCAATAGTAGGTCCTACTTGCAATTTCACAAGTTTCTTCTTCGCGGGCTATTTTAATGGATTGATATATGGACTAATTTGGGATGCTGCCTTCTTGCGAATGCGCCTATACCTACTTATGTTTTCACCCAATTGAGCAGTTATAATTTTTATGCTTGCAGGGTTATCAGCTTTAGGAGCAAATGGCTGATGGTGAAACTCACTGGTAGGAGCAAATATTTGAAAGTCAGCAACCATGAATTTAGTATCCTACAAAACCCAACAATACCAGTTAATGTATTGACTTGTTAAACTTTGTACCCAATATATTTTAGGTTTAAAACGTACCATACTCTATCCAACATCTTCAGAGATCTTGACTGGTTTAAACTGTTGCATCAAGAGAAATATCTGATGCAAGATATTTTCTTCAGCCTTATCAATCTTGGTCGAAAGCTCTGCGTTACCCTCATAAATCTTAGTAAATATCTTTTTTTCAAGATCATCCATCCTCTTCTCCAGAATTTGATACTGTGATGTTGACATGCCGGACTGAAACTATACATAAGTTATTATAATCAATTTTCACAAGCTAATACTAATCAGTAACATAAGCATCTGATAATTCAAGGAAAAAAATTAAATTATTATATCATTGATTCAGTCGCTAGTGGGGCTTCAAATTCATGGAGATACTGCAGATTATCGGTGAATTAGGTGTTCGAAATATCAACTGTCTCAAACTTAAAACTCTCTCCCCATTTTTTTGATGGAATGTAAAAGTTTACCGCCGCGCGATAGTCTGCAGTCTTCTCATGTTTGCGAGGTACCAACTTCTTATGAACCTCTAAAGCCTTTATAATATTTTAGATTTATATTATTATTAGAAAACATAACACAAATTATAAGGAAGTTATATATATTTTTTGTGGAATATAAAAGCATACCCCATCATCATCGAAGAGGACATCTATAATGTTTTCGTATAATTGGGTGCTCATGCCAGACTAATTTAGAATACGAGAAAAATAGTCTCCATTCTTGTCGGTAAACAGCTCCCCATACCTCGAGATCATCTCATAGATCCACACCTGAGATGATAATAATTTTAAAAATTATAATGTCAACAAAATAAATTTGTCTTTATCCCAATATGATAATGAATCAAAAAAATAGAATTGGTTACAAAGAATGTGTGACTAAATGAGTATAAGTTGTATGATTTCTTATTCCCAGTGCCCACTTTTTTTACCTTCGTTGACTTTTTAATTGGAGCCGTGCATAAACTATTGTAGAGTACACTCCATGCAATCATGTCCCAAAGATAGACATACTCATCTAAATTATCTACGAGACGAAGTATAAAATATTGTATGATTCTATTTCGATCACGTGGCATTATCAATTTATGAAATACATAAAATAGACACATTTTTACTACATCTACATCATCGTCAAATATAACGCTCACAAACCATGGATCCAAATCCTTGTAAGTCAACTTACTTCTACCCAAAAAATATTTATGGCATAGTTTATCATCTAACCCACTTACTATAGGATAATCCCTCGTCCTCAAACTAATAATCAAATAAAAATCTTGACGAGAGAATCTAATACGTCTTTTACTTATATAGAATCATAATTCATCATATAAATTTTTGGTATATACACGTCTTAATAAAGTCTCATGTGCTAAAATACTTGAGAATAAAATATCTGATACATTCAATAAATCACAAAAATATGTGGTTCTAAATATTTCTACCTGCCTCGAAGTCAAATTGTTTTTTATATTTCGTATAACCCATAACTTCGAGTAAGTATGTACGTTTATTCGGTAAAAATATTTTTTGGCAATTACGTATTCTTTTGTAACATTTTTCTTCCTGAAAAAATTAAAAAATTATTAATATTGACAAAATAATAATCAACATAATATATAACTATTAAATCAAATTTTAATTTAATTACGAATAACAACCTAGACAAAATAAATTTTTATTTACATAATTATTAAATAATTTAAATTATTAAATTAAAGAATTATAAATAAACATAAACAACATAAATTAATTACAAATTAAAATTGGGCATTTTTTTTGTGAGACGCTCCGGCGTGTGCATCTACGCGCTATTGGTGGCAGCGAGTAGATGCACGAGCCACCACGTTAGGCGCAAGCCGCTTGGCGCGTGCCCAACGGCATGCTCTTAACACAGTGGCGCATGCATCTACTCGCCTGCCACTAGCAGCGTGTAGAAGCACGCGCTGATGCGTCTCACGAAAAAAGTGCCGAATTTTGCCATTTTCGACCATATGCCTAATTTACACACATTTTTAATTTATACTACATCTACATCTACATCTATATCTACACATTTTTAAATATTTTTAATAATACTATAAAAATACTCAAAATCATAAAAATTAAATTTGAAAATTACACTTACCAATTTTTTTTAATTATATCTTCAAACTTTTTAAAGAGTTTAAATTTATATGTAAAATGAGAAAGATTGTTGAGTGTTAATTGTGAAAGAGGGAGAGTGTCAGTGAAATTGATTAAAAATTTTATTTTTTTAATTTTATTTTAATATAAAGGTAAATAAAAAGAAAAAAAATATTTGATTATAATTGTATAAATTATTTTGATTTGGTCAAAATAATTTATACAATTTAAAATATTGTCAACGAGAAATTTTCTAAACATATATTAAGTCAACAATTAATTAAAGATTCGTAGCCCATGCCCAAAATAAAATTGAATAGCAAACACGTTCAATTAGTCGTGGGGGCACATCACCTCAGGCATAATCCTTCAATTTTACCTAATAACTCGGAAATGTTACATGTAAAAAATGTGATGCTCGTGATGGTGAAAAATTTTAAACAAATAATTGTAGAATTAAATTAAATTAATCACTCACATTTTCTTTTAAGAGTCAAATTTAATTAGAAAATATACACAAATAATTTTTATTTTAAACTCATATTTTTTAGAGTCACAAACTGTAATTTTTAATAGTTACAAAGTTCAAATTTAAACAATTTTACTTCTAAAGTATATTTTTGCATCTATCTCATTATTTTTTTAAAATTCATTCAAATAATGTTTTAAAAAATTTGAACTTAAAAATAAGTAAATTAAGTGTTTGGACATTGATATATATAGATTGAAAACTAAAAAAAATCCGTTAAGAAGTGAAAATTTATAAAAAGAATAAACTTGGAGACAAGAAAAAAGATGAAGTTCAAAATTCTCCCTCATGCCTCGTATGTGTATGATTGGATGGTGCAGTGCGAGGAATGGCGCACTCAGTTATGTAGGGCATGGAATAGCGCACTCGATTGTGCAATGCAAAGAATGGTGCACGGCCTTTCTAGGCTTTATCTTCTTCTTCGTCTCCAATTTTATTCATTTTCACTAATTTACCTATTTTTTTGCTAATACTTTTTTTTTATTTCATCACAATATATTATTATTATATTGTTTACTCTTATTTTTTGGACAATAAGAATCATTCTTCTTTGATTGATTTTGTGATTCAAATAATATTTTTTTTAAATTGTATAATTAAGAAGGATAATTTTATTTATTTATTATTTTCGTGGTTAATAAAAATGAGTTGAATAGATTTTTTAAGTGAGATATTTGCGTACATTTTTCAATTTAATTTGCTTAGGCTTCGTTTGGTTGAATTTTTTAAATAAAATTTTTAAAAATAAAACTTTCTAAAATAGAACTTTTAGAAATAGAACTTTTAAAAAAAAGTAATTGGTTGTTTGGTTGTCAATTAAAAAAATTATTTTGAAGTATTAAATTATTTAGTTATACATTTTTAAAAATGTTTATTTGTTATTAAATTACCAAAAAGATACTTAATAAAGTTTATATTCAAATTCTAAACAATTTTATTTTTTATATATAAGTTTAAATTTGTCATGTATTTTTTAAATTTTAATTTATTAAAAAATAATAATTAAATAAAATCAATATATAGTAATCAACAAATCAGCATAATCAATTATATTTTATACAAAAATTAAAAATAAAATAATACTTCTTTTTATGTAAAAAAATAAATATTAACAATAAATTTTAATAAATTTTTATAAAAATATAATTGTTGTGGAGATATTAAAAATTAGAGGTATAATAATTTTTAAAACAAATTTAAAATATCTTAATTGAATAAAATTTATTTTTATAAAAGTACAATATAAAAATATAAAAATATTATTATGGTATATGTAATATTATATAAATATTAAAAAACTCAAAAAATTATACTCTTGAATATTTAAAATTAAATTTTTTAAAAATAAAAATAAAATAATTTTTTTAATTTTCAAAACTCAATAATTAATACCAAACGTCACCAAAAAAAAATTAATTTACAAACACCTAACCAAACCACATTTAGTACATTTGTCAAAGTTTCGTTACATCAGCCGTATCAGTATTTTCAAATAAAAGTCTGGGCTGGTCCAATCCAACAGTGTCCAAGTACACCCACGCAGCGAACGCTGAATCCACGCGGCGCCCCAAATCAACTGTCGTGTGTGTACGATTAACCGATAAGATCCCCATATCAGCCAATAAAACACAGCCGTGTTTTCCACGCTCCTTAACTGAGAGCGGGATAGGAGTTATCGTAACGGGCGACAAGTCCAGAAAGCCCCCAAGAAAAGTAGCCGTTTGGAGTCCGAATTGCCACGTGGAACCTTGCCGACATTGACGGCTTCATTTTTTAATTTCATAAAAACACTAAAAACTGACTAGCCCCCTTTGCTTGGCAGCTAAAACGACATCATATAAGAAATAAAACGTAAACACCAAGCTCTTTTTTTTTTTTTGAAAGAGTACACAACAAGCTTAAAAGGCTTAAAACCTGAACGACCCCACGCACTCAAAAAAATCAGCATAGCCTTTCCTTTAATATCAACGACAGTAGATCAGAAACCAGCTCTCTTTTTCAGTGAATTTAACTTTTTTTATTTGTATTTAATATTAAATATTAAATATTAAATATCAACAGCGCTATTAACGATTCTTGTTTGTGGAGAGTTGCTCTATTTCTTTGTCTTTGATTGTTCCGTCATCTGTTTGTTTCTTCTCCTCTATACACTTATCATGGAAGACAGGTTCAGGAATGTTCTTAGTTTGGATTGAGTTTGCAAGCGATCCAAACACTCCTTAATCCGGCTTGCAGATCCGAGTTCTTTCTTCTTCTCTCAACGCAATTGGTGCTTGGTTTCTGCTTTTTCGAGGAGCTGGTTAATAATAAATAACACGTTATTCTCAGAGACATCACGCAAAAAGTATGAGCTTTTCTTTTAGAAGAATATTTCGCTTTCTTCTAAAATAAAAAATTAATTTTCATTTTTTTGTTTTTATTTTGGTTAAAATATAATTCGATTAGCATGAACGTGATTTTATTTTAATTTGTTTTTGTTAACATAGTTCAAGCTTAGTGAGTGAAAAAGATAGGTATGAGAAAATTAATTGATATTTTTGGAATGTTCTGGAAATTATTTTCGTTTTACTGCAGTACTTTTTTTTTTTTTTGAAAGTTTGTTTTCCGGTCAATATTCTATATTTAGCAAATTTCTGGGCTGTGCTTCTGATTTAAGTTTTAAGCTTTAGCGCCAGCAGTTTAAATGTTATAGTTTTGGAAATAGTAATAGATTTTTTTAAAAAAGGAAATAGCGATAGAATTGGTAATTGTATTTTTCTGTAGATTTTATCTTTTCTTTGACTTTGATTGTAAAGATTTCATTTTGTTTCTTTTTTAAAAATAGATATGGTTTGTAGTAATCAGAGTTCTCTACCTTTAACAATTTGTTAGGTTTTAGATTGATTTTTGTTCAAGGTCAGCACCTGAAAATTAATTGGTTGGATTTTTAAATAGAGTTATGATTGCAATATAATTAATTTTTCTATTTGTTCTTATTATTCATTTTTGTAGGGGAGATTATTTTTTGTTGGAGGTTATAAATGGCGACGCTTGGAGATATAGGGGTTTCAGCAGGGATTAATATACTCGGTGCCATTATTTTCTTAATAGCATTTGCGATATTAAGGCTTCAACCCTTCAATGATAGGGTGTATTTTCCGAAATGGTACCTTAAGGGTTTAAGAGAGAGTCCAACTCACTCGGGAGCTTTTGTGCGGAGATTTGTCAACTTGGACTTTAGATCATATATACGGTTCTTGGATTGGATGCCTGCGGCATTGAAGATGCCAGAACCTGAGCTTATTGAGCATGCGGGATTAGATTCTGCTGTCTACTTGCGGATTTACTTGGTAGGACTTAAGATTTTTGTTCCTATAGCGTTGCTTGCATGGGCTGTTTTGGTGCCTGTTAATTGGACAAGCGGCGCATTAGAATCACACGATCTAAAAAATGTAACTGCAAGTGATATTGATAAGCTCACGATTTCAAATGTCCCGGAAAAATCACAAAGGTATAAGATACTTGCCATAACTCGTTTTTTCTCTCACTCTGTCATGTCTTTAAGTCATGAACCTTTGACATATTTACAGTACATTAATCTAAAACTTAAAGAGCCATGTGACATATGGTCATTTTGAATGACCAAAAATATAAGACATTGTTATTTCAACTCTTCATAGCAACAATTTTGCTTGTTTCTTGGCTACACAGGTTTTGGACTCATATTGTGATGGCTTATGCCTTTACCTTTTGGACATTCTATGTGCTATACAAAGAGTATGAAACAGTCGCTAATATGCGGTTGCAATTTCTTGCATCGGGGAAACGTCGTCCAGATCAATTTACAGTAAGATCTTTTCTTCTCTTATTTAAATTTGTTTGAATTTGTTATTCTTTTCTCAAATCAATTTGAGATTGTTGTTATGGATTTGTTATAATTAAGATTAATGAGACCTTCAAATTATTGTTCAAACTGGATATTTTGTCACTAAGGTGCAAATCTTTTATATATATATATTTATCCGTATCTGCTTGGAACTATTTGAATTGCTGACATTATAAAGAAAATTTGAAAATGGAACATGCCCATACCATCTGCAATAGGAAGTAGTAGGATTCTGTAACTTTGTAGTCACTAAAAGTCTTGTGGCATTCCCTAAGAATTAGTAAATTGCATACATCAATACCACCTCTGGTAGAAAAAAATCCATGTTATTTGCATTTTCTTTTTGCCTTTTTTCTTTTAATTGCTTGAGATGTTTTACCAAAGCTCACTAGTTATGGCAACTGTAACTTTGTATATCATGCTTCTATACCATTTACGAGGGAATCTCGTTCTTTTGCAGGTCCTTGTTAGGAATGTTCCTCCAGATCCAGATGAATCTGTTGGTGAGCTTGTGGAGCATTTCTTTTTGGTGAATCACCCTGATCACTACCTAATGCATAAGGTTGATTTCTGTTGAATCTGAATGTTTATATTAATATTCTTTAGTAGGAATGTGTTGGTTTATAATGTCTTGGAATCTGATTATTTCAAGTAATTTGTTAAAATTTGAAGACTTTCTTGTTGCCATTAGAAGTCAAGCCAACCTATATAGAGCTACAAATTTTTGTTAAAATTTTGCTCTCCCTTCCGCTCTGAGCCGGATCTGGGCCAAGTCCTGTCATGTGATGACAAAATTTGACAAGCTCAGTCTCAAAATGTTAAATTGTCCTGCATTTTGACTTCTTGTTCCATATATTGCACATGTTTTGTAAGGGTTTAATTTTTTAGGTAATCATTCTATATTGACTTTGTTGAAAAAATTTTATACAGGTGGTAGTCAATGCAAACAAGCTTGCCAAATTGGTGAAGAAGAAAAAAAAGATGCAGAATTGGCTTGATTACTACCAGATTAAATTTTCTAGAAATAATTCAAAGAGGCCTATCATGAAGGTACTTATATTCATTCCAACTTGTTCACGTTTGTTAGTTCATTTGTTATCTTTTGATTTTTATTTGATGTCACTATTTGTGTGTTTTCTCCCTATCAGACCGGTTTTCTTGGGCTTTGGGGGAAAAAAGTGGATGCAATTGATTATCACACAACAGAAATTGAAAAATTGTCAAAAGAAGTGAGTATCCTTCTGCAACGTCTTCTATATTATTTTTGCATGTGACAGTTTTGTAAGCACTATGCTCAGTCCTGATCACAATGGCTTGTTTTAAGCATTGAAATTGAGCTCACTTAGGTTAATATTATTTATAACTATTAATTATGCTTGATGTGGACACCTAGTCCACCTTTGTAGTCTTTCTCCTTCTTTAATATACTGTTAAGCATCTTCTCACAAAAAGAAAAAAAAAACACTATTATTTATGCTTGCAAGCTTTTCCAGTGTGATTTTATTTAAAGATAGCCCTTATGCAAATAATAAAGAAAAACACCTGACCACCTTTGTAGTATTTCTCCTTCTTTAATATACTGTTAAGCATCTTCTCATAAAAAGAAAAAAAAAACACTATTATTTATGCTTGCAAGCTTTTCCAGTGTGATTTTATTTAAAGATAGCCCTTATGCAAATAATAAAGAAAAACACCTGACCAGCATAAAAGTTGATTAACATGAACAACATTTCTTTATCATATGAAGACCTCGCTGATCTGTATAACATTGTGTTTGTCTCACTTTTTGGCTCTGCTTCATTTATAAAATCGTGCTCTGGTGAACATTGGATTGCATTTATATATATATATATTTTTTTTTCTTTTTTCTTTTTTCTTTTTTCTTTTTTCCATTTCTCGAGTGCTGAGAATGTTTGGGCAAAATTCTAGCTTGTCTCAAAAGTTTTTGAACCATGGGGAATGGTTTTTCATTTATAAGAATATTTATGGATGTATTAGTTTGGTTGTTCAACAGTTATTTATCTCATTTTTCATATTTAAGAGGGACGAAATTTTATTAAATACTAAAAGCATTGTCAGTGATGTTTATGCATTCTACTTAAAGACTTAATGCATGTCATGTAAGGGAATTGTTGTAGCAGTTTGAAATTGCATGCTATAAGGGAGTTGATGTAGTGGCTTGAAATTGCATGCTTAGCTTGAATAAATGATAGGGTGCTTTATTACTTTTTTTTTAAGGTTATCTTGCCATTATTAATTATTTCTTAAGGCCTGATTTGACTCAAATGCATCTTCTGTATTGTTCAGATACAGGACGAGCGAGAAAGGGTTGTCAAGGATCCTAACTGTATTATGCCAGCAGCATTCGTTTCCTTTAAATCTAGATGGGGTGCAGCTGTTTGTGCACAAACTCAACAATCCAGAAACCCTACTTTATGGTTGACAGAGTGGGCTCCTGAGCCCCGTGATGTATATTGGGACAACCTAGCAATTCCATATGTTTCTCTCGCTGTCAGGAGGCTGATCATGGGTGTTGCATTCTTTTTTCTCACCTTCTTTTTCATGATCCCCATTGCATTTGTACAATCTCTTGCAAGTATTGAGGGAATAGAGAAACAAGCACCATTTCTGAAACCCATAATTGACATGTAATTCTCTATCATCTTCAATCCCCCTGAATTAGCATCCCTATTGCAATCCTATAGATTACTGATATTATCTTTACTTGTAATGCAGTAAGTTTATCAAATCAGTTATTCAAGGTTTTCTACCTGGCATTGCACTGAAGCTTTTTCTCATCTTCCTGCCAACAATATTGATGATAATGTCCAAATTTGAAGGCTTGGTGTCTAAATCTTCTCTGGAAAGAAGATCAGCTACTAAATATTATATATTCAATTTTGTGAACGTCTTTCTTGGGAGTATAATTGCTGGAACTGCATTTGAACAGCTCAATTCTTTTATAAAGCAGTCAGCAAATGAGTATGTTATGCCTGAGTAATCATTATTTTATTTTACTTTTTGGCATCTCCCTTTAACCTTCAGTTATATAATTATGCATCTGTCTGTCTATTTTGGTGTGTGTCATGCAATTATATATATTCCTTTTGTATAATAAGAGTCGCATTCCTTTTCTATAGTAAGTCACATTTATTTGTGCTGATACGTAGTTGCTTTATTACTTAAGCTACTGAGTCTTGGTCACATAGTTCTGCATCCAGTTCTTATCTTTTGGTTTTCATCATATAAAAGCTCTCTCTCTCTTTTGGCAGAATTCCTGAGACAATTGGTGTAGCTGTTCCATTTAAAGCAACATTCTTCATAACTTATATTATGGTTGATGGATGGGCTGGTATTGCTGCGGAGATTTTGATGGTGAAACCACTCATAATCTACCACTTGAAGAATTTCTTCTTTGTGAAGACTGAAAAGGATAGGGAGGAGGCAATGGATCCTGGAAGTCTTGGTTTCAACACTGGAGAACCTCGTATACAGTTCTATTTTCTGCTTGGCCTTGTCTATGCTACAGTGACACCTATGTTGCTTCCTTTCATAATAGTTTTCTTTGGGCTGGCTTATCTTGTTTTTCGGCATCAGGTAAAGATTCAATATCTGATTTTACAGAGCATTCATTTAAAGGATAATTTGCTTATGCATGTGGCAATGGATTTGTTAATCGAATTAGTAAAATCAACCTAGTAAATGATGAAGACTGAAAGTTTGCATTTCTGAACCCTATCTTAAAATATTCACTCCTTGTTATTGGAATAATTTTTTTGGAAAATTGTTGGGACATAACAATGTTGCTGTCAGCTGTGCTTTTGGAATATGCTTGTGGGCAACAAGATGTTCTGATTTCACTATTTCTTTTTGTATGTGTGTTTCTTTGTGATAATTGGTAGTGTTATGTTAACCTTTTTTTCTTTTTGGTTCTAAAAATGTAGATTATAAATGTATACAACCAAGAGTATGAGAGTGGAGCAGCATTTTGGCCTGATGTCCAAGGACGTGTCATATCTGCATTGGTTATATCACAGTTGGTTCTTTTGGGATTATTGAGTACAAAAAAAGCTGCTCAGTCAACACCATTCCTCGTTGCTCTTCCTGTGCTCACTATATGGTTCCATTACTTCTGCAAAGGTCGTTATGAACCTGCATTTATTAGATACCCGTTACAGGTGTGTTGGCGCTTTCCATATTGAATTGTCTCTCTTTTTCTCTCTGAAAGCAATTTGGGATATTCACTAAATTTCCATGTTTTCCAGGAAGCAATGATGAAAGATACTTTAGAACGTGCAAGGGAACCACACTTCAACTTGAAAGGTTATCTTCAAAATGCATACAATCACCCTGTCTTTAAAAGCGATGATGATGATTATGATGTTGATCACGATCTGGGTTATAGCAAGGTGGAAAATGAAAACATGTTAGTCCCCACTAAACGCCAATCACGAAGAAATACACCAGTGCCGAGCAAAATCAGTAGTGCCTCCTCACCATCTTTGCCTGAGACTGTTCAGGAACATCCAGAGGCTTGATTCGAGTACAAGACTTGCTGTATTACATTTCTGAGTCTCCGCATAATGTTGTATATCAGTGAAGGTTAATGACAGTGTAAATTAAGCAAGCAGAGGAGAGTTTTTAAACGAAAGAAAAGGAGCCAGTTGAATCGGGGTCTTCTGAACTCCAGTACAAAAAATCACTTAAACTATGAATACAGATCCATTAGGGAAAAGTTCAAAAGGTAAATTGTGTGAATGTTTGAGCTATGCAATTTGTTTAATTTGTTTGTATATTAAACGACATTCTTGACACTGTAATCAATGAAAAATCTGGATTTATTTCCCACTTCATATATTTGCTTCATGTGGTGTAGCAACTTTCGTCGTGACTTATGAGCCTTGAATTGATCAGTGGGCGAGTTTGCTCACCATTTAGTGTGGGATTTTATAAAAAATTAGTGCGCAATTTTAGTTAAAAAAATTTTAAACTAAAATCATGTGCTGCTTTTTTATAAAGTCGTGTAGGTATCGAATAATAGCAATTTGGTTCACTTAATCAAAATTTTGTATACATGAAATGTGTATATGTGCTATCATGTTGGTATTGTTTGATAAATTCATAATTTTAGTATTATTTATATATAAAAAAAAAATTAATATTTTTAATCCTTTAAGTTTTTTGTAAATTACTCATGCCATCTCTGATTTTTTTACATTATTTCATTTAGTCCTTATCATCTAAAATTCACCGTTAAAATTAATATTTTAGAGATAAATATGTCCTTTATATTATTATAAATTAATATAACATAAAAAATGTTTTAAAAAAAGATTAAATAAATTAAATATCATTAAATCCCTCTCTCTCCTCGTCTCTTTCATTCCCGAAAGCCACATTCCTACTTTCTAAAATACCTATACCCACAGCCAGGGGCAGACTTATTATAGGGCATAGAGGGGCATGCCCAACCCTAATATAGTTTCTTAAATTTATATTATGTACCTAACTTTTTAGTATTAAATATTTATTTTCTTTCCCTCAAATTTTTTTTAATATTCTTCTATTTAATGAATTAAATTGCTAATTTAAAAAAAAAATAATACCTATTAGTATTAAAAATTTATTTTTTAATATTTAAATAATATCTAATCTTTAAAAAAAATCTTTCTCTAATAAAAAATAATTTTTAATTTACAAGTAATCCTATTTTATATTTTTCAAATTTCATTTTATTATCTTAATAAAAAGTAATTTTATATTTACAAGTGGTTCAATTTATACATTTTTTCTTTAATACAGAAAAATTTTATATTCCTAATTCTTTTCTTATGTAGAATTCTTTTTCTCATGTAAAAAAAAATTTCTCAATTTTAATCTATATAAATAGATTCATAATTATAGAACACTATACATTTGTGATTTTATTTTCTCTTTTTAATTTTTCCCAAACTCTTCTTCCTAGTTCGAAGTCTAAAAAAAAATCTCTAAAAAATAAACCTTTTATATATTTGAATAATTTTATTTATATATTAGTTAATTTTTAACATTTTACTATTATAGTTTTTTTTATGAATATTGCTCTTTGTACATTTTGTTTTAAATTTATGAATTAAAATATAAATTTATTTGTATCAATAACACAAAACATGTTTATTGTTTAATATTTTAATTATGTTTTAGTGAAAAAATCATGTATAATTAATCAAAATTAAAAAAAATACTACAAATTTAAAATTTTATATATTTCCTTTATGCTTCACTTTAGCCAACATTTGTTGGTACATAATTGATTTATTTGGTGGCAGCAAATACTATATATATATAAATGCTTATTCCATTTGAAATTATATGAATTTTAAAGAAAAAGCAAATAGAAAATAAAAACAGCCTGAAAAAAAAAAAAGAGTTGTTTCAAATATTTTAAAATAATTTATCATATTTTTAATTAAAATTGTTTAAAGTACATTTTAAAAATAAATCTCTTAATCTTATTAATGTAATGGAATTATTTTGATGTATATTAATTTCGCTGTGTAATATATTATTTTTAAATTATTTAAAATATATATATTTACTCGTAATATGGTACGCACACACGATACCAACAAAATAAAATTTTTAATTTTTAAAATTATGTTAAAATTTATAAATTCTTATGGGTTGGCCCATTGCCACAGCCGCCTATAGCTTATAGGAAATTGGGAGGTTGTTTAGGAAAAGTAGCAAACTAGCTGAAGAAGTATTCTCGCTCAAGAGGACGTCAATGGTTTTGTTTCTTATAAGTTTAATTAGCTAGTTCTTCATTTTTTTCTTTTATTTGAGCTTTTTTTTGAAATTTTTTTGCAGATAGCCATAATTATGAAACACTTAACTAATTTAGTAATTCATTAAATATTTTAATTTTTTTAGCCTAAACAAATTAAAAATGAACAAAAATATTTTTTACTATTTCAACAGCATTTTGCTACAATAAATAATATCCCGCTATAATATACCGTATTTGTTTCAGTAGTTTTTTATTCAAAATTAATTTTTTTATTTATTAAAATTATTTTTATTTTATTTTTTATTTTAATTATATTACAATAAAAATTAATTAAATGATAAAAATAAAAAATAATTTTTATAAACAAATATAAACTTAATTTATACTTGCTTATTAAAATTATATTTATTTTATTTATTGATAATTAAATAAAATAAATACTTATTTAAAGAAATATATTTAATATTAAATAAATAATATAAAATAATTATGCCAAATATAATAAAATAAAATTATAAATAATAAAAATAAATTAAAATATTGAGACACGACAAAAAAAAATCGCTACCATATTAAGAGAGTGATAAAATAATATCACACCCACATTAAAGGTGCAATAAAAATAATTATGCCTACATTGAGAACGCAATAAAAAAATTATATTTATATTCAAGACATGATAAAATAATATCGATTGAAATTCAATAAAAATTATCGTGTCAAATATTAAGCACAATAAAAGATATTACACCCAATATGACCGAGATATAAACTATCACTCTAATTGTCCTCCCACTTGCATCCAAATTTGGGTGCAAGTCAACTGGGGCGATTTGTCTTCTTTTTTTAATTAATTTATTTTATTTTATTTATTATTATTTATAATAAATATTCTATATTTTTATATTTTTTATTTGTAATATTTATTTTATAAAGTATAAAATAATTAATTTATATTATTTATGAAAAATTATATTTATATTTGTCTAAATTTAAGTTTGTATTTTTTATTAAAATTATATTTATTTTTTACTTATATTATTAGTTAATTATTTTTAGTATTTATTTTATTTTGTATAGTATAATTAATTTATATTATTTATTAAAAATTATATTTATATTTGTTTAAAATAAGTTTGTATTTTTTTATTGAAATTAATTTATTTTATTTATTATAATTATATAATTTTAAATAAATTATATAAGTTAATTATATCATATATAATAGAATAAAATGATATAAAATAAAAAAATTAAATTAAATTAAAAAATAAAAAATTTAATATAACGGTACTGTTTATTATAGCAGGTATTGTTAAAATAATAAAAATATATTTTTATCCATTTATTGAGTCTTTGATTAAAAAAATAAAAAAAAAATTAAATAATTAAATTAGTTAAGTGCCCTACAATTACGGCTTCTTACGAAAAATTTTCTATTTTCTTTGTTGCATTTCTCTTGAATGATTAGTACTTTTTTTTCAATCTTTTAAGATTGTATTGAGATTTTCTATAGATTTGAGGAATAAAGCTCACAAGTGACCTCTAACTATGCAGGTGTTTTATCCTTTTTTAATAAATAAACTATTTCATTCTGTTGAGATTTCTCTTAAAAAAAAAACTTATGATGTGATTATATAAACTTATAATGCGAATAAGTAGATGAATCCTCCATACTCATTGTCGCCCCTCTCATCTCTTTCATTTTTTTTTTTTTTCATTTTCTTTCAATGTTGACGATTTGAGACAGAATAATATGTCCATTTCGAAATAAAAAAATGGTGCTAATCCAAATTACGATGAAATGGTATGTAATATTATCGAAAAGGCCTTCTAATAAATCTTCTCCACAAAATGAGGGTGCGATGCTTTGGTCTAGACAAATAAAAATAATAATAATGAAAGATAAAGAGGAAAATCTTATAATAAATCCATTATGTTTTTTTTTTTTAATTAAAGTATGATATTGTATTATTAATATAGTTATATAATGGGAGTCTTTATATAGACTTTACCTATTACAAAATAAGATAATAACAATATACATGAAATAAAATAATTACAAGTTATAAAAGATAAAAATATTATATTATTAATATAATTGATATAACATTGTTATATTTTATAACCTGGAATTATTTATTTTTATAAAAATTATTATTTTTCTATTTTATAATAAATTAAAGTCTATATAAAGTCTTCCATTATATATCTTTTACATATAATGAAATATATTTTTTTTACATAATATCAGAGTTCTAATTTTTTTTACTATCTCTTTATTTTAATTGGAGATTTGTTGAATTTTTTTTTTTTGAAAACTCATCAGAAGTCCATTGAAGTTTTGCCGAAAAGCCGTTAGAAGTTTGCTAGATTTCCCGCGAAAGTTCACCGTGATTACCACTGGCCGTTTCAACGCTACTGGAAACGCACTGATAAGAGCAATACTCACGTGCCTCGTGACTGACACTACCTAGTCTAGAAGTTTGCTAGATCTCATGTGAAAGTTCACCGTGATTGATACTGCCCACCCCAAGACACTCAAATACCACTGGCCGTTTCAATGCCACCGAAAATGTACTGATCAGAGCAATACTCACGCACCTCCTGTAGTCCTCTGCTGCTGGTCATTGTCACTTCAGATCTTAATTGTTTTACGGCGTCGTAACTGACACTGCCCAATTCAAGAGTATTAGCAGTCTCCAACCGTTCAAACATCGCTAAAAGCACGTTGATCAAAAATCAAAAATCATCGCACCCCACCACCTAAGCTCACTGTTTGCAATAAGATACTACTTGCAAACTTTTCAATATTGTGAGATCAAATCATAATTTTTTATACTTTTGAGGTAATTCTAAAATTTGTAAAAATTTTGAGGTCATTTGCAATGATCAAATTGTTTAGGGGTTAGTTTGTAAATTTAAAAAATAAAGGGGTATTTTACAATTATTAAAAATTTAGGTGCCAAATTATAATTATTAAAAATTAAAAGAAATTTTTTTTTTCCAATTAATAAATTTGATGTTTCTCAACCTATTCAAATTATCTTTGACGAATATAATTATATTTTATGAACACAAGTTATGTGTAACTTTTTTAAAGGTGTGAAATTTTAGTTTTATATCACTGATGATGTTACTTTACTTAAGTAATGCAATAACAAAAGTTTGAAGTCTTTTATTAATAGACTAAATAATTGGAATAATAAAAATTAATAAATTATTATATGATTTTATAACACATCCATCGGTCTTTACTATAATTAGTTTGATACTGTTAAATCACTTTAAAATTTTTGTGCACATCGCTATATTACCATAAAT
The DNA here is from genome assembly GCA_946807835.1 of Ailanthus altissimus. NCBI lineage: Eukaryota > Viridiplantae > Streptophyta > Magnoliopsida > Sapindales > Simaroubaceae > Ailanthus > Ailanthus altissimus. The sequence goes on along the minus strand of OX327690.1, from coordinate 29,618,543 downwards.
CTCTTTCATTAATATCAACATCGGCAAAATTTGCATCACCTTTGACAATAATCAAAACAATTAATCACCATATTTCTTTTTTGAACCAATTGACTCTTTCAAAATTAATTGACTTTTTGATAACCAACTTAGAATAATAATGATGATACTAAATCCTTCATTGTCATTTAAACTTACATATGTATTTTCTATTAAAATTATATTTATACTATTTATATAATTTTAAATAAATAATATAAATTAATTATGTCATTTATAATAGACTAAAATAAAATTAGTTATAGAATAAAATAAAAAATATTAATGTACAATACTATTTATTATAGCAGGTATTATTAAAATAATAAAAATATTTTTTTCCGTTCATTAAGTTTTTGATTAAAAAAATCTTATATATGACTAAACTAGTTAACTGTCCTATAATTATGATTATTTATGAAAATTTTCCTATTTTCTTTGTTGCATTTCTCTTGAATGATGAGTACTTTTTTTTTTTCGAACTTTTAAGATTGTATTCAGATTTTCTATAAATTTGAATAAAGCTCATAAGTGACCTTTTTTTTAATACATAAATTATTTCATTCTCTTGAGATTTCTCCTTTAAAAAAAAAAAAAAACCCTATAATGTGAATAAGTAGATGAATCCTCCATATCCATTGTCACCCCTCTCTTCTCTTTCATTTTCTTTCAATGTTGGCGATTTGAGACAGAATAACATGTCCATTTAAAAATAAAAAAATGGTCTGTAAAAAACCTAGTATCCAAATTATAATTATGTAATATTATCGAAAAGGCCATCTATTAAATATTCTCCACAAAATGTAAGGTGTGATGCTTTGGTCTAGACAAATATATACATATATATATATCAATGAAAGATAAAGAGAAAAATCCAATAAAAAATTCATTAAGTTTTTTTTAAAAAAAAAATTGTTTGTCTTATTAAATTTATTTATTTGATAATTAAATTAAAAATAATAATTTTAGAGGGGGTGGTAGTGGGATAAAAAGAGGAAAAATAAAAACTAAAATATTGGGAGAAAAAGTGGTGAAATAAGGTGAAGTGAGGGTAATAAAAAATTATTTTAATATGTTTTTATTTTTAATGTAAAATTTATAATATTAGTTCAATATTAATAATAAAATTTGTTTATTTGATTATTAAATTAAAAGATGATTTTGGACGAGGGAGTAAGAAAAATAAAATTTCCCATTAAAATTTTAGAGAGAAAAATGGTGATATGAGGTGACGGAAATGAAAATTTAAACTAAGGGAAACATGGTAAAAGAAAGAAAAAAGTGTCCGCTTAATAGAAATGTTTAGGCGGTAGAGACTAACAAAGGTAATACAAAAAAGTCAAATACGACACGAATAATTTATAAAAAAAACCTAAAGAATAAAATGTCTTTTTCTATTTATAATTTACTAACAAAATTAAGTTACATGTTCGCATGATTTTTATACTGTAAATATATTGATCTTTGCAATAAAATTATAGGACAATTTATAGAAATGGCTGAAAAATTAAATAATTAATTTTTTTTTACCTGGTCAAACATTTCATTATTTTATTACCAAAAATACTATATATTTTTTTTTCTTCTCACAAAAATTCAAAATTTTTCATCTTTTAAAATTCAAAAATTTAATGTAAATATTTGAATTTAAAGTTTAAAGGAAAAAAACAATGGTTGAAAATGATTGTAAATCATCAAAAATTGTGAAAATGATTATAAATGATTGACTTTTGCAAAATTTGCGTATTGTTCATGGCGCACTCATCGGGGTGCAACATCGTATTACATAACAATATGCAATGTGCAGTAGTGTGTAGTATCCACGCACCATGCACATTGGGCTCTACGTCCTACGCATGCATTACGTGTAGGATGCAAATTTTAGTTAAAATTACTTATTTTTAGTCTTTTTATACTATTTTTTATCTGTTATAGATTTGATGATTCAATCATTTTGTATGAACAAAAATTAAGATGAATATCAAAGATAAGAGTTACAAAAAGTCTAGAACATGTGGGATACGTATGGAGAAGTTTAGGACGTGTGAGACATGAAGGAAGAAGTGAAACAAGACTCGAAGACGCGAAAAAAGTAAAGAAAACACACAAAGGAGGTGCCAGGGTTGAGTGCCACGACGCTGAGATTAAAAGCTTAGTGCCACGGTGTCGAGGGCAATAAAGCTTAGCGTCACGGCACTAAGACCTCAGCGCTGCGACACCAGAACGAGAAAATTTTCGTTTTTGATATGAATTTTGAGAAGTTTTAGACTTTAAAAATAAGTAGACTCTTACTCCAACAAAGAATATGGTTAGTAGGCACGAAATAATCCCTATATAAATACCTGTAAATCATTTAGTTGAGATTAAGTATTAAGAGAGACTCTAAGAGAAGGGAAGAACTGGGTATACACTAAGTGCTTGTGTGCGATAGGGTGAAACCATCGTTTGGGTATTCATTGTTCGTGGTAGAGTAAAGGTATACTAAACATTATATCATTTTGAGGATTTTTCATTGAGTTTTCCTTATAAAATTTTTAGGGAGTTAATAAGAGAGATTAGGATTATTAGATCTATCGTGGATGTAGGCAATTGACCGAACCACGTAAGATTATATTGTACTATTTTATATTTTACTTTAAAATCTTGTTATTTTACTTGATATATATGTTATTCCGCTGCACAAAAAATTAAGATTTAAGGTTGAAATTGAAATTCTTTGTTTTAACCTCATCTCAAGAGGAATAAAGACGATTCTTCTCTTAACATCGGTGTTTATGACAATTTACAACTATTTTTAATTATTATTCACCATTTTAACTTTAAATTTAAATATTTATACTATAATTTTAGTTTTGAAAGAGAGAAAATATTGAATTTTTGTGAGAGGGATAAAAAGGAGAAATTATTATGTTTTTAGAACCAAAAAAAATTATTTGCCTGCAGTAAAAAAAAAGTAATAATATAAAATTGTGATCATTTTCGAAATTTTTTGCAATATATATATTATTTTATTTATTTTTAACATCACCCTTTTTAATTGAAAGCCTGTCCAGACCAGTTTGAAATAAGATTGTGGTCTCTATATAGTCAAATGTTTGAAAATTTGTCTTCGTAATTATTTTCATTCTGCCAGAACTCAGAAGTTGCAACAAGAAGTAAAAGACCTTATCCTATTCCAAATATTCTACGGGCTTTCTTGTATTCAATATTTTCTAGGGGCTTTTTCGTAATAACACTAATATTTTGGCACACCGTATCGGCAGCGAGATTGGTTTATTAAAAAAAGAAAAAAGAAATAGAAAATTGATGAAACAGAGAAAACAAGATAAGTACGGTAATTCTTAACAAGGCATTCGCATTAAAATAAACAAGGCATTGAAGTTTGAAAAACAAAACCAGGGGCGGCGCCCAATGAATCCCTGATCCAACGGTCAGGTTTTTTTGTTTTTCAACTATATTTACCATAACAACTAACAAGCCAGAAAAATTCTTCTCCTTTCAAAACCAGAAACAGAAAAACAGAGAGAGCTTTTTAGAAGCCGTACCTACACAGAGTCTGCGATTGTGAGCTCAACTTCAGTTGTTGCAGAGAAAGCGAGGAAGAAAATGGAAACTGAGGAAGAAACAGCTTCAGCAACTGTTCATCTTTTGGTAATCATTTTTCAAATCTCATACATATTTTACTTATTTACATTCTCTCTGTTTATTTGCTTTTTGCTTGATAATAATCACAACGTGGCTGGGAATTAGGATGCTAAATATATATATATATTTTTGTTTTCTAAAAATTGTTTTTATTCACTGTTATTCATGCCAGTAATTAAAACGAAATTGGAATCTTAAAAATATTTTTAAAAAAAAAAAAACCACCACCACCAGATTATTTTTCTCTTTTAGTTTAATAAGTACTGGGTAGGTAAAAGTACGCATCTGTTCGTGGGCAACATAGAAATGGGACTAGGCTTTTGGAACATGTGTGGCCTTTCGAAGAGTGCCACGTGGCTGTTATTATCTGGAGTTTGACGAGAGACACTTCAATGCTCGACGCGTGGATTTTCGCGGGAGCATCGCCGGGTCCCGCGTGATAGCGTCTCTGGTCTCTTTTGGAATGAATTAAGTTTTTTAAGGTCGAACGTCGTGTCGAATAATCCAATAAAATTTTGCCACGTATTTTATTTATTTAAAATAAATTATTTTTAAGAAAACATATATTAAAAATTTATTAAATATTATCATTTAGATCACGCTATTTAAATTTATTTTCTTAGGCAATTGATATTCTCAAACTAAATTATAAAAAAAGCCAAAAGAATTTGGAAAACATTTTTATAAAATATGTTAAAATAAAAAAGAAAACTCCCAAGGTTGGTGGTACGAATAGGATTGATGTGCAGCAAAAGTCTAACTAATTGAATTATCCTTATTATAGATTAAATATTAATATTATATTTACATAATTAAGATACAAATTTTTTATTAACAAAAATGTGGCATCCTAACAAATTTTATATTGATAAAATGTGACATTTGACGTGTCAATTGATTGATTTACGTAATATAATTATTATATTAAAGAGAATTAAAAATTAAAAAGACAACAATCAACTATCAATTATTATTAACAATGACATGTCAATTAAAATATAAAATTTGTATTCTAATTTTATAAGTACAATTTACTTCAAATTTGGTATTAATTTTATCAAAATAAAAAGAAGATAACAAAGACAATAATTAAATTTGCTACAAAAGAGAAAATAAAAAGTTATCTCTTCTCCACTCTCTCTTAATGCTAGATCAAATTTAGTATTAATTCATAAAATAATGCTATATTTTTTAAATTATATTATAAGTTTTGAATTTTAAATAATATATCAAATAATTATTGAGTGAAGAAATAATATAATGAATAATTTTAAAATTTATAAAAATTAACCACTCAATGATTATTTTATATTTTATTTGAGATCTAAAATTGAGATGTATAATATTATTATAATTAATAATCTTATCCAAATTTGAGTAATGTCATAGGACCGGTCAAAGTCTTAGGTAAGGTTTACAAAACAAAAAATGTTTTAAACGGAGTCATAGACTATACTTTGTCATCATATTACTATATATATATATATAAATAATATCATACATTTTAAATTAAAATATTAACAATTTTATTTTGAAATTATTTATTATTAATTTATTAAATAATTAAAAGTGTGATTAATTATTTTTTAAAATTATTAATATTTACTACCCAATAATATCACTTCTCATATATATTAATAATATATTTTTTAATATAAAAAAGTTTTGAATTCAAAACTTTTTATATAAGTTATATATATTTTTATTAAATGGAAATCTATTCACCAAAGTAATTCTGCACACGTGAGAAACGTGGCAACTATTATAAGCATTGACGAATCCCAATCGAGCAAACAAGAGCGTGAGTGGTAGTGTCTCAGTACGAGGGAAGGCATTTCATTGGCTTTACTTCACATGCTGAATTTTCTAGTCCCAATAACACTTATATTAATTAAAACCCAATAGAAATATTACCCATTTACTTTCACCATTAACTAATTTATTTATTTATTTTATATAAAAAAAATTTAATTCAAAATCTCTATTATAATAATAGTAAGTATATTATCTACTCACAACTCTTTATTATTGGACTGTTAATACAAATATAACAACTAATTTATTTATTGTTTGCACTAATTTTTCTTTGTTGATGAAGACAATAAATATTAGAAAAAAAAGCATTTGAACCCCGTAATTTGAAAAAAGAGATATTTAGATTTTTAAAATTTTGTTTATACTATAAAATTAACGCTCAAAATGATAAGAATAAAAAATCACTCATTTTAACTAAAAGTCAATCAATGTTGATCAACAATTAGTCAATAATCAATCAACGGTTAATCAACAACTGATTAACGACTAATTAATGTCGGTTAATAATCAAACGGGTGCTTAATAGTTATCGGTCAATAGTGGTGAAATACGGTCAAGATTGCAATTAATGACCGGTCAATGCCGATCAACACCCATCAATGCCCCGTTACTTGAATAATTAGTTAAGGATAATATTTTTAATAATTTTTTTAAATAGTTTAATTAATTAAAATGTTTATTTATATTAGTGATGAAAGGTTTGAATCTCATTTGAGCATTTGAATTGAATTTTTTTTTTCAATCATAAAAGGTGCATAATAATAATTTCATTGGTTTTAACAAATATTTTATTAAAGTCAACTGTTTCCACCACCTAATAAGAGTATAAATGAAAAATTAAAATTTTGAGGTCTATATTTTCCTTTTCCAAATTACAAGGATCTAAATATCTATTGTTATTTGTAAATTTTAAACATTTAACATATACTTTCAAGTACATATTAATATCCAAATAACACAATATAAATAAAAGAATAATTATATATATAAAGTAATAATTATATATATCAAATTTATACCCCAATTTATTTGAAATTTAAGTATATTATGTGGCACTTGGTTCAACTGATTGTTCATTAATTTATGGGAAATTTAAGTGTACTTTGTGTCACTGGGTTCAACTTATTGTTTAAGCCTCTTATTTTGTATTCAAACTTTGCTCACAGACAATATAAAAATAGGATTAATTTATATTTTTAATGCAATAATACTTTTTTTTATATAAATTGCTATCAATATTACATTAGATCATATTATTAATATCAAATAATATTAAATATTTTAAATTATATTTTAAAAAATAATATGTGAAGTAAACATTGAGTAATAAAATAGTATAAATTTTAAAATTATTTATTACACTTAATATTTATTTGACACATTATTTTTTAAGATATAATTTGTGATGCTTAATATTACTTATGTTGTATTTTATTAAATTATACACCGAGATTTTGAAAACATGAATTTATATCCTTACGCACATTTATCCGAATTATAAAGTCCCACATAAGAAAAAAAAAAAATTACACTATCATAACATTTGATAGAGCTACTTAACTTAAGTTAGAAAAATTCACACACTTGTCGTTAACAAGTGCTCAAGTGTAATATATTTTTTTAATAAGTAAAATTTACAATTATTTAATCGGCAATAAATTATTAATAAAAATCACTCAATTGAGATTATACATTTATATCTTCGTATACTTGTATTAGCAGCGTAAAAAAATTGTGAGACTGGCAATACATTTTTACCTCTATTTTGTTAAAAATTTATTTCAAATTTTCCTTCCTCGTATTAAAAAGGGAAAGATTTTCAAATCCTTTTCCCCACGTCAAAAAAAAAAAAAAAAATCTTCATATTTAGTTAACATATCTACCACTAGATACCAAATCAAAGAGCAATAATCACCGTTAATTGACAATAGATAGAAAATCTTTTCAAATAAATAAAATCCCAATATATATAAATTCCACGTCAACACCGATTGCATCAGACGCGCCCAATACCCCGCGTTGTTTAATGCCAACCTTTACTGGCTCGTACAAGTAACCATATAAATTGCAAACGCGACGACGACACGTCGTCCGTATTCTAGAATCAGAAACCAAATAGGAATGGCGAGAAGCACAGATTTTCTCTCTCACATAATCTTGTTTTTCCTTCCTCCTTCTGGTAAAATATGAATTTCCTGTTACGCTTTTAAAAGTTCGAGAGCCAAATAACAGTTTCACTAAACTCTCTTTTCAATTGTTCTTGATTTCTCGAATTGTTAAAAAGAAACTTTCGTATTAATTTACATGTCTCAAATGCTGGTGGTGGCTCCAAGAAAGGTTCGGTCTCTTAAATTCTCAATCCGTTTATCTTCCTATCTTTTTGTTCTTGGTGTTGCATTGTTTTATTTTTAAATATTTGGTTTTTTTTTTTTGGGTCTTGTGGGTATTATAGTTTTGGAGTTGCATTGACTTGGGTCAACGCGGGTGACTTGCTATGTTATTGATTTATTTGGTATTTTTGTTTCCCGGGAAAGCATTTCTGGGTATGGATGAATGCTGGATTCGATCAGGCTGTTAAAGGTGATCTATAGATAAGTAATAATCTAGAATACGCCTGCTAGCACGTAATTTGCGCTATGGAATTTGATGGATTTTCTTTTCCTCTTAATATTATCTGAAATTTGTTTTGCAGTACTAAAACTTTTTGTGGGAATGGAAAAGTATAATGTTAATGCCAATAAGATGAAGTATGATCTGGATTTGGTTCTTATTATTATTTTTTTTTGTGCGTGTTTCATATGCAGTGAGAATGACTGCTATGATTGCAAAGAGAGAACGGCTAGACTGTTATACTGATGATAAAATGCAGAGAATCCGAGGAAACTCAGATGTACTATGGCTTGCGACAAAGAGAAGGGCTTCAAGAGCGTTGCAACATGAAAATACAAAGCAAATAGCTCAAGAGGGAGAAAAAGACAATGCAGGGGCATCCCTGATAAGCACAGAAGTTTTGTGTAAGAAACGGAAGAGAAATCTAAAATGTGGATTCTCAGAGGGTAAGAGGATTCCTAAGAAGCGTCGAAGTGCCTTGAGAAGGAATGTTAGTTCTGAAGATGAAGTGTTTAACAAGAAACGTAGTTTTGAATATGAGGATTCAGAGGATGAACTGGACTGTGATGCTGAAGCAATGGCTATAATTAGAATAAAAGAACGTCAGAGATCTAGGAGGCTCAATGGTGCAGTGATTAATCCAAGTCCTAGGAAGGAAAGAAAGAAAATTGATTCTGTGAATAGTTCTTCTTGTTCTTCATCATCAACATCTTCTAGTTCATCCAATTCAGTTCTCAGAAGTGATGGTAATAGCAAGGGCAGATGCACGACAAGAGATGGGAAGGTAAGGCTTATCTTATGCCTTTTAATCCCACAATTGTATATGACGTTTGATGATTTTTGGTTGAAGAGAACATTTTGTTTATTGTTTTATGGACTAAAGGGTGTTAGAATTTTTGCTTATAGCAGGCCAAAGAATTAAAGCGCATTAAATGCCATCAGTGCATGAAAATTGAACGCAGAGTTGTTGTTCCTTGCAGCAAATGTAGATCCAAAGTGTACTGTATCCAGTGTATCAAGCAATGGTAAATTTGTAGCTAAATAGATTCATCTATTATTTCTTTTTCTTCTTCTTCTTCTTCAATAATTTAATGAATTAATTTGCCGTCATCTTTTTGTTTTTGGCTTCCAATAGGTATCCTAATATGTCAGAAGAAGATATTGCAGAGCTATGCCCATTTTGCCGTAGAAATTGCAACTGCGGTGTATGCTTGCACACAACTGGGTTGATTAAGGTTTGTTTTAATCTATTTTTTTTCTTCACCCCTTTTCCCAGCTGTAGACATTTATGAAGACAAGGCAAACCTTCCAACAGTCACTGCAGCATCACCAAACAAAGAAATAACCCCAGTTTGTCATTAAAAGCAAGCTGGCTGCTTACAATGAACTCTGCATGGATGTTTCCTTTCTTGAGAAAGGGAATTCTTGACAATACCTTTTCCTTAAGTTCTTGCATTTAAGATTTCCACCTCCACATTTTGTCCTTACTGAGAAATAAATTGGTGTCCTAGTTTGCCAATACTTCATTGCAACTTTCAGTCTTCGTGTTCTCTGATCAGAATTGCGAGTTAATTCTAGATTGTCTCCTAGTATTATGTATATTTTAGCAGACAAAATATTTAGTTTGTTTATTAAATCATGAGTAAACCTGTAGAGGTAGCATTCTATGTACAGTAGATCACCATAAAAGGGGTCTATTAATATTATGGGGTTCCTCCGTCAGCTGGGTTTAGTCTATTTCGTTACAGCTACTTATTCTCATTTGAAGTTCCTTTTGTGACCCTGAGGGTTTCTTCATTAATGTTAATGGATAAGGGTTACACCAGATACTTCCAATAGCAGTTAGTGAACTGTTTTATTTACAAAGACATTGCAAATATGATTTTATTTAATGTATATGCATGATAATGATAATTTCTAACCTTCAGACATCAAAGAGGAGCAAGACCGATTGTGAAAAGGTTGAGCATCTACACTACTTGATTGAGTCACTGCTTCCCTTTTTAAGACAAATATGTGAGGAACAAGCCCAGGAAACAAAGATTGAGGCTAATATTCAAGGTAAGTGATTTTCCATCTTAAATATAAGTTTTTGGTTAGAGTTTATTTCAATGCTGAAAAGGCTTTGTTTAAGGTGTAGGGGTGCGTTCTTCAGAGGTTGACATAGCAGAGACCCTTTGTGGCAATGATGAGCGTGTGTACTGGTAAGCATCTCTCTCTACCAGAGATTATGAACGTATGGAATTTTTGTAGTATTCTGGAAGATTTTATTGATTAATCTTTCTTGGTATTTAAGCAGCAACCACTGTGCAACTTCAATTATTGATCTTCATCGGAGCTGCCCAAATTGTTCTTATGAACTCTGTCTCACTTGTTGTCAAGAAATTCGTGAAGGCAGGCTTTCAGGCCGTGTGGAAATGAAGTTTCAGTACATAAACAGAGGCTATAGTTACATGCATGGTGGAGATCCTCTGCCAGAATCTTGTGTTCCACGATCTCCTGATGATCTTGTTGAGCCATTAGTACAGTGGAATGCTAATCATAGCGGAAGTATTTCATGCCCTCCAATTGAAATGGGTGGTTGTGGTGATTGTGTGTTGGAGCTCAAGCGAATTCTTGCAGATGGATGGATTTCGGATTTGGAAAAGGAGGCTAGAAATTTAATTCAAAATTTGAGCACTAAATTAACAAATTTGAAGCGCAACAGTAGTGAGATAAGCACAAAGATGCTACTTAAAGCAGCTTGTAGAGAAGGATCTGATGACAACTTCTTATATTGTCCAGATTCAACAAACATTCAGAAGGAAGAGGAGCTTTTGTGCTTTCAGAAGCACTGGGTTAAAGGTGAACCAGTTATAGTTAGGAATGTTCTTGAAAAGACGACTGGTTTGAGCTGGGAGCCAATGGTCATGTGGCGTGCATTATGTGAGAATGTGGATTCAGCTATTAGTTCTAAGATGTCAGAAGTGAAGGCTATTGATTGCTTGGCTGCTTGTGAGGTTTGGTTCACTTACTCCTTGTGGTGCCTATTTTAAAATTTTCAGATATGAAATTTTGGTCTAAACAATCGGCATGACTTGATGAGCAAAATGATCTTATCTGCAATATTACTTCTAGAATTGAACTTTTTGCAACACTGTCATACTCTTTTTTAATGTCTGTCAAACAATATCTGCCTAAACTCACAGCAGCATGTTCAAATACTATCTTTGTAGTATAATATCTGTATGGTTCTCAGTCTGATAGTTATGTGTAGAAGTAATACTATCTTTGTAGTATAATATTTATGTGGTTCTCGGTCTGATAGTAATTGGATCCTTTCTCATGCAACATTTTTTTTCTTATGATTTATTACAATATGTTCAGGTTTTTTATTGTTGAACAAAATATTATCCCTCTCTTCAACTATTTATTTTGAATGCTAAATTTGTCATGAAAACAGGTGGAGATTAGTACTCGGCAGTTTTTCAAAGGTTATACAGAAGGGAGAACATATGATAACTTCTGGCCTGAGATGCTCAAACTGAAGGACTGGCCGCCATCTGACAAGTTTGAAGATCTTCTGCCACGCCACTGCGATGAGTTTATAAGTGCATTGCCATTTCAAGAATATAGTGATCCTAGGGCTGGTTTCCTCAACCTTGCAGTCAAGTTTCCACCTGGTGTGTTGAAACCAGACTTGGGTCCTAAAACTTATATTGCTTATGGAGTTGCTGAAGAGCTTGGAAGAGGCGATTCTGTGACAAAGCTTCATTGTGATATGTCAGATGCGGTATGTCCTCAAATTCTTATTTTTTCCCTGATATGGTGGGAACTTGTTCATTGCAATTCTTTTATTGAATTTGGAGCTGTGTTTCATTATGTTTCTTTCTCTTTACAGAGACTTTTAGTGGTTGATTTCCTGCTTATTCTGATATCAAAAGTTAAGTGCATGTTGTGTAATGTATTGCATATGTTGTGAATAAGTTGTCTAAATTTTAAAAGATGCTTGTTGAGGTCTGCCAAACAAGTTATCTTGTACTGCTTTCGAGCGAGGCAGAAATCAATTTTTATGCTCGTGATCTGTAAATGTGGGGGCACTTGTGGGCAGAAGATCCTTTATTTATTGTAGATAGTCGTTTATTTAAGATTTATAGAGGAAGTGATGGTAGCGCACGACTTAGAAATTAGTGGTGGCATTTTTTGAAGTCAAAGAAAGATGAGGGTTTTTATCATTGTTTTTCAGTTTGGCGGTCTAAATTTCATGATGGGCAATTTTTAGACCCCAATTTCAATATAGTCTTGATTTAAAGAATTTTACATGTTTGTGTTATTCAATTATTGGAATCTCAGATAAAATCTGGTTAATGCTTTGTGGTACTAGCATTTACAACCTCTTTTAACCCTTTCTTCTACTACTTTTATTCAAAATGTTTATTGGTGTAGGTGAACATTTTGACGCATACAGCAGAAGTAGTGTTAACTGAAGAGCAACGTTCTGCAGTTAAAAGATTGAGGAAGCAGCACAGAGCACAAGATCTGAAAGAACATCAAGCACAGGAGGGGATGGATGATCCCGTTGAAGAGTTTGGTGATAATCAGCCCGAATTTGGTGAAGGCAGCAGTGATAATAATACAACCAAAATCGAAGGTTTGGAAGTGCATTCCTCAGGAATTAGAAGAGGCTTCGAGATTTCTGGAGATGAGACAGAAGGGATAACAGAGGAATCGGCAGGTGCACTGTGGGACATTTTTAGGAGGGAGGATGTCCCCAAGTTAGAGGCATATCTAAAAAGGCATTTCAGAGAATTCAGGCACACTTATTGCTCCCCAGTAGAACAGGTTATTTGTAAGAATCAAAAACTTTTCTTTAAATGTGTCATTTGGGCTCCTTTTTCTGACAATTATGTGTGCTTATGCTTAGGTTGTTCATCCAATCCATGATCAGTGTTTTTATTTAACTTCTGAGCACATAAGGAAGTTGAAAGAAGAATATGGTAAGTACATAATACTCCAATGACATTTTCTTTGAACTGCTCCTAAAATAACTTGGCTATTCACATGTTTGTTATACATTTTCCAGGAGTTGAGCCCTGGACATTTGAACAAAGACTTGGAGAGGCTGTATTTATTCCAGCTGGATGCCCACACCAAGTTAGGAATCTCAAGGTAAATTTTCTTTTGTCTTACCTGTCTTCATTCACAGACAAGTTGGTCTTGCTTATCCTATTATTCATTGAATTTCCATTCAGTCATGTACAAAAGTTGCCGTGGACTTTGTCTCCCCGGAAAATGTCCATGAATGCCTTCATTTAACCAAGGAGTTCAGACTTCTTCCAAAGAACCACAAGGCCAGAGAAGACAAACTTGAAGTAAATATCCTTTTTCTACGATATGCTATACGTTTTGTACGCTTTTGTGTTTCTTCTCCTAAGCCTAAACCTTGTTTTGTTGTGTTTTGAACAGATAAAGAAAATGATACTCTATGCAGTTGAGCAAGCCATTAAGGATGCAAAGAGTTTAATACCAGCTCTACATTGAATCCTATTGAAGCTACTCCCCTGCTTATAGTTATGGACCTCTTAGAAAACTGGCGAGAATCTGTAAATTTTTTTAGCCTGATTGGTGATGAGTCCTAACAAACAAACGATGCATTGACCGTGGCTGGATTTTTATTTTTACTCCAGAGCTCTGTTGTTGGAAAATCTGTGACAATTGCAATAAATTTCAGCCCTTGGCTTATTAGCCTTCTTCTATATGTATATATATATATATATATATATTTTTTTTTTGTGCACGCCCAAGTATATTATTACTACCAACGAGATAAACAAATGTTCAGGAAGGAAATAAAAAGAAAAAAACTGAAAATCAAACGAAATAGTGGAAAATAATTTGTTGATCTATCAAATTCTAGTTATTAACCCCAATAATTACTAACTAAAATGATCTCGTTGGTTGTTGATCTAGTTCTACTGATTAAAAATAATTTACTAATTAAACAATCACACCCATGTCATTGTGAGGGGTTAATTATTGAATCGTGTCACATTTTTTGGATGGGGATGGACTATTACCATAAGTACGCATCATATCATATTACCACAAGTACGCATCATTTCACTTTTCATTGGGCTAAAATCAATATCTTGGGCTCATCCAAGCACAGTTTGACAAAGTGAAACAAGCTCCAGCCCAAGGCCCAAACAACACCAACAACGATGACAGAAACAGTGCCAATCAGTGCCGTAAATATGACTGCTTTTGAAAGGCACAAGCCTTTTACTTCAACGGCCAACACAAGTACATAACATACATAGCTACATTATCTAAACAACTTCCCACTTCTGTTCTGTCTACCAACACTGTCTTAATTTCATTTCATGCCCAAAAATATGAACATACAGATACAGCACATTAGTATACAAGCCGTTCCTCAATCCTTTTCTTTTCAAAATCACCCTTTTCTGTTATCTCCACAAAAATTTCACCATAAAGAGTTTAAATCTTTCATTTTAACGAGACCGGCCAGTTGGTTCAGTTATTCTGTTAGAGGTTTTAGAGGGTGTAAAGTTAGGAGCTCGGTGAGTGAAGTTGAAGAGCAGAAGCAAAAGCAGCAGCAGCAGCAGCAAGTGGTGAAGAGGGCATACCCGTTTCATGAGATTGAGCCAAAATGGCAGAGTTTTTGGGAAAAGAATAAAACTTTTAGAACCCCAGATGACATTGACACCTCTAAGCCCAAATTCTATGTTCTTGACATGTTCCCTTATCCCAGGTCTTACTCTCTCCCTCTCATTCTCCCTCCATATATATGTTTCTTTGTTTTGGGTATAAGCAACGAAGACTTTAGAAATGGATAAGTAAGTAGTTTGTGTTTTGCAATTACTGATAAGGTTCTCATAAATACTATTAGTATGCTTAAATTCAGCAACTGGGGTTGTTTGAGTATCGGTGAAGTTGTTTTTTTTTAAGTTATTGTTTTGGTTTCTGTTGGTTGTGTTGTAATATATTTATTTAGGATGGAAGTTTCATAACTAGGGATTTTTGCTTTTGCTTTTTCTGTTGTTTGATTTCTTTTCCTAAGATTTGTGTGTGAATTTGTTGGGTTGTTGCAGTGGAGCTGGGTTACATGTAGGCCATCCACTGGGATATACTGCCACGGACATTCTTGCAAGGTTAAAACGTATGCAAGGTTACAATGTTTTGCATCCAATGGGATGGGATGCATTTGGCTTGCCTGCTGAGCAATATGCAATTGAGGTCTGCTTTACAGTTATTTGATATTATATGGATTAATATATGTGAATTATTGGGGTAGTTAATCTAATTTGGTAATTGGTTGAATTGTTGACAGACAGGAACACACCCAAAAATCACAACATTGAGAAACATTAATCGCTTCCGAACCCAGGTAATGTATTTTCCTTATTTTTCGTTGGTAATGCATAAAGTAACATATGGCTGATGCACCTGTTTGTTGTGACATGCTGATTTGTAGCTCAAATCATTGGGTTTCTCATATGACTGGGACCGTGAGATTTCCACAATAGAACCGGATTATTATAAATGGACTCAATGGATTTTTCTTCAGCTACTAAAGAGCGGATTGGCATATCAGGTATGGGATCATTTGTTGTTAACGAATTAATCTATCATCTTTAGCCAGAGACGATCCACTTAATTTCAATCCAGGCTGAAGTGCCAGTCAATTGGTGTCCTGCTCTTGGTACTGTCTTAGCAAATGAGGAGGTGGTGGATGGTGTGAGTGAGCGTGGGGGTCATCCAGTTATGAGAAAGGTAAAATGGTTAGGTGATATGTTATGTTTTCTAATTTATGTATCCAGTTGTGATAATTCTTGTCTTCTATTGTTTGAATGGTCTCATAATTTTACAGTGTAATTGTTTATTACCAAGCAGCCAATGCGGCAATGGATGCTCAAGATTACTGCATATGCTGATCGTCTTCTTGAAGATTTAGATGACATTGACTGGCCTGAAAGTGTAAAAGAGATGCAAAGGAACTGGATAGGGAGGTCAGAAGGAGTCGAGATGGAATTTTGTGTTCTTGACAGTGATGGCCAGGAAAGAGACATAAAAATTACTGTTTATACTACAAGACCCGATACCATCTTTGGAGCAACGTGAGCTCTGCTCCTATATCTTATTTTCTGCTATTGAATAGTTTCTTGCATATTAAATATCTAAATTGTTCCTTGATAATATTTGTCCTTGGATTATGATTCACTCTCATCAGTTCTTAATATGCAGGTATTTAGTTCTGGCACCAGAGCATCCCTTCTTGTCATTGTTAGTGTCCCAAGGACAGAGTAAATATGTATGTTTGTTATACCATTAATTTTTTCTTAAAGGTTTTCTGTCCATGGTTAATTTGAAGACAATGACTCTTGAGCACGCACAGGTGGAGGAATACAAAGATGTCGCCTCAAGAAAGAGTGACCTTGAGAGGACTGAGCTTCAGAAAGAAAAAACGGGTGTCTTTAGTGGTTCTTATGCAAGAAATCGAGCAAATGGGGAAGCAATACCAATATGGGTTGCAGATTATGTCTTGGGGAGGTTTGTTTGACTTAATTGTCAATTTCTTAAGTTCTTTCTGACCGTTTCTCGGTTTGTGCATACATATGTCAATTTGTGGACGCCTACATGTGTGTCTTGTTGACAAAGTAAAGTGTGTTTACTAAAATTGTAATTGTTTTGCAATTTTTTCTTGTTGATCACTGATAAATATTCAATTGATTTATCAGTATGAGTGAAGTGTATTAACTTTACTTTGGCACAGTTATGGAACAGGAGCAATTATGGCTGTGCCTGCGCATGACACTCGTGACCATGAGTTTGCTTTGAAGTTTGACATTCCAATTCGTCAAGTTGTGGCACCAGATGCTGAAAGTTGCAGTGAACCTGGAAAGGCTTATTCTGGTAAAGGTACTGTTACAAATTCATCAAATTTGACCACGGGGCTTGATATCAATGGCTTGTCTTGCAAGGAAGCAATTTCTAAAGTCATTGACTGGGCTGAGAAAACTGGAAATGGAAAGAAAAAGGTGCATTTCACAGTTTATCTGAACCTTCAGTTTCCTGCGGGTTTCCTTGTTTGTGGGGAAGGGGGGATGGGATGGGATTTATTGTTATCATCGTTGTTTTAATTTGCATGGCTAACCTATTTCAGGTGAACTACAAGCTGAGGGACTGGCTTTTTGCTCGGCAAAGATATTGGGGGGAACCTATTCCTGTCATATTTGTAGATGGCACTGGTGAGATTGTTCCACTTGATGAAACTGAATTGCCTCTTACCCTACCTGAATTGGATGATTTCACTCCCACGGGCACAGGGGAACCCCCACTATCAAAAGCTGCATCTTGGGTATTTCTTCCTCCTATGTTTCCTTCTTTTTTTTTCTTCTGAACTCAAGGATTGTAACATTTTATCTCTTTTGACAAATCATATGTTTATTTAATTTTTGAAGTAATCTAAAAGTAAAAAATGAACAGATGTCCTAATGGATGGATGTTAATCTGGTTTATATATTTCAGAAGATATACAGACACAAATCAATATTGAGAGCCTTATTAATAGTTCAGTTTCTCGACATTACCCCAATAGTTTTGTTGTTTATTTTCAGGTTAAAACCACGGTTCCTTCATCTGGAAAACCTGCTAGACGAGAAACAAGCACTATGCCACAATGGGCTGGTTCCTGCTGGTAATAGTATTTGTTATCATCTATGCGTAACTGAGTTAGGTCAAATGGAAATATCATTATTACATTTTTTAACATTTCTCTGATGAGTGGATGTTGGAACTTTATCTAACTTCTGCTTTTACAAATATTGATAATTGCTTAGCAAATTCTGAGAGATTTGGAATTCTATAATTTCCCCATTCCGTGTTCAGGTACTATTTGAGATTTATGGATCCAAAAAACTCCAAAGAACTAGTTGATAAGACAAAAGAAAGGTAAGAGCAGCTTTTGCTAAAAGGCAATTTTATCTTGTGTTTGGAAAAAAGAATTTGTTTTGTGCAATGTTTGGTTTTGATTTTCTTGCTTTCTGGAACATATTATAACTGCAGCTACTGGAGCCCTGTCGATGTGTATGTTGGAGGTGCTGAACATGCTGTTCTTCACTTACTTTACGCCAGATTCTGGCACAAGGTTTGTAAGTGGGCAGGAATAAATTAGTGTCAGCTTCTATTGCAGCATTTTTTCATGAAGTCATCATTTGATCTATCTATTATTATTATTATTGCCGTTATTTTTCCTCGTCATCTGATATGATAAATTTGTGCTTCCATTCTGGAAGGAAATACCAAATTATCAACTTTGCTTCTAGAGGCAAGTCCATCAATTATATCTATAGTGCTTAAGGATCTCAAATCAAGCTAGGGTTACTGGTTTCTGGCTCCCTATATAGCTCTATCAAAGCAGGCTATAGTTAAAATTGAAGTGAACTGCCTACGGTAAAAAACAGGTTGTGAAATTTGATTGTCATATTGCTGCATTACTCTTATCTTTTCTGATCTTATTTCAGGTTCTCTATGACATTGGTGTGGTGTCAACCAAAGAGCCCTTCAAGTGTGTCATAAACCAGGGGATTATCCTTGGGGAAGTAAGAAAAGCTACTTGTGCTTGTGTAGGTGATACTTCGTTATTGGATGTCTGATGTTTTGACATGCAGGTCCAATATATGGCATGTAAAGATGCAAATGGAAACTACATATCTTCAGACTCCACTGATACATTGGGTGAATATCATCAGGAAATCATTCCTGAGGAGAAAGTATGTCCTCTTATATGTGTAAAATGCATTTTTCTTTTTCATTTTGATGCTACAATTGATGGATATGAGGCTATTAGTGCGTTGCACCTTGTTATTTTTGACCAAATCACATTTTCATGATGCAGGTCATGAAATCTGGGGACTCCTTTGTACTGAAAGATGATCCTAACATTCGCTTAATAGCTCGTGCCCACAAAATGAGTAAAAGTAGGGGAAATGTTGTCAATCCTGATGATGTTGTTATTGAATATGGTGCTGATTCTCTTCGTTTATACGAAATGTTTATGGGGCCATTTAGGTATTATATATTGATGCACTTATGTTTTCATTGTTGAGTGTATAGAATAGGAGCTAACAAAGATATTATATTTCCTTGTATGCCATTGTGTTCCCAGAGACTCCAAAACATGGAATACTAGTGGTATTGAAGGTGTCCATCGATTTCTGGGGAGATCTTGGAGATTGATAGTTGGTTCACCTTTACCTGATGGTACTTTTGAAGATGGAAGTGTGGTAACTGATGAGGAGCCTACTTTAGAACAATTGTGTGCTCTGCATAAATGCATAGCAAAGGTATCTTAATCTTCAGCAATGAATTCTTTCTTTCTGTGTCTTATTAATTTAATCTTATGGTCTTCTTTTATTATTTTCTTGTCTGATTGCCATATGCACCATACATAAATTTATCAGTGTACCTATAGTGACATTTTTCTGCATAGAAGCAAAAGCTCGAGGACTGGGAATCCCTGGCGTTATATTTATTTCATTTTATTAAACATATAGATAGCATGAAATTGCAGAAGGGTGCTTTATTTTTTTAGAAGTGTCCTAATCACCAAGTGACATACATTTTTAATATAAACACTTTGATTGGTTGCATTTTATTTTACAGGTGACAGAAGAAATTGAAGGGACGAGGTTCAACACTGGTATTTCTTCAATGATGGAGTTCATAAATGCGGCATATAAGGTTCAAACCTTTCGATTATATACCGTTATCTGTCATATTACTTGATGGATTGAAGAATGCTTCTTACAATGCTTTTTGTTGCCCTATTTCATTTCTTGGAGTTTGTCCCAATAGCTAACTTCTGCTCATTATTAAGTGTCCTCCTATATGTTGTTTGCTTTTTGATGTTTTCAGTGGGATAAACACCCGAGGAAAATTATTGAACCTTTCATTTTGCTGCTCTCACCATATGCACCTCACATGGCTGAAGAACTTTGGTTTCGCCTGGGACACTCAAATTCATTAGGATATGAGCCCTTTCCCAAGGTAAAACTCACTCTCCTGTTGCTGTGTCTGATGTGTTTTGTAATTGCAAAATGACGGAGCTATCAGAAAAACTATAGCTGGAATTTGAATCTTATTGAACTCTAATTATCCTGAAATTGATGCATTACATATCATGCACTTGTCTTCATGGCTATGAAGAGCAAGTCGGACTTTGATGATGAGCAGTAACCACTACTCATTTTTTTCATCTGTTCAAATAATTGCAGGCAAATCCTGATTACTTGAAGGACTCCACTATCGTTCTACCAATTCAGATCAATGGCAAGACCAGGGGTACCATTCAGGTTGAAGAAGGTTGTTCTGAGGAGGAAGCATTCAAATTAGCCTCTCTCGATGAAAAACTCTCCAAGTTTCTAGACGGGAAATCAATCAAAAAACGAATATATGTTCCTGGAAAAATCTTGAATGTAATTTTGGACCGTCAAAACGTCAAAGCGGGTGTCCGGTAGTTCTGCCAACATCATGACAGCTGAGTATTTACATTCTTCCAGGACAAATTCAGCATGATCAAGGGGCAAGCATACAACAATGCCATTGCTGATAATAAAGGATATGAATCTCTCTCAAGGTGCTGCATTCAGAGAGTAGCTGTGTGAAAAGGGTTCATTTCCCCATCAGATGAAGTGGGCAGCAAGTGTAAAACTCACCGGATCTGCTCCATTGCCGGCCTCCTGCCGTGTACACACACTCTATCCAGAATGCATCTATTCTATTCATGTATCTGTATGCTTGGTAATTGTCGCAAAATTTCATCATTTCAAATTTCACTGTATACCCAGCAACTTTTTTAGGCACAAAATTTGGAAATGCACCCATTAAATTAATTACAATTAATGATGTAATTTTCGGACTATATCAAAGCCATCTTCATTTATAAGTGCAAAATATAATGATGATAAATAAACTTTCTCGTCTACAACGAGTTGTAATAATAAAACATCATATCAATCCCTCACCCTTCTTTATAAAGCTTTTTATCTTTAATTATATAAAATCAAAAGGGTAATATAATTCTTCTAAAATTAAAATAATATCTATTATTAATTAATATTATATAACGGTAATCACTCGATAATTACAAATTAATTAAAATATAAATTTCTTATCATAATTATGTAAATATAGTATTATTTTAAATAAAATTAATAACCAAATCAATGTGAAAAAAGTAAGATCTTGGTCAATATCAAGTTTGATCAAAATCACCTGCAAAATTATAAAGTAACAAAAAAGAAGCTGTCAAAATTATTCGATTCTCCTTTACTTTGCTCATTCGTTCCATCTAACAAAAACCTCAGTCCACGATCTCTCTGTCCCCATCCCAGCCAAAACGGCACCGTTTCCCTCCCCTGTTTCTTCTTCGGATTCACATCGCCAACACTACGCAGGTGCTAAACGCGCCCACCTGTCAATGTAATTTAATTATTTTAACTAACAAAATTTAGTTATTTCCGTTTCATATTATACAAATTTAATAAATAAGTCTTTTTTTCTTTTTCATTTTTCCGTTTGAAGGAAGAAGTATGACGAAGAAAGCTGCTGCACCAATACCGGCGCGCCACGTGCTCTGGTTCAGCTGGAAGCTCGTGACGCTCCTCTGCATCGCTTTCTCTCTCGTCGCTCTCTTCCGCCTCCACCTTCAGTATGATATCTCGCCTCCAACTTCTCGCGCGAGATCGCGGATTCGTTACGATAATTTCAGCGGCACCGCCAAGATCGCCTTCCTCTTCCTCGTTCGCCGTGACCTCCCTCTTGACTTTCTCTGGGGAGGCTTCTTCGAGGTTTGGTTAAATTAAATTCAATTACAATTTACTAAAAAAATTTTTTTGGGTGAATTTTCTCGTTGATAATGAGCTGGTGATTGCAGAATGCTGACGTTGCGAAGTTTTCGATTTACATACACTCGGCGCCGGGGTTTGTGTTCGATGAGTCAACGACGAGGACAAAGTTCTTTTACGGTCGCCAGTTGAGCAATAGCATTCAGGTGATAATTATCAACCTGAAAATGAAAATTCAATTTTTTTTTTTTATTTTTTATTTTAATTCGCTTCTATTTGGTTGCTGATAAAACTGTGGAAAATGATAGTGGTATATATATATATATTTTTAACAATGAAAAGTTGATCTTTTTTTTCTTTTTTGCTATTTTTGTTAGTATAATTACTAATCTTGATCATTAATAATGGGCAATTAAAATTATTGGAATATGTATTCGTGTAAAAATAGGTAGAATTGATTTTCTTTATAAAGGAATGAGTTGCTGGTGATTTCTTGTAAGTGAAGAGATGGTGTGCTGGAGATTTGACACAGGTGGCATGGGGAGAATCCAGTATGATTGCGGCTGAGAGGTTGTTACTTGAAGCTGCTTTGGAAGATCCGGCAAATCGAAGATTTGTCCTTCTCTCAGACAGGTTTATTGTTTCTCCCCTCCAAATTAGCATTAACATTTTTGTTCTTGTGATTGTTAATGATGTGGATTCTTGAAGAACAGTTGTTCTGAGAGTGGTTTATATACGAGTCTTTTTTTCTCTTTGGTTGCAGTTGTGTGCCCCTGTACAACTTTAGCTTTGTGTACGACTATATAATGGCTTCTTCAAGAAGTTTCGTAGACAGGTAGATGGAGGGCTTTGACTCTTGAGGTGCCAAGCGATAATGCTTTGCAAATGGTTCAGTATAATGAAAATGTTATCTCAGGATCAGTATTCTGTTATTTTTTTAAAAATGTTTGTAATGTTTTTTGAAGAAATGAGTGAAATTTTGTATTGTTTGCTTGGTTTTTGTAGCTTTCTTGATGCGAAGGAAGGCCGCTACAACCCAAAAATGTCATCTGTCATACCAAAGAAAAAATGGCGAAAGGGATCTCAGGTTATCTGTTTTATTCGATCATTTGCATTTGCATCTAATTTAGTTTTCAGGGAAAAAGATAGTCGGTAGAGTTTTTCAAAAGGCTGTGACCTCCTACCAATCGGGTTTTCCAAATAAAATGACATCATAACACTAAATCTAGAATTTGGTACTTTTACTGTCATTATTTTTATGTCTCTACTTTTGTCATGGCTTCATACTTGCATAAATGTGATATAAAATCACGAATCAGACAGGAAGATGTCATTTTCATTGCACTCTTAACTTGTTCTTAGTAACTTTGAAATACACGTCCTTTTAATTTTAAAAACCGAGGGTCCATCTAAGTTAACCCTGATTTCTATATGTAGTTTTATGACTTTTGTGTTTTGATCAGTTAATGCATTGTTTGAATATGTGATAACTTGCCTAACTGGGTTCAGAACGTTAGGAGGATCTATTCAAGTTACTAAACTATCATCATATTTTATCTGTATAGTTGGTACTTCTTTGTGGATAGGATATGCATCTGTATTACTATCTACGCATAATTTACAGTCTTAAATGATTTATTGCAGTGGATCTCTTTGATACGAAGGCATGCAGAAGTCATCGTAGATGATGAGATTATCTTTGCAGCCTTCAAAAAATATTGCAAGGTATGCAGTCAAGCACATTCCTGTCTTAATCTTGACGTATCAATGTTAACTACTTCTTCATCTAATTGTCACTTTTAGTCGTCATATAAAATTGTACTTGCAACTATTACTGCAGTTAATTGGTCTTTCTAGAATGGCATGCATGTTAGTCTATCTGTCAAGGCACTGGTTCTCTCTGCTCACCACAAAGTCAATGTCAATTTTGAACTGCAAATTTTCATTAATTGGAGTAGTTGTCTAGACTGTAAAAAGTTTTTACCATTTATCTGGATTATAAGAAGAGCTATTAACATCTTTTCTCCTTGCAGCGACGCCCACCTGTAGATACACACAAGGGAAAGATGAATATTGTAAGTGATACTTAACCCTGATATTTTATTGTGAAGAAGAGTGTCCCATTAACTTAACTAGAGACGGTCATTTTTCTTGTATGTCAATATGTAGTGCGATCAAGCAATCAGGTTTTAATACTGATCTCAACGTTTCATTATGGAATAACTAAATAGTTGCTGGCTGAAGCTTTTTAAGCAAAGGCTAAATGCTTATGTAAAATTTTGTTTGCCATCAACAATATTATCTCCATCATCACAATTGTTGTTCTTCTAAGAGGCTTGCATATGATCTTAGGTTTTTTTTGGAACTAGAATTTTAACCCTGAATATTTTAATTTTGGTGTCTGTCATATGTCACGAGCCGAGTTTGCCGTTGACTCAAAAGACTAACCTATTAAGTAATATTGCGTAATCTGCCCATATATACTAAAGATCTATCTAATTTTTATTTGATGTGGGACGTGACATTCTTCTCCACTCAATTACATGACGCTTTCGTCATAGTCTGACCCAAAGTTAAGGGCTAACCTGACCCGTATTACCCATACCTCTGGGGCTAGAGGACTCACTACCTACGTGGCAAACTTTATTTGACTTAAGACAGGATTTTCAGGGCTCACGTAGCCCGTATTACCCATCCCTCGGAGACATAGGGGCTCACATCCCACGTGCCAATCTCCATTGGGGCGATTTTAGGGGTCTGTATGCGAATAAGAATTCGAGTCTGTTCTAATACCATTTTTCATGGGTCGAGCGTTTACTATTGACCCGAAAGATTAGTCTGTTAGGTAATGCTGTCTATCCGCTCATATATATTTAAGATCTATTCAATTTCTATTTGATGTGGGACGTAACACATATGAGGAGATTTTCTAGGCAAATCTCTAAAATATCATGATCTGTATATGTTCCCCTTTCAAGTGATTGATCAGCATTGTGATTTGGGTTAACATGCTAAATGCAGAAACTTCAAAAGCAGCACAATTGTATTCCAGATGAACACTACGTGCAGACACTGCTTGCAGTAAGCAACCATTCATTTTTCATCTTTGCTTCCATCTTTCTTATCATTCTGAGTTTTTTGTGGTGGTTCTTCCCACCCTTAGTTTTTTGTTATTTCTCTTCTTTTCTGTTCCTGTATAATTGTTAAGAATTCTGTTTTTTGGTATATTGCTCTTTGAAACTGGTATCATTGGTCTGATTGGTTATTTTTCCTTTACATTCGGTTATTAGATGAGTGTGCTTGAAGGAGAACTTGAACGTAGAACATTGACCTATACCCAGTGGAATCAGTCTGCAACAGAGAATCAAAATTGGCATCCTTTCACATTTAGCTATGCAAATGCTGGCCCTCAACAAATCAAGGAAATAAAGGTAATTATTTAACTTCGTCTTTCCCATTCTTGCTTTTACATTATCAAAGACTGATATTATGATGAATACCCTGATGTGATTAATATATTTTTTTCTATTTAAAAGAGTGCTTAAATGCCAAGCACATGGTACTCCTTTGGCAACCCTACATTATGTGCCTTTTCTTTTATCTTATATCACCTTTTTCAAGTCCATTGATTTGCATATTCAATCTTTCTATTTAGTATGCCTGACGTAGTTTTGAAGGAAAAGAATAACTTACTGTATTCATTCTTGTTTTGTACAATGGAGCAGAGCATCAACCACATATACTATGAGACGGAATTTCGGACAGAGTGGTGTCGCACTAATTCCACGTCTGTTCCTTGCTTTCTTTTTGGAAGGAAATTTTCTCGTGGAGCTGCCAAGCGCCTTTTGAGTGAGGGTGTGGTTGGCTCTTTTGATATTGTTGCACTACTAGACAGATCATGATATCTGTGTTTGGTTATCATCTCTGACAGCACTCTTTTAACTGGCAACTGACCTGCTTCTAAACGTAACTTCGGTAGCCAGCAGGTAGCTCACTGAAGTTTTTCTTGATACGCGTTACTATCACATACACACATCAGATTTCGAAACTTAGACAACAATAACAGAGACAGCTACTTTAGACAATATGAGTTGAAGAGGTCAAAATTGCAGCGATTCAAATCCCATCTACTACCCTGCCAAGAGATTTTACAGAGAGTTGATCTAATTGTATCCTTTAGCACTCTGCACCACATTCTTTACCAGGTCGGGAGAGAACCATTAATTTTGTTTTGTTTTTTGTTTCCTTTTACATCCTCTGTAATGCTTGATATTGTAGTATGGGCATACTTGCTGTAAGAAATTCTTATAATTGTTTTTAATGTACTTACTGGATACAAAGAGGGGTTTACCCAAAATAGCCTAAAAATGGCCAATGTATTTAGGTGGGTGCTGTATGGTTCGATCCGGTATTTTTAAGAATTGAATAGAAAAAAATTCGAAATTTTTATTTTTAAAATTGAACCATATCAATTTATGTATAAGAATTAAATCATACTAAATTGATTAGGTTCAATTTGATATCTTAAATATTTAAAAAAAAATTAAAATCATAAATAAAATTTATACAATGTACATGAGCTTTAAATTTTAAATTAATAAAAGTTTAAGAAATAGATCAAATTAAAAAATTATTAAAAATTAAATTTTATTTAAAGAAATAAAATATTCATTAATTTTAAGTAATAAATTAGTTGAAAGTCTATAAATTAAACAAGTTAGAATTAATGTTAAAGTGTATTCATATAAATTCAAGTGATAATTAATTTTTGAATAATAAATTAATTAAAGTTTATGAATTAAATAAGTTAAAAAAATTATTAAAATTAAAATTCATCAAATAAAATATATGAAAAATTTATGTAAAATTTTATTTATGTCATTCAATTTAATTTATTATTTTTGAGATCGAAATAAAAAACAGAACCGAACTGTATTTATTCTAAAATCAAAGTACAAAAAAAATTATCAGTTAATTTTTATATTTTAATATTAACCATTCAGTTTAGTATTTTCGGGTTGGATACCTTTTTGTCCACTCTTAAACGTATTTGCTGTTATACATAATCATTTGTGTGTTTCTTATTGGTAGCAAAAAGGCAAATATAATCTTTGATCTAATTCAAGTGCTTGAGTTTTTTTTATATACGAGGACCAATTTTGGGCAATGTTTTTGTTGATGTATTTGGGAAAGAAGATATATAACACTGATTGAGCATGAGAACAAGACAACTTATGCATTTACGTCGTTAACACGGTTGCATATCTGCCTAACTTCACCCTTTGCTTCGCTAAGAACATTTGTTGTGGAAAGCTTAATGAATGCAGATGAGAAAACCTGGAAAAAGCTGTTCTGGTCGGAAGCAAACTGATTAACAACAGATGCAGTTCGGGGATCTTTGCCAATGCCGGAGTCGACACTGAACAAGCCCTTCCCCATCAAAACGTCTTTATAATACTGGTTATCAAAAATCAATGGGGTTATGTCGTTTGGCACGGCCGTCAGATTTGTCAGAGGAGTTTTGGATGGGCATTCAAGTTTTAGTAGAAGTTCAAAGCCATGATTCATCTGATTTCCAGGACGTTCATCGTATAATCTGTCAACTATGTTTATGCAATGACCAGCACCAAGTGTATGTGCACCTGAAACAGTGACTAATCAACAATATGAGAGGAGGTTTAGCTATTTCATTATTCAAGATGTGGTGTTAATCAGTTCATTCGTTAAAGTTTTTGAGGTGGTACAGGAGATTTGGAGTTCAAATCTCGCTCACTCTAAATTAGGGATGAGTTTGACTTATATTTCATGTAATAAACGAAAGAAAGAAAAAAAATTCATTACCCAAGACGGCGACTGATTCTTCAAGGTTCATTCCTTTAGACATGAAAATATGAAGTAACTCGTCAACTTTTATTCCTGGAGAAGGAAGATGAGTGTCAGCTTGTTGGTGGCTACAAATTTTGGAGTCTTTTCTTCCAAGAGGAATCTGCATTTGAGGTCCTCCTGAGAGTGCCACTGATTCCTTAGCAGCTAAAGCTATGATATCAGCACAAGACACCTGCCCTGGACACTCAGCTTCAAGTACATTTTTTATATGCTGGATCTTTTCTCGATTTCTAATACCAAAGTTCTTGGAGGCAACCATTTCGGTGTCATTGTTCAAGCCATCAGAATCAAGCAGGATTGACGCATCACAACCCTGCATCATTACAAAATCCAAACTTAGCCCACTTTGCAATCAACATTGTACATGCAATTACAAAAATGATAGGTTAAGCTTGTTGGCAAGTTTTTCCAATAAAAGAGAAAAGTAACCTATGTCATGATGGAAAGTAAGTGACCTGGACTTGGCAGTCATGAAACATGAGCCTAAGAAAACCAGCTGGTGCTGTAGCATCTGTCAAGAAAATGCTTAGCACCTCTGTCTTCACTACTGCTTCCAAGTCTGGACATGAATATTTGTAGTAGTCATAAGCAAGTCGAGCTTCACTAACTCCAGTTGAGACACTCACCATCACTGCTGCTAGCAGAAACAACGAACAACTTCTCATTCTCAGTTCTTCTCATTCACACACACAAGTTCACAAGTAAACAACTGTGAGGTAACTGTAAGTGAAATGTGAATGTAAATATATGCATGGCTGCAGCATGCATGGGACTTTTGAGGGCAACTACTTTGATAAGTGACTAACTGCTGAGGCTTGGCTGGCGTAGTCATTACTTAAGTTGGGCCAAACCCAACTGCCAAGAAGCTGACAGTCACAAGACAAGCAGGGAGGTTGTCATTTTACCAAGTGAAAGTTGCAAACCTATTAGTTAGTTGTTGGAAATTTGGTAGATATGCTCATGCAAGAGGCCTTATGTCCACAAATAATTTTCCGAGCATAATTGTACATGACATCATTTAATCTGATTGGTCACAGAATTCAGATACATGGACAGATTAATTAAAGCGAGTATTAAATGGGTGGCGTGAGAAAAGTACCAAGTCAAGTGTAGCTCATGAAACTAGGCTTTGAGCATGTGAAACCAAGTCCCACAACAATTACAATCACAATGTCGTACTTGTACATAGCTGATGCGGAACTGAATTTCAAATTAAAGCATCCATCAACCTTTCTAGCCAAATAAGCATCATACTCTCGGATATGTATTTTATCATTCTGAAGGGGTGATTACGAGTGACTGAATATTCATCAACTTAAAAGAGTAAAATGGAATAGTACCATGTTCAAAGACCAAGTAAATAGGATATGGTTAATATACTATATTATCAGTACATAAAGACTAATAAATGGCGATGGCCATAATGTTTTGAGCACGGATGGAAGTAAGCTCAGGTTTAGTTCGTCTTAGGATATTCCCTCGCACCGAATATTGTAGATCCGATTCTTACGTTGGTACTACCCATTTCGACCTGAAAAAGCAGCAAGGTTGTCAACAACTGCATATAACTAGATTAAGCACAGCAAAACCAGAAACACATACACTTTAAACATTACCACATGAGTTTGTAAGTATCGACACAATTTCCATCAAATAAAGAAAAAGAATCACTACCCTACCAACAGAAACTTAAACCCTTCATAACATCTAACTTTCAGAAATTGATAGTGAAAATAGCTGGTGCATAGCGTTCTGGGCAGCAATCACTAACCCGTATTTTTTTTTTCTGGGTGCCCCTAGTGAGCAAAAGTGCTTAGTTCTTGTAAATGTCATAGCCTCATAGGATGTAATTGTAGTGGAATTGTTCAATAATATCAGTTCTAAAGATTGCTTCATCAAGACAATAGAAGACAAAGTAAATAGCACTAAGCCAATGGAAGGCTATTCCTTACCGCTAGCTCAAAGTCACCAGACATGCCCATGGATAGTTCACATTGATCTTCTGGTATTTCAAGTGCCTTGCACACTTCACTTCTGCAGTTCGATAGTGTCTGATTGCAAAAAAAAAAAAAAAAACAATTCTCTATCAGACATCTCAAGTAGTACAAAACACATAGAAGAAAAGAAAAGGAGAAATAAAGCAAATGAAATTAAAGTCAGACTATTACCTTGAAGTTCTCTGGGGTTGATGTATAATCTGGCATCCCTATTGTCATAAGGCCACAAAACTCAAGATTTGGGCACTCTTGATGAACATGTTTGGCAAGTTCCATACACCCTGAAGGCTCAACACCAGATTTTGCTGTAACATAGCAGAAATCAAGCAATACCTCAGAACTATTACTAGTAGCAGATCAGAACCACAGAATTGGGCAACATTCCTAAAATAAAAGAATGTTAACGTAAAGAGTGATCCAAGATTTTCATGAAAAACTATAACTTCTACTGTTACAAACTTGAAAAAGAATAGATTATACTTCTTTTAAACAGCTGTCATCATTTAATACATCACTCTCCACATATAAGACCAAGTGATTCAACAATCAAATGACTGCAACTGTCAAAAACCAATGACAGTTTTAAGGATACCATAAAGTAATTAACTTACATTCTTCTCCACTGGTATTCACTTGAACCAAGACCTTTAAAGGCTTTCTTCCAATGGTTGCAACCATGCGATCTAGACGATCTGCAATCTGCACAACACAATAAGGAATAGTGAAACAAAACGACAATCACAAACCTATGGGCTAGCTAACTTGCTCAGTTGAGTGAAAAAGACATCAAATGTCAATACATCTCTTGCCATATACTCAAATCTCTAAAACTTGAATGAAAGAGCTAACAAAGAAACAAAAAATTATTTTCTTGAGTTGAGATATCATTTCAGTAAAGTAAATAAAACCTTAAAAAAAACAATGACTAAATTGGAGAAAGCATTTTACCTTCTTTTCATCAACACTTTCTACCATAGATAGGTTCGGTACCCCAGCTGCACAACAATAGATGATTTATATATATGAGACAAAAATTATGTGAAAGAAATGGGAACAAAAAAATTAGCTTAAAAAATTAGTAAATATCAACTAAATCAAGGAAAGTCCAAATCTTTTACATCTAACTTTTCAGTTAAGCAAGTTTCACCAGTCAATAATCCAAATAATGACAAATTATCTCAAGAATTCATCACAATTCAAATAAAAAAGCTACATACATTCACGAACAACTTGATATATTAATATTCATGACAAAATGTAAAAAAAAAAATGATCTCAAATTTTGGGTCCTGTTCCCTGAACAGGATAATGTGAATGGTAAACATAAGGTCAAAAAAAAACCCCTATTCATTACCCAGCAGAGGTTTCACTTTATTGCTCTGTAAATTCCCAATGAAATGCCATTCAATATCCTCTGGAAGCTGCACGTTCAAATCCAGATAGTTTAATTAATAAATATTTTAAAAAATGAACTTTATGAAAATTTAATTAAAAAAAAAACACTTCCTATTTTTAATGAAAGGACCTGGGGAGCTTTTTCCACTATTTCTTGAACGTAATTTTCACCGAAAAATCGGTGACCGGCATCGTAGACTTGCCGGATGAGTGAGACCGGTTTGGTCTTGCTGACGGCAACGATTCGGATCCGGTCCGGCGAGCGACCCGACCGCTCGGCCGCTTGGTGGAGCCTCTGGATCACGGATCGAAGTGCCGCCGCTGCAACGCCATCTGTGGCGGCAGACGTCGCGGCCATGATTTTCGGTTCTACTTCTCCTGCGTTGATCTGATTACTATTCCTCTTGTTGTCTTGTTCTTGTTCCAGATTGTTCATCGGTTGCTGAGTTGTTGTGGCTCGTTATCACTCGTTTCAGTAACAAAATTGCGTCTAAACGCTGCGTTTAGGCTTCAGTCAACATCTCAATCTCGTTTGACCTTTAGAACCGAACGACAATTCGTTCCTTGTTTTTTCTTTTGCAATTTTGGTTTAGTTGAGGACCGTTTAGTGAATAGAACATTTGGTAAGTGTGAATTTATATAATTAGTTTGTACATGAAATTTTATTAATATTTTTTTTTTATATTTTATTTCTAATAATGTGATGTTTAATGTATTTATTATTAATTAATATTGTAAAATTATTATAATATTAATGATTAACAAATTAATAATTATTTTGACACTTGATAATTATTGATTGGTAATATTTTAATTAAAATATAATCTTTTAATAATATATTAATTAAAATATAAATTTAATATCTAAGTTTTATAATTGTAGTATCACTCTTACAATAAAAAAGATTATATATATAAAAAAATAATTTAATTAGTTATATAATTCACCCGTAAATAATATTGTCATATAGTGTTGTCTAATAAATTTAAGACTTTTATATTAATTATAATTTATTATAGAATCATGTTACATGTTTAAATGTTTATAATATGATAATTTATGTTATTTATTAAAACTATATATATTATGAAAATATAAAAAAAATAATTTATGATACTATAATACTGTTACATATCCTAAGAAATAGATTTATTCTACTGTGGGATAAGAAATTCATAAATTTAGAAGGAAATATTAGTTGAGAGGTATGATTATATATGTAATCATTTGGTAATAAAATTTAAAACTAATATTTGTGATTGATTTAGTCTTATTATACATGATAAATTAATATAAACTTGGTCCGCTTAATTAGTCTAATGCCAACAGCCTAATTTCTGTCCTCACACAAAAATCCACGAAAGCTTGCCCACACCGAATCACTTTCCATTGAGAAAATCTAACCAACTCGAACAATCATTAACCCATGAACATACAATCCGATGACTGGAGATAACGTTCGCACATCCAATGGCTCCAGGGATTTGGGAGGCCCCCATTTTTTTTTTTCTCTAAATTCATCCACGACTTTCATGAACAGATCATGGAGAGAAGAAATCCTGTTAATAAAAGGGAAAGCTTAGTAATTAAAGGATATGGAAAAATCTATAGAGACACATGCACAATAGTAAAATGATGTAACGTTTGCATCTAATGGTGACAGATCAAATAATATATAAGATTTGAAGAATTATTAGACAAACTTACTTGTATTGTTGCAAATGTGAATATATACAAGGACGCTGAGAATGCGATGTGTTTTTAAGAGTGTAATGCTTTGAAGAGTTGCCAAGCCATAAGACAATGCCCCATCCGATAGTACCAAGAATCTAACCTGAAATTTGATACAGCATGTGAAGTGGGTGCCATTCATCATATTCAATCGGGAATTTGCTGGAGTATATATATCTTGCAATGATCACTCCCATGGGCAAGAGAATCCCCCATCCTATGATGTTCAGAATCCCATGAGCCTGTTGAGTTGATAATGAAGTTCTATGTGTTGTTAATATATATAAGAAGAAGAAGAAGATTTAAGCGTGTTAAATATTGGTTATATGCTTACATTTCTTAGGTGATACCGGCCATGGAAGAAGCTTGGGCCCTTCCCTGATCTTAGATTTTGATGTCACTTCATTCTCTGCGTGATGAAGATAATAGGTGGTAGTAGCATGCATTTGTTGCTCCAACATTTGATCATTTTGTTCACCATGTTCTTGAGGGAGGGCTGCTCATTGAAGTTAGTATGATGCAATAGCAAGTCATTTTGATGATGTTTCTCTATATCAACTAATATGATTTGGGTTGGAATTTAATTAAACAGTTGCTTTGCTTACAAATAATAGTAACATAAATTTATATTTTTATATATATATAGAGAGAGAGAGTGAGAGAGAGAAAAATAATTTAATGGACTAAATAATTTACTATATAATAAACACGTAAATACGTAATAAATTTTAATTTTTTAAAGAGTGTTATGTGGTAATTTTACTTACCATATAATGAGTTATATAACTCATTAAATCATTATATATATATGCACCGTATACAAAATTTTAGCAAAAATTATGAAGCAACCTAAAATATTATGTATTTTGATGTTACCGCCCAAATTAAAATTTTCTTTTTAAGTACTATTTTGCTATTGGGAATATGTTCTTTTCTTATCAAACTAGGGAATCATATGTCTATCTTGCTTTAATAGCATTAGACAATCAGGTTTTATTATCATCGTTTAGCTTTTTTTCCCCTTTTTTTCCCTTCCCACACATGCTTTAATCATTCATGTGGCATACTTTGCTTCATATATATAATACACACATTAACACACAAAAATTCTTTGGTCGTGTAAATAAAACAAATGATTCAGTGGTTAGTAAAATTATAAGATGGTGAAAAATTTTAACTCCACAAGCCAAACCCACATAAATAATAATAATAATAATAATAAGCTAGCATAATGCTAATTACGCAATTGAAGGCATGAAATGGCAACAGGTGATTGGTGCCAAGATCCCAGGTGAGATTCATTAATTGTCTATCAGTTTTACTTTTAAGAGTTGGGATACACAGATTCAATTGAAGGCTAACTTTTCTTTACATCTAATCAAATGATTTCTTATTATGAGATTTGATATATTCAGTAATTTGCAAGCAGTCTATTGAATTAAGACCACAGAGAAAAAAGTTATAACTTGTAGATTCAATTTTCCTATTTGTCAACTCTCTCCCAACAAAATTCATCAATATAAACTCAAAAGTCCCATCAAAATATTCTCACTTAGCTCCTCTCTAATAACATATATTCTTCTGATCATCTTCTATTTTATAGGCTATAGCCATGAAGTTGCTAATGACACTAATCTTCTTAGCACTCTCAGCAACACTTGATAATGTTGGTGCAGCCAGTGATGATGTCCCAAGTGAGCTTAAACTGTCAGAAATTCAAGAAGCAACTTCTTTGCGAGGAGTGAGCCGATTCCTGGCACAGCAGAACCTGGTAGCCAACATGACTTGCGACAAGTTTCCTCGCGTTTGCCGGCAGATGAAGAGCCGCTCGGGGCCAGATTGCTGCAAGAGGAAATGCGTTAATGTGAAGATTGATCGATTCAACTGCGGAATGTGTGGGTACAAGTGCAAGTACACTGAAATATGTTGCAAGGGGCAATGCGTTAATGCTTCATTTGACAAGAGACACTGCGGTGGGTGCAATAAGAAGTGCAAAAAGGGGGAGTTTTGCGTTTATGGGATGTGCAATTATGCCTGAGAATTTTCACTATCAAATTAAAAAACTTGCAAAAACTGTAATAATTACTTTTAATTTTTCATTTACATTCTTGCAACACATGCTCTTGCTCCAACCAGCAGAATGGAAGTGTTGCCTTATTGATATATATATATATATATATATATATATATTTTACATCATTTTAATTAGTTCTGTGGGGATATATTTGTAATCTTTTCCGGCAAGTGCTATTTAACTAAATTCAATATATTTTTAAGTTTAAAAATAAGCATATTCTTGTTTCTTTATCACTTAATTTTTGTAAGATGGTAGCTCAAAATTTTCAGTCTAGTCTAATTATCCTTTATTGACCAAAATTACATAGACATAATAACCGCGAATATACAATTGGATGTACATTTTAGAAAAATATACTATGGACGTACTTAATAATTTTTGTACACATACATACATAGCATTGATCTAATGGGTAACGTTGTTCGTTTTATATTGCGACTTTAAAGAAGCCAACGTTGTAATTTAATTAAAAATTAGCTTACAAAAGAATTTCAATACCGACTTCTTAAAATCGTGTACCATAAATTAATTAACTTCACTTATCAAATCAAAACCATATACTTTGTGACCGCAGTTTGATAACATGATAAAATTTCTTTAGACCAATACTTATTTCAAATTATAGGTGTTATAACCACTAAAGCCTTTTGAGTTGGTGCAAGAAGTTTAGGGTTCAAATTTTGTTTATGAGAGTAGAGAGGGTCAAGTGTAATTTTATATATATTTTATATAATAAGTGATTTTAGGGCGTTGTTCAAGTAGTCACTAAATTACATTATATTCTTGATTACCCAAATTCGAATAAAAATTATGAATAAAGAATTAAGTATTTAGTAAGTGATGTTTCTCATTTTTGTTCAAATTTTTTAAATAAATTATTTTATGTAACAAGGGAGTAATTATACTCCAAGTTAAATTTCATGCTGTGAAATTTAAATTTATAACATATGTGTGGATAGTCCTTTAAATTTATTTAATTATCAAAATATTTCCAAATTGGATGAAATAAAACAGTGGAAAGGTGAGAGATCCATTACATTGCATTAACTCCCTTAGTTTGATCTTTGGCGTAACATATCAGCAATTTTATACGTTTTTGCAAGTCAAAAGAAAACTATTTGTATTGTGTGCTTCGGGAAGGTACGTATTCTCAAGAGATCGCTTCATCTTTTAAAAGCACAAGCACAACATAAAAGCAGCTTGAAGCTTGAAGCACTTGTCAAGAGAT
Organism: Ailanthus altissimus; assembly: GCA_946807835.1. NCBI lineage: Eukaryota > Viridiplantae > Streptophyta > Magnoliopsida > Sapindales > Simaroubaceae > Ailanthus > Ailanthus altissimus. The sequence goes on along the minus strand of OX327690.1, from coordinate 29,582,290 downwards.
TTCTCGTTAATTTTAAAAGTACTTTTTGATATTGTATGATATTTTTATTAGGCATATTTAGTACACCGTATAGTATAAATAAATTGTACAAATAATATTGTAGACGTGTTTGATGACATCATAGTTTTGTATTATTTAATCTTATTAACAAAATAATACATTATTTTATAATATCAAATAATTAATACATAATGAGATTTTGAATTAAAATAACACCATCTCATTCTAATTTTCTTCACCCTTTTCCATTTTTCAATAACAAAAAAAAAAAAATAAATAAAAAAAATATGTCAGTGCTTTCTTTGATTTGGATGAAAATATTTGTGATTAAAGTTTTTTTTAATTAGTAATATCATTAATATTTAATTTTTTATTAATAAATCTACTAAACATCCGAACCATATAGTACTTAATATCATTAGCAGTGAAAAAAAAAATATTTTTAGATCTAGCATTGGAAAGCTTCCTTCCTTTTTTCGATATTCTATACCATAATACATATGTACTTATATAGTTAAAGACTATTTATATTTATGCGTGGAATCCTTAATTGAAATTGAATTGTGCAATAATTTGGTAGATAAAATTGAATTTTAGATTTTTTAATTATATATCTCAACTTATATGTTATATTATTTTAAAAAAATTATTGAAAAAAAAACTTATGTTAGCTCTACATATGGTAGCATGTATTATGTGATCCTTGAAAAAATTGGGCAAATGAAGGTCTCATCAAGGCTGCGTTTGCAGTTGCAAGATAGCCAAACCTTTGGCCGAATAACCTGAGTTCTGACTCGCTAATACAAATTCAGAAGCACTATTTTAAGATAAGTGCTTCTGTAACTGATTCAAACCGAAGACTTTTAGGGAAAAAAAAAAATTTCTTCGGTGTTTGGCAATCATCATTTGCTGACCCAAACAAATTTGCCCCATCGCTCGCCTTTGACATGGCTCCAAAAGTTGGAAGTAATTTTTTTTCCCTTCAGTTTTATGACGAATTACTAGTGATTCTTTGATTTAATGGCACTAGCTACTTTGGGTTAAGATGACTATTTGAAATATGTTTTTTTTTTATAAAAAAAATATGGGAAAGGAGATTTAAATTTGAAATTCTACTACAATAAAAATAGATATATTATCAACCTTTTACTATTAAATTATTAAAAAAATATTTTGTTCAGTTTAAAGTTTATTAGAGATATTTTATTAGAAAAAAAAAGAAGTCAAAAGGTATTTAAAAACAAAGTCAAAAGACGAATATGATATAGAAAAAGTTGGTAAGGAGCAATTATGAAACTACAAATTAGCGGCATTGATTACTTTCATAATGATATTTACTTTTTATACTAATCATTTAGTTAAAATATCTTGAAAACATAATAATCTTGAAATTATGGTTTGGAATTTTTTTCTTTTTTGGGGAAAGGGTGATTTGAATTACTTAATACCCTTTACATTTTTCCAATTTCAGTTTCCGTGATGAGACAAATAGACAAATACGATTCTCTAATCAACAAGGAAATTTCGTATACGCTTTCATTCAGCATTTGGGTTCTTCTCCTTTTCCCCTATTTTAGACATAGCATTTGAATCACATGCAAGTTCAATTTTGAGCCTAACTTATTCAATTCCATTAAGTTATAGCCATTGATGAAGACCATCATTATGAAAAAAAGAAGAAGAATGAAATTCATTCTTTCCCCATATAGTTTCATATAAATACCTCACCATGCTAACACTTCAACGCCAAAGCATTTTTATATAAGTTTCCCCCATTCTCTCTCTTACTCCTTTTGATCACATATACTTCCTCAAATAGTAACCATGAAGTCACCAATCCTATTTGTATTATTGGCAACAATAGCTTTGATGGCCATTTCAATATTGCCACAACTACATGCAACCATTACTACAAAAGAAGAAAATCGTTCCAATGAATTACTTCCATTGCTCAAAAATGGCGAGGAACCATCTCATCTTTTCCGACGAACGGGTCGGTTCCTAGCCGATAAGCCCCGGGGCATAATGACTTGTGACAAGTACCCGACCGTTTGCCGCGCCAAGGGCAGTCCCGGGCCTGATTGCTGCGACAAAAGCTGTGTTAATGCGCTCACGGACAGACTCAATTGTGGCAAATGCGGCAGGAGGTGCGAATATTCTGAAATTTGTTGCCAAGGAGTGTGTGTGAATCCTTCTGTGAATGAGAAACATTGTGGCCGATGCAACAAGAAGTGCAAGAAAGGAAGCTCGTGTACTTATGGGCTGTGCAGCTACGCTTAATTTGAGTGCTCATGATAAACATTTTCTACCATATATACATTTATATAATTCGTGCCATTAGTTATTAAGTTATTATTAGTTGGTAGAATACATATATTAGTATGTGTTACTAATAAGGGCAAGCCCTATATACTTATATGTTGATTGGCTTGATGCCCGTGCCAGCATTGTTGATTAATTCAATTTCATAATTCATGTGATCATCTTTATATAATAAATAACTTTATTCATATAAATTGCTGTGTGTCTCTCTTCACATTGATATATTAATTTCTTGATCAAGTGAGTGTCCAAAACTTGTATAACATGTTTTTTTTTTTTTTTGGTATTTTGAAACTTTAGAACAATCAATTGATTAATATTATACTAATCAATTATCAATAAAGGAGTCTGACGAACGTTGTGTGATCAAAAGTTGGGGACTAGCTCAATAGACTCGAACTCTAGAGTGATACATGAGAAGTATCATCAAGAGTTATATTATTTCTATTAATAATGTTGTTAATTAAGTGCTGAACACGTCGATCAATGTGGTGATTCTAAACATTTTAAATGAAAGATCATTCTTAATAATTTCCTTCATTTTACTATATAAATTTGCTAAACTTTTTTTTGTCATTTTTTTAACTATAATTATATGTGATAATATACTCATTTTTTATTTATTAAATCAAAACGCACACTGAAATTAAAGTTATCTAGCTATGTACCTACGTGGAAAACATTAATTTGTCATTTCACCTGGGATTAATAGCAGTAAAAGGAAAGTCCTACGCCCACTGTTGCATATTTATATGATTTGCGTTTCTCCCGTAATTTAGCCTAGTTTATTAGAGCATATAATATTTCTTCAAGAACCTAACTTCTGGTTTACTTATTCAAATTTCTCAACTCTTTGAAGTTTGATTTAGATTTTAGATCACTCCCCTAACAGTCCACAAAATTTGAACCCATGCAGATATTGCAACTGCACCCTTTTACAGCAACTTGTTCACTTCTTTTCAACCTCCGTTTTCTCTTCTGTAAATACTTACACAACCCTTCATTTTTCTCTATATCCAAACCATTTATCCAAATTTTCCAACAATTACAAGAAACTGTACAAAGCATGTTAAAGCAGAAGTAATGAAATAATTAAGATATCTCAAATAATATTATATAAAAATAAATAATTAAAAATTTAGAGAGAGAAAAGTGAAAGAAATAATACACAGATATGTAGTTCGATAATTTGTTTACGTTAATAACGGATCAAGATCACACTCTCTTGTCATTACATCTCAAGGCACTAACAAATTATGTCTCTTACAAAAACAATTCACAAAAAAAAATACTCTCTCTTGTAAATATGAAATTTCTCTCACTAAAAATCACAAAGAAAATATTAAACACACAAAAATCACAAATGTTTGTGTTTAATCATTAAGATATATTTACAAGCTAATAGAGAACTTTTATATAGACTTTAGGACGACTTAAGTTAATCCTAAACGCGTGAAAGTTATTTTAGGGGGTCCTGAAACAAGTGGGAGTCGAAACCAAATTTGAAAAACACTTCTCCGCGCTGGGCACCTAGCACCACGATGCTTAAGTTCTGTTTGGGGCATCACGACATCCACGCCTGGGCACCGCTACTTGCATTTTCACCTCCTTTCCTGCCCATCTTTCATCCTCGTACACCCAACGCACTTGAATTGCTCTTCAAATCATATCTCGATAATTTTTAATCAACTTTCTCACAAATCCTTTCCTTGATTCAAAATCATTCACAAAGTATCTCGATCTATTATCTTCGCATCCTTGATCACCCTCACAAAGTAGTGACTTCGATTAAGTCCTTACATAGGATGAACTTAATCGAAGGTAATGGCTTAGTCAACATATCAACAGGATTCTCAAACGACACTATCTTTGTTAGACTAATTTTACCACTTTGGATAATCTCTCGAATGTAATAGAGCCGCACACTAATGTGTTTGACCTCTTATGAAACACTTGATGCTTGCTTAGGTGTATGGCACTCTGGCTGCCACAATACACATCGGTGTTCACATCTTTAGTAGCTATTACCTCTATGCATATGCCTTTCAACTACATGGCCTCTTTAATAGCTTTACCAACAACTATGTACTCTGCCTTTATGGTAGATAGTGCAACCACATATTGTAGAACTGATCTCTAAAATACACTACACCTAAACACTATGAATACGTAACCCGTCAATAGTCTTCTCTTGTTTAGATCACCTGCATAATCTGAGTTTACGTATCCTTTTACTATTACACTGCTGTCTTCGTCCATTTTATACATCAACCTGTGATTTGACGTCCCTTTGAGATATATCAAAATTCATTTCACTACAAGCTAATGATTTTTACTCGGATTTGTCATGTATCTACTCACTACACTCACAGCTTGTGCTATGTCTAGTCTTGTGCAAATCATTGCATACACGATGCTCCTAACAGCGCTTGCATAAGGTACTTATTTGCAGTTTCTTTTCTTCGTATGTCAGCGACTGTGCTACTTAAAGTTTAAAATGCATGGCTAAAGGAGTAGAGATAGCCTTTGAATTGGATATACCAAACTTTTCTAGGATCTTGAGTATATATCGTTGTTGAGACAAGAAGATAACATCTCTTCTTTCCCTCACAATATCCATATCTAATATTCTCTTCGCTGCTCTCAAATCCTTCATTTCAAACTCGTCACTCAATTGCTTCTTGAGTTTTTGTATCTCTTCCATGTTTTACATATGACTAATATATCATCAACGTATAGAAGCAAATACATTATCTCATAACTTAAGTTCTTAAAGTACACGTATTCGTCATACTTGCTCCTATTAAAACTACAAGTCATCATAAACTCATCAAATCTCCTATACCACTGTCTAGATAATTGCTTTAACCCATATAATGACTTATTCAGCAAACAAGTATGATCCTTTTTTTGGGCTCTACAAACCCTTGTGGTTGTGCTATGTAAATCATTTCTTCAAACTCTCCATGTAGAAAAGCTGTCTTTACATCTATATACTATAAATGTAAACCAAGGTTTGCACAAATGACTAACAAAATCCTAATAGATGTATTCTTGACGATTGGAGAGAATATCTCATAAAAGTCTACTCTCTCTCTTTGAGTAAAACCTTGTGCAACTAACCTAATCTTGAATCTCGTAGGTTCTATCTCCAATATCCCCTCCTTCACTTTATACATCCACTTGCACTGAACTAGTTTCTTTTGAGGTCTCTCCATCAACTTCTAAGTATTATTCTTCCTAAGAGAACTAATTACTTCTTCATGACCTGCTGCCACTCTTTTTTTATTTTCACTCTTCATAGCCTCACCATATATTCTAAACTCATCAAATTCAAGAGTGTAAGCAGAATTAAAAGTACAAATAAATAAATCTGCTTGTGCATACTTAATTGGTGGGTTAATCGTTCTTCTTAGCTTGTCTCTGGCTAGCTGATACACTTCAAGTTTCATCTTTGGAGTCCTAGTCTTTCTTTGGATAGACTTGGAGAAACTTGTTGGTGTTCTTGGTTTATCTTTAAGGATCTCATTGTTGAAGTGCTGATCTAGGGGCATATCAAATTTACTCTCAAGCTTTACTTCAATTTCTATTGACTTAGGTGCTGAGTCTTCCTTAGACACAAGTTTTTCATTTTCATCTTCTTGGGAGGCTTTCAACATGATCGTTTCATCGAACGTCACGTTACGGCTTATGATACTTTTTGATGGTGTTAACTCTTTAGACCATACCTTGTATCATTTTACTCCTTTAGGATACCCTATGAATACTCATTTGATAGCTCTAGGTTCTAATTTTTTCTTATTAACATGGACAAAGGCATAGCAACTAAAATTTCTGAGGTGGTTATACTTAGGAGGGTTGCCATACTATTTTTCTTCTGGCGTCTTGAAGTTAATTTCTGATGGGGGACTTCTATTAATCAAATAAGTTGCAATCACTATAGCTTTTCTCCAAAACACTTTGGACATCGTTGCATTGGTAAGCATGCATCTAACTATTTCAAGTAAAGTTTTATTCATCATTTTAATTATGTCATTTTGCTGTGGTGTTGATCTCATCGTTCTATGCCTTGCAATCTCATATTTTGCACAAACCCATCAAACTCTCTATTGCAAAACTCAAGACTATTGTAACAAGAGCCTTCTAAGTCTTGAATGTATCAAACACTTGATCCTTACTCTTCAACACACAGACCTACAACTTTCTTGAATGGTCATCAATCAAACTGAGAAAATACCTAACACCACCACAAGTAGTTGTCTGAGTTAGTCCCAAAAAATATGAGTGTATGTAGTCAAGAGTCCCATTATTCTTATGCTCGTTAGTACTAAACCTCACCTTATGTGCTTTCCTAAGCACACAATATTCATAAAGCTCTAATGGCTGGAACCTATCCTCACCAAATGCCTTTTGATTAAATAACTCCTTCAGATGTCTCTCGCCTAGATATACTTATCACGCCCCAGACTCAAAAGATATTAAACATGTCATAACTTACACCCATTCAACATTGTGCACTCATAATTAATATTGCATAAAATTTCAAACTTGAATTTAATATAGGAATCCTTATCAAGTTGTTAGTAAGTTTACTGCAAAATCAACCTATGACCATACTTAGTGAAACATAAACCAAATACAACCACACCTAATAAAATAACACATAAGTATTTATTCAATAGGGACAAATCAAATATCTTAAATTATGTGTCCACAAATGAAACACTTAGCAACCTAGCAACTCAGGGAACCCAAAGGACAGCAGAAGTCTTACTAAATTCGCTAAGCACACATGTGCCTTATTTACCTGAAATCATCATAAACTACAATGAGTACGAAACTCAGTAAGCATGTGTATGATATGCTGTGATAAATTAAAATCATAATCTTATCAAATCACATGTCAGGTAAACGCTTACACATTCTTTCAAAATATATAATAAGAATACCATCACTCAACTACTACTTAGTAGGACTTTCATATCACATATCACATAATGAGCCAAATGTCACTTGTAGGTGATATACTATATGAGAGGAATAGTACAAGTGAGGTTTCAATTACATATATATAATGCTCATGCCTGAAGGTAAGAGCCAAACCCTCACCTTAATCATCGGCGAGTCCTCTCACATGCAATAATATGCCACCATACGAGTGTGATGACTCAATCTTCATTTAGGTACCAATAGGATCCTCCATACAAATGGAACATATAACATATACCAATCCCGAAGAAAATGCCACACATAAAGGCTCCACAAATCACATAAGGGGCCTACTAAGTACAAAGTGAGTTCAAGTAATCTCAAAACACAAAACGTATCTGATTGGGATGCTATAGTAGCTAAGCGCAAGTGCACACTATCGTATCAAGTAATATAAGATTTTAAGTTCAGATATCGATCCCACAGGGACTATGCAATCTAATTCTATAAATCAAGTACTAAAATTATACCTACTTAACTTTTATTCAGAAAACTAAAATCTGAAATTTATGTAACTAATCTAGTTCTTTCAATTAACTAAATAAAAGCAAAGAGTAGAATTCACAAATAAAGATCATCTAGGGTTTTGACTCGTCTCCTAATATTTCATTAGACTCATTAACCACTTAGTTAATCTCTTGATACCAATTGATTGGCTTAGACACTAATCTCATCACAAGCCTCTGTCGATGGTCAAGTGACTATATTACACATTCTAACAATCACCTATATGTCTATGGTAATCAAATCAGAATGTAATTCATTAAGATCAAGTCTAAATTATACCATACATGCCACCTAGGTATATGTCTATCCTAGATGGAACTCATAGTTGTTACCCTACGATCATGCATCAAACTACCCTAGGCTAAACACATGAATCCCTCCATCGAGTTCATCATGGTTCCTTAATCATTCAAAATATTGATCAAGTATAATGAAAGCATTAAACATAAGATAAAATAAATCAATTGAATTTATCAAGTTCATAAACTAAAATTAACACAATCCAAATCCATACTAGGTTTACATAGTCTAATCATAGATGAACAAATTAACCCATCACAAAACTAAAAGTATCAAACTAATTCATAAAAATCAACAAGAATAAGAACATAATGATAAAGAAAGATAAGAAAAACTAATCAAAGTGACTCCTTGATGTGCTTCTCCCTCAATCTTGACTTGAAGCTTGAATCTTGATCTTAGTTCTTCAATATTTGGCTTTGATCTTTGATTTGTATTGTGAATTCTCTCTCTAAGTTTTTGCCTCTTTTTTCTCCTCTCTTTTCCTCCCCTCTCTCTTAGGATTTTTGACTTTCTATTTATAGGTTTTTATCTTTAAAACACTGTTTACAGGTACTATAGCAAAACATTGTTTTTTGATACTATTCACCGCATTGAGCGCCGCGGCGCTCAGCCCTGGTGCCCCTTTCGTATTTTGAGCGTAACTTTTTTGTTTGACGTTCGATTCGCCTCCCGTTTGTTTCTATACATCACATTTTCCATCGTGCATCTATTTATGATCAAAAACCACAATTAAATAGCCAAATATTTATGATTTGGAGCAAAATACAAAAGTTGAGTATAAATTATACTAGTACTTTTATGCCCCTATCAGTATCTCATGGACATTTTCCACTTTAAAAGCTTTCTTTGTTAAACACATTTCATTTTAAAAGCTCACTTTTATAAACACATGTATGTCTATGCTCAATATCAATGCTCACATTCATAAACATATGTCTTTCACATTTCATATCAAATATACTTTGGCATAACATAAACATATTTCTAAGCACATTTACAAAATCATACATAGATAATTACTATGCTTATTGTGATTTCAGTAAAGTCTAGTATACTTACTTCTTAGCACTTTCGGCTATAAGGTTTAATTCTCCTTAACCTATCAATGGAGATTAATCTTTTTATAAACCTCAAAATTCACACAAAACACTTTAAATAGCTTATAAAATTACACATATTGCACTTATCACATCAAATTGGTATAGTTACTTGGTTTCTCAAAACTTGTCATTTTGACCACTTACACTTAACAAAATTTTCTTATACATCAAATGATGTCCAATTACTCCAAAATTAGAATAACCTTCTTAACTCATATATCTTCCTTATGTATGAATATTATATTATAATTCTTACACAATTCATTTCATAAACACCATTAAATCCAAACTATTATTCTGGCAGGATCAAGATATTTACTAAATAATATTCCATCTCCCAATTTTATAAAATCGTATACTAACTCAAAAATTATAAAAATATCATAGAATTACTCTTGACATATATTCTAATCCATGATAAATATTTTACTTTAAAATTCCTGCCAAAAATATTTTAAAACTATTTTATTACATAGCTTTAAAAATCTGTAAATTAAATATTACAATGAGCTAATATGCTTTAGAAAATCATAACAATTTAACTAAATTGATCTAAATTCTCAAATTTGAATATGTCATATTAGACATATAAATTTATCATATTCCAAAAATTAGTAATTTTTAAAGATCATTCAACAGACCAAAAAGTATTTGTTACTATATCATATTGTTAACACATAAAATTTTCAGAATTTTATGGTCATTTTGGTAAATTCACTACAAATTTAATTTCTGAAATTTTCAATCGATTCAAAGTCTCAAATGATTCTATACATGTCCAGTTTCATAGTCTAAAAATATGAAATTAGAATCGATGCACAAAAATTTATAAAATTTTCGGATCAAGAGACTATCAAATAGAAATTCTGCAATTCATCATGATTTATCAAGCTATCTACATAATCATCATCAATTCTCAATATATCTTACAAAATTCACATCAAATCCCTAATTTTTCATTTTTTCAAAAATCAAAACTTAAATAAATTAACTTAATTAACACCAATAAATTGAGAAATAGTTGTGATATACCTATTAAAACTTCAAATTCCAATTTTTTCTTCTTCTTCTCTTTCTCTCCCCTCTATTTCTCTATTTTCTCTCTCTAAAGGGGTGGCTCGACCCAAAAATGAGTAAATTATGATTTAAAATGTGTATTTTTATACTAAGAGGCTAACATTTAATATTTATAAATTAATCACCAAAACTTTTAAAGTATTATAATTTGGTCCCTAAAATAAATCTAAAGTCTTGCAAATAAACCCAATACTAATAATATGTCCTTAATCTATATAAAAAATACTAATAACAATACATAAATTAAGTATCATCCACATACAAATAAAATATGAATATTATGCATATATATAAATATTAATTCTTTTCGGTGTTGGATAAGTGGTTACTACAATGCTAGTCTAAAATGCCACAACTTGGTTTGCATATTCTTTACATAATCTGTAGAGAATAATGTAAAATCATTTACAACTTCACCTTTAAACATATAAATACATTTGTGCGTCTCTCCTCTCATTACTACCATAGAACCCTTCAATACTTTCAAAACCCCTATGTCGATCTTAAAGGAACACCTATTTTGGTTTAATGTTTCTAGTTAGATCAAGTTCCTCTTGAGGTCAAGAACATACCTAACTTCTCTCAACTTTCTCACTCGCCCATCATATAGCCTAAGTTTAATATTATCAATTTCTATCATTTAACAAGCAATGTTATTACCCATTAACACATTCCCACCATTAATGGGCTAAAAATTTATAAACTAAGACTTGTGTGAGCACATGTAAAATGTACAACTAGAATCAAGAACCCATTATTCAATATTCTTATCATCAATAGCGACTAAAGTCTTTGCGTTATCGTAGCTTTCATCATAGACAAGCGCAGTATCTGCTTTTTTTTTGTCTTATGCTTTCTTCTCCGAATAATCCTTTATAAAATGCCCATATTTCTTGCAGCAATAACACTTCTTGGGAGTCCTCGACTTTGATCTTAAGCCATTTTTTCTTCTATCTCTATATGAAGGCATTCCTCTTATAAATAAACTTTCTGTATTGCTCTCGATCTATTTTCTCATAGCTTTCTCTACCATAAAGAAGTGTATCAATAAAGCTCTTATAACTCTTGAGAAGTGAATTCAGCAGGATAATCGCCTTATCTTCATCTTCTATCTTGATATTAATGGACTCAAGATCAAGAATGATTTTGTTGAAGGCGTATATATGATCTTTCATCGGTGTCCCTTCTTATATGGACAACTAATACAACTTCTTCTTTATATGCAATTTGTTGGCCAATAATTTCTATATATAAAGGGAGTTAAGCTTCTTCCAAAGACCAATTGCCGTAGTCTCACCTATTACCTCCCTCAGTATTACATCACTCAATGACAAAGAGATTGTACTGTGAGCTCTTTTTTGAATGTTCATTCTTTCTGCTTCAGCTTTAGACGACTATAGCATCTTCTCTTCTTCACTAGATAAAGCTGCAGTCTCCTCTAATGCCGAGCCTAACCATTGACTCATCAACAATGCCTTAACCTTCATTTTTCATAAATTGAAGTCATTTGTCCTGTTGAATTTCTCTACCTTATACTTAGGTGTGGCTATGTCTGCTTAAAATCAAGCTTTGATACCAGTTTATTGAAGTAGAAGCAATCAAACAAGAAAAATATCCCAAGTCATATTACACAGAAACAAGTAATTAAGAATCTAGAGAGAGAAAGGTAGAAAAAATAATACATAAAATTTATATGGTTTGACAACTTGTCTATGTCCACAGTGGATCAAGATCACACTCTCTTATTTTTGAATCTCAAGGCATTCACAAAGTAAGCATCTTACAAGAAAGACTCACAAAAAAAAATTTTTTTTTTTTGCAAACAAGAAGTTTTTCTCATTAAGAATCATAAAGAAAATACTAAGCTCACAAAGATCACAAAAATTTGTGTTTAATCACTAAGATATGTTTACAAACCAATAGAGAGACTTTATATAGATTTTAGGATGACTTAGGTTAACCTTAAAATTGTGAGAGTTGTTTTAGGAAGTTCTAAAATAAGAGGGAGTCGAAACTAATTTTGGGAAACACTTTCTTGCACTGGTCACCGTAGCCCCCAGTCCCTGGTGCTCAACGCTGGAACATCTCACCTGGGCACCGCAGCACCCACGTTTAGGCACAGTCACTTGCGTTTTCACTTCCTTTCGCATGTGTTTTCGATCCTCGCGCACCCAACACACTTTACTTGCTTTCTAAATTATATCCCAATAATTTTTAATTAACTTTCTCACAAAGCATATATTCAAATAAACCCATGAAGTGCATTAAGATATTCCTTTTCTTGGTCATGCTTATGATGGCTATGGCCATTGCTCTTACTACTGCTGCTACAACATCGGCAGAAGAACCAACGAGTAATTTCATTGAAACTTCTGATGCTAATCCTTTGTATGATAGGCGACAATTAGCGGCCTCACTTCGAGGAGCAAGCCGCTTTCATGCTGGACGTAAGAGGGTTATTGTGACGACTACATGTGACAAGTATCCTAGAGTCTGCGGTGCAAAGGGCATCCCCGGGCCAGATTGCTGCAAGAAGAAATGTGTGAACGTGCTGAACAGGTTCAATTGCGGCAAGCGTGGTAAAAAATGCATGTACTGGGAGATTTGCTGCAAATATGAGTGTGTGAATCCGTTGTCCAACAAGAAGCACTGCGGGAGATGCAACAGCAAGTGCAAGAAAGGTAGCTCATGCACTTATGGGACGTGCAGCTATGCATAAAATACATTGTAGGAGATCGATTTCAATCTAGCTAATACGGGACAGTACAAGTAGCTCTAGCAAGAGCAACTAATGGATTTGTTTATATTATAGCTATCATATAAAGTTTATTAATTGCTGTGAGAATAAGGGACAAAGCATTATCTTGATGGCTTTTCTAACGTATGATTATTCTTTTAATTATTATTTCATGTTCTTGCGAAATTCATTAATATTACTCGTTGTATGCATTTATTGTTATAGCTTGCTTAGGGTGGTTGTCTCAAAGAGTTTAAAAGGTTAAAGGGTTCCTTTGACCAAAAAAAAAAAGAAAAGGAAGTCAAAAGCCGAATATAATAGAAAAGAGTTGGAAATTAAGGGCTAATTATGAAACTACGAATTAGCGACATTGATTACTTTCATAAAGATCTTTACTTCGTGAGTTTGTATACGAATCGCTTTATGATTTGGAATACAAAATTTAGTAGTACTATCTTGATAAATATAATAATCTTGAAATTATGAATTTTCTCCCAATTTCAATTACAGTGATGAATCAAATACGATTCTCTAACAAGGAAATTTTCATACACGCTTTCGTTGAGCATTTGGGTTCTTCTCCTTTTCCGATTTTAGGTATTGCATTTGAACCACATGCATGAATTCAATTTTGAGCCTAACTTATTTAGCCAAACGTTTAAGAAATTCATTAATCATTATGGAAAATTTTGTTCATTGTTTGTCATGTAGTTTCATATAAATACCTTACCATGCCAACTCTTCAATTGCAACTAGCAAGCAATTTTATATGATTTTTTCCGCTCTATTGATTTCCTTGATCATATATTAATATGCTTACTCAGATAGTAACTAACAGACCTGTTTGTACTGTTGGGAACAATATATAGCTTTGTTGGCCATTTTTAATGCCACAACTACTTGCAATTATCAATGAACAAATCCACTCCAATGAACTTCCATTGCTATTCTTCAGGGAACCAGTCCGCTTCTAGCTAGCTGATAAGCCCCGAGCATGTGATAATTTGTGGTAAGTAACCAGAGAATTAACCTCGCCAAGGGCAGTGCAAGGCCTTATTTCTGCAGCAGATCGACAGAGACTCAACTGTGGAAAATGCGGCAGGAGGTGCAGATGCTCTGAAATTTGTTGCCAAGTGGTGCGTGTAAACCCTTGTGTCAATCAAAAACATTGTGGCCGATGCCACAACGGGTGCAGGAAGGGAAGCTCATGTGTTTGTGGTCTGTGCAGCAATGTCTAATGTCACGCCCCATGTGCAAGAAGGTCCGTGAGGTTCTGTATACAGTAATAGTTATACGTGACAAAAATGCATATGTGGCTGGATATTAAAGACTTTTTTTTTTTTTTGTAAAATGATAAACATATATTTATGCAGTTATTAATTATATAGAGGAAAAAATAAAAAGAAGACATGGGTTGGAAGAAAATCGTGACTACATTGCAACTCGCAAAGAGGTACTCATATTACATCGAAAAATGTTTAAAATTAGTCACCTTTTTTAAAATAAAATTTTAATTTAATCATAAAATAAATTTATGAATTTTATCAGTCATATACCAAATTTTTGTATCATTTTATTTTTGAAACATTTTTGCATCTCTCTTATAAGTTATTTAAAATTTTAATCTAAAATATATTTTAAAATTAGTAAAAAGGAGTAATTTAGAATAAAATAGGTTGAATATTGGTAAATTTGATTGAAATCGTTTGGAAAATTATGAAAAAAAGAGTAAAATTCGGTAAAAAAAACGTCGGAGAAGAAAGTTAAGGTCGATAGGGCCTCGCGTCGTCCTTGCGACCAACTCACGCAACACTTAACGCATGAAGAGTGATGCAAGGCCCCAACTAGCGCAACGCCCCTCACGCGAGGATTTTTAACTTTGTTCGCTATTTTTGTTCTCGATTTTATTATTTTTTATTATTTTTATATATTTTTTTGTATATTAATATACAAAATTATTTATTTTTAATTTGTACAGTATTTTTTTCAAATCTATTTAGACAATAACAATATTATTTTTGGTTGATTTTGTAACTCAAATTATAAATATTTTTTAAGTTACATTATTTACAAAAGTAATTTCATTTATTTATTGTTTTCTTAGTAATAAAAATTTTTCAAATAGTTTTTGACTATAAAAAATTATAACATTTATAAAATGACTATTTTTAGACATTTCTCTATATACACCACATTGCTAAAGTATTCGCAGTCTCGTAGTGTATACGACACATTATTACATTATTTCTTTCATCTTAGATGGATTGAGAATCTCAGTATCTTAAAATAAAATTATTTTGAGGGAACATTTTTACATTTTTCTTTTTTTTAAATCATCATTTTGAGGGATCTATCACATCCAACCCTTACATATATGTTAAATTTTAAGTAATTCTTCTTTTAAAATTGGTACCAAGAAAATTGATACGTAAACTTTTTATTTTCACTGCAAGAACTTTATCAATTGACTATTCTTTTGGGACAATCCTTTTGGGACACATTGTGCAAGTATGCTTAATTAGAGTGATGATGATAATTTTCAAGTATGCTTTATAATAGTCATAGCCATATATAATGCATATCTTTGGTTATTTAGTTATCAATAATGTTATACTCATAAAGTTTGACTAATAAATTTGATATTCTAATTAATACAGTATTTAATATCTTCATCGTTGATGATTGATGTTGTATAAAAAATATATTAATAAAATTTAAAAATTAGTAATTATCTATTGATAGTTATTAATTTAAAATTTAAAATATATATTTTTTTAAAATTTTAAATGTAATATTATAAGTAATTTTATAATATTACATATGGTAGGTCTGTTGATATATATCAAATAATTATTAGGACACTTTATAAGAGTTAAAATAAAATTTTCATGACTCATCTGAACCTACTGCTCCAGAAACGGAGATATAATAGGTCTTAATGGACCAATCCTTAGAGGGATATCTATCCCATGTTACGAATAAAAAAAATTGACCTTCACGCATGAAGGATTTAACCTCATAAAGAGGAGGATTATCTCATAAAAAGAAAAACTACCTCAAACAGGAGGATTGTTATGTAATGTACTACTAAAATTACAAAAAATTTCTCTATAATACAATAAAAAATTTCTCAAACCTAATCTACTACAATATCTAATAGCCAAACAACAATCGCAATATATGTAACTTCGTGAGGTGGCCGACGTCGAAGCTTGGTGGTCAGGCAGTAGCAGTGAGTCAGAGCAAGAGGAGGAGAGACAGAGCAAAAGAAGAATGCTCGTCGGTGGCACGTTGGAGTTGGCAGCAGCCTAAGTCGGTGCTGTCTCAGATCAACCACCATGGCTGAAGGAGATGACCAGCTGCATAACCGTCGGAAAGAGCGTCAAGGAGGCGCGATGCCGACCGACTCCTATCAAGCATCGGCTGAGAAAGGCCACGCATAAAAAAAAATGGCTGTTGTACAACAACGAACTCGAAAAGCTATTTGACTGTCGGGAGGCATGCTGGCTAGAGATGCCGATCAATGCAACGACCTTGCAATTCAACATAATAATAGTGGCATAACTTCTAGACCAGGTTAAAGTGTTGACGAGTACGGCCACCGAAAATCTCTAATATAACTATATATATATCAACTTTATATCCCTAGTATCATCCCATAATTAATAATTGGTATAAAAAATAGTAGGTGTCATTTCATGCTTCAGCCAGTATTATTGATTAATGATAATTTATTGATCTCAGAATTCATGTAATGATCCCCTTAATATAATAAATCATTTTGATTCAAATTATCATGGAATTTTACGTGAACTTCTTTACTGTTGTGTCTGTGTTTCTCTCTTCTTTGACCTATTTCTTGATCAAGTTTAATCCAAAACTCGTAAAATATGATAGAAGTATGTCGGGAAAATTTCACAAATAACCATTATATTTTTTTATTATAATTTTTTAACTAACTTAAAATCAAATATACTTTATTAATCAAAAATTTATATTTTGGACACATTTGCCCATATATCATATTCACGATACTCTCGCTCGAAAATCACCCAAATTATCGAAAATTATCAAAAGTTGTTAGATCAAAAATTTTGAAGTTATCATTGCATAGATCGGAGCTTATACAACATATTTCTCACTTCAAACAAAGGAAATGGCCGAATTTTGGTGAGTTTTCTTAACTTTTGAAAAATTTAAATTTGTTTATAAAATTGTTAGAATTTGTATTTGAAGTTAGAAATAGATAAAATTATTGAATTCTATGTGAAAAATGGGTTTGAATGGTGTAAGAAATGTTGAAAATGGGCAAAAAATGAGAATTTTGGGTTGATATTCGCGATGCAGACGGTGGCCGGAACGGCGGCGGCCGTCGTTGCCAATCTCGGGGCCATCTCGGGCCCGAGATAGCCCCGCGATGCGCGTTTAACAGGCGCATCGCGTGCAACATCGTGGACATTAGCGATGCCGCACTGTTCGCCACGTGGCGCCTGTATAAGATGCCACGTGGCACGAATTTTTTTGAATTTATTTTTTTAAATTAATTAAATTTAATTAAATTTAAATTAATTAAATATATTAATAAAATTACATTAATAGAATTTAGATAAATGTAATTTTATTTAAATTAAATAAAGAAAAATTTTCATAAATAGAATTTAGAAGGAATTGATCTATCTAATAGATGGGAAAATTTGCTTAAATGACTCATTAATTTTGGTTTGTAATATTTTTTATTATTATTGTGAGTACCTTATATAATTATAATTATATATGATTATTTTAATTTTAATATATAATTAATGTTGATTAATATTAATATGTTAGTAATTAATTATTAAGTTTGGTTTGATTTTATTATAATATGTTGATTAATATATTAGTAATTAATTATTATAATGTATTATGATTTTTATGTATATTAAATTAATTATTTCTGTAAATAATATTTCTCTGATTATTAATTTTCTTAATATTAATGTATTTTGTTTATTTTTTTTATTGTTACAAGAAAGAGAACGTATCAAAAAAATATAGAATTTCAGAGCATATATTTTTTCGTGCATCAGTGACGGCTTATGCTAAGATGTGGGGTCTACATTGCATTAAAGATAAATTGACAACAAATCAGAAAATATTATTTAGGTAGACGTGTATGGGGCATTTCTTAGATATGTCAGAGTTGACATTCTCTGGTATTTTGGTGCACGAGTTATTGTTGCGTGAGGTGCATACCTCTAATTTAGAAGATAAGATGTGGTTTTACATAGGAAGGAAACGCATCCGTTTTAGTCGGCAGGAGTTTGTATTAATCACTGGACTACAAATGCGAGATTACCCTCCCGCCCAGCAGCTGCATAGGAAATTGGGCACTCGATTATGGGATACATATTTTTCTGGGGTAAAGAAATTATCTTACATATTTCTTGATCAATGGTATGCACGTCTAAATTTGGAGAAAATGGACGATGCAAATGCAGTAAAGTTGAGTTTATTTTATTTTGTGCATCGTGTTTTGATTCCACGTGACGAGCGTAGTGGAATTCAAAATTTTGTTCTATGTTTAGTGGATGACCTTGATGAGTTTAATAAGTATCCATAGGGCAATATTGCATGGACCGTGCTTCATAACTCACTTAAGAAGAAGTTTGAGAGTTACAACGTATATGACTTTTCGCACGCATTTCTGGTACGCCATAATTTTCTTGTACTTAACTTTTTGATCTTAATTATATATTTTGTTAGTATACGTCAAACTTATATTTTAAAAATAATTATATTAAGTATGAATTTTCGAGGCAATTCCAGTGTGCGGAGAGATTTTTGGTTATCATAATGGTGATCGCTTCTCTCGTATTTTGAATTAGACGACTCGAGGGACTCCATTGTTCAATGAGGTTCAGGATACAATATTAGGAAATGATTTGGTATGTGTTGATATGAATGAAAAATATATATATTGGTTTATAACTTTTATTTTGTTTTAAGCGTAACTTAATATGGTTGGTTGATTTATAGGTTCTTTCGGTATATCGTAAATTAGTACCAAAAGACCATGAGAAGAAAGAGGCAATTGTGCGCCTGGTTAGACGTGTAGGCATTTCAAGCGGAAGTTATGCTGGGGACTTACCAAATATGTTTGATTTCAGCGAGAGCAAGCGCCCCAGGACCTATGCCCATTTTAGCGACCCTAACGATGATGTTATGGATATGGAGGGGGGTGGATATGAATGGACAAACCCATAAATGTCAGCACCAGTGGCAGGAGCAACGGTATATTACTTATTTACGTGATTTACTAAAGAGAAATTTCAATATATTTATAATATTTCTAAATAAGTCATTAACTATGGTTATGTTTTTTGTAGTCTGAACACAGTGCATCTGTAGACCATGGCGTAACACATCATATTGAGCAGCTGCGGGAGGAGATGATTAAGAGATTTGAGCATACTGAAGCTGCGCAAGCTGCACTTCTACAAAGAATGGACAAGGATAGAGATGAAATTTTAACAAGTGTTAATCAACTTCGGACCGATCTTACACAGCAGATGCAGCAAATGATGATGTGGTTTAGGCAGTTATGCTCATTCCAACAGAACGAAAGCCATAATATAGTAAGCAAAATAAATTTTAAACGCAATTATTTTTCGTTACCTTAATTGCAGTTTTATTTATTTTAATATATACATATATTTTAGTTTGAATAGAACACATCGGCAGGCTGTCAATATGATTTTCAGACCCCAATTACTGGTCATGATATATATTGCCCCAGCCACTGATTGACAGTCCTGCAAGTGTTGAGATCTTGCCTGCTCCGCATAAGGGAGTAAGTCAATTTGGGAGACAGTATAGGCCTGCATGGTATTTGCACACCCCATATACAAATCCATTTCCACAAAAGATACACGAGAAGAAGAAATTTGAAATTGAATTGCTTCATTTGCATTGCCTCATTTGTTCACTTCTGTGGATTCGTACTTCTTTGTGAGTGATGAATTAAATTATTTATATTTTATTATTTTAATTTGATTGATTATTCGATGGCCCTGCATTTGTAGGAGTCTTTTAGACTCCTTTAT
The DNA here is from genome assembly GCA_946807835.1 of Ailanthus altissimus. Lineage (NCBI taxonomy): Eukaryota > Viridiplantae > Streptophyta > Magnoliopsida > Sapindales > Simaroubaceae > Ailanthus > Ailanthus altissimus. The sequence continues at coordinate 29,562,170 of OX327690.1, read as the reverse complement.
GAGTAGCACAAAAATGACATGGCTAGCATTGTATGGAGTGATGAAGTGATGACATATGCTCAAGGTGCTAAAGAAGATTTACTCGGTGCACGAATGTGGATTGAGGTTGATAAGGTAAATGTTGTTATTTTTGTTTATAACTTGTAGTACTATTTTGTGTGAATGTTGTTATTTTTGTTTATAACTTGTAGTACTATTTCTAAGACTTATTTGAATTTTATGTAGGTTTATATTCCTGTCAACTACAATCAACAACATTGGGTAACGGCTGAGGTGGACATCTTGCATCGGCAAATATTGATCTACGATTCTAGCATCAAGGGATTTGTCGGTGGCGTGATTGAGAATTATGTCCTGCCATTAGCTACGTTGTTACCCCGTTACCTAGATGCTTGTAGATTATATGAGCAACGATAAATTACACCTGACTTAACCCCTTTTTATGTAATTAGATTAAAGGATGGAGTGCCACAACAGACAGTGAATAATGGAGATTGTGGGGTTTATGTTTGTATGTTTATAGAGTTTTTGATGTGTTGTCATCCCCTAAATTTTGGTCCTGAGCATGGGTCATTTTTTAGGACCAAAATGGAGACTGACTTATGGAAATGTGCAAAAAAGTAATGAAAGAAAATTAACTTTTGTATGTTTATAAAGGTTTTTTTTATGTATTTTATACATTTTATTATAAATTGTAAAATGATGTTGATTGATTTGGGTAGGGACGGGAGGTCCCATTTACAGCTAAGAGATGTGAGAAATATTTGAAGTGTATTTTCTGCAGGTTTATGAAATATAGATTTTGAGAAAAAATAGAGGAAACTCTATCCGTTTTAATCCAAAAATTTTAGAAAATAAAATAAATTTTCCTTGTTTATAAGAATATAATAAACTTATCAATTAAACACAATCGTAAAAAAAAATGCAAATTAATTAGTCAAATAAAGCTCATAACTACATGACTTTAAAATACAAATATAACTCATAAAGAACACATCAACTACCATGTAATGGAATTGGGTTTCAACAATTTTGTCGATTATGTCCATACTGCTTACAACGACTGCATACATTCTTCGTGGGAGCCTCACCTTGCGATAGAATTCGATTCTTCTGACGTCTTCCTGATTGTCGATGTACTATAGGAGGCTGGATGTCAACAGCTCTCAACTCCTCTGGAACAATCCAATCTAATGGATGACCAACCGGATTTACTAGTTCACTGTATGCACGCAACAAACACTCAGTCGTGTAATATCGCGAACAAAGAGTCTGGTACTGGAATCTGACCTGCCTGTATACTGCAAGTGCATGAGGACACGGTAGTTGCCGCATATCAAACTTTTGACAACTACATGACTTCCCCGGGATGTCCACTATTCTATTTCTTTTTCCGTCCTTAACAACAAAACGAGATCGATCTATTGCATGCACTGTCATGTGAGCGAAATCATCATTGTGCTTTCAAATCTTGTCATGGGCCCAAGTGGTCAAGAAGTTTGACATATTTTCTGCAGCCTCACGTCTCTCAACAAACCATTTTTGCATTAACTCTCGGATCCACTCAATTAAGGCAGTCACTGTTATGCCACGTGCATCCTTCGCAACAGCGTTAATGCTCTCTGCAATGTTGGTGGTCATGATGTCATATCTTCTGAATGCTCCCATTGATCGAGCCCATTTTGAAAAACTAACCTCCTCCTCCAAGTATTTCGTTGCCTCCGATTTCATTTCTCACATCTTATATATTTCCCTTTGAAAGTCAGCTATGCGATACGCCTTGGCAGCAATAAAATAGGAGGCCAAGTATCCCCCTCCTTTTGTTGTATGCGATGGTATCTTATATCGTACTACCAAATTATACTTCAAGTGATGGATGCATACACCATGATATACATTAGGAAATACCTCTTTAATGGCCTTCTCGGTACTAGCATGTCGATCAGATATAAATACAAGGTTCTCAAGATCGCCAATAACTCCTCGGAGTTTTTCCATAAACCGCTTCCATGAAGCATCATTTTCAGAGTCAGCAATACCCCATGCAAGTGGAAAAATTTGGTTGTTTCCATCCTTACAAACAGCCACAAATATTGTTCCCAAGTATGCATTTTTTAAAAATGTACCATCAACTGCAATAACCGGTCAGATAGAAGACTAGAACCCTCTAATACATGGTCCAAGAGCCATGAAGAAATATTTGAAGTGCTTGCAATCGTCAATCTCCAAATGCGTGACTGTACCAGGGTTCTGTTGTTCCAATATATGACAGTATGCAGGAAGTAATTTATATGAACCCTCTGGAGTACCACGTATCAACATCAATGCATGCTCCTTAGACCGCCAAGCAGTAGGGTAAGTTAAGTCCACACCAAACTCCTCACGTATGTTTGCTTGAATTTCCTTCGGTCTATAAAGTCGACTCGCAGATGCAAACTTATTTTTTTTTATAAATTTGCCAATAATCCGAGACTTTGCTTGTCGATGACCATCGCGCAATCGATCTAATTGGCACACGTGACTTGAATCAATTCTGCGCACAATAAAATATTTCCTTGCATCTGTCGACACTGCACATAATCGCCATCGACATCTATCATCATCATATTTGATCTCAAAACGATCTTTTGTTGACCTTGACACTTTAAAGCTCCAATTACCTTTAAGTGCTACCATACTAATAGCCTGGTGAAGTTCGTCTTTGCTATCAAACAACTTTCCTACAAACATATCGTCAATTCCACTACTCGATATCTTATCTGAAATGCCCAAGTCTGATGGTGGTATTGGAGGCATAAACGCAAAGAGGTTTTCTGCCTCACAAAAATCTATTCTTCTAGCTTCAACATTTAGGGAGCTTGTCGAAACATAACAACGTCCGCCTTCTGCTAAATCATCCCCTTCTAAATTATCAACATTTCTAACATCATCATAGTCCCCTTCCACATCCCCAACATTTTCAATGTCATCACAAGTGTAATATGTATAGGTTGGGTCTTCATTATATTTCTCCTCGTTCGTTGTGTTTGGAAACCACTGCTGGAACTGATAGAGATGTATGGCTCACTTGGTTGCTACCGCTAGCTGACATAAAATGAGCATAAATTGATGGTGGATTTTGATTGAGGGGCTGTACATTATCTTCATAAATAGGAGTTCTAGAATCCACTGTTACACATAAAGGACAGTACGATCTTCTATTGGTGCTTAAAAAAAATCGAACATCACTGTCATTTCTAATCTCAATAGGCTTTAGGTTATACCTCGTTGCATCAATTTTGATTTTCAAAGTCACCTTACAGTTCACATTGTCGACTCCCAAAGTATAACATACTGCATTTAAAAGATCTTCAAAATTAATATCTTTCGGAACCGAAATTCCAAAATTACTATAATCAACATAGCTTTCTTCCCCGTCACTAGAACTCTCCCACTTTTCTCCAAAACAAATAACTATTGCATCACACTCCATATGACCTGAAAAAACAAAAAACAAAAAACAAAATTAGAAAAAGTTCACAAATGGAAAAATTAGTAAAATTATTTAAAAAAATAAAAAATTGCGCATCGCGGGCCCGAGATGTGCCCCGCGATGTGCACATTGTGCACGCCGCGGGGCCGTCTCGGGCCCGAGATGTGCCCCCGCAATGCGCACATTGTGCGCGCCGCGGGGCCATCTCGGGCCCGAGACAACCCCAAGGCCCGCACAACATGCGCATCGCGGGGGTACATCTCGGGCCGAGACGGCCCTGCAGCGCCCGCAATGCGCATGTTGTGCGCGCCGCAAGGCCGTCTAGATACCGAGATGCGCACAATGTACACACTGCTGGGCCATCTCTGGCCCGAGATGTGCCCCGCGATGCTTAAATTGATGGCGGCCGCACCGACCGCCGTCTGGTTTTCGCTAAACACACTCCAAAATTTATTTTTGACCGAATTTCAACGCCTTTTATACCATTTTAACTCATTTAGTTCGTTAATAACAACTACTTTTAACTTCAAATGTAAATTTTATTTAATTTCTAACAAATTTAAATTTTCTAACAAAGTTTAGAAAATTTACCGAAACTATTTCTTTGATTTGATTCAAAGCGATCCTCAACAACATTTTAATTTTTATAATAATAACTTTAAAAATATTCGGTCAATAAATTTTATTCAATGAAATTTTGTAAAAAAAAATAAAAAAAATTATAAATTTAATATAAAGATAAATGTGTCAAAAAATAAGTTATTTGATTAATAAAATATAATTATTTTATATTTAATTAAATAATTAAAAAATTATTTATGAACTTTTTAAGAAATTTAATTTTTAAAATTTAGGATCAATCAATTGATTGATTGACGTAATATATTTATGAAATCTTGATAATAAATCTTCTTATTGGGATAAAGGAGGGCGATGAATCTGTGTCAGTGTAATTAACGGTTGAGCACGTGCGCCCACAAGCCTTGAACTTTATAGTGGTATGTGACAAGGATCAAGAGTAATATTAATTTATTAATAATATTGCTTTTTTTTTTTATGCAACAAGGATTTAAATTTAAAAAATTTTAAGTGTTATACATCAATTCATGTAACGGTTCGTCAAATTTGGAATAGAAGATCATTCTCCGTAATTTTATTTGTATAATACTCTTTCTTCAAAAAGAAAAATTTAATTTTTATCATTTCACTACTAAGTTGCTAAGATATTTTTATTTGTTAAATCAACAAACGAATTCAGTAATTAGAAAAATCATTATTATTTCTCCTACATGGGACCTAGGATTGTTAGCAGTTAAGGGAAGTCCAATGCCCACAGTTGCATGTAATTTGGGTTTCTTCCCTAATTTAGCCTAATTAATTAAGAGCATAATATATTTCTCCAAGAACCTAACTTCCGTTTACTTATTCAATTTTCTCAACTCTTTGAATTAGACCACACCATTAACAGTCCACACAATTTGAACCCATGAACTACACCTTTTATGGCAACTCGTTTACTTCTTTTCACCCTCTCCGATCTCTCGTCTATAAATACCTCCACAATCCTCCGTTCCTTCTCCATAACCAAATCATTTATTCATATTTCCAGTGTCAATTTTACAAGCATATTCATAAGCACGAACCCATGAAGAGCCTTAAGATATTTCTCGTCTTGGCCATGCTCATGATGGCTATGGCCATTGCTCTTACTACTGCTACTACATCATCAAAAGAAGAACCAGTGATAAGTAATGATGATGATCAAACTTCTGATCCTCCTTCGGCTGATCACAGGCGAGAATTAGCGACTTCGCTTCGAGGAGCAAGCCGTTTTCGTGCTCGACGTACGAGGGTTAATGTGATGACTACATGTGACAAGTACCCTAGAGTTTGCCGCGCCAAGGGCAGCCCCGGGCCAGATTGCTGCAAGAAGAAATGTGTGAACGTGATGACGGACAGGTTCAATTGCCTCAAGTGTGGTAAGAAATGTAAGTACTGGGAGATTTGCTGCAAAGGTGAGTGTGTGAACCCCATGTCCAACAAGAAGCACTGTGGGAGATGCGGCAACAAGTGCAAGAAAGGGAGCTCGTGTACTTATGGAATGTGCAGCTATGCATAAAGTTATACTGTAGGAGATCACCTTCAAGCTAGCTAATAATATGGGAGAATACAAATATCTCTAGCTAGCAAGAGCAGCTATTGGATTTATTCATATTTATATTTATTTGCACAAAGTTTGTTACTTAATCGGTGTGAGAAATAAGGGCAAAACCTCACTTTGATGGCTTTGCGGACGTTTGAATATTCTTTAATTGTTAATTCATGTACGTGTGAAGTTCACGAGTCTTACTCATTGTATATGCTTTTATTGTTATAGCTTGCCTTAATCCGTTCAAGTAAAATAGAGGTCAAATGTTGAAGACCTTCATTATGAAAAAACTTACCATGTGCTAACACCTTCAATAACAAGCATTTTTATATGATCTTTCCTTTATCATATAGAGTTCTGCAAATAGTAACTATGAAATCGCCGATCCTATTTGTTTTGCTGGGAACAATAGCTTTAATGGTCATTTCATTGCCAACACTACATGCAGTTATAAAGGAACAAATTCATTCCAGTGAAATTCCATTGCCCAAAAATGAGGGACCATCTTATATTCTCCGAGGAACCAGTCCCTTCCTAGCTGGCAAAGCCCCCAGCCTGTGATGGTTTGTGATAAGTAACCCGAGAATTAGCCTCGCCAAGGGCAGTGCAGGGCCTGATTTCTGCAGCTGATCCACAGACAAACCCAACTGTGGGAAATGCTGCAGGAGGTGCAAATACTCTGAAATTTGTTGCCCAGTAGTGCGTGTGAACCTTCTGTCAATGAGAAGTATTGTGGCCGACGCAACAACAAGTGCAAGAAGAGAAGCTCGTGTGTTCCTTGTCTGTGCGGCAATATATTACTAATGAGGTGCTGATAATTTTCTCGTTCGGTTTATGGTAATAGCTATACGAGGCAAACGTGCATGCAACATGGAGAAAAGTCGATGGTATGTAGGAGGTACACGTCATCATCCGTACAAAAAATTTATAAAATTTTATTTATATTAAAAATCATTGAATAAATTGATAGTTATAATCTTACAATTATTCAAAATGTCTTTTCTTTATTTTGTCTTATGTATAGATAAAAATGATATTGTAAATTATGTTTGCATTTTATAACATATTAATGTTTGCATCTGAAAATTTTTAGTAGTTTATTAAATAGAAAATGAGAGCTTTCTTTTTATTTATTTGTTTATTTTATTTAAACTCCATTCAAAGTGAGAAATTAAAGAGAATATATTTTATTATAAATATAAATTGTACAATAGAATTTATATAACTTATTACAAAATAAAAAAAATAATATATATAAAAAAATAATATTTTATATTAATAACATTTATATATGGTAGGAGAGTATAAATAAATTATTCTGAAATTATTTTAGAATTATTATTTAATTCTACCCTATCTTACTCTAAGATGGCGCAGTAGAAGCAAGTATGAGTTTAGAGATTAGAGTATAAAAACGGTGTGAAAGTAGAGATTTAGTAAAGATATCAGTAAGTTACTCTTCAGATGAGATGGAGTGGAGTATAATAATGTCTTGAGAAAGGTGTTGCCAAACAAAATGACAATTTGTTTCAATATGTTTAGTCCGCTCATGAAACACATCATTGTGGGCAATTTAAATAGCACTTTGATTGTCATAATAAAGAGGTGTAGCTCTAATGTGAGAAATACCTATATCTTTAAGAAGCCAGCAGAGCCAGACAATTTTTTGGATAGTATCTGTAAGAGTACGGTATTCAGCTTCAGTGCTCGAGCGAGTAATAGCTATCTATTTCTTACTTTTTCATGAAAGAAGAGAATCACCCAAGAAAAGATAAAATTTAGTAGTTGATCGTCGATCTGTAGGATTACCCGCCCAATTCGCATTAGCATAAGCTCATAACATAAGAGAAGAGTGAGCCGAAAAATAGAGACCATGAAAAAGTGTACCTTTGAAATAACGTAGGATATGAAGAACTGCTGCATAATGAGAGGTACGAGGAGCGGCCATAAACTGACTGACAACATGAACAACTTAAGCAATGTCTGGGCAAGTAACTATAAGATAGAACAAACTACCAACCAATTGACGATAGAGGGTAGCATCACTGAGAAGAGTACCATCAGAGAATCAGAGTTTGACATTAGGCTCTAGAGGAGTGGAAGCAATCTTACTGTCTGTCAACCCAGCTTTAGCAAGTAGATCGGATGCATATTTAGCCTGAGAAAGATAATACCCAGTAGAGTCGGATAGTACTTCAAGGCCAAAGAAATAACTAAGATTGCCAAGATCTTTCATTTCAAAGTGTTGTTGAAGAAAGTTCTTAAGAGTGGAAATACTAAGAAGATCATCACCCGTGATAATCATATCATCAACATAGATAAGAAGGAGAACACAACTTTGTGCTGTCTTGCGGACAAAAAGAGTTAAGTCATTGGGACTAAACTGAAAATCATGCTAAAGAATAGTCCCACTAAACTTTGCAAACCATGCACGAGGAGCTTGTTTAGGACCATATAGAGCACGACGAAGTTTACAGATTTTTCCTGGAGGATGTAGATAACCAGTAGGAGGCTTCATATACACTTCTTCAGTGAGATCACCATTGAGGAAAGTATTTTTTATATCCATCTGATATAATGGCCAACTACGAACTGCAGCAATAGCCAATAAACTTCGAACATAAGTAAATCTAGTAACTAGGGCAAAATTTTCTTCATAATCAATTCCATATTCTTGAGTAAAGTCTTTGGTTACAAGATGGGCTTTATAACACTCAATAGATCCATTAGATTTGGTCTTGATGTTGTACATCCATTTGCATCAAATGACAGTTTTATTAGATAGAAGAGTAACAAAATTCCAAGTATGCGACTTCTCAAAGGCCTGCAATTCTTCAATCATTGCTTATTGTCAAACAGAATTAGAACTAGCATCAGAATATGATTGAGGCTCATATAAAGAAAGGGTATTAGAGAAACAGTGATAATCACGAAGTTTAATAGAAAGTTCTCTTACCTGAGATGAACGACGAAGAGAGGGTATAGAGGAGGCTTTAAAGATGTTGAGAGCAGATCCTTCAGACGAGGTAGAAGGCCCATAAGTAGGCGTCATTTCAGCTTACTCACCTGTATGAAACTCAGAAGAAATATCTGTAGGTGAAGTATAGGAAAAAAGATCAATAAAATTATCTGTAAAAGATTATAACATAGAAGGAGACACAGATTTAAAGTTAGATACAGAGGAAAACATTGTATGCTTGAGAAATACTACATGGCGACAAACACGAAGACTGTTAAATATAGGATCCCAACACTTATAACCTTTATGTTCGATCCTGTATCCCAAAAAGCAACATAATCGAGTACGTGGCTCAAGTTTAGTATGCTCATGTTTTTGAAGTAGGACAAAACAAATATAACCAAATACTTTGAGGAGTTTGTAATTAGGTGGAGTTCTATAAAACGCTCATAATGTGACTTGTTCTCTATAACATGAGAAGGAATACGATTAATGGTAAAGATAGCGGTCAAAGCAGCTTCTCCCTAAAAACTTTTAGGATAAGAGGAAGAGATAAGAAAAGCACGAGTAGTATCTAAAATGTGTTTGTGTTTACGTTCAGCTCTCCCATTTTTCTGAGATGTACCAGGACAAGACCTTTGACATATAGTACCGTGTTCCTGTAAAAGATTTAAAAAATCAGAATCTCTATACTCCATAGCATTATCAGTGCGAAAAACCTTAATAGGACATGAGAACTGAGTTTTAATCATATAAGCAAAATCTCGGTAAATTTTAGTAAATTCGGATCGTTGTTTCATAAGGAACAACTAAGTATACCGAGAATAGTCATCAATGAAGATCACAAAATATTTGGATCCTCCCATTGTGAGATTTAGAGAAGGACTTCATATATCAGAATGTATAAGATCAAATAGAGCATGAGAGGCAGTAGTACTATTATCAAAAGGTAAGGCTAGTTGTTTAGGTAAGGCTAGTTGTTTAGCTAAAAGACATGTAAGACAACCATCTTTATTATCAGAAACAATACCTAAATGACCACTGAATACTAGAGATTAAATGCGATTGACTGACGCATGACCCAAAGGAGAGTGTGAAAGATGTAATGAAGGCACTGAAGAGGTAGATGCTGCAGACGAAGGATATAGAAAAGATAGATCTAAAGAAATAAGTTCATATAGACGTCCAACCTTACGGCCTATCTTAAGCGTCTAATCAGTCTTTGGATCCTGTACATAATAACTAGAAGTAGTAAACATGACATTAAGACTAAGTTCGCAAAAGATTTAATGTAAGGTTAGGAATAAAAAAAGTGTCCGATACAGAGAGATTATGGCAAGATACTTGACTAACATGATTAACTTCCATGAGAGAACCATTAACAATTTGAATATATGGTAAATAAAAATTAAGAGTTTTAGAGGAGAAAATTGTAAGATCAAAAGTCATGTGATTATAACACGCAGAGTCAAAATACCAAGCAGAATTACCTAAAATATTAGAAGAAGCAGAAATTAAAGGTTTATTAGAATTAGAAAGGAGTAGACGGAGTAAAGATTCAAGGTTATTAGGGAAACGATTCACACTATCCAGTGCAATAGTAATAGCAGGTGACACGTCCAGAATATAGGAGTTTATTCCTAGATGCAGGATTGTCGAAGTAATAAATAACCTGATGAGAACGGAGTCGATCCACAGAGAAGTAGAATTAAAATTATAAATTATAAACACTTTTAAGATAATTAATGCAACATAAGATGTTTGCAAATATTAATTTAATTAACCAATTCAAATAAAAAGCTAAGGTTAGGGGGATCTACTATTGGCATAAGAAGTAAGAATATATTTAACTTTTTTTATAACTCAATTGGAACCCTCACACAAAGGAGGTTCCAACCAAAAAATATAATAATTAAAGTTCATCATCATTTATATATTGATTAGTATTTATTTATATTAATTATTATACACCAAATCTTATAAATGGGTTTAAGTATTTATTATGCCAATCTTTATATTTGTCTACAATAAATCAAGACTCCCACTTTACAAGAAATGTTATATACACCAAATCTTGTAAATAATTTCAAGAATTTATTGTGCCAAATATAAGGTTTGTCAATAATAAATCAAGAATCACTACTTTAGAAGAAAATGTATTAATTCTATAAACAAAATAAATACATCATATATAAACTTTCATAACTTAAAAATGAAGCATTAAATTCATGAATAAATATTAAACATATCTTATTACCTTACCAAGAGCTTCACATTTTCACCTTAACTTAAAGAAAATTATTTGGACATAATAAAACTAAAGAAAAAGAAAAGAAATGGAAGAAGAAATAACATGATTTAATAGTAAACAAGAGAAATAAATTTACAAAGAAATGGATACAAAGGACAAGTATTTTGAACTAAATTCTAACTTTCTAATTACCACCTTTAGGCATAAACAAGCCACTTATTTATAGAAAAACATGGATAAATCGAGACAAATTTGGAGGAAACCACTTTGTTGATGAAAGTCAAGAATGGTGGCAAAATAATTTGCATTGATTATCACTATGACACCCACTTGATTATCCAATTTGGAATTGATGTGATCCGAATTAGCTGTCACTCAAAACATCAAAGTTGTAGATACGTCTCTTATCTTTCCAAATTAAGTGATCTCATATGTATTAGATACGTATTTCTATAGTTATGGATCAAATACTGATGACTGTTCAAACTAGGCATGTACTGCAGATCAGTTCTGTTCTAGGCCATTTGCAACCTCTAAACACTCGAATTTCAAATGCTTTGAGAAATATAATATGTTAGTTCATTGAGTCAGATCTTCACAGGATCAAGAATCATCACAATTAGATCTTTAGGTAGAAAGTTATGCCCATTTTACCGAACCTACCACAAAACAGTTAAAAGATAATTAGGTATAATATTGTAAACATACTTAAGTTAAGAATTAAATACACTAGTAATACAAAACAATTATGTAAAACTCTTATTAAATGTGTAATTTCAAGTGTTCATTAACAAGTTCTGTAAAAGTAACACTTTAAGATAGTTTAGGTATGTGGCATTATTTAGTAGAGCAGAACCAACAGAATAACATTGAGAAGTACCACACTTATTTATAAATTTCACATTTTTTTTTTTACTAATGACAACTTAGTCCCTATATTTGTCTAATTATAAGTTAACCCCTAAACGTTTAATAATTATAAATTAACCCATAAATTTTGTATTAATTATAAAATGATCCCTAAACTTTTCTAAAATTATAAAATGACTGCTAAAAATATTATAATTGCAAAACAACCCCTTAACTATTAGAAATTTAAAAAATCCCTAAAAGAATAAAAAATTATGATTTGACCTTAAAATACTAAAAACTTTACAAATAGGCCCTTAACAGAAAGTCGTAAACTTCAGGTGGCGCGTTCAGCCTGCTTCGATCTCCAATTGGTGTAAACTCGGTGGCGTTTGAATGGCCAGTGACTGCGGATTCTTTTGGTCTGGGCGATGTCGGTCACATCGCCATAGAACGGCCGGCATCTGAAGTGACAGTGGCCGATGGAAGTGGTGTTTTGGCAGCGCATCTGGCGATTTTTGACCTCGGATTAACCCATCATCGATGGCGTTGAATGGCCGATGACTGGGGATTCTTTTGGTCTGGGCAGTGTCGGTCACATCACCATAGAATGACCAAGATCTAAAGTGACAATGGACGGTAACAGTGGTATTTTGGCGGTGCATTCGGTGATTGCCGACCTCAGATTGGCGCGTCGTTGACAGTGTTCAAACGGTCGAAGGATTCTGAGCAATTTGACATGGGTGGTGGCTAACACGGCAATATGTCAGAGTTTTCTTGCGACTTTTTAAAAAACTCCGGTGGATTTCGTCGAGTTTTGAAAAAAAATTCCGATAAATCTTCGGCTAAACAAAGTGACAGTGAAAAAACTAAAACTCTGATACCATGTGAGAAATATAAAGAGAATATATTTCATTGTGAATATAAACTGTACAATGGAGCTTTTATATAGGTTGTAACCTATTACAAAATAGAAAAATAACATACATAAGAAAATAATATTTTACATTAAAAATATGTATATATAATAGGAGAGTATAAAGAAATTATTCCGAAATCATTCTAGAATAGTTCCAGAATTATTCCTTAATAGTTATGATCAACCATGAAGATTAAGTTAGTCTAATTACCAGTAAAAAATTAATGGAAAGAGATTATTTTGACTATATAACCTCCGAGCTGGTATGGTTAGAAGTAAAGGGGAGGTATATCATATCCCCACAGTTGAATGTAATTGGGTTTCTTCCCAAATTTGCCTAATTTAAAGTATAATAAATTTCTCCAAGAACCTAACTTTGTTTACTACTAGTTTCTCAACTCTTTGAATTAGACTAATCCACTAACAGTTTACACAATTTGAACCCATAAACTACACTTTTTATAGCAACCCGTTTACTTCTTTTCTCCCTTTCTACAAGCCTTTAATCTTCTCCATATCCAAATCAACAATTCATATACATTTCTATCAATTTCAAAGTGCGATTCTCTCTCTGGCACAGAAATATTTCAATCATATATATATATATATATATAATAAGCTGATGAAATGCATGCCTTAAGATATCCCTTGTCTTGGCCATACTCGTAATGGTTATGGTCATTGCTATTACTACTGCTACTACAATATCAACAGAAGAACCAATGAGTAATTTCAATGAAACTTCTGATGCTAATCCTTTGTCTGATAGGCGACAATTAGCATCTTCGCTCTGAGGAGCAAGTGGCTTTCGTGCTCGACGTACAAGGGTTTAATGTGAAGACTACATGTGACAAATGCCCTAGAGTCTGCTATGCCAACAGCAGCCCAGGCCAGATTGCTGCAAGAAGAAATGTGTAAAGATGCTGACAGATAGATTCAACTACGGCAAGTGTGGTAAGAAATGCAAGTATTTGGAGATTTGCTGCAAATGCAAATATGTGGACACAATGTCCAACAAGAAGCACTGTGGGAGATACAGTAACAAGTGCAAGAAATAGAGCTCATGCACTTATGGAATGTGCAGCTGGGCATAGAACTTTGTATGAGACATTCTATCTAGCAAATTAAAATGAGAGAGAGAGAATACAAATAGCAAGAGCAGCTAGCTACGAATTCATTTATATTATAGTTGTTGAAAAATTGGTGATTCAACAATCTTGGTTGGACAAGAATTAAGATAAATACCAAAGTGGACAGTCACAAGAAGTCTAGAACGTGTGGAACACGTATGGAGAAGTCTAGGATATGTGGGACACAAAAGGAGAAGCGAAACGGGACTCAAAGACGCGAAGGAAGTGAAGAAAATACGGGAGAAAACCGTTAGGCTTGAGCACCGCAATGCCCATCACAGAAGTAGTGTTGGGTCCTCAGCACCACGGCAATGGACGCGATTTCAGCCAGCGCCACGAGGCTTAGGGACGAACGCCGCAGTGCCATAACACGTGAGGATGTCTATTTTTATTCCAAATTTTGAGTTTTGAAAAGTTTTGAACTTCTAAAACAAGTGAACTTTTACTCCAACAAGAAATAGGGTTAGTATGCACGAATACACCCTATATAAACACTTGTAAACCCTTTAGTTGAGATTAAGCATTAAGAGAGACTCTAAGAGAGGGGAAGAACTAGGTAGACACTAAGTGCTTGTGTGCACTAAGGTGGAACCGTCGTTTAGGTGATCATTGCTCGTAGTAGAGTAAGGGATCACTAAACATTATCTCTTTTTAAGGGTTATTCAAATTGAATTGTCCTTGTAAAATCTCTAGAGAGTTAATAAGAGAGGCTAGGATCCTTTGATCTACCGTGGACATTGACAATTGGCCGAACCATGTAAGATTGTGTTGTGCTATTTTATATTCTACTTTGGATTCTTGCTATTTTACTTTATTAACAAGTTATTCTGCTGCACAAGGAGGTTAGGGTTCTAGGTTGAACTTGAGGTTCTTCGCTTCAATATAACCTCAAGAGGGAGAAGGGCGTTTCCTCCCTCAACAAACTGGTATCAGAGTTAAAGGTTCGATAATACACACCTAGGGTATTTAAACCATGGCTGCAATCAAGCAAGAAATAAAGAAGTTCAATGGGATGAATGACTTCAATTTTTGGAGGAAGAAGGTTAGGGCTCTACTAGTGAAGGAAGGATTAGACTCAGCTTTGGAGGAAGCCAGCTCCTGAACTAGCGATGAGACGACAACCTTAAAGTCTAGACAGAAAGATTGGGACACGATTCAAAAAAAGGCTCACAGCACCTTATTTCTAGTATTGAGCAATGAAGTATTACGGGACGTTAGTGATGAAGAAACCGCTTTGGGGCTATGGAAAAGACTCGAGGCATTGTACATGAAGAAGTCTCTTGCAAATAGACTTATTGTGAAAAAAAAACTACATCAGCTAACAATGCACAAGGGAACTTCATTGAGAGTTCACATTGACGAGTTCAATAAGATCATTATATGTTTTGAGCAACTGGGCATCAAGATTGAGGATGAAGACAAAGCCATTATCTTGTTAAGTTCGTTGCCAAAGAGCTATGAGAGCTTTGTGGATACGCTGTTGTATGGTAAGGAGTCTTTAACAATGAATGACATCAAGGCATCATTGAACTCAACAGAATTAACAAAGAGATCTGAGTCTGAGAGTGAAGCAGCATTGCTTGCACAAAGAAGGAAGAACAACCAATCAATGAGGAGATCCAAGAAGTGTTTCTTTACTAATAAGGAATAGCACTTTGTAAAGGATTATCTGAAATCAAAAGGCCAAGGAGGGTGGGCTGCAATCGGTACCGAAGTTGTAAACACGTTGGTAGCTTCAAGAGGAAAGTACGCTGGCAAATGGATACTAGAATCGGGGTGCAGCGTCCATATGTATCTCGATAGATCGATGTTTATCAACTATAAAGCCAAGAGAGGTAAAGTTCTAATGGGGAATGACATGACTTGTGAGATCATGAGAGTTGGTGACATAAGGCTGAGGATGCAAAGTGGAGAAATTAGGGACTTACATTGTGTAAGGCATGTTCCTAAATTGAGGAGGAACTTGATATTCCTAGGCAAGCTCAATAAGGAAGGGTATTTAGTTAGAGCGAAAAAAGAAAAACTAAGGGTAAAGAAAGAACTTATAAGGTTTGAGGGTGAAAAGCATAATGTGAGGCTTTATGTGCTTACTGGGATGGCCATAAGTGACCTAACGTAGGGTGTTGGGATAATGCAGACCACTAGGCAACATCCAAACCGTGCTTACCGAGGTGATGAGGGTTGAAAAGGAGTGCAACGCATCCATACCCTATGTAAGGTGCACCAATGCCTTTAGAGACCAAAGTCACTAGCCCGGGGAAAGTTAAGTCTTGGTGGAAACTTAACTGGACTCAACTCTAGGTGATAGAGTATTGGTGTGGATCAGATCCCGAAGCCTTCTTATTTGGAATATTTTGAATCAAGGAAGGGTTTGTTGGAAAATTGGTGATTCAACAATCTTGGTTGGACAAGAATTTAGATGAATACCAAAGTGGAGAGTCACAAGAAGTCTAGAACGTGTAGAACACGTATGGAGAAGTTTAGGACATATGGGACACGAAAGGTGAAGCTAAACGGGCCTCAAACATACGAAGGAAGCGAAGAAAACGCGAGAAAAAGCTGTCAGGCTTGAGCGTCGCGGCGCTTAAAGCTGAGCTCCGCGGCGCCCATCATAGAAGCCCAGCTCACAGAAGCTTCGCGTTCGTCCCTGGACACCCATCATAGAAGCTCCGCGGCGATTTCGGCCAGCGCCGCAGCGCTCAGAGATGAACGCTGCGGCGCCAGAACGTGTGGGGATATCCGTTTTTCATTCGAATTTTGAGTTTTGGAAAGTTTTGAACTTCCAAAACAAGTGGACTCTTATTCCAACAAGGAATAGGGTTAGTAGACACGAAATACACCATATATAAATACTTGTAAACCTTTTAGTTGAGATTAAGTATTAAGAGAGACTCTAAGAGATGGGAAGAACTAGGTAGACACTAAGTGCTTGTGTGCGCTAGGGTGAAACCATCGTTTGGGTGATCATTGCTTGTGGTAAAGTAAGAGATCACTAAACATTAGGTCATTTTGAGGGTTCTTTAAATTGAGTTTCTCTTGTAAAATTTTATTATTTTATTTGATTAATAGGTTATTCCGTTATGTAAGGAGGTTAGGGTTTTAAGTTGAACTTAAGATTCTAAGTTAAACTTAAAATTCTTGACTTTAACATAATCTAAAAAAAGAGAGAATGTCATTTCCTTCCTCAACAATAACAATGTTTAAAATTTGTTAATTTATTTGAGAAATACGGGCAAAGCATCACCTTTGATGGGATTTGCCAATGTTTGATTAATTTTTTAATTGTTAATTCATGAAGGTGTGAAATTCGTAAGTGTTACCCATATTGTGTGTGTGTGTGTGTATATTTTGTTATAGCTTGCTTTCAAATTGTTCAATGCTTTGTTATAGCTTTGCCAATGTTAGATAACAGTGTATGCGTTGATCCACAAGTTCAATGGGGGACAGCAAGCTAATTTATTGTTATAAACTATTTATTTTATATAGTTCTCAGAAAATGTTTACTTAGTTTAATAGTAATAAAATACATTATCATTATGTTTCAAGAAAAGAAAGAACTCATTATCATTACGGCAAAGGCACTAATAGAGACTTAATTTTTATTAACGATAATAAGATTTTACAGAACAATTACGTCAAATCGAATTTAATGAAGCGAAGGAGTGACTGGATTTTCTTGCTCTCCTATAATTGCAAAGAAAACCAAAGAGAATTTTCTCTCTCAAAGCGCTTGAATTTTATACAAGAAGTTTCTTTCAATTCACAGGTGGTCGATCTCTGTAGATATATTGATCAAATTGAAGACTATTTTGACCTATATTTGTACAGCTCAGTTGGTGAAGATCAGGAGATCAACCACTTTTGATTCGGTCTTAAACCAAAGAAAATTAAGAAGAATCAAATTTAATACGAGGAAATATATGTTTATGTTGTAATTGCTGCACTCTCATCATTCGTGGTAATATTTTCTTAATCACATCTAATTAAGGATGCAAATACTTCTCCAATATCGCACCGTTTCCTTTTCTAAGATGTTAAAAAACAAATAGCATCACCCTTTATATTATCTCCAATAATAATCAAGAACTCTATAAATAAGCTGAACTTATATTCATTCATAACAAATTCTACACAATTCTTCCTGTGCATTGTTATTCAAAAGCTTTTAATAAATTATCCCTTGTAATTAATCTATTTGTCTCTCTCTAAAATTATTATAGAAAGTATTTTCTGTGTTTATGATGTTAAGCAAAATTGATAAATTTGCATAATGAGAACGCTGAAAAGCAAATATTGCCGCCACTTACATCAACCAAATATAAACTAACAACTTCCTCAAGAACATTCTTCACCGGCCATATCCATATCCATGTCCATTGAAAAATTGAAATTTAGATACTCTAAGTTGCTAAGTATTATACGATTTTCATCTATCTAGATACAATGCTTAAATTTGCCAAGTCAACGAGCCAAAGAGTGCTTGTGCAGTCACGTTTAGTGTAGCTTCAAAATCTTACCAACCAACAAAAATATTTAGCCCCTAAATCGTGTGCTCCACCTACTCATTTCCTATATAATTTTCTCTCTTATCTATTTTGAACTTCATCCCCACGATTCTGAAACCCATCAGCCATGGCTTCCATTAGCACTCTCATATTCGTTTTATGTCTTTTGGAAAACTTTGCTTCAACCCTACATGCATATTCGCTAGAGGGCTACTTGCCCCAACCTGTGAGCAGCAATAACAAAGTGATGAATGTAATAGATTCATGCTGGCGTAACAAGGCAAATTGGGCTACTAATCGCAAAGCTTTGGCTGACTGCGCGGTGGGGTTTGGCAAAAACGCCATCGGAGGCAAATATGGCGCGATTTATGTAGTCACCAACCCTTCTGATGACCCCGCAAACCCTAAACCAGGCACGCTGAGGTACGGTGTTATTCAGTCAAAGCCGCTGTGGATCACTTTCGCTAGAGACATGGTCATTACTCTCAAGAATGAGCTGTTGGTGAACAGTTTTAAGACCATAGATGGGAGAGGAGCTAAAATTGAGATTGCATATGGGCCATGCATAACAATACAAGGTGTTAGCCATGTGATTATACATGGGATTAGCGTTCATGACTGTAAGCCGGGGCCAAGTGGGCTTGTTAGGAGCAGTCCTGATCATGTTGGTCACCGCCGAGGCTCCGATGGAGATGCCATTGATATCTTTTCGTCTTCAAATATTTGGATTGATCATTGCTATCTTGCTCGCTGTACTGATGGCCTAATTGATGTCATTCATGCTTCCACCTCGGTCACCATCTCTAACAACTACTTCGAACAACATGATAAAGTAGGCTCATTTTTTAGGGTTTATGGTTTTGTACGTTGTAATTATTTCGTTTTGTACGTTAGATAGACCTCTAATTAACCAAGTCACATTAATTTACAGGTGATGCTGCTTGGACACAATGATCAATTCACTGCAGATAAAATAATGAAAGTTACAGTAGCATTCAACCGTTTTGGCCCGGGACTTATTGAAAGAATGCCAAGGTAAGGGAGAAAATTAAAACCAGTGTCAAATTTTGGTAATTTTAGGGAAAAAATTTAAGAAATCTTACATGGATTGAGCTTAATGCTTTCAGGGTCAGGATAGGCTATGCTCATGTTGCCAATAATAGATATGATCAGTGGAAGATGTATGCAATTGGTGGCAGTGCTAATCCCACCATTTTAAGTGAAGGGAACTACTTCATAGCTCCAAATGATCGTGATTCCAAGCAGGTAAAAACAATATCACAGGCAGCATTTTATGAGCAAGACAAAATACTCGAAATATTATGTTAGTATATATATAAATTAGTAAGTGGGGATGTTTGCATATTTTTAATATGTAGACTTGATCTATATAGTCTTATATAAGTTTCAATAATATTGTTTAGCTATTGCATAACTTTAAAACGGCGTTGTTTTCAACTAAATAACATTATATTAGTTAAATCTATATTTTAAATATGCAAACATCTGCACTCTCTCTCTCTCTCTCTCTCTCTATATATATATATATATAGAGAGAGAGAGAGAGAGATAAAAGATTGTGATCACTGTTTTTCTTTGTTACAACAGGTTATATATATATATAGAGAGAGAGAGAGAGATAAAAGATTGTGATCACTGTTTTTCTTTGTTACAACAGGTTACCAAGAGAGAATCTTACAGTGGTTATAAAAGCTGGAAATGGAGAACTTCTAAGGATGTGTTTTTAAACGGTGCTTATTTTGTTCCATCTGGGTATGGAAGCTGTGCACCAAATTATTCACGTACTCAATCATTTACTGTTTTACCAGGAGCTATGGTTCCTGCTTTAACAGCTAATGCAGGTCCCTTGCGCTGTGTTCCTGGAAGACCATGTTGATATGATGATTAAACATTAATTTCAACATAACTATTGTTTAATTTTTACTTTTTCTTGTTATTTTCTCTCTTTTTCTTTTCTGGGTCTCGGGAGAGTGCTAGATTCCAGCTTGAAGATCTCACTTACCTTGTAGCACTTGAGTGTTGATGTTATTGTATGGAAATCCTGGTTTACATACTTGTTTGTATTTTGAGAAAATCTTGTATCTGAACCCAATGGATGTTAATATAACTACTGGTATTGTGAATGGATTTGTTAAAAATATTCTGTCTCTTTCACCCTTTTTTTTTATTGAAATTGTTTCTTTTTCTTCCATTTTTCTGTTTAAAATATTGCATCTTTATATTATTATTCAACACATTAAGAATTATAAGGTGTAAATTTTTGCATTTTTTTTTATAAAAAAAATCAGATTATGATGGGTTCTTAATGTGAAGAGTTGTTAAAAGAATATAAAAATCTTGATTTCTAATGCAGTGGCAATGCAACTTTTTGTGTCAAAACTGCACAAATTTTTGTGGGTATCTAGTGCTCTAGATGTCGAAAATTATTGATCCAAATTTGAACAAAATTATTCAACATATATAAAGTAAGAGACAAACGTGACAAAGAGAATTTAAAATACAAAAGAAAAGAAAAAAGAGAGAGACAGCAAACTGTACTGTAAAACTGGATCATGGGTTCTTTCAGCATTGTGCATAAACAAAGAAACGTAAGCTATCAAGGAGGCTTGTTAAAGTGCAAAAAACACAAAAGAAGAATAAAGAAAATGTTTCCCTCACTTTGATTGATATTGTTTTCAGAAAAGTCTATTCTCATTGCTTTGAACCCCACATGTCACTGGTGCCTTAGCTCTCACTTTTCTAAAATGCCACACAGCAGCTCCGATTCCTATAGCCCCAGCCGCTGAAACTCCAGTCACAGCCCCTGAGAACATTTATATAAGATGCAAATTTATCTTAAACTTTCAATTCAGAATGAAACATAAAATAAATAAAAATGTGTAATATTTTTCACCTGCAATCACTCCTGCCTTGCTATGCCTAGAAATTTCATGATCTGCAAAATCAAACCAAGTTATACTGTTAAAATATTTTCTTATCAACTACAAATCATTTGTTTGTGTCCGTTCAGGAGAGGATCTTAATCCAGTTATTAATCGGATTAGTGGTAATTCATAAAAATGTGTACGTAGCAAAACACAAACAAACCTTTACAAAAGGTGGTGGAATTTCCCTTGGCACATAGACACAAGAAATTTTGTGTTTCTGTAACAAATCCGCAAGTCCCGCCACCCTTTGTCATGTCCTGGCACTGAAGGCAACTTGTAGTCACCGGAATGTCGAAATCGACTCGGATTCCATACTCTGCAACTTGATCATATGGAGGAATAGTTCCAACATTTCTCCAATAAATGCTAGTATAAGAAGCGCAATACTTGAGCATTAACCTTAAAGACTCGGTAGCTTTAGGGTAATAACCGCAGCAAGAACTCGCATGCAGAGCAGATGCACATTCCGGCAAGTGCCTGCAAAGATAGCTAGAACTATCACAGGATGAATCACAACGTTCAGGGAACCGCTCACAGAATATAGGCTTTGGCTCAACGATCACGTTATCTTCACTACAGTTGAAGAAGAGATAGTCATTCTGTGAAGAGAGTGAGAAATGCGTGCTTGTGTCAAGGCTAAATGGCCTTGTTGGACGTAAGTTATCTCCATCTTGGCAATTCCACATGAATGGATCGCTGATAAGGAGGTGGGGATCTGAGTAGCTTATGCTACGAACTGGATACCGGCCGGACGGCGTTCGGAGCTCAAGCTTGCCATAATCTGAGCAAACAAGCATGCGTCTGTAGTAAGGGCTGCCGCAGCCATCATCAATGCCAAAAGGGTAGTTGATTGGAATGTCACCACAAAAGGTTCTGCAAAGGCTTGCTTGGGCTGTTGATGAGAAATTGAGAAGCAGTGGCAAGACTAGTAGAATTATTAGGAACTTATGTGAATAATAATAACAATAAGAGCAAGAAGATGAAGAAGATTTGGTGATGAAGAGAGAATCCATTAGGGTTTATGATAGATGTTGGTGTTAAGTTGGTGTCTCTAGTGGGGATTTAATTGTATGGTCTAAGAAAACAAAAGGCTAGTCAGTTGAGTAAAGTAGAGTCTATAAATTAGAGAATCTTGAAGTGTTTGTTTTATAATCTCTCTCTCTCTCTCTCTCTTTTTCTCTCTTTAGTATCTTTTGTCCATTTGCTTTGTTTTTGCTTTGTGCTTTTGCAGTTTGCTTTTTCTGATTGTGGAAGGTTGTGGAGAGAAAAGCATACTAATTAAGCTTAGTAGTAATGATGAATAATAATGTGATTTCTCAATTATTAAAAAAAGAGTGAAGGTAATTAGATGTCCCTATTAAAAGAAAAGTTTTCTTAAATTACTTCCATTAAAATTAGTTGGAATTATATTGAGCTCTTTGCTTTTCTTGCTTCGAGCTTAACATTGATATCAAGTCAAAGGCTCAATTGATATGTTAATAATTCATTAGGAAACCTTGGTATCCGATTTTTACTATCAAAATTGCGGTGAAAGGAGGCAATGCATGAGCCTCAGCCCAACTCTAAACCCATTAGTTAGTCATGGACTAATCAGCAGTGGCTGAATTGGGTTTATCACGGCCCAGCTCAAGCCATTCTTATTGCCAACTCTGGCACTTTAATTTTATTTTTAAAAAAATCTTACCTCTAAAGATTTAACAATTTTTCAAAACTATCTATAAGATTTAACAAATTTGAAACTGGTTTTGTGTTAAATCCAGTGAGATCAACAAATCTAATCATATAGGCCGACTTTAAAGCATAATTTTCATTGCTTATACTCTATAATGCATAATCAAGATCATCAGGGTTTTGACCAAATGAATTTATTTTTCTGATAAGGTTTGTTCATCACAAGTTTAGAATTGGGGTCATCGCAAATGGAGTCAAAACTTGGAAAGACAAAATTCTTTTCATGTGTTAGCTCAGCCAATTGTATATGTTGTAAAGACTAGAGAAAATGAAGACAAATATATAGTCAAATCAAATGAGTTGCATTGTCAATTCAGTTTTGAAAATTCTCTCTGAAAATGCCATTTCAGAAAAATTAAACCAATCACATTGTGACTTGTTTATATACCATTGTTGTCTAGTCTATTCTTCCTATTTCTATATAAATATCTCGGTTTCATTTCTGGAAAACTATGTGATAACGATGGAAAAATATATATTTTATTTTTTTAGTTTGTCATCCAACTACATTAAATAGAATTTATAAATCTCTAACTTAGGAATTTGACTGTGGTAATTAGAATTAAGAAATGCTATTGCGTTAATAGTTTCAATAATAAAGATTTACAGTGTATTTATTCTTTTACTTAAATAAAATTTTAAATTTGGCCCCCCTCTTCTTCATGTCAAGCAGGAAAAAAAAACTATTATAACCGAAAAATGAATTTGAGCAAAGATTTGGGTATATTATGAAAAGTGGGTCATTCTTAAAATAAAATAAAAAAAAAAGCAAAACTTTCGTTCAACAAGCACAAATACAAAAATAAGAATTTTTAAAAATAAAAACCTCCAATATCTTTGGAATAAAATTTCTCCGAGGAACAACCGAATCAAAACAAAGAGCTAATTTAATTAAATTATGATTTATCACATTTGCTCCTTTAAGAACAAAAAAACACTTTTAAAAGAGCAAAAAAATTAAAAAAAATTAAAACACTCATGAATATCCTTAAAAACAAAACTAATTTTGAATCAAACAAATTATTAGACAAAATATAGTGAATTCGCATCTAATTCAACTATAATCGAATCAAAATTTAAATCCAATAGAACAACCAAACCTCTAAGAATAGCCAATGCTTTAGTAATCAAAATGGATAACAAATCATTATACTTCTCAATCTTGGATAAAACTACAACCCCAAAATAATTTTGAACCACTAAACTGAAACTCGTAACACCACGATAAACTTCCCTCGAAGCATCTGAATTAATCTTAATGCACCTAATAAGGGGTAGCCTCCACTGCTACCTTAAACCCACTTTGGCATAATGTACCTTGGCCTAATTATTCTAAAAATCCTCCACAAAATCTCCCACCACTTATTGCATTAATATTCATTATTCTTTTGCCATTAATTCATTGGGTTTTCACATACTAGATACATTATAACATAATGCTAAGGAAGTCAAGATCATCATCTTTAAGTTATACATGAGATAAAAAAAATTACACAAAGATATTTTATAAGAACATTTAATGCCAATCATAAAATTGTACCAATCATGCACCTTTTTCAAAGAATGATAAAGCCAAAGTGTATGAATTGAATTTTCAACTTCCCCACCACCCTTAGGCATGACTTATCTACTAGAACATGGTGGCGATTCAAATAAGCCTCTGTAGGATCCAATCATAAGCTATTTTCTATAAAAAAAAAACCTTAACTTTTGGTAGAATCTTGAGCTTTTAATAACGTTTCCATTAATCACTAACTACCGACTTTTTAAAATTACTTGCCAATCTATTCATTTAGCAAGTAAGCTAGTAACCAAAATGTATGTACCTTAATTGTCATAATGCCACATAATACTATCCACATGATTCAAAATGGGGTGTGGGAGAGAGAACCTTAAAAAATCTTGTTACTCCTCTAAAAAGAAGAAAATTCAAATCATATCAACCTTCTACCCCCCTCCCCCTCTCATACTGCCGCGAAGTCAAGATAAGATCTGAAATTTTTGCATGCTTAACCAACTTATGCGTGAATTGATAAGAGTTAATTAAGTCTAATATTTTTATCTTTTAAACTTAATATTTGTTCGTAAAAATTAAGATTATTTAACTTTTTGACATAGTTTATTATTATTATTGTAGGTTTAGAGTCAATAAACCAAATAGGGTCGAAACTCTAATGAAAATAAGTTCAAATATCAAATTGCTACAGTAATTAGTTACAATGATTTTGCTATAGTACACAACGCCCAGAATGAGCGTTGCAGCGTCCAAAATAGTGTCTACAACGCCGCGATGCTCAAGATTCAGCATCGTGGCGCATGAACAATAACGGTGAACAATTTTTGCAACAGTAACTTATGAATAATAATCATACTCTAATTTGTATTTGATGTTTAACCCTAATTTGAAGATATAAACTATAAATAGAAGGAAAAAAATCCTTAATTAAGGAGAAGAGAAAAAAAAGGAAAAGATGACAAATCTAGGGAAAGAATTCACAACGCAAAATTAAATATCAAAGCCAAAAATTAAAGAATCAAGATCAATATTCATGTTTCAAGTTAAGATTGAGTAAGAAGCACATCAATGACTCACTTTGATTAGGTTTTCTACTCTTTCTTTATCATTATGTTCTTATTCTTGTTGATCTTTATGAATTGGTTTGATACTTTTAGTTTTGTGATGGGTTAAATTATTCATCTAGAGTTAAACTATATGAACCTAGTATGAATTTAGATTTTGTTAATTTTTAGTTTATGAACTTAATACAATAGATTGATTCATTCTATTTTGTGTTTAATGCTTTCATTATGCTTGATCAATATTTTGAATGATTAAAGAACCACGATGAACTTGACGAATGGATTCGTGTGTTTATCTATGATAGTTTAATGCATGATCATAGGGTAACAATAATAAGTTTTATCTAGGATAGACATATACTTAGGTGACATGTATAGTATAATTAAGACTACTTAATCTTAATAAATTATATTCTGATTTAATTACTATAGACATATAGGTGATTGTTAGAACGTGTAATATAGTCATTCGACCATCGACAGAGGCTTGTGATGAGATTAATGTCTAAACTAATTGTCACGCCCCAGACCCAAAAGATCCGACACACGACATCACTTACATTCATTCACTGCATGTGCACTCATAAATAATATTACACAAAATTTTCAACTTTCATTCAACACAGAAATCCTTAGCAAGTTGCTAGTAAGTTCAACACTAAAATCAACCATAACCTAACATATAAATATAAACTTCTCTTGACAATATTTAAACATTCATTTCAATTTCTTTCAGAATTATAGCAATTGAATTATGACTGGGACAATTATTAAACCGGAGATACGCAGAGTTTTCTCAGAGATTAACACTCTACTACGTCACCAGTAGCAACTTTGTTACCGGGAGCCCAGAATATATCCATTGCAAATTCTTACTTAAAATCATCCAATAACCACACTTTATAAAGCTTAAACCAAATCCAATCCACACACAATGAAATAATACATAAGTATTTATTCAATAGGGACAAACCAAATATCCTATCCCACGTGTCCCCAAATGAAACACATAACAACCTAGCAACTTAGGGAACCCAAGGAACAGCAGAAGCCTTGCCAAATCCGCTAAGCACACATGTACCTTATTTACCTGAAATCACCATAAACTATAATGAGTATAAAACTCAGTAAGCATACTAATTTTTCATATATCAAATACAAATACATATATGTACACAATGCATATGTATGATATGCTGTGATCAATCAAAATCATAATCTTATCAAATCACATATCATGTAAGCGCTTACACATTCTTTCAAAACACATAATAGGAATACCATTACTCGACTACTACTTAGTAGGACTTACATATCACATATCACATAATGAGCCAAATGTCACTCGTAGGTGACATACCGTATGAGAGGAATAGTACAAGTGAGGTCTTTAAATCACACATATATAACGCTTATGCCCGAAGGTAAAAGCCAAACCCTCACCCTGATCATCGGTGAGTCCTCTCACATGTACCAATACGCCACCACACGAATGTGATGACTCACACTTCCTTTAGGTACCAATAGGATCCTCCCTACATACGGAACACATAACATATACCAATCCCGAAGGAAAGGCCACACATAAAGGCTCCACAAATCACATAAAATGCCTACTAAGTTAACAGTGAGTTCAAGTACCCTCAAATCACAAAATATTTCTCATGGACATATTACACTTCAAAAGTTTTCTTTGTTAAACGCATCTTATTTTGGAAAGCTCACTTTCAAAAACACATGTATGTCCATGTTCAATGTCAATGCTCACATTCATAAACATATGTCTTTCACATTTCATATCAAATAAACTTTGGCATAACATAAACATATTTTTAAGCACATTTACAAAATCATACATAGACAATTACTATGCTTATAGTGATTTCAGTAAAAGTCTAGTATACTTACCTCTTAACACTTTCAGCTACAAGGCTTAAATCTCCTTAACCTATCAATGGAGATTAATCCTTTCATAAGCCTCACAATTCACACAAAATACTTTAAATAGCTTACAAAATTATACACAATGCATTTATCACATCAAATTGGTCTAAATATTTGGTTTCTCAAAACCTGTCATTCTGACCACTTACACTTAACAAAAATTTCTAATACATCAAATGATGTCCAATTACTCCGAAATCAGAATATATCATTCTTGACTCATATATACTTCTTATATATGAATATTATATCAAAATTCCTACACAATCCATTCCATACACACTATCGAATCCAAACTACAAACCTGACAGGATCAAGATACTTACTGAACAGTATTCAATCTCCCAATTTTATAAAATCATATACTAACTAAAAAATATAAAACTACCACATAATTACTCTTGACACATATCTCAGTCCATGATAAATATTTGGCTTCCAAATAACTGCCAAAAGTATTTTAAAACTATTTTATTTCATAACTTTAAAAAGCTATTAATCAAATACTACAATGAGCTGATACACTTTAGAAATTCATAACACTTCAACCACATTGATCCAAATTCTCAATTCTGAGTATATCATATTAGATATATAAAATTATCATATTCCACAAATTAATAATTTTTAAAGATCATTCAGCAGGTCAAAAATTATTTTCCACTGTATCATACTGTTTACACATGAAATTTCCAGAATTCCAGGGTCATTTTGATAAATTCACTACAAATTCAATTTCCGAGATTTTCAGTCGATTCAAAGTCTCTGATGATCCTAAACATGTCTAATTTCATATACTCAAAATTCAAAACCAGAATCGAATCACAACAATTTATAAAATTCCTAGATCAAGAGGTTATCCAGCAGAAATTCCATAATTCATCATGATTTATCAAACTATCTTATAGATCATCATCAATTCTCATATGATCTTACGAAATACACAACAAATCCTCAATTATACATATTTTCAGAAATCAAAACTTAAAGGAATTAACTTAATTAACACCAATAAATTGATAATTAGTTGTGATATACCTCTAAAGATCCAAAATTCCAATTTCTTCTTCTTTTTCTTCTTCTTCTTCTCTTTCTCTCTCCTTTATTTCTCTCTTCTCTCTCTAAAAATGGGTAGCTCGACCAAAATGAGAGAATTAGGGTTTTTAAAAGTGTATTTTTATACTAAGTGGTTAATTTTTGGTATTTACGAATTCACCCCCAAAACGTTCAAAGTATAACAATTTGGTCCCTAAAATAATTCCAAAGTCTTGCAAATAAACCCAATACTAATAGTATATCCTTAACCTATAAAAACACTACTAATAACAATATATAAATCAAGGATCACCCACATACAAATAAAATACGTATATTTATATATATAAATATACATATTCTTATCGGTTATGGATACTGGTTACTACAATTCTCCCCTCCTTATAAGAATTTCGTCTTCGAAATTCATAACTTAAGCACATAGATGAGGATACTTAGATCTCATTTCTTCTTCTCATTCTCAATTTTCCTTTTCAACTGTATAGTTTATTCATAAAACATTTACAAAGCAATCTTCCTTGTATATAGGATTTGCTCATTGTGGTCCAAAATCCTAATAAATACTCATTCATATGTTAGATTATCTCTAAGTTGGCTCATAGCTGAGTATACGAGAGGAGTACGAAACATATATCCATAAAATAAAAATATGACACACATTATGGACTTATAAAATTATACACACATATTTTTATTCTTTTTTCCCATTCGTTCAATATTTAATGGGTATCTATACACTTCACCTTTCATTCATTAAAGAATAACATAGATGTAGAATACCCATACTAATCTCTTACATAAAATTCTTAACTCCTTTAAAAATTTTAATCCCTTCAACATATACTCATACGTCATAATATCATTCACTACCTTGATATCATTCAAAAAAAAAATGTAGTATTTCTACGCAACTAAGATGTCATTCAAATCAGAATATTGAAAGCATTATCTTAAACGATCAAAAATCAACTTCAATAAAAAGACCTTTAGTTCAACTGATTCTTAAACTATAGATCTTAACATTATATCTCTTACTTTAACTCTTAAAAAAAATAGTCCACCTTATTGGACATCATTTTCTCATTGAGATTGACATGTCTGCTTTTTCTAATATGCTCGATTTCAAATAGAAAAGATTCTACTAGCACAATTACTGCGATGGCAAATATGATTCTTTTAACTATTCCTTTAACGTCATCCACGTAAAAGGAAAGGACAAAACGATTATTGATTTTCTTTCATAAAACTCTATAAATAGCCTAAACCTCATAATCACTTTTCTAGCAATAAATAAAACCAACCTTCTTACCATCTTCATAATGAATCCCATTATCATAACTCCTCCTGTTCCTTTTTCTCCACCACAATTTCCAGACCTAATCAAAACTAAAACACTCCATTCCCGTGCCAAAGAATTCATCAGACACTACGCCATCTTAGCAGTCCAAGAACACGGCCTCACAGTTCTTGGTGGCCCTTTGTTCAACTTAGAATACCCTTTCTTTCACCTGCACTCTTTTTTCCCATTTTCCCAATGGTCCAAACCTGTCATTTACTTGTTATGGTACCTGTTGGATCTGTATACAATCGCCATGGAATTCCCATTACTTAGAACCCTCCAAAAATTAGAAAAATGTGATGAAGATCATCCAGCCCTGATTTTTCTCCAATGGTTTTACCCAAAGACATGGTGGATAACTAAATTTCAATACATGATTGCAAACAACACAAATGCTGCAGTCCCCAGACAACATCTTTGGTCAGTCTTACTTCTCCAACGGAAGGGTATGATTATTTCAGATCACGAGATTCATTATTACCCCACTGTTAAGGATTACTTCACATTTACCCTTTCACTAAAGGGATCAATTAAGC
Source organism: Ailanthus altissimus (assembly GCA_946807835.1). Classification (NCBI taxonomy): domain Eukaryota; kingdom Viridiplantae; phylum Streptophyta; class Magnoliopsida; order Sapindales; family Simaroubaceae; genus Ailanthus; species Ailanthus altissimus. The sequence continues at coordinate 29,531,802 of OX327690.1, read as the reverse complement.
TCTGGCCTGAAGAAGTAATTCAGCAAAAGAGAGAACTTGAAAGAATTCTTGCTCAGGAAAATCAAATAATTCCTCCGTCTGTTTGGATCTCCCCAGAAGATGCTGCACCTTGGGAACAAGTTGAAGCTGACTTTACAGAAGACCTGAATTTTGCCAATATACTCAAATTCCAACAAAGACAAAAATATCATCTTTCACATCTCAGAAATACAGATTACTCTACTCATCATCACCATATCCCAAACATGACTTATTATGCCAGATACAGACAAGCAATGGATAACCTTCACCAATGGCCTCAGCTAACTGTCCCGACAGAACCTACCCAATCTCAGCCAGTTGTCCCGACAGAACCTACTCAATCTCAGCCAGTTGTCCCGACAGAACTTGACCAACACCAACCCAATCTTGACTTATCCCTCTTTCAAGACTCCCAACCTTATCCAACCGACACCCAAATCCAAGAGGAAGCCAGCACATCCCTCATCCAGACCAGCTCACCTGGAGAAGATCAAGATATGGTAGACCCACATTCCACTCCGCCAGAGCCCTCATTCAATGTATGGGAACAACAACTCCATAAGTTCCTCTCTCACGGATACGACACAGATGAAAGCGACCAAGGAGACTCATTTTGACCTACATTGCTGTTTCTATTTTTACAGAAACTAGATCCGTGTTGCTCTATCACATCAAAGAGAGACTGATTACTGCTTTATATTTATGTCAAGTGTGCTTTATCTTTCTTCATATCTGCTTTTAATCTATCGGCCAAAAATTAATGTTAAGACCACAAAATCTTTGTAATTAATAAAGTTAATTTGGCCTCATGTCCAAAGTCCAATTGTTAGCTCAAAAAGTCTTCAAGTCATTGATGTATTGTCGACCATTAGTGCCAAAATGGCTAAGTCCCTAAATCCATGAAATAGGCCTTTATTGACTTTTCTTAATTATCTTACCTAACTTATCACACTTCCGACACAATTTTTATCACACTTATATATCAACATATACTTATTCAAGATTTTGCGACCTATTGTCCCTTATAAAATGATAAAGTAAAACTCATTCTCTTTTTTTTTGTTTTACCTCACAAGAATCGAGAAAAATATATACTTGAACATACTTACACATATGCTCCACAGCTATTATCAATTTGTTTCTCTATAAATACATTATTATTGCATCCTTATACAAACTCAAAAATATTCAAAGATTAGGGTGAGCATAACAATGGAGGAAACCTCAGCTCGTTGATTCACAAAAATTTGTGTCTTTTGTGGATCCAACCCTGGGAATACTGAAGAGTTTACAAAAGTTGCAGAAAATCTTGGTAAGGTATTAACTGAGCGAAATATACATTTAGTATATGGAGGAGGTAACCGAGGGTTAATGGGGTCTGTGGCAAAAGCTGCACACAATAAAGGTAGTCGAGTTTTGGGTATCATTCCAAAACCTCTAGCTATTGAAAATGTTGTAGGAAAAACAATTGGGGATGAGTTACAAGTCTCATCTATGCACGAGCGAATGGCTCAAATGCTTAGGCATGCGGATGCTTTCATAGCTCTACCAGGAGGTTTCGGGACCTTGGAGGAAATTTTTCAAAATGTCTCATGGGCACAATTACAAATCCACCAAAAACCCATTGGTTTGTTAAATGTTAATGATTTTTACGACGGGTTGATATCTTTTCTTGACTATGCAGCGGGAACACAATTCATCCCACTTCTAGCACGACGGATTCTTATTTCAGCTCCAACTGTTGATCAACTGATTGATCAATTGCAGTCTTTTATTCCTCTGTCTAATCCAACATTGCATCAGTTAGATTGGTCTACTCATGACAGTCAGAAGAAGCGCAAAATAGACTTAAATCTCACTCCGTAGCCTCTATTGTATTTTTGTTGCTGCTATTGTTGTTGTTTTCCTTTTCAATAAAAGTTGTTTCAATTGATGTCTTCAATACTCTACTTCTCTATATTTTGTCATTGAGAAAATTATCTCAATTTACTCTATGACATGCAAATTATCATTATAAGATATTCAACATCACTCTTACTAAGCATATGAGTCATAACTTAGAAAAAAAAAAAAAAATCTAAATAGTAACATTAAGATCCACAAGGTACCATTATCCACAACAACAACAATCTTAGCAGCTCTTGGATAATGTGTCATCTTCACAAAATCATACAAAATTTAAGGAATATGTCAAACTTTTACACAACAAAGCTACAAATACAATCCTAAGGATTTGGCATCTGCTCGGTTCCCTTGACTCGTCACTTAAAAGTCTACAGAATCATATCTTAGCTCTGATACCAATAAAAGCTGTCACGCCCCAGACCCAAAAGATCCGACACACGACATCACTTACATTCATTCACTGCATGTGCACTCATAAATAATATTACACAAAATTTTCAACTTTCATTCAACACAGAAATCCTTAGCAAGTTGCTAGTAAGTTCAACACTAAAATCAACCATAACCTAACATATAAATATAAACTTCTCTTGACAATATTTAAACATTCATTTCAATTTCTTTCAGAATTATAGCAATTGAATTATGACTGGGACAATTATTAAACCGGAGATACGCAGAGTTTTCTCAGAGATTAACACTCTACTACGTCACCAGTAGCAACTTTGTTACCGGGAGCCCAGAATATATCCATTGCAAATTCTTACTTAAAATCATCCAATAACCACACTTTATAAAGCTTAAACCAAATCCAATCCACACACAATGAAATAATACATAAGTATTTATTCAATAGGGACAAACCAAATATCCTATCCCACGTGTCCCTAAATGAAACACATAACAACCTAGCAACTTAGGGAACCCAAGGAACAGCAGAAGCCTTGCCAAATTCGCTAAGCACACATGTACCTTATTTACCTGAAATCACCATAAACTATAATGAGTATAAAACTCAGTAAGCATACTAATTTTTCATATATCAAATACAAATACATATATGTACACAATGCATATGTATGATATGCTGTGATCAATCAAAATCATAATCTTATCAAATCACATATCATGTAAGCGCTTACACATTCTTTCAAAACACATAATAGGAATACCATTACTCGACTACTACTTAGTAGGACTTACATATCACATATCACATAATGAGCCAAATGTCACTCGTAGGTGACATACCGTATGAGAGGAATAGTACAAGTGAGGTCTTTAAATCACACATATATAACGCTTATGCCCGAAGGTAAAAGCCAAACCCTCACCCTGATCATCGGTGAGTCCTCTCACATGTACCAATACGCCACCACACGAATGTGATGACTCACACTTCCTTTAGGTACCAATAGGATCCTCCCTACATACGGAACACATAACATATACCAATCCCGAAGGAAAGGCCACACATAAAGGCTCCACAAATCACATAAAATGCCTACTAAGTTAACAGTGAGTTCAAGTACCCTCAAATCACAAAATATTTCTCATGGACATATTACACTTCAAAAGTTTTCTTTGTTAAACGCATCTTATTTTGGAAAGCTCACTTTCAAAAACACATGTATGTCCATGTTCAATGTCAATGCTCACATTCATAAACATATGTCTTTCACATTTCATATCAAATAAACTTTGGCATAACATAAACATATTTTTAAGCACATTTACAAAATCATACATAGACAATTACTATGCTTATAGTGATTTCAGTAAAAGTCTAGTATACTTACCTCTTAACACTTTCAGCTACAAGGCTTAAATCTCCTTAACCTATCAATGGAGATTAATCCTTTCATAAGCCTCACAATTCACACAAAATACTTTAAATAGCTTACAAAATTATACACAATGCATTTATCACATCAAATTGGTCTAAATATTTGGTTTCTCAAAACCTGTCATTCTGACCACTTACACTTAACAAAAATTTCTAATACATCAAATGATGTCCAATTACTCCGAAATTAGAATATATCATTCTTGACTCATATATACTTCTTATATATGAATATTATATCAAAATTCCTACACAATCCATTCCATACACACTATCGAATCCAAACTACAAACCTGACAGGATCAAGATACTTACTGAACAGTATTCAATCTCCCAATTTTATAAAATCATATACTAACTAAAAAATATAAAACTACCACATAATTACTCTTGACACATATCTCAGTCCATGATAAATATTTGGCTTCCAAATAACTGCCAAAAGTATTTTAAAACTATTTTATTTCATAACTTTAAAAAGCTATTAATCAAATACTACAATGAGCTGATACACTTTAGAAATTCATAACACTTCAACCACATTGATCCAAATTCTCAATTCTGAGTATATCATATTAGATATATAAAATTATCATATTCCACAAATTAATAATTTTTAAAGATCATTCAGCAGGTCAAAAATTATTTTCCACTGTATCATACTGTTTACACATGAAATTTCCAGAATTCCAGGGTCATTTTGGTAAATTCACTACAAATTCAATTTCCGAGATTTTCAGTCGATTCAAAGTCTCTGATGATCCTAAACATGTCTAATTTCATATACTCAAAATTCAAAACCAGAATCGAATCACAACAATTTATAAAATTCCTAGATCAAGAGGTTATCCAGCAGAAATTCCATAATTCATCATGATTTATCAAACTATCTTATAGATCATCATCAATTCTCATATGATCTTACGAAATACACAACAAATCCTCAATTATACATATTTTCAGAAATCAAAACTTAAAGGAATTAACTTAATTAACACCAATAAATTGATAATTAGTTGTGATATACCTCTAAAGATCCAAAATTCCAATTTCTTCTTCTTTTTCTTCTTCTTCTTCTCTTTCTCTCTCCTTTATTTCTCTCTTCTCTCTCTAAAAATGGGTAGCTCGACCAAAATGAGAGAATTAGGGTTTTTAAAAGTGTATTTTTATACTAAGTGGTTAATTTTTGGTATTTACGAATTCACCCCCAAAACGTTCAAAGTATAACAATTTGGTCCCTAAAATAATTCCAAAGTCTTGCAAATAAACCCAATACTAATAGTATATCCTTAACCTATAAAAACACTACTAATAACAATATATAAATCAAGGATCACCCACATACAAATAAAATACGTATATTTATATATATAAATATACATATTCTTATCGGTTATGGATACTGGTTACTACACTAATAATTAATATTAAGATATTAACTAAGATGTTAATAAATCTAATGAAATACTAAGGGACGAGTCAAAACTTTAGATTATCTTTATTTGTGAATTCTATCATTTACTTCTGTTTAGTTTAATTGATAGAGTTAGATTAGTTAATTAATTTTCAGATTATAATTTTTTGAATAAAAGTTAAGTAATTTTAATACTTGATTTATAGAATTAGATCGCATAGTCTCTGTGGGATTGATATCTAAACTTAAAATCATATATTACTTGATACGATAGCATGCGCTTGCGCTAGACTACTATAGCATCAATCATGTACAAAGGTTTAAAAGATATTAACATAGGCAACCATTAATCATGATACACCATAACATTTTCTCCATTACTTATCCACTATGTAGTACCCTTATATAGAATCTCTCTCCTCCAAAAGATATAATGGCAAAGAAAAGAGGCCTAAAAAGTAGTATTAGCTTACTAAAATTTTCAGGAAATAAAACCCTTTAATAACCCGAGCCATAAGAGAATCCAAATTAATTCAAATACACTACCCTTGCTTAGTAAGTATGACTTGATTAAACAAGAAACAGATTCTAGAATCAAATACAATTATTTTTCTTCCCCTAACATAACACTTCCTAGTGACACTTGTAACTTTCATTTCACCTCATCACCACTCCAGCAGAACTGCACACTACGAAGCTCGTGAATTAAAGTTGTTGGAAGTTAAAATAGATTGATAGTATAAGCCAAAATGGCTTATATGACAGCTTTAATTAAGCCCTCTTTGCTTGCAGCCAAGAACAACTCTATTTTCTAACCCTTTAACTTCTTCCACACTTTGCTTTGAATAGAGCTAAAATTCCCTCTTATATTTTTGCCATTAATACTTAGGAGACTTATACTTCTTGTGGCAGTTACTCTTTAAACCCTAAGCAAGTTGAGAAGATCCCTAGCTACCCATCTGAGATCGGCTTTCCAAAACAGATAATCGACTTATCAAAGTTGATGACTTGAGCTGAAACCTTAACATACATGTCTAGAACCTCTCGAATGGTATGCCCACCATTCATAAAACCTTAGTAAAAATCAGGTTATCATCAACAAAGAGCAAATTAGAAACTAAGGAGCTGTTCTTACCACACTAAAATCTACACACCTTCCTAAAGCTCTCCGCTTGCCGAAATAGGGAAGACAAACCCTCAGTACAAAAAAATAAATAATAAGAAGATAGGGGATACCCCTAATGAAGGCCCCATTAAAGTTGTAATATTCCTTTCAATACATCATTTATCAGCATATAATAAGAAACTGAAGATATACAATCCATTAATCTGAAAAATCAAATCTTCTTAGCATTAACTCTGAAGAGAAAAAAGGTCATTTCACCTAATCATACGCCTTGAAAATACCCAATTTCATAGTTATATAACCTTTTTTACACTTGACATAATTAAGACGCTTAAAATCAACCATTGCATTATCAGTTATCAATTTACCATGGATAAAGGCACTTTGAAACTCAGAAATAAGATCACACAACACTCCTCGCAATCTATTAGCCAATGTCTTTGATATTATTTTATATATGATGTTACAAAAGCTAATTAACCTGTAGTCCCCTAGGGTCATTAACATATCACACTTTAGAATCAGAATATTCAATGTCTCATTTATCTGGGAAAGATCACCTCCTTTAGTATGATACTTTAAACAAAAATTAAAAACATCATTGGTAATTGTATCCTAAATTATTTGATAAAATAAAGTAGATATACCGTCTTTACCTAAAGCTTTTATTGAGTACATCTAAAATAAAGTGTGTTGAATCTCTTTATTCGAGAAAAGGATATTAAGTCTCGCACTTATAGCCTCAGATATATAAATAGTAATGTTGTCTCTTACTTTTTGTATCTCCTACATCAAAGGGTTAGAAGAAGAAATAATCTTTTTAAAATAAGCTAAGAAAACCTGCTCCACAGAGCTCTCATCATACTACCACACATTATGAACTTCTAATGATCCCTCGATTTTATTTCTCTTACAACAATTTGAAGCTTTTTGATAGAAGTATTTAGAGTTTCTATCACCATTTTTGCACCAAGAAACGCAGGCACACTGCCTCTAATAAGCATCATGCTTGTGGAGCAATACATCTAAGGGCTATTCTATATCCTGCATCCTCTTTCATGATTTCAAATCCACCATATGGCTAAAATATACAAGTTCATTTCTTCTTCTTTAAATCTCTAAATTTAAGTGCCAAAAATTCTACTTATACCACACTTTAAGGTCAATACCAATTCGGTCCAAGTTAGGCATAACATCCCATAAATCCTTTCTTGGACAAGAATACCTATTTGTAACAATCTCTATATACTTCTCCTCTTTCACCCACGCTTTTTCAAAATGAAAATGTCTATTTTGTTCTCTATTATGGCCACTACTCACCTCTTCAATGGAATCAGAAATAGGAACTAAAACAAGTTTGTGGTCAGACCTTAAAAAATCTATGTGCCTAATACTAGAATAAGAAAACATCTTAGACTACCTCAAAGTACTAACTACCTGATCAAGTTTTTATTGAATTAAATCACCTCTCTAATGACCATTATGTCGAATGTCAAATATTTCAGTTCATAACCAAATTTATTGGGTGTGTATATGCATGTAGTTTGTGTTCATTACATAAAATTTTCACGTATATATATAATTCATGCATCTCATATATAAACATATACGTAGTGGAAGTTGAAAATTAAATTCCTTAAAGTAATGAATGTTGAGATTTATGCTTACGTGTCATCCCATTATGTATAAATATTTAATGATAGTATTTATACAACTATCATTTCTAATAAAATCATTAATATTATTTATAATAAATGGTAAGATGCTTATAACGTTTCAGACATTGTATAATCTAAAAGAGTTTAGACATGGTCTAAAGGAGTTTAGATCAGTACTAAGAGTTAGCAATGCTAATAGTTAAAAGTACTAAGAGTTAGTGGTGCTAAGAGTTAGTAGATTAATAGAGTTAGCGAAATCTAAATAGTTAGAGCCTTGTCTAAAATGGAACAATGACCTGAGAATATATTTATAATGATATAGCTGTAAAAAGTTGCAGATGGTGCTAAGAAATATAATTATGCAAGTATGTTCTCAAATATGATGTCCTTAATCTAATTTCATTGAAGCGGGTCTATCGGTGGTACCCATTAATATAGATTAGTGTATGTTTATATCTGGATGGTCCAGATGGTTAGTCTTAGCAAACTATGAGCTTAGTGGAAGCTCGTATAGACATACAGGTATTCAGTGAGGACTAGATATTGAACAGACTCATAAAGACCTCCAATAGATATCTCATAAAGTCGTCAATGGAAGGTCTTCTAAGTTGAGTAGTATTTGTGGTCCTTTGACCTAAGCACCACGGTGAACTTGTGAGTGATCCACCATACTTTGGTTCCACACATGTTAGAGAACTTTCATAGTCTAACTGTTGTGTGTCACTAGGTATGGTCTGATGCTCATGGAGTCCGGTGTGCATAGATATGTGATCCATCAGCTCATATGAGGGGGTTGTATATCCTGATGCTCTAAGATTATATTTCAGAAAGTCTTATGACCACAAGTATAAGCCTCAGAAAATATATTCTAAAGGGATAAATAATATCACAAAGTGTTTGTGGATATTGTTTAAGAAAATATAAATTTGGAGACAAGTTGATGGTTGAGCAACTAGAGATTTAATCGTGATGATACATATCTCTGCTCTTCCAAAATATAAATAATTGAGGGATTATACAAATATGCAATAACCTCAGTTTGCATGGTTTAACGCGCTGATTTGTAATATCCGTAACGTATGTAGGAAGCATTGTTTACGGACGTATGAAGGAGCTCTATATGACAAATCAGGTGTGGACCTAAAGAGTCTCACAATATGAAGTGTACTCATTGTGCATTAAGATAGTGGATTGGATTGAATAATTTGATCTAGTAAATTCCAGCAAAATAAAATAATTATTTCGAAAGCCCTCGAGATGTGCATTTGTCAAAACTTAATTGTTAAGTACATTATTGAATTAATTAACAAGAGTTATTAATTAATAAGATGTTGACAAGTGGCAAAATTTATTCCATGATTTGATTTTACCTTAGTTTTACCATTTAATTTTGATAGTAAAAATTAGTAAGGTAAAAAGTAATTATTCAAAAAAAAATTGAATAATTAAATTAGATATTATTATTATATTATTAAATAATATGATAATATATATTAATCATAGCCATTGTATTTTAATATAATAAAGGGTCTAGCTATTGACCATTTATTTATCTAATATGATTAAAATTATTATATTTGTTAGGTAATGATTTATTTAGGTAACCATTTATTCTAGTGATTAATAAATTAATTTTAAATGGGAGACTAACAATTAAATTGGTAGAGCACTTATTTTGTTTTATCAAAAAGTGTTGAGTAACAAAAATAAAATTTTGGCTAACAATTGAATTCAATTGATTCAATTTTGAGAGGAGAATTCGTCAAGCTCATTCAAGGTAAGTGAGAGAGTTTTGATTTTGTGTTTTTCAAGTATTGAAAGCAAAAAGAAATTCTCTTCATCTTTCTTCTCTCATAAATGAATCAAAATGAATAAAAGAAAATTGAAAAAGAGATATATAATTTAACACAAGAGTTATGCTAAAATTAATTATCTTATGAAAATTATTTCCAATAAAATTACAAGAGTTATATACATAATTTATCATCTCCATTTTAAAAATAAAATTGTATTCAAAGAGTTGTATACATAATTTATCATCTCCATTTAAAAAATAAAATTGTATTCAAAAACATAATTTATCATCTCTATGTTGCTGGAAATTCTAAAAATTAAGCTATTATTTTAGCTTTATAATCCCATCAAACCGTTATGAACTAGAATTGTTCGACAATTCACTTTAAAGTGAGCTTTTCAATTGGATTGTAGGAGGACTTAAAAATTTTGTAAAGCTACCTTCATTAAGTAAGTGTTCTTTATATTTTAATTTTATGTATACAATTGTTCATCATATATAAATTGTTGTATAATAGTTATACTTGAGCATATATGTGATATATGTGGTTAAATTCGTTAAATTATGTGTATATGTTAACATGCTTCTGCTGTGTGTAATAATTTTTGAAATTACGTATACACTTGTATGTCACACTCGATTTTCAGCAATGAACACAATAAATTTTGTTCTATTATAATAATAAATAAAATAAATATTAGTCATATTAATATTAAAATTAAGAATTGTCACCTCACAAGTCTTTGGTACAATTTAAGTTAGAATTCCGCCTGAAATGAATCCGTTGATAATTTTAAAACTCAATGAGGTGAGCTTGAGTCGTTGAAATAACAATTTTATTTCTAACATTAGTTTAATACTTAAACCATTTAGATTAACTCTTAATCTATTTATTCACTTCCAAGCAATCAATGATTTTGTTCTAATTCAACATTTAAACAACAAAATCAAGTGCTTGTAATATAGCCGGCTAATTGAAAAAAAATAGAAAAAGATGAATTACTTTAGTTTTTCCTTTACTTATAACAATTAAAACAAAAAACCAAAAAAAAAAATTCTCTTTTCATTCAACATGGCCGGTCATGTTGTTTCAAAAACAACAAAAACAATTCATTTTTACTTCTTACGATTTTTTTGATCTCCATTTCACACACACATATATTTATGCATAATATAATATTATTATTATATATATACTTGGCCACCAAGTATATATATATATATATATATATTAATATTATAACATATAATGTAATATTATATAATAATAATAATTTTGATTATTTAACTATTAAATAATTAATGTATAAAATTATTATTTTGCCCTTCTTATATGGTTATCAAATATACCCTTTAATGAGTCCTACCATACCACACACTTGGATAAACTCAATCAATGACTCACAATGCATCACGTGTGATTATATAATTAATAAATAATAATTATTAACTAATAGTATATTTACTACTTAAATACGGACACGCGCGCATCTCGTGATTATGTTGGATATTATTAAACTAAATAATTCAATCCAGTATGCTATCATAGTGCATGAGTACACTTCATATTGTGGGACTCTCTAGGTCCACACCCAATTTGTCAAATGAAACTATTCCATAAGTCCATAATCAATACCCTATGCACATGTCACAGATATTACAAATCAGCGTGTTAAACCATACAAGTTAATATTATACCACATACATATAGTCCTTCCGTTACCTATATCCCTACTCTTCTAGGATATAGATCAACACCGTAAAATCTCTATATGCTCATATGTGAACTTATCTATAGATTTATATTTCAAAAAATAATATTACAAACTCATTTGCGATATTATTTAACCATGTGAAAAAATATTTTGCTGAGCTATATGCTTTTAGCCAAAAGACTTTTTGAAAGACAATTTTTGGAGTATCAGGAAATACAACTCACCTACATGACTTGACGGATCCTATATCTACCCCTATCGGACTCTATGAGCATCGGCCATACCTAGAGACATCCAACGGTCAGATTATGAAATGTCTCTGACATTTGTAAAATCAAAGCATAGTGGATTACTCAAAAGTCTACCACGGCACTCGGGTCAAAAGATCACGAATACTACTAAATTCGAGAAGACCCTTCATTAATGACCTTGTGAGATGTCTATTGAAGATCCTCATAAATCTGTTCAGTATCCAGTCTTAATTGAATGTCCATATGCTTATATGAGCTCTAAGCTCATGGTCAGCTAGGAACAACCATCTGTACCTTACAGATATAAACATATATTGATCTATATAAAAGAGATTCACCAAAAGATATGTATCGATGAAAATAGACCAAGAACATAGTATTTGAGAACATACTTGCATAATGACATTTTCTAACACTTGATTGCAACTCTTGCAACTATATCATTACTAGTATACCCGTAGGTCTTTATCCCATTACAAATAAAGTTTCAACTCCTTGGATTTTATTGATTCTTATAACCTACTAACTTTTAGCAGTTATAATTATCAATGTTGTTAACTCTTAACCCTAATCAAAACTCTTTTAGACTAGATTTGAACCCCTTCGGACCATACAATATCTATAACGTTACAAGTATTGTACTATATAAGTTTGATATTAATGAGTTTATTAAAATGTATATTATATAAATATTAAATAATTTAATATCTATATAATATAGGAATGGCACGTAAATACCAACTCTAACACATTACACCATATGAATAAATGCTCTACCCCCTAATCTCAATCAACTCACAGTTATTCAAAGCCTTATGAAAATTCTCTATAAGATATTAGGACCTTAAAACCCCTTATTGATTTTTTCTCGCATCTAGATTCTTAATAAAATCCTTACCACATAGCCATAGCAAAGACAATAAAGAACTAACACGCTATAATAGCTCTCAAGCATGGACCCTTTGGAAGGATATTGAATACTTATAAAAATTCGTAAATCTTCAATGTTTCCCCTTATAGGAATCAACCTGTACATCAATATGGAATATCGAGTAAGAAAATAGATTTACCCCAATACCATCTGTCCATTGCAATGTGATACCCTTATTATGACTTGCTTTCTCCACAATAAGTTTACCTATAAACTTTAATTGAACTCGCACTTTCTCCATTAATTGTGTATCTAATAAAATTTCACTCAAAACCACCAATTTCGGGCTATATTCCTGAACTCTACAACCTAAGATTTGGAGTGTGCAGGGACTGTCTAATTCTCAAACATTCAAATTAGGAGTAAACATTTTTAGTTTTGGTTCAGCTTAGGTCAGAACCGAACTGAACCAATTAGTTCCAATAAATTAGTACTGGTTGGTTATACTCCTTAAAAATCGAATCGAACAGAACCGAATCAAACTAGTTTGGTTCAGTTTAATTTTAAATTTTTAGTGTATTTTTTCAGTTTAAATTGAACTGAACTAAACGGTTCTAAAAAAATCAAACCAAACTTTAAACTAAATCAAAAATTCCGGTTCAATTTAATTTTTGGTAAAACCAAACCGTTGCCCTTCCTTAATTCCAACATAAATTTTCATTGTTTGTGGTAGTCCTGCACACTTGTAGGAGCCGCAATAAATTATGATCAGAAGAGCCACCGTTCTCTAAATTGATGACATTATCATTCCCCATCACATTGATCTCCGTCCCCTTACTATACTCTATTTAAAATCCACCTCCATCACACGTTGTATTCGCACACCACCACGGACACCATTCTCAATAAGCTCATAGAACATAAGAGTTATCACTATTTCGTTTAGAAGGCTTTTAATCTGAAATACCCTTAACTAACTTGGACGAGAGCTTCCCTCGGCTTCTATTTGACATCTTCTTAATCCCCTTGTGCTACTTAGGATTGGTCTTAGTTTTAGGAGGTTTGGAGCCCCCATGTGTTGTCTTAAGCACCCACCGATCTTTCCTTGTTCCCAGAGTACTGAATTGGTAACCTTTTTTAGAGCTTAACTTCCACTAAAGGATTCTCTGCACCCCTCCTCCCAAAGCATCCTCACCACCAAAATGCTCAAGCTTACATTCGGAACCTGGGGTGGCCCCGAAAGAAAGACCCAGGAATGGATTTGGCAAACTCATCACACCCCCTCCCTGTTACATCAACTAACCATATTCACATTCCTTGAGAATATGGCTATCACAGTTGGGCAAAAGTCCATCAACTACAGTACTAACGAGGGGGTTAGTATCTACACTCCCCATAAGTTGAGCCCGGAACAGTTCTTTTCGGCCACCTTCAAAAGCTTCCACCTAACCACCATAGGTTCTTTACCTAATCTACATTTCGGTATAACAACAAATTCTGAATAAGCAGGATTGTTGCAGGCATTACTTTCTGTCCTAGGGAGCCTTGTGAATCTCTACCATCAACCCTAGGGCCTACAATTAATGAATTATCTATAAATAGTAGAGCTAAAGATTGAGAGTGTAAATTTTCATTTTTAAAAGAAAATATATATATTAAAATAGTTTTGATGCTATTTTCTTTATATTTTTTCTTAATTTCATTTAAGTTCATTCTTACCCAAAGTTTTGATGATGTTTTTGTTTCTTAAGTTCGAACAACACCATAAATATATGCAATATATAATTATAGATATTGGTACATATATAAGTTTCTTATAAAGCAGCGATAAAAAGGTTTAAGAGATTAATGTATGAAGATGGACTCAAGATTTAAGAATATTTAAACTTGTATACTAATACCTACTATTTTATCCAAATTTTTATTATTTTCGGTCGTTCTCATCACTTCAACAACATAATTTTTATTATTTAAAAAATTGAATTTAACTTATTTCAATTTATATATTCAATTAACAATTGAAAAACAAAATTAAATAAATTTAAAAAAAAAAATTTAATAAATTACACAACTCATCATACGATGCGCATTTGAATACGTAGTAAAACTTTATAATATATTATAAATTATATGACAATAATACTCACCATAAAATAAATTACGTAATTCATTGAATCAATATATATATATATATATATAATGTATCTTGTGAGTATGATTATGGCAATGTTGGATCTCGATCGACAAGTACTCATCACAAAACACGATTCATAATTTTGGAAGACAAAATGAAGCCGACATGAAAACAAACAACTCTTATATAACAAAATACTGAGTTGGATAGAACTCGAAATGATAAAGAATATTAATTATTTTAGGCTTTTAGCAAGCAGCGATGGGATGGACAAATTATAGTAGTTGTGAACATGTACTTCAATTTTATTAAAACTACTCTCATGTGCAAGAAAATTGGAAACTGTGTGCTAAAAATCAAAACGATACTCTCATGTGCAAGAAAATTAGAAACTTAGTGCTAAAAATCAAAACGGGTGATCAAAATCAAAAGGTAAGACAA
The DNA here is from genome assembly GCA_946807835.1 of Ailanthus altissimus. Taxonomy (NCBI): domain Eukaryota; kingdom Viridiplantae; phylum Streptophyta; class Magnoliopsida; order Sapindales; family Simaroubaceae; genus Ailanthus; species Ailanthus altissimus. Next base: position 29,516,625 of record OX327690.1, on the reverse strand, counting down.
AAATCTTTAATTTTCCACACAATTTCTTTACCATTAAAAAGGGGAATATTATTAACAATCAATACATAGATATATATGATCGCCCATTGAATTAATGGCAGACCAATCCCAAGAAATTGGTGTGGAAAAGTACCTTTTTATTGTGTCCTCGTGGGGATTTACAATTAGCAACTTTTCTTTGAAGTCCAATTTGTTTCAATTTTGCTATGCCATGCTTGTTCTTTGTTATTTTTTGACCGTCCAAGATACCCATCAAATTAACTTTGGAATTTCATTTAGATGCAATAAGAAAGAAATAAGAAACATCATTTTCCATCAATCTTTTCTTATTTTTAGTCAAGAGTAAGATAGCGAAAGGGAAGGGACTCTTTTTGAGCATATATATATATATATATAACCTAATTACTATTTGTTTTTACATTTAGTCTTTCTACATTGTCTTGTAGTTTGTATTAATAATATTGCCTCATCCATCGTATGTATTGATCAAAGTAATATGAAACATGCCTTCCACCTAAAAGCCAAATGAATTGTAATTAGAATTCAAATCGTCTAAACAATTTGAGTCAAAAACGAACGTCATAACAATCTTATTATAAGAAAAAAAAACAAAACGGTCTTAAGATCTATCTGATAAAAAATGTCAGTGTTTGAAAAGAAATCAATCTAAAAAAATAAAAATAAAAAATATTCTAAAATTTAAAGCATCTTATATATAATTCAAACCACAGCCAGCCTAGATTAGTTTAGTTACTATTTAATTAGCAACAACACCTCAATATTTAAGAAAGGCCAAACCCCATTTCCACTGACCAAAAACCAAGTTACCAGACGTCACCAAATCATCAAAAAGACAATCATGTAGCATCAAAAGCAGGTGAGGTTTCAAGGTTTTGCAATTGGATCCCAGTTCATATAAGTTTTCAATATTCTTTAAAATACTCGAATAGATACAACCAGATATGGACTAAAATCAGGATCAAGTTTGCTATTTCTTTGACAAAGAATGATGGGCACCTTTTGCTGTTTTCATTAGACACTTAAAATAATGAACAAAGAAGAAAAAGTGCTCAAAATTTGGAGCTTCTTTTGTCAACACTTACGGCCATGTTGATGATCATCACTACTACCTATTTGTTCGGTCTTTACAAAAAGAGTGTTTCAACTTTGAAATTAAGAGGAATTTGTTTGAACTCTGTGTGTGTTTTAATAAAGTAAAGAAAGAAAGAGAAAAAAAAAATCAACCTAAATAAAAGCATGATTAGTGTGAAAAGTATCTGTAAATTAATTGCTTGAGGCTACAAGCAATTACCTGTCTTGATATCGTTTACTCGATGGCTCTATGCCTCTTAATATATATATAAAACCTAACCATTCACCAAATTTTCTATGTCATGCAAAGAGAGCCACGTGGGTGGCATCAAAATGTGGTAAACACATGAAACTCGGTCAACTGTCTTTTTGTTCTCTGTTGATTTTTCCTCTTTGTTAATTGGGTTTGAAAATTTTTGATTTTGTTTTAAAAATAAAAATATTTAACCTCTTAAAATTTGATTAAAAAAACAGCTTCACTCTTTTTATAAAAAAAAATTCAAAAACATCTCTTTTTATTAAAAATTTGTTTCTTTCTTATCAATTTTTTTGTTTTTTTTAAAATAAAATATTATTATTATATAAATCATAAAATTTTGAATAAGTTAAAATTTTATTATCACAATAGTTAAAGTGAGTCTTTTTAAATAATTTTATTTTTTAAATCAAAATTTAAAAGTTTAGATGTTTATATCTTTTTCTTTAATAAGGGAGTGTGAATTTGTGAAATCGAGCATTGACTGTTTTGAAGAAATAATAATGACCGCTCTCTCTTGGCTGCTTCCTTTGAATCACTCTCTCACACACACACATTAGAATGTAATGTAATAATCAAATAATGCATATATAAGACCAGATTTATCCTCGAAACAGCCAGGCTAAGCTAAGCCCTTGCCATGCCATATGTTTGTTTAATATTTTATGCATTTGTTATATCATTAACAACATCAATTTCTTAGCACCACATCACGAAATTGATTTGCTTTTGGCATCATTTACTTTATATATAGGTTTATTTTTTTAAGTAGTACTGTGGGATACGTGCCATAGAACAGACGCAATTAATCAATTTTTGTGATTCATTCGAGTTTAATATCCTTATAATTAGTCCTATCCAATGAATCACAATTGCCCATTTAACAAATGAAGAATGTCTTCACCAATTAAAAAATGATAAAATTTTGAATTTAAGATTTGTTTAGTATTATGCACATGCCCTGGTGGTAGGCCTTATATAAGTCATATCAAATTACCATAATTCAAATTTTGGAAGAAGTAGAGAATAAAACCCTTTGAAGAGAAGTTAATAGAATTGCGAGGTGAAATTGAAAGGAAAGGAATGAGAAGATAGCACGACGAACGAGTTATGATATAATAAATTAATTAATTAATTAATGGCAGCAATAGAAGACCAAGAAAGTCCTCAACTTGGACAGAGAAAACATGGGATGTCGTTGATCTTTGAAAATTGTAAAGGAAAGAGAAAGGGAGAGGAGCGTGAACATTGATGAGCTATATATATATATATATATAATGCTATGCTATTTTAATTTTTTTTATTTTTTATTTAAAATAATATGTTAAATAATTATTAAATAATAAAATAATGTAATAAATAATTTTATTTATCTAAAATAATATATTAAATAATATAATAATATAATAAATAATTTTAAAAATTATATTATTTCATCAATTAAGATAAAAATTTGAGATAGTATTAAAAAAAAATGTAGTATTACTCTACCTAAATTATTACCTGCATCCATTGACTATAACACAAAATTAACAATTTTTGCTTTCATATTTTTAGACTTGGAAGCAATCATGTTTTGATTTTTGGAACGCAAAAAGCTTACATCATTGTGTACAAAAGTTTCAAGATAATAATTTAATGTAATGTAATTATAAGAGTATTATTTTTATTGTATTTTATCATGAGTAGATATTTTAAATTGTATTTTTAAAAATAATATGTTAAATAATTATTAGATAATAAAATAATAAAATTTTAAAATCATTCATTACATCATTTTATTACTTAATGATTATTTAACACATAAATTTTTAATATATAATTAAAAATATCTAGTATTATTCTTTATCTATATATACCAAATTGGCTTAAGAACTCCTTTCAAAAAGAAAAAAAAAAAGCTGGCTTAGGAACTAAAACTATTTTTGTTATAAACATGCTTCCAATATTTTTATACCATCTAAAATTTGCTCAAAGAACTTTACATAGATTTTCTTTGTTCTCTAAAGCAAGGCATCATTTGTTTTTGGGATAATTACAAATACATGAACAAAAGTGTTTTTGACCAAATTTGATACTTGTATTTATATTTATAAACATACATATAAGGGTAGAACTATATTAGAGTCAGAGAGCCTCACACCCTCAAGTTCAATAATAATAATAATAATAACAACAATAATAATAATTAGTAAGTGTATACTTTAACCTCTAATAATTTTTAACTTGACCTTTTAATCTTCTATAATTTTACTCTTTTTTTTTTTTGCAATATTAATGCATTCATATTCATCATTTAAGTGGAAATATTAGGTTGTGATCAACTAAAAAGAAGAATGAAAAATTTAATAACTCTCACACCTTTCAAAAATAGAAAGTTTATTTGACAGTAAAATAGTTATTTCCATATTGGGTTTTCTAGATGCATGAACGCTGTTGATATTAGACTAATTCTTGACCGTTTTACATCAAACAAGTCGGTGGTTTTAGTAAATTTTCTTCATGCATGTTTGTGGATGGGTTGTACTACTTTTCTTTAGGTATGTCTGTATATTCATCAAATTAGTGCCATTGCTTTGAATTTGATGATAACAAAGCAAGCTGCCTGCCAACCAATATACGTATAACTTCCTTCATTCAATGGGGGAAAAAAAGGGCTTAAATTTCTTTCGACAAAGAAGCAAGTTTTGATAATAAAAGTAGAAAGTAATGGAAACAAATTAAAATCATTACTTGAATTGAAACCCTAGCTTAGCTATTGCTTCACCCCACGTTATAAACCTGTTCTTTTACGCTTTTAACTTAAAACTTGTCAACAAAACACAACTTTTCTTGTAAACCCCTTTTGAATGGAATTTTATTGGAGTATAAACATTATCTCTCATTCTCTTTATAACTTTCTTTCTTTGGGCGCCGTATATTTGATTTTGAACAGTATCCGTTTCCTATCTTCTCTCTTTCTTTTTTCCAATTAATAAGACAATTAGTGCCATGCATTGAAAACTCAACCTTTTTCCACCACATTTGATAGATTCTAATTTTCTAAGTCATCCCCTCGTGAGTTTGGCTAAAGTTCAAGAAAAGAAATTGGATAACAATTGCATTGCCGTACGGTATCGCACAATTTGGAAAATGGGTTTAAAGCATTTTGAATCTTTGATTGATCAAATCAAATTTGTCAAATTTAGGCCGACGTATTTTCCCATTCTAGGGTTTTTGATGTTGAAACCTTAAAAAAGAGAGCTTCGGCTTTAGTGAAAGGAAAAATAAATAAAGGGTGGTAGAATAAAGTGTTTTGCTATCTTGGGATAGACATTAACATGTCATTTGGGTAACCCTTTTTTAATTTTTCTCGAATATGAGCATATTTCAAAGTAACGTTAAATGTCATTAAAGGATAGGTAAGAGAGAAAGATTGTCACCTTGATGTTGAAATTTTAGAAATTAAAATAGAAACTTAGTGTTTACCCACTGAACTTTTATTACTACTTGACTTGTTCTAGCCCTAAAAAAATTAATTAATTATTTAAGAATTACATCACCCAGTTGAAAATTTAATTTTTAAAATTATCACTTGAGGGGTAATCTTATGTATATTAATATAATATACCATCAATAATTCTTAATAAAAAAATATTGCTAAAGAAAAAAAACAGTGACTGTCTACCTATTCTCCAGGTAATACTTACACCAGTCACAATAACTAAAGCGGAAAAAAAAGCAAATGAAAGAAAATGAGACCAAGAACACGTAATATTTATTGGATTTGTATAAAGAGAAGAGTCTAAAAAGTCAAAGCAAGTGACTCGGTCTCACCGGTAAACAGTCAACAAGGTTCCCGGGCTAGGGCCAGGATCCAAGATCCAATACGTGGTGAGTCTTTCTTATGTTTTTTTCTCTCTTCTCTTTTCTCGTGAATGTCGTTTCATTTCATATGCTTTTTTTATTTTATTAAAAGGCTTAATAACGTGGGGCCAAGCAAAGACTCTGTCACTGCCTCGCCAGGTCGCCGGTCACCCAGAAAGAGCCGGGCCGTCAAATTCGTTGACTCGGCTTTTGCTACTTTGAAAATCTTTTCAATTATTTTATAATTTCTTTTGGGTTTTCCTCACGTGGAACGCGCCGCATCATTCGGGGCGGTGGGGATTCATTATTTTCTTTTTCTTTTTCTTTTGATTTAAGAACCGATCAATATCTTTCTCGACGAAATGTAGACGAAACATCTCTTTCTCTCTCTCTTTCTAGATCGTCGACACTTCCAACTTTGGGTTTTTCTAATCCCAACCCGACCCAATAAATATTAAATGAGTAATTTGTAGATATAAATAGAGACGTTTTAAGTTTTTGTATTAACAATTTAATAATAAAAAATTAGCGGTACATTTTTATTTATATTTTAATAAAAGTTTTAAATTTAAATCTCTTTCATGTAAAAAAAAAACATTTTAACGCGTTAGTCAATTATTAAAAACGGCTACTAACTTATCACATTATTAAAAACATAAAAAAAATTATTATTATTATATCATTTATTAAAACACCATACAAAGTTTATGCATAACATTACTCTTATTATATAAAATTTATATTAAAAAGAAGTAAAACCTTATATATATTTTATTCAAATATTTAAAAAATTTAGTGGTATTTTGTTGGTATACAATGTGTATGTTTATTTTGCCACACGGCCTTTATTTTAAAATAATTGAATTAATAATGATCATAATAATTTTAAAAAAATAAAAATATGTTTCAAAATTTTATTAAATAATCTTAGTAAAATTGTTGCACTTAAGTTTTTTCAATAAATACTAAATTATATAATTACTTCTAAAACAAATATATATATATATGTATAGCAAAACTTTGTTGAATTATGATAATGTGTCAGTGTCAAAACACAAGAAGTAATTTAGACTTCTTCAACACGCGAAGAAGGAAAATTCATGAAATTTTATACTTAAAATTTAGTAGCTCAAAGCTGACTTAATTGAACGGACAACGGGTTACCCAATGGGGAGACCCGACACCGAGTTCTATCTCAATAGCTGGGGCATGCAAGAGTGGGACCAGTGCCAGCTGGCCAGATGACGCACGATCTGACGCAAGATAAGAAAATCCCATCAATTTCTGAAAAATTCCAATATATCTGATAATATTGATTTCATAATAATATTTCATTTAATTTTAATATTTGGTCTCCGTTCCAAACCCTTTTTATAGGCGAGTCCATTGCACCGGTATAAGACTTCACACGCATAACCCCCCTCCCCCCTCGCCTTCATCTCTCTCTCTCTTTTATCTAAATTCCCATTTTCACTTTCTCTCTTCAATCAATATCAAGCTTTCTCTCTCTCTCTCTCTAAGTTCCTCTGTATCTTCTTCTTCTTCTTCTTCAGGAAGTATCAGATTTATGGACAAAGGATGGGGTCTTACTCTTGATTCTGATCCTGTTAGCTTATTCAGGAACAAGGCTGCACCTTCAGCTTCAGCTTCTGTTAATTCTTCTTTCGCAAGGTTTAGGACTAATCGCGACGTGGGTAGTAGTAGCACTGGCACAGGTCCTGACTCATCGCTAGTTAGGATGTTTCCGTTCACGGTGGATCATCATCATCAGAGGGAAGCTCCTGCTCCTTCGCCGTCTGATGATGACAACCGGGTGGCTGTTGGTGAGGTTGACTTCTTTTCTAATAACAAGAAAAGGGTTCTCGATCATGATCACGACCAAGACCACGGCCATAGTTATCGTAACCAGACAGCTATTGTTAATGTCAAGAAGGAGAATTCTCATGAAGAAGTTCGTCAAAGAACTGGTTTGGATGTAAATGTAAGAATCCCGACTGAATTACACTGCCTCCTTTGTTTTTTTTTCTTTGCCCGTTATTTTTTGGTCACTGAATTTATTATTAATACTATGTTTTGATCTGATATAATCACAGACAGGCTTGCATCTTCTTACTGCTAACACTGGAAGCGATCAATCAATGGTGGATGATGGGGTTTCATCCGATCAGGGGGAAGATAAACGAGCCAAGAATGGGGTAATTAAGAAAATATAAAAAACATTTCTCTGAAAAGTTTGTTTGTTTTTTTTTAATAAAAGAACAAGTATTATCGTTTCTGCTTCTGTAAGATTTTTAAATAAAGTATTTTTGCATTATTGATCATCAGTTGGCTCAATTGCAAGTAGAGCTTCAACATATGAATGCCGAAAATCAAAGGTTAAGAGACCTGCTTAGCCAAGTGACCGACAATTATAATTCCCTACAGATGCATCTTATTTCATTAATGCAACAGCAGCAACAAAATCACAGAACTGAAAGCACCCAAGACCATGAGGTAATGATTAGTCATTAATTTTATTTAATTTTATTTTAAGTTGATGTGTTAGTTTTAATTTTATTCACATGGGCTAGCTTGATTAATTACTCTTTTGTTTTCCATCTTAATTATTAAGGTTGTTGAAGGATCAAAAGCTGAAGACCAAAAGCATGAAGTAGTGGTGCCAAGACAGTTCCTCGATCTGGGTCCTTCTGCTGCTACGGCTGAGACTGACGAGGTATCCAATTCTTCATCAGAAGAGAGGACTCTATCAGGAACCCCTCCGATCAATGTTGAAGTTGCATCAAAAGAGTATGTTAATAAAAGTAATGGTAAAAATGAGTTGGTCGTATATGATTCCGAGAACTCCAATGGCAAAAGAATTGGACGGGAAGAGAGCCCAGAATCTGAATCACAAGGTTGGGGTCCTAACAAAGTTCAAAAATTGAATTCTGCTAAAGGAATTGATCAATCCAATGAGGCCACCATGAGGAAAGCTCGTGTTTCGGTCCGTGCTCGATCGGAAGCTCCCATGGTACGTTAATTGTTAACTACTTGTGCAAAATTCAGTTGGGTTCTTTTAAATAGTCTTGAAGTTGACAAGTAATTTTGATTTGGTTGGTTCAATATTACAGATTACTGATGGATGCCAATGGCGAAAATATGGACAAAAAATGGCTAAAGGAAACCCTTGCCCTCGAGCTTATTATCGTTGCACCATGGCAGTTGGCTGCCCAGTTCGTAAACAAGTATGTATCACTTAAGGAAACTCGTGATTTTAGAATTGTTTTCAATTATTATAGTTAATGTTGAGCTGAAACTAATATTGAACAAATTATGGCAATTATTATTTTCTCAGGTTCAACGATGTGCCGAAGATCGGACGATTTTGATAACAACTTATGAAGGCAATCACAATCATCCTCTACCTCCAGCTGCAATGGCAATGGCATCAACAACAACAGCAGCTGCTAGCATGTTACTTTCGGGATCAATGTCAAGTGCCGATGGGATAATGAACCCGAATTTGCTAGCCAGAGCTGTACTTCCATGCTCATCAAGCGTGGCAACAATTTCAGCTTCTGCCCCATTTCCAACAGTGACATTAGACCTCACACACTCTCCAAACCCTTTACAATTCCAAAGACAACAAGCCCAATTCCAAGTCCCATTCCCAGGACAACCGCAAAACTTTGCCACGGTAACAGCACCTCAATTGCCTCAAGTATTTGGCCAAGCCCTTTACAACCAGTCAAAATTCTCGGGTCTTCAGTTATCTCAAGAAATGGGGTCTAATTCTCAACTGGGTGGCCACCAAACCCTTCCCCCGCCATTGCAGCAACCGCAGCAGTCGGCATCACTGGCTGACACAGTGAGCGCTGCCACGGCTGCCATCACAGCTGATCCGAATTTCACTGCCGCTCTTGCCGCCGCCATCACCTCCATTATTGGTGGGGCAAATGTGAACACCTCCAACAACAACAACAGCAATTCCCAACAACAACACAAGCAACAGCAATAAAATATAGGCTGCTTCTCAGAAAACTAGAGACTGGCCTACTCCTTTTTTCTTCTTTTTTTTTCCCTTCTTTTATTATGATCAATATTTTCATGTTGTTAGTTATTTTCTTCTTTGGGGGATGCAAATGAGAGATAATTACATGTTCATAGCTTTTTTTTTTTGGGTGGAGAGTGTATAATTAGAACACGGAAAACTCTCATTCAATTCTTTCTTATTTGTTTCATTATGCGTAACTTCTTTCATTTTTTTTTTCAGTAAATACAAGATATCACAAAAAAGAAACTCATTTTTACTCCTTCAATGGTTATTATCCATATCTTTACATTATCTGCATACATTAATAATGCTTCTTCCAATCTCATCTCATCATCTTATATCGATCAAATCTTGATAAACAATGTAGAAATAAAGCCACAAGACAAAGTTTACAAGTAAAGACAACCAAATAATCTTTTGATAAATTGAGGTATCTTCTGATTCAAGATGGGTCAAGTAATTCGGCTATCATTATTTGACACGTAAATTGGTTCATCTCCATTCATAGAGATGACTAATATTGAAAGAACCTGATCAAATAGTTAGACTTTGGAGATACTTCGAGGCAACTACGCGTGCGTGGGTGCGTCAACTGGAGTTAGGGTTAGGTTTTTGGGAGGTCAAAAGCGTTCAATAAAGAAAGTGGTTTGGTAGTAGTTTCGTGGAAGTTTATATTTTTATTGGACAAGTCAGATACGTTTTTGACTTTCCGTGCCCTTCTGATTGACATCACGTCGTGTTTATATTCTCGTCCAGCCAATCAATCAACTCAATTATGCCATTTTTTTAATAATTCATTTACTTTTACATATAAGACATGGTTTAGTGGTTGCATGCAGTAAATTTTGTGTGATACGTGATAAAAATTTATAATATATTATAAATGGTGGAAAAGTTATAATTTTATTAAATAATAATATATTACATGTTTATTATATGTTAAGTTATATAATCAATTAAATTATTCCTATATATATATATATTCATTTGATTAGGGAAATTGAACGTGGAACTTTGTGGGTCGCCCCGTACTTTATCAACCGTACAATTATTATCGATCTTTACTTCTTGTTCTTTGTTGTTCAACTTCTTAAAACTTCACGCTTATGGCACATGCAAACACATGAGACCTAGGGATTTGCATATGATTTTCAATCCATTTTTCTCTGCAAATTTTCTTGTATTTCTGTGTACTTTCAATGGGCGCACGTGTTTCAGTGTGATGATGAACCTATGAACCTAATTAATGGGTGATAAATGTAATTAAAGGGAAGATCCGTCATGGGATTTGATTTTGAGAGTCTTGGAAATTAAGATAATAGGGATTAATCGAACTTGGACTGGGGGAAGGGGGGGTTGGTTGTTTGAATTTGGAGGGCATTTATGATTTTATGAAAGAGAGGCCGCCTAATAAATCATTTTGGTCCAAATTGGCTTTCTATGTCACATGAAATTCGAGGGCTTTGTTTGAAGTTCGATATTATCCCATGCATTCATATATACGGGGGGGTGGAATGTGGACTTTATGTGGGAAAGAAGCAGCCATTCCATCTGGCATTTTAGGGCTTGGTTTATAGTAGATTGTGACCAAGTTTTTTATACTTAGGTTTGGTTAATATCAAATGCCACGAGAAACCAATTTGAATTTGGCTCGAGTAATATATATATATATATATATATATCAAATGTAGAGAAATTGTTCGTTGAAAGAATATCACATATTCTTTAAAAAAATAATATTATACTTTTTAATTATTTTTTGTTTTTTTTTATCTTAAATGATGTGTTAAATATTTGTTGAATGGTTAATTATTTTAAAATTTAAAATTATTTATTATATTATTTTATTATTTAATAAATTAACTGGAGTAAAAATTTAAAGAATGTAGTATTATTATATTATTATTTTTTTTGTCTAATCAAATGAACTTATTCCATTGAACTATATAATAAGATTCTAAATAAAATGAAGAATAAATATTTCAAAGTCTTCAATTGGCATAAAATGACTTATCATCTTAACAAGAAAATTCAAGACAATTTAATGTGTAAAAAGGCTAAAATTAATCTTCCACTTTTTGTGTTTCATTTATTTTGAGAATGTTAGTCTTATTGAGAATGTCTTCAAAAGGGCTAGAATTATTGTCTCTCTGCTTGCTGAGATTCTCACTTTTTTTCCTCATCCAAGTTAAACTCATTTGTCATTTTTAGGTTACTTGTAGAATTAAGTTTACTGAGATTGTGAGACATTTCCTTAATACTTTTCCTCTTCTTTTTTTTTAATTAAATAAAAAAAGTTGATAATGTATATATTATTCTTCACCAATTAGGTAATGTATAGAGACCCTTCACCAAAAGAAAATTCCCACACGTTTATTTTATTGAAGAATTATGGGAATTGACTCTTTTAGTTTCTTTCTTTATTTATTAACAAATTAAATAATCTTATTTCAGAAATTAGATCCTCCTTTTCATAAAATTCTGACTAATTACAGGGCCGAAACTTGGGTCGATCGAAGCCCATACTTGAGCCCAATATCAGATGTAACTTGATAAGACGGCCCTTTTTGAGTTTTCTTGCAAATTGCAATAGCCTCATCCTTTTTTTTTTTGAAAGAATCCTCCATTTCTACTTTAAATTAGGATAAAATTGTAAGAAGAAACAATGTGAATAAAAAAGAATTGTTAAATGATTAAATTTTTTTTGAAGTAAGTTGAATATATTTTGGTCAAGTTATTTTTAGTTTTATTTTAAAGAAATAAAAAAAACAGTAAAATCAATTTATGGTTAATAAAATAAATTATCCGTTTTAAGTCATTAGGTTCATTTCAACTCTTAAAATTAGAGAAAATTTCTGAGAATTTTAGTTCAATCATGAATGATTTTGAACAAACCAACTTTACCATTATAATTAAAAAGCTTTATAATTTACTTAACCTCTTAATTAATTTTATTTCAAATGTAAATTTATATGTTCTTCTCCTTAAAATAAATTCATAAGAAATATCTTATGGATAAAAAAACACGAAGAGATAAAAGAGGGGAAAAAAGAGGAGGAATTGGAACTCATATTTTTTAATACATAATTTTGCCCTTACAATGGGGCTATTTAGATGATGAATGGGGGATGTTTAGCTCTACTGGCCTTTTTGGGTCTAACGGTTAAATCGCTCTTCGAGCCCAATCTTTGTCCAACGTAGACCCTTGACAAATACGTTTTGGGTGTCAATTGTTTTTATTCTTTTTTCTATCTATTTTTATTCAAAAAAATTATGTTTTGAATAGAAGTGAAAAATCTCTCCTATTAAAATATTAATTTTTTATTGTCAAATTTTACTTGAATTTGGATGACTCCGGAAACATTTTTTTCTTATTCATTATTAATTGAGTGATTGATGTCAACACTTTTAATATTAAATTACTAAATTTGAATCTCATTATTTACATAAAAAAAATAGATTCAATTTTAGTACTAGGACTAAATTTGAGTCCTTTCATTTGTATGAAAATTAAATATGTACAAAAAATATGTTGTAATAAGTTGAAATGTTGTAATTAGCAAATTTATCTTAAAAACAAAAGTGAAAAATCAATACGGATACATTTTTGATGTTTTTAATATATGAGATCGTTGGTTTTTTTTTTTTTTTTGGCCCTCTAAATTTTGGACCATCAATTCTTTGTATCAAGAATGAAAAAAAAAATTTATTACCAAATTCTTTATGAAAAAAAAACGTTGTATAAATAATTTATTAAAATTTACTATGTTGTGTTGTTCACTCTCTTTCTAAATCCAGTTTTATATTTTAAGGAGCAATTATCTACATTAAAATTTCGTATCAATTTATAATTCCAGACCAGATGCCTCCAAATATATTTGCCTACTCCCAAATTAACATTAACCCTTTTCTAATATGCCATGCCAAAAAAAGAAAATCGAAATATTAATAGTAATTTATTTCTAAAAGCTAAAATTAATTTGTTTCCTGTTTCTATTTTTCACTCAGACCTTTTTCCTTTTTATTTTATTTTCTTTTACCAAGAAAAAAGAAAACAGTAACTCAGTATGCCCACTTAAACATATAATTGAAAGACCAAAAGAGGAAATTGCTGTCTTGCTTTAACCAATTGAAATCAGGCAAATTAGATTCTTGTTATGTCCCAGGTTTCTATTTTTCAGAAATTATGCGACTCAGTCCTTGTAAGATTTGGTAAGACAAAGATTTGGTATATAATAAGCACATTGTTCAAACTTTCAATTATGTGCAGTGCAGTCCAGAGTTGAAAAAGACAACATTGCAACAATGCAACTCGGACAGCCAATAGGGTTCAGATTTGACCCAACTGATGAAGAGTTAGTGAAGCATTATCTTCTGAGAAAGGTTGCCGGGAAAGAGCTGCCATGGGACAATGGCATTGCATGCTGCGAGCTTTACGGCGACAAGGCGCCATGGGAGATATTTAACGAAGCAGAAGATGAAGAGAGAATATATGTTTTCACAAAACTGAAGAAGGCAAGTTATAATCGGATCGCGAGGGTCGCCGGCTGCGGGACTTGGCATTTTGATAAGGTCAAAGAAGAAATTTACGATGCCCAGAAGAAGATTGTAATTGGGTTCAAGAAAATTTTTTCGTTTAAAGCGAAAGGATTAAGCACAGAGAACAAGATTGGTAACTGGATCATGCATGAGTTCTCTTTAGCTGGTGCTGATACTTCTTTGAAGAGAAAGAACCTAAATTGTGATTATGTGATTTGTAGAATACATAAGAAAGGCTCGAACTCAAATTGCTTGAATGAAAAGGAGATGATCATCAACGTAGCACAAACTCAAGACAGTGAAAATTTCTGGGTTGGGTCAGAATCTATACAAGAGATCAGTGGAGTTACAATGCTTGAGCCTAGATCAATATTGCCAAAATTAGAATTATGTGATATTGGGAACCGGAGTCCTGTGTTTGAAGAATATTTCAGTGATGATAACAATTATCATGTGCAACAAGTACCTGTGCAAGAAAATGAAGTTTTGACGATTAAAACACGGCCTGCGTTATCTTACAGTTCTTGTGATTCTACTGATGATAATTTGGGTCTTTCCATGCATGGAGAATGTTCAATGAATAACCCTAACCCTAATATTCGAGAGAATGATGACGTTCTGAGGCTGGAATCAGAGGCAGCATTGTCTCGCACTAATTCTTTTAATGCTGATGATGAGGAGGATATAGGTCTCTCCATGATCGAAGAGTATTTGAAGAATGAGAGTGAAGTTATGATGATGATTGAATCCGAACCTACAATGCTGCATGATCCATTTGAACATAATTTTGGAGATTTGAATCTTTCAATGTTTGAAGAATTTTTAATGGATGATCATGAACAACAACCAAGCCAATAGAATCGAATTGTTTGATCTTCGATTAGAGCCCAACACAGAGGCTCTCTTGGAGCATACATAGACGACGTTTGTATTTTCTTTTTGCTTTTTAGGTTTTGTTTGAGGAATACAAATTTCTTTATCAGAGACTGGTTTGTTAATTCTATTTATATTTATAAAGAGAAATTTTGCCTTTTTTTTTTAAAAAAAAAAAATCTCTTGAAATCAAGGATTGTTTATAATTATTTTGTAAAATTTGGCATTAAATTGCACTATTAGGTTAATAATTATTTGGCATTATTTCACTGTTGAGTAGTGCAACTTACTATATCAACTACTATAACATGCTATGATCAACCTTATAATTTATTGAGTAGAGCGAGATATTGAGAAAAGTGAGCATTACTAATTACTAGATATAATTTTAGTCGCAAACTCGCTATCAAGTAGTGTAATACATAAATAAATAAATAAATTACTTGCAACTATATACTTATTAGAGTAATGTTAGATATTTTAAATTATGCATAAAAAATAATATATTAAGTAATTATTAAATAATAAAATTTTTAATATTATGTATTATATATAATAATTATTTGATATATTATTTTTTAAAATACAATTTAAAATACAATTTAAAATATCTAATATTATTATTTTATACAAATACATTTTAAAATAAATTTTTACAAACTCGTTAGCTTAGATAATCTAGCAATCCAATTTTAATTTTTCTCTCTCGCCCATCATCTACTCTCAATTTAAAGTTCTTCAATCTAATTTTTTCGTAATTTATCGTGAGATACAAAAAAAAAAAGACAAATATTTAGATAATGCAAGAAATTAAAGCTGAAATTATCAAGTGTATAGCTATCCAATGTTTATAGAAGCTAAGTTGACAGACTCTTTTTAACTCTCAAACTGAGATCATCTAATTACTCTCCATTACAAGTACTTTTAAGTTGAATAAGCTAGTAACCAATTACTAAACCTTTTTAATTTACAAGTTAAAAAAGTTCAATAAATCATTAGATGTCGAGAAAGTCGAGTAATTAATCACTAAATTTTTTTAGCTTAAAAATTAAAAATGTCAAGCCACTACATAAAACTCTCTAAATTTTTTAAACCTTTTATCGTTCAATTTTTTGGTAACATATAACTCAAAAAAATAACTTCAACAATAACAAAATCATGAGATATTTATAAAAAAAAAATATTTATAATTCATTCTACCATTAAATAGTAGAGAAGAATATTACTCTATTAGAATATGGCTGGAGCTATTGTCGAATATATTCAAAGAATCTTAGAATAGGGTTGAAAATTACTAAAGGGCAATTTGAACATTTTATGTTATTTTAGGCATAAAACTTATAGATATATATATTATATTGTGAGTATACAAATACAACTTAATTTTATTTAGAACATATTTAAACAAAAAGCCTCCATTGTTAATTTCTATAAATGAGTCTATATAATTAAATTAAATTTTTGTTTAGTAGCACTCCTATTGGTAAGGTAGTAAACATAATTATTTAATAAAATAATTATGTAATCAGATATATATATATATATTTGTAATTATTATATAAATAAAATCTGCTATATTATTTACAATTAATGGAAATATTTTCCTCTATTAATAAATAGAAGTTGTTTACCTTCAGCATCGGTAACTGGTAAACAACCTTGTTTGATTTCCCTTTCAAACATGTCAGCCATTGGATTCGCTCTTCGATTAAATCCAATGGCTGAAAAGGCCCCTTTATCTCTTACAGATGCGCACGTGGCGTAGTAGCAAAATACGGCTTGTCCCAGAATTTCTCCAAACTTCCCCCATCAGTCCACATTCATTGGGTACAAAGTTCGAACTCCAAATATCGACCTCAAGACGAGACCGTTCCTTCTCCACTGTTTGCCTGTTTCTGTAGTTCTACAATTCAAAGTTTGTTTTTATTCAATTCAATCCGTTTTAATTTTAATTCCAATTTAAGTTGCTATATTATTTTTATTATTATTATTATTATTATTATTATGAGTTAATGGAGATAAGATACATGTAAAGTTTTCATTTGGATGGATTCATTATTGACTTTCTTTTTTGTTTTTTTCATGGAGTTTGTAGTGATTCATTCCTGGTTAGGGTCAAAAGAGTCTTGAGTCTCTGACTTTGAACGACGAGAGCGATGGAGTTTGAGTATTCAGAGCTTAGAGAAACGGTGGAGAAGATAGAGATGGTGGACGGCCACGCGCACAACGTAGTGGCGTTAGACTCGACGTTTCCTTTCATCAATTCCTTCTCCGAAGCCACCGGTGGCGCCTTATCCTACGCTCCCCATTCCCTCTCCTTCAAGGTCAGTAAGTACCTCGCCGATCGTTGACTTTTGGTCAACTTGATCGAACACTTTAGTTTCCTTTTTTGTTCATCTATGATAATGCCTAAATGTTTACTAGTTGAATAAGGGAAAAAAACAAAAATGAAAGTTAGAAATGTTGGGTGCATTTGCTTGTGAGGTAAGTTAGGTAGTTAGATGAGCTACCAAACAATTCTGTTACATAAATTTTTCAAAGCAAGTAATATAAGTAAGTCGATTGAAGCATGAAGTTTAATTGTTGATGTTTGGAGACTTTGACTATTTTTAGTGGACTTATGGTTCACCAAGGAGTCAGAGAAAATTTGCTCGAGACTTTTGCCAATGTTAGTATGCACTATCAATATCTGCGTTGGATTTTGCTTCTGCTCGTGCATTGTTAGCTCTTAAGACTTGAATATTACTGGGTTGCATTTAAGTCACCAGATACATACGTGAGAACTCTTGTTTTTTCTTTTCATTTTGTAATGATATATCACATCTTGTAACTTGTAACATACACAGCCAGGGGGCTTCTATTCTGATTATAATAATTATTATTATTATTATGGCAGAGAAATTTGAGGAGTATTGCTGAACTTTATGGCTGTGAGCCATCCTTGCAAGCTGTTGAGGGATATCGCAGAACCTCAGGATTGGAATCCATTAGCTCAGTATGCTTCAAAGCTGCAAACATTGCTGCTGTACTCATTGATGATGGACTAAAATTGGACAAGAAGCATGATATTGAGTGGCATAAAAGTTTTGTCCCGTTTGTTGGTAGAATCTTAAGGATAGAACGCCTAGCTGAGGAGATTATTGATCAAGAGAGAGCAGATGGATCCATATGGACATTGGATATATTCACTGAAACATTTTTGGATAAATTGAGGTCAGTTGCTGATAAAATTGTTGGCCTGAAAAGCATAGCTGCATACCGTAGTGGTTTAGACATTAATACTCATGTCACTAAAAAAGATGCCGAGGAAGGTCTTGCTGAAGTTTTGCACGCTGGAAAGCCTGTTCGAGTTGCAAACAAAAGCTTTATTGACTACATTTTCTTACGTAGTTTGGAGATTGCTGTATGCTTTGACTTGCCATTGCAAATACACACAGGCTTTGGAGACAAAGATTTGGATTTACGGTTGTCCAATCCCCTTCATCTTCGAGCCATTCTCGAGGACAAGAGGTTTTCCAAATGTCGTATTGTGTTATTACATGCATCATACCCATTTTCAAAGGAAGCCTCATATTTAGCCTCGGTCTATGAGCAGGTGTACCTTGACTTTGGCTTGGCGGTTCCCAAGCTTAGTGGTCATGGAATGATATCCTCAGTCAAAGAGCTTTTAGAGCTAGCCCCAACCAAGAAGGTGATGTTCAGCACTGATGCCTATGCATCTCCAGAAACTTACTACTTGGGTGCAAAAAGAGCTCGGGAAGTTGTCTTCTCTGTTCTACGTGATGCATGCAATGATGGTGATCTCTCGCTTGCTGAAGCTACTGAAGCAGCTAAAGACATTTTTGCTCAAAATGCAATTCAATTTTACAAGATTAATCTAGGTGTGAAATCTTCTGGTTCAAAGGATAATGTTCATCAAACCTATGTGAAGGAGTCTGGTATGTCAGAAAATGGTGTTTCTCTTGTTCGCATTATCTGGGTTGATGCTTCTGGACAACATAGATGTCGTGTAGTTCCAGTAAAGCGCTTCGATGCTGTTGTTATCAAGAATGGTGTTGGCTTAACATTTGCTTGTATGGGAATGACTTCAGCTGTTGATGGTCCAGCCGATGAGACTAATCTAACTGGAACTGGTGAGATAAGACTTATGCCTGATTTATCAACTAGAAGGAGAATTCCATGGCAAAAACAAGAAGAGATGGTTCTGGCTGACATGCATCTCAAACCTGGAGAACCATGGGAATATTGTCCAAGAGAGGCCTTACGGAGAGCATCAAGAATTCTGAAAGAAGAATTTAACTTAGTAATGAATGCAGGATTTGAAAATGAGTTTTATCTCTTGAAGAGTGTATTGAGGGAAGGGAAAGAAGAGTGGGTGCCAATTGACTCAGCAAATTACTGCTCAGTATCAGCATATGATGCTGTTTCTCCTATATTTCACGAGATTGTTGCTGAGCTTCAGTCCTTGAATATTGCAGTGGAACAGGTACATGCAGAAGCTGGGAAAGGTCAGTTTGAAATGGCTCTGGGTCACACTATTTGTACAAATGCTGCTGACAATTTGATTTTCGCTCGTGAAGTTGTAAGGGCTGTTGCAAGGAAGCATGGGCTGTTGGCAACTTTTGTGCCAAAATTTGCTTTAGATGACATTGGTTCTGGATCCCACGTGCATCTTAGTTTATGGCAGAATGGAGAAAATGTATTCATGGCATCTGATGGATGCTCTCAACATGGAATGTCCAAAGTCGGGGAGGAGTTCTTGGCAGGCGTTTTACATCATCTTCCTTCTATTTTGGCACTCACAGCCCCAGTACCAAATAGTTATGATCGCATACAGCCCAATACATGGAGTGGAGCCTATCAGTGCTGGGGAAAGGAAAATAGAGAAGTTCCATTAAGAACTGCATGCCCACCAGGGGTCCAGGATGGTGTTGTGAGCAACTTTGAAATAAAATCTTTTGATGGCTGTGCCAATCCACACTTGGGCTTGGCTGCTGTCATTGCCAGTGGTATTGATGGCCTTCGGAAGAATCTTCATTTACCTGAACCTATAGATGTAAACCCCGCCAGTCTTGACAGAAAGCTTCATAGACTGCCTGCATCACTCTCTGAATCATTACAAGCTCTTCAAAAAGATGATGTCTTGCGGGATATAATTGGTGAAAAGCTTTTCACTGCCATAAAAGGAGTTCGTAAGGCAGAAATCAAATACTACTCGGAAAATAAGGAGGCATACAAGAAACTTATATTCCGCTACTAAACTCATCAGGGTATCCTTTCTGGCTTCTGCTCTACGAATTATTCATTATTTTGCTTTGGTTTGGCTATCCAAGGTTCAGTTGGAGGAATGAAAGAGGTTAAATTATGGAAAAGCTCATCTTATCATTGTAACTGTTGTTATGGTTTTTGCTTTTGTTTTTGTCTTTGTCTTTGTCTTTGTCTTTGTTTTTGTTTTTGTTTTTGTTTTTGTTTTTTGTTTTTCGGAAAGTAAAGTAGATTTCACAACACAGAAAACAATTTATCAACTTCTGCCGGTACTTTTTCCAGCCCAATAACATCAGATTGAACATTTAAAGCCATTTTGGCTCACTGATGAACTTCCCTGTTACATGTTCTTGAAATGTGCTGGGCACATTTATGAATGCAGTTGATAATGTTTTACTGTAATATCAACCCAATTTCTCTTATTTATGAAACAAACAAATTACTTGGTTAGCAATGTTTTCATAACAAGCTTCTTAGCAAGCAAAATTTCCAATTTTTGCATGCTGAGTTGCTAAGCGGTTAGCTAGAGCTTAAGAATGCATTTCACATGCATTATTGATTATTACAGTTTCTTTTTTCTTTATTACATGATATCAAAATCAATAGATTATTTACTATTATATTCAGTTATTCTAGGTTGAAGGAGATCCGCATGATACACTAATCTTAGAAAATATTTTATCCTTGTCTTTGTAATAGATGCGAATAAGAGAGTACTGTTGATGCACTATAATTAATGTAGAGAGTAGAAGTTGTTGAAGGAATGACCATATTGATCTTCTAATTTGTACTGGATGTTCTATATTTTACTGTTGGTTGTATGGGTATGTAACCCAGATTGAATTGTTGGAGATTTGCATGATACTTGCAGCAAAAGAGTACACTCTTTATCTCCCATAGCAATTGAGTTTTATGCTCTTGGCAAAGCAATTGGAAGTACCATTGCTTTGCTTACCCAAAGAATTCAATGTTTTTTTCACCTGAAAAAAAAAAAAATCTATACCTTCTATATGTAACCCAATACTATGGAATAAACATAAAAGCAATTCTGGTTATTAAATTAATTAGTAATACTCAAAACACTATTCACTCTCAACCCCTCAATTTTTGAACTCTGTCACATATCAATAGATGTAATAGCTAGAGCCAAGGCCAAGCTTGTACTCCTATGATATAAATGAAATACTCTATTTCTTTATAATAGACTTTGAGTTATAAAGGGAAATTAGTGGGCTACTTGGATGATCATTTTTGCTTATATACATATAGAAAAATGATTTTGTAATTTACATAATTCTATATAATTATATAATGAGTAACGTTCACGTAGTATTATTTTATTAATTCATAATTTTTACATTATTTATGATGTGTTTATGTAATAAAATAAAACTATATATATGTATGTATATATTCTTTGTTTGCCTAGGGTCAATTTGTTGCTAATTTTTCTTTCTTGCACTCAAGGTTATATGGTTTGATTGAGCTGTCTCGGCATCATAATTGAGTAATGCAAATTGATCATCCAAAGCCAAAACAATGTCCTTGCTTCTTGGCAACATCTTCTTTCCTCATCTTCCCTGCTTTTTTGTCCAAAAACAATTTAATATCAACAAGTTTTGCTTAATAATAATTAAAAACAAAAGCCCCCACAAAAAAGATGACGTTTTATACCCACCAAACTATATTAATAATTCAAATACTCATAAATAGAATTAAGAAAAATATATCAAGGGATATATATTAATAATCCTATAAGCACAGATAAATATTAGCAGAGGATTTTAGCACGTTCAAAATTTCTAAAATTGTTAAAAGTATTTAACTCTTATTAATTAGTCTATTTTTATGATAGAAGTTAAGTGATTAGCTCTTTTAGGTCATAAATTCGAGTTACTCTCATTTCTCTTTGATAATAAAAAATTTAAATAAATAATCATAACATATTTTAGTAGAAATTTCGAGTTCAATTTGTTTCCGTATAAAAAAATAAAAAAAATATTTCTTTAAGATTTTAATAAAATTAAATGTGCAAAGTTGCATGCTTTAACTGGACGCATAATCAAATAAGAGAGGGAGTATGAGGCGCGTGCTAAGCAACCAAACGAAATGCATGCTTCAGTAACACGTAAGCAAATTCCACCACATTAACTCCACGTCCAAAAACAGTCCCCACTCCCCACCTCTCACTCACCGTCCATTTCAACTTCAACGGCCGCGATCTAATCTTCACAACCTAATAACAATACCTCGCAAAGCAAGGAAATCCGTCGCTGTCACGCCATATTTAGTTCCCACCCTCCCCCGCGAAAACGAGCACATCGTGACTCCTGAATTAAATCTAACGGCTGAGATTTAAAAACTGCCATTTCACCAACTTAAGCTGAGCTGTGGGCCCATCCGTTGCTGACAGGCTTCGCTTTATAGTCGAGAATCTCTCTCTCGCTCTGGAAACGCATTCTCTCTTTTGCTTTACGAGTCGCTCTTAAAGCTTCGGTGAGCAAATTTTTATTTTTAATTTTTTCCATTTTTCAGTTTCAGAATTTTATTTTCTGTTTAAATTATTCTCTTAGTGTTCATGTTAATCTGATCAGATTATAATTGGTTAATTAATTATATTGTAAGATTTTCCGATGATTTCACGGTGAGTTCTCTGGAAGCTTCACTCTCTTTTACGACCAATCAAAGTTTTAGTTTTTTTTTTTTTGGATTTTTTCTGCTATGAAACAAGCAGGTTTAAAAAGGAAAAAAAAAATCAAGTTTTTGTAATTGTTTTGTTCGTTTGTTTTTGCATGTGTTCTGCTGAATGCCGCGTAATCAAAAAATTGTAATTTATAGATATTTTGCGTGAGGGAAAATAATTTTTTTTCATCATTAATAGAATTGTTAATTTTTTGAATTGGAATGTGGATGAGGAATTTTTTTTCTTAAAAAAAAAACCTGTATTTCTTTTTATATATTTTTTAAATGCTTTCAAATGAGCGGGTAAAAGAAAAAAATTATTATTATTTTGTTTATTTGTCTGTAGTGTTGGTTAGATAACTGTTAAATAGGGAAAGATTTGCGACTTAGATTTTTTTTTTTTGTATTTATTTATTTTGAATATAAATGTTAATGGTTTTGGATTGCTTGCTTTGGAGTTGAATTTTGAATGTGGAATTTACAGGTGAAAATGGGAACCAAAATCAAAGTTGTGTTGTTGTCCTTGTTCATTTCGACCCTTTTGTTTTCTCTTGTTGCTGCTTCTGCGTCCAATGACGATGGATTGGTTAGGATAGGGCTGAAAAAGATGAAACTCGACCCAAACAACCGGCTTGCTGCCCGGATGGAGTCTGAGCATGGAGAGGCTTTGAGAGCTTCTGTTAGAAAGTGCCGATTCCGTGATAATCTCGGAGGTGGTCCGGATACAGATATTGTTGCATTGAAAAACTATATGGATGCTCAGTACTATGGTGAAATTGGTGTTGGTACTCCCCCACAGAAGTTCACTGTAATCTTTGACACCGGTAGCTCAAATTTGTGGGTGCCTTCATCTAAGTGCGTTTTGTCGGTAAGGTTTTAAATTTGAGTCTATTTTGAGTATGGGAGCGTTATTACTTGTAAATAACTAGAGTAAATGGGAGGTTAGAAGATTAATGACTCTGCATTGTGGCTAGGTTGCTTGTTACTTCCATTCCAGGTACAAGTCAAGCCAATCAAGCACTTATAAAAAGAATGGTTAGTTTTCTGCCTCCACATCAGAAGGAAGATGTTTTATCATGACACAATATTGTATATGAAGATGTATAACAGCATTTAAATTTACTGGCACTATATATTATGCTAGACGTCAAATTGATGTTTTAGAACTTGCATGAGGTGTGATCAGGATCTATAATAAGAATGATGAGATACTTTTAGAAACTCGTGTTCTGAGAATTGTTTGGGATCATCAATGATGTAGGTGAGTCTGCTGCTATTCAGTATGGTACTGGAGCTATTTCTGGTTTCTTTAGTTATGACAGTGTCAAAGTTGGTGACCTGGTTGTGAAAGATCAGGTAAGATTCCTTGCCCTCTGCTCGCATAAGTTCCAGTAGCTTTATTAGAGTATTATGCATTGAATATTGGTTTTTCGGGCCCTTCCCTATTCAGGAATTTATTGAGGCAACCAGGGAGCCTAGTCTCACATTTCTAGCGGCCAAGTTTGATGGCATATTAGGACTTGGGTTTCAAGAAATTTCAGTTGGAAATGCCACCCCTGTCTGGTACGTCTCAATAGCAAGCTGCAATTTTATCAAGTATTTCTTAATATGATAGTAATCCCTTGTTTCCGGTTATGCACTTTTATGTCATACAGGTATAACATGCTTAAACAAGGCCTGATTAAGGAACCACTCTTTTCGTTTTGGCTTAATCGCAATCCAGAAGATGAAGAAGGTGGTGCAATTGTTTTTGGTGGGGTTGATCCACATCATTTCAAGGGCAAGCACACATATGTTCCCATGACACGTAAAGGCTACTGGCAGGTGGTGAAATTGTGTTTGTTTGTTGATAGCATATGCTTGAGCAACACTTTTATATACATTTACTAAGTTTGTTCTCATTTTGTCTCACACTATTTTATGTTTGATAGTTTGACATGGGTGATGTTCTTATCGGCAGTACACCCACTGGTATGTTCTTCTTCATACCTGTAGTCTGTAACAAGGGAACTTAAATGAAATAATTAGAGTTTCATAATGGAAAGGAATGGGACACTTGATCTCTGCCCCTATTTTTGTATTGTTCTGACATCCAGACTGTTTTTCAGGATTTTGTGCTGGAGGTTGTTCAGCAATTGCAGATTCTGGAACGTCTTTGTTGGCAGGTCCAACGGTATGAATCAAGTGCTTCAACTTTTGTCACGTTTTAGGATTTACTCCATATGACTTGCTTAATTTCCTCCTCGTTTCATTTATCAGTTTTTAATTTGTCACTAAATGAAATTTTCTTGCTCTCTCTCTCTCCCTCTCTCCCTCTCTTCAGCCTGTGATTACCATGATAAATCAAGCCATTGGAGCCACTGGAGTTGTTAGTCAAGAATGCAAGGCTGTTGTTGAACAATATGGGCAAACCATTTTGGATCTGCTTCTGTCTCAGGTGAGTGCCTACTTAGATTTTATTTTTAATACCTATTTCTGATTGGAAATTGGCTGATTTTGTCTATCAATGTGTTGCCCTGACTTTGGTATAATTAACATATACATCAGGCACAGCCTAAGAAGATCTGCTCCCAGATGGGCTTGTGCACCTTTGATGGAAAATGTGGTGTTAGGTCAGGATCTCAGGATATACTTTTCTGATTATTCTTCAGCATATGAGAGTCCACAACACCACACCCATCCCCCACCTTTCTTTTTTTTTTTTTTTCATATTTTTATTAACTTTGATTTGGGAAAATTTTTACTTCCATATTCGTGACGGTTGTGATAATATGAAATGTGTTTGTATAGTATGGGCATTGAGAGTGTGGTGGATGAGAGCAGTGGCAAATCCTCTGGCATTATTCATGATGCTATGTGCTCTGCTTGTGAGATGACAGTCGTCTGGATGCAAAATCAGTTACAGCAGAATCAAACTCAAGACCGCATAGTGAACTATGTCAATGAGGTGAGATGAACATGATACATAAACTCAATAATTATTTAGGCGTATTTTCTTATACTAACTTCACCCTCTGCCATCTTTACAGCTTTGTAACCGAATGCCAAATCCAATGGGAGAATCAGCTGTTGACTGTGATAAGCTTTCTTCCATGCCTCCTGTTTCCTTCACTATTGGCAGCAAACTTTTTGTCCTCGCTCCACATGAGGTAGGATGTAATTGCCCCTTCTATTCGATTCTTGATTCCAAGTCACTTACTCTTTATATAAATTAACTCACGGCATTCATTTTTGTTTGGTGTGTTGGTATAATCAGTATGTTCTCAAGGTGGGCGAGGGTCCTGCAGCTCAGTGCATTAGCGGATTTACTGCTTTGGACATTCCTCCTCCTCGCGGACCTCTCTGGTATTCTTTCTGCTTCTAATCATACATTTACGTTCAAGAACAGAATGGCATAATTTGTGTGTTTATTATCTGAGTGATTCTGAAATTCTGTTTTTGTGTTGATTCAGGATCTTGGGAGATGTTTTCATGGGTCGCTACCACACAGTCTTTGATTTTGGTAATCTGAGAGTTGGCTTTGCTGAAGCGGCATAAAATGATCAACCTCATAGCCTCTCCTGTTTCTATCATTCATCATCTTCATCCGCAAGTTTATTAATATTGTGTAATTTTATAATGGAGTTTAATGGTAAAAATGTTGAAGGTCTTGGTCTCGGCCTGAATGGCGAAAACAATTTCATGTCTGCTTGCAAATATTTCCGGGGCTTGCTTATCAAGTACAAGTAGAATTTAGTATTTGTTTCCGTTTCTGAAAACCATAAACAACTACTATGATTTGCTGAACCTTTTATCTTTCACTCAAAAATGCCTCAAGTAGATGACAAATGGGTGATGAGATTAACGATCTAGGATAATGAAAGCATCAAGAGATTGAACTCTATTGTATTTATCATGGATTGGATATTTTTTAATTCTCAATATATAATAGTTATATAATATGACACATTAAATACTACATCAATGAAATACAAAATTTGTATCCAATTATATTAGCATAGTAAATATCATTAAGTAATCTTGCTAGTATTATTAAATTTAATATCATTAAGTTATCTCCATGTAAGATTGCATGCTTTTTAATCCTTTCACAAACGGAGAGGTGGAGGTGGAAAGCTTGTGTCAATCAATTAACTTTGAGCTTGAAAGGTGATACTAAAGAGGGCATTAAAAGTCATGCCAGCTTAGCTCAATGGTGACTGTAAAAGGGACCTAAAGAGAGGACTTTCACCAACCCAATCAGAATCAGATGGGAATGCGAAACAAAAGACAACTACACTAATCAGAATCTATGTTGGTGGGCTTCAAGACTCTACCAAAACCGAAAGATGAATTATGAAACTGAAAAGATAATGCGTAAAACAAGGCAGCTGTGGTGGCCGGCACATGAAGCAAACGCACAAGTTATGAATAAGATATGATTGTTACGCAAAGTCTTGAAAGCATAAAAATTTTATAAAGATTATAACCAAGTACTGAAGATGATGCATTGTAATTTGTAAATATCAAGAAAGTAGGTGGTGAGCTCGGAATTTGGTTATTTTACTTGCCTAACATTGCCCTCTTCGAACTACATTCCAAAAGTTCAGTTTCAAGATATTCTTTGCTTTTGTTGGAGCTTTTTTCTGTGTGCTTTTGCTTAAATCATTTGGCTTTTGTTGTTTCTGTTTGATTCTTCTCGCAAACTTCACCTACAATCCAAGAAAGTAACTACTAAGCTCAAGAAATTGGTTAATTGGGTTGGCCTTGGCAGTTTTATAATTTCTTATAATTATATAAACATGATCCCATTTCAAAATAGACCAAATTTGGACATAAATTTATAGGCAGTATATTACTCAATCCATATTTCATTTTATGGATAAATGATTATTCAAGTAGTTATAGATATAATTTAGTGGTAATCATACCTTTTGATTAATATTAAGATTTTGAATTTGAATATCTTTCTCTTAAGCCAAAAAATAAAAAAGGGCACTGACTTACCAACTTGTAATGATATTAATTCATAGCATTATTAAAAGTCAAAGAAGTTTGTTATTTTAGAAAAACTAAAAGTCAAGGTTTGTTGCATGTTAATTATACAAACAAGAACAGTTTTCTACCATGGCCTTAGGGGGTTATGGCCCCCCAACCCCCAAATTTTTTTAAAGAAATTTAATAATATACTTTTTATAATTTTTTATTTTTATAAAAATGTTTTTATGATTTGATCTCCTAAGATTTTCATATATCAAATTCTAATCTAATATAATTTTTAAGTTTAACATCTAACTTCCTTCCCTTTAAATTCTAATTTCACTCCTATATATAAACATTAACATTTGCCAAAATAAATTGCAATTTAAAAAACATAAAGGTCAAGTAAATTATTAATCGACCCAACTGATTTTTGTGGGTAATGATAACTTAATTGGCACTCAATTTTAAATAAATTGACTTCCCAGCTTGTAATGATAGTGATTCATGGCATCACTAGAAAAGTCAAATGTGTAATTACTTCTTAATTATCTGTAATTAATTAATTAATTAATTATACCACTCTAGAGTAAAAGTACTAATAAATTAGAAACCAACCAAAAGTGGATAGAATTTGAATATCAATGATCATTGCATTCTCCATGCCCAAATAGCCAATAAAATTAGATGTTCTCAAAGAACAAGCGACACCACGTGGGCAGTATAATTCATAGCTAAGCTAAGCAACCACGCCGCCCATATCGGGCCAAAAGTTTTTCCATCGCCCTCCTTTTGCCACGTGGAGACCTCAGCTTTAGAGAGATTTAAAGAATGTTTTTTTTCAAAAGCAAGCTTCTTGCATTAAAAGCCAAACCATATGAAAACAAGGCACACAAGCCACAAAGGTCATGCATATAAATATTAATATTGAGAGCATCCAACAAACCTAAGTAAATAGACCCAACAAATTTTTATTTCTGTTCTCTCTTTCCACGCCACTCACAAAACTTTCTACAATGGACTGGACCCGGGGTCCAACCGTCGGCCGCGGCTCCACCGCCACCGTTTCGATTGCCATGGCTAACCGGTCCGGTGAGGTCTTTGCAGTCAAATCAGCTGAGCTTGCAAAGTCAGAATTCCTCATGAGGGAACAAAGAATTTTGTCCACATTGGTGTGTCCTCAAATTGTGGCATACAAAGGGTGTGATGTTTCATCCGAAAATGGTAAGTTCTTGTATAATCTTTTATTGGAATATGCGCCCTCTGGCACGCTTAACGATGCAATTTGCGGGCGCGGCCGTGGCTTGGAAGAGGGAAGAATCCGATCGTACACACGGGCAATATTACTTGGCTTAGAGTACCTTCATTCTAATGGAATAGTGCATTGTGACATTAAGGGTCAAAACATTTTGGTCACTAATGATGGGGTAAAAATTGCTGACTTGGGTTGTGCTAGGCGTGTTGATGAGGTGTCAAACGCTGATTGGGGATCAACGACAACAACGCTGCCGATTAGTGGCACACCTGCTTATATGGCACCCGAGGTGGCGCGTGGCGAAGAACAAGGCTTCTCTGCTGATGTGTGGGCTCTTGGATGTACGGTTCTGGAGATGGCAACCGGGCGCGTCCCGTGGGCGGATGTTTCCGACCCTGTATCCGCCCTGTACAGGATTGCATTTTCAATTGATGGGCCGGAAATTCCAAGGTTCATGTCAAAGCAAGCTAAAGATTTCCTGAGCAAGTGTTTGAAAAGAAACCCAGAAGAGAGATGGTCAGCCAGTGAACTCCTTGAGCATGACTTTGTCAAAGACCAAAACTTTCTCCTGACAGAGACTCAAACTTATAATCCGGAGACTCCAACAAGTGTGTTGAATCAATGCGTTTGGAACTCATCTGATAGATTAGAGACAACTTGGAACTCGACCCAAGAAAGTTGTTCAAATTCTGCCAAGGAAAGAATCAGGCAATTGAGTGAAGGAAATTCAGATACGCTCAGCTGGGCATGGGATGGAACTTGGATCACAGTGAGAAGCATTGGCGCCAGCAAAGAGCCACATTGCAACTTGCCATCCACAAACGAAGCTTCAAGTGGTGGTGGGGTTGACAGAATTTCGGATAGTGAAGAATATAACTTGGATATTCCTGCTGCTGATGAGATTATTATTATCAGCAGTAGTGAGATGAACAAGTGCGAGACTAGCAGTAAAAACAACCGCAGTAGCAGGCCTGAAAGAAGCTCACTAATGGCATGTAAATGTACAATTGATAAATTATGTACAAATCTTGCTTTAAGGAATAAAAAATTTTGGTTTCTAAATTCTACAAGCACTACCCCTGTTTCTTGTTTTTATTGGTTCCACCCATTAACATGCTCTAAGAGCCATATTCTTTGTTTATAGCCCATACTTGGGTTCAATTTTGATATTGACCACATTCATGCCTTGGGATCTTACTCATCTTTACAACGAGGCAAAAGGGGATGATATAAAAGAAATGGAGCTGGGTGCAGGTAATTTTAAGGCATGCTTAATTTGTATTGCATGCAATGGGCCTTATTCATTTTTAATTGTTAATAATCGAAACATAAAAAACAATAGAATTAATATGCCGGTTGCAATTTTGCAACTATATATGGTCCACTTAATTTCTGCAGCTTTGCTTTTGTGGCCAGACTGACTTTAAGCACCCAACCATACCTAAGAAATCTTGCTTAGTCACACCCATGGCTCCAATTAATATTTAATTCATTGCCGAAAGCACAAGCCAATCTTATCTTTCTGACCATGCAATCCACAAATTCTATTTTCTTGGTAAAGTTAGCACTCCCAACATTTATTGGATGCTCAGGTTTGCCCTCTTGCATCATCAAAACATAATATATAAAATCATAGCTCATATGGAAAAGCTAGCTCTCTTGCATCTTTTGTCACCAGTTTTCTTTTTTTTTTTCAAAAAAAAAAAAAAATTATTGGCACCAACACAAAGTTGTCTTCAATTTGCTTCATGAATGGTAGATGAGTGAGTTGCCTTTGCTCAACTTGACACTTTAGACAATACCCAGCTCCCCTCAATAGCTCAATTTAGGGTGGCATCTTCTCTAAATTAATATTCTTAAATGATGGTCTATGGTTAAAGTTATTAATTGTGACTTAAAAAATATGCATTTATTAATATTTAGGGTGGCATCTTCTCTAAATTAATGTTCTTTTTTTTTTTTGGAAATGGAATTATGCGAATGAAACTATTTTATTTCTCAAAATCGTTTCAATAATTGAACGAACTAAGGGACCTTATACATTTTGGGAACCAACAAAAATTTCAAGGTGCATGCAGTGAGATAAGAGAGAATTAAGTAGATACCGGATTCAAATTCCATCTAGATATATAATTAAGACAGCCATGTTGCTTCTTTGCTAATATTTTTTTTAAAAAAAATTTCTTCTCACAATTGCTATAATTTGGCTTTTCACAGCAGGCAAGATCAGATATAAGCTTCAATAATTAGAGGCATCGTAAGAGCTTATTTATTATGGCCATTTTATCATTTAAACATTGTTTATAGATAGAGCAAGAGGCGACATAGTCTGCAATTTTTACATACGATTTCTATTTTTTTCTCGTTTATTTTCTGAACATTTTTCTCTAATCAAGCAATTAAGAAAATGAATAAAATCGTCTTGTAGTTCCTTCAGGCATCATTATATCATTTTGCATTTACTATAGTAAAGTTTTTAATGGGAACAAGCACGAAGTGGGATATCCACAAAAACCTAACTGGAAATTAGGAAAAGCATAAAGAATAAAACACTTTCTTTTCGGCCAATCCAACCTAATTTTTATGCTAATACATATATTCAAGACCATTGCTTTATCTCTTCCATTAATTTTGCTTAGCTAAGACCATTAGACTTCATCTATTGCTCACCCACTCATACTCTAACATGGGTCGGACGGCCTTTTAATTATTACTCTTATCTAAGAAGTGGTCATTGTCAGACATGTTCTTATTAGGGTTAGTCTCAGAACTTCCATTTTTATCCTAACTGGAATGCTAATTCACTAAACTTGGAGAACATCAAAATCACTGGAACAAGGCTGATATGGGTCAAAACTTTGGCAGCTCTTTCGCTGAGCCACGAAATATGAGCATTCCCCAGTTATACTTTTAGTGGTGCATGGATTTTTCAGTAGCTTAAAGTTTCGTAGGACTGTCAAGAAAATGCTTTGAAACCATCTCTTTCGAGGGTGGGCAAACCGAATGAGAATAAAGATTTTACAGGATCATGAAATGATGGCTACGAGCCTGTGACCTTATTGCAACTGATGATATTTGTAGTAGCTTCAATATTATTTTTAAGTGGTCAAATCATGCCCGAACTAGAAAACAATTAAGCATGCCAATTCAAATGGTGATTCAGTTCAAGTCCATCACACTTCTGGATTTCCATTCCTGTCTCGTGAACAGGCATGGTTCTTGAGAATCCCATGCTTAATCTTGAGTGGTAGAAATATTATTTTATTTAAATTAAGGAAAGAATTCCAAATATTTAATTGCACTTATTTTACATTATCATAATCACAATGCTTGTATTTAAGGAGTTATTTTTATTTTATTTTATTTTTTTTAGCATAGTAGCACTCCTTGTTTATGTACAAATTACATACCAATTGTCTTATATTATTTATTTAATTTATTATTACATTATCTATTTTATTTATTATTTTGTCTTATAATATTTAACCCTTCAATCATACTAAACCACTTTAAGAAGTATAAATAAGTTGATATATTAATGAGTAATGTTATACGTTTTAAATTATATTTTAACTTGTATTTTAAAAATAATGTGTTAAACAATTTGAGTGATGAAATAGTGTAAATTTAAAAATTATCTATTATATTATTTTATTATCTAATAATTATTTAATACATTATTTTTTAAAATACAATTTAAGTTGTCTAACAATTAACTTTATACTCCTAACTTTAACACGTATTCTTCTTCTAGGTCAGCCAAACAATTTAAAATTTGCCTAATCCGATTCTTTCTTTCCTTATAGAAGCATTACTAATTAACATAAAATGCACATCCTCTTATGAACTTGTACTCCTTAACTCATTCTTATAATTAAACTAATGGCAGAAGTGGAATGTAATCCCCCACTTGAAGAAATAGTAATCGATGCTTCCAATATTATCACTAGCAAACAAGAAAATCATGGTCAATCAACCGACGTTTCTAAGCCAATAGCATCACAATCTTCAATCTTAACAAGGTTCCATGCAGGCTATTTCAGAATAAGCCTCTCTCTTGGCAGCCAAGCTTTGCTATGGAAGATTTTGAGTGATCCCCAGACCAAGAGCCACTCACAAGATATTTGACACGTACTCTGCATGCTCCCTTCCACAGCTTTTCTCTTGCTATGGTGGCTGGCATTTTCAACACAAGCATCACTCTCGATTCTCTATATTTTGAGATGTCTCTTTCATTTTCACACGGTGAAGGCTAAGTTTTTGCACCAAGTTGGAGTCAACTACTTGTATGCTCCTTGGATATCATTTCTTCTTTTGCTTCAATCAGCCCCGGTAACTGTTCTTAACACAGTTTCATATCCAGTTCTTTGGTGGGTTCTTGCCATTCCAGTGATTCTACTCGATATCAAAATCTATGGGCAGTGGTTTACAACAGAGAAGAGATTCTTATCAGTGCTTGCAAATCCAACTAAGACAAATATCAGTGATAGCGAACTTCGTGGTTGCAAGAGCAGCTGCACAAATGGGATGGAAAGAGAGCGCTGTGTGCATGTTTTCTCTTGCCATGGTTGCACTATATGGAGCTCTTTATAACGCTTTATCAACGTTTATCGGGCGGCAATAGCTTTCCTTCGATACTCCGGCCGGCTTTCTTCTTGTTCTTTGCTGCACCAAGCATGAGTAGTTTAGCTTGGAAATCGATTTCAGGAACTTTTGATACCACTTCGAAGATGCTTTTCTTCTTGTCTTTGTTCCTCTTCATGTCTCTGGTAATTTTACATCCGAAGTTTAACCTTCATACATTTAGAATTTCTTATGTAGAGATAACTTTAAACTGACAGTATTTTAATCAGACACTTCTGTTTGAACTAAAAAAATACTGAATAAATTGAGAATATTTATAGGTTTGTAGGCCAGTTCTTTTCAAGAAATCTACGAGGAAATTCAATGCTGCATGGTGGCCTTACTCATTTGCCTTAACATTTCTTGCTCTAGCCTCAGATGAATAAGCCCAAGAGGTGAAAGGTCATGCAGCACCTGGACTAATGCTAGTGTTAGGATCACTATCAGTTCTAGTTTTCCTAGGCTTGATATTGCTCACTGCATCCAAGACCAATAAGCTTTTGCGTGAAGATGATCCCATACTGAGTTTTGTTAATAATTCAAAATCGAGAACTTCTGCTTATGCAAATGCAGTGATGGTCGAAATTAACCACAAGTCATCTTTCCCTTTTCTGAAGGCGCACGGCCGTTTATAAATTAAGTCCGACTCCACAAATATCACTCATCAAAGTCCATTTCTCAACATTCCAGATCACAGTTCACAGTTCTTGGATCGTATGAGATAATTGTATATAATGAGAACAAATAAAAATCAGCAGTAATATTTATCTTTTATAATGCAAATGCAAAATTTATCAGCACAAGATTCAGCCACTCTACTTTAGCACTTAATCTACTGAAACAGAACATACAAAAACTATTTTTTTTTCTCCTCACCGTTGCTTCTTTCAGCTGAAAATTTTGTTCGTGGTTACAACAATGTGTAAACGACAAATGCAACCAACAAAATCAATAAAAATCTCCAATATGGAGACTATGAAAAATGTTAAGGAAATTGGGCTATTTGGCCGAAGGTTAACATTATTTCCTTAGGTATTCTTCTTGCTACCTGAATGCGACAATTTCCGGTCCAAAGATTGCAATCGACTCCGCAGGTTTTGGTTCTCCTCAAGCAAACGATCATACTCAAGAAGGAATCCTTCAGATTGCTTCCTCAAAGCAACTGCATTGGTTTCTGCAGCAGTTACCTCCTTTGATTTTGTCTCAAGTACAGATTCCAGCTGCTTAAGTTTTGCCTTCAGTGTAGTCATCTCATACTCTGAGGCTTTGATTTCCTCTGAAACACCAGCTTTCCCATCCTCCAACCCTCGATTTTGTTTCTTTGCAGCTTCCATGTTCTTCCTTCTTAAGCGGAGTTCTCTAATATAATGATGTAGTCTGTCTATCATGAAAGCAAGGAAAAGAGAGGCTCCTGCAAGCAATTACCCAAGTTAAATATAGGTCCAAGTGCCAACAAGTTAGAGGGCAACTGAGAATTCAAAATGAAACACAAAAGACCAATCCCAAACATGAAAACTTAAGCCCTTAAAAGAATTTGATAGATGCACAAACAATGAGTTCTCTCACTTAAATGCCTGCTAGGGGAAGCAGAGTAGTCTTATGACAAATTACTAACCCGGATGAGAAAACAGCACCAGTGTCAGACATCATCAAACAGGGATTTCTTCTCTCTTTTAAGAGAAATTGTGGAAAGATTGCAAGACAAATCCAGCATTTTCATGTAATCTCACATGGACAGAATCACATCACACATTCTGAAATTAAAGCCAGCAGACAGTACTGTTCTTACACACATACATACATACATATCATTTTACAAAAAAATTTAATTACCAAACTCTATCAAATGATTAACCTCAGATTTGTACTCAGCTGAACATCAGTTGTAAATAAAATATATTTTTAGCTGAATCATGGAAAGAATTTTCACCATATTGGAGTTCCACCAAGTCTCACAACATCACAGCAGTACTCTTACAATTGACAAGGTGCATGCGCTTTATGTTTTAAATCTACTTGCAGAGGACAAGGACTACTAGGTTTTCCAGAAATAGTTATCTTTGATAGCATAGTACAATTGGGAGAAGTAAGGAGAAAATATTTAGATCAGTTTATACAAAATTGTTAATCTGATCATATAGGTCTCACAAGAAAGAAAACCACTCTTGACAAATGCCAATACGTAATGATACATCAAAGGCAACAGGTCATCAATAAATGCCGGCCTAATTTTCATTCGCCAATGTGAATTCTTAAACCTTACATATGGTCAATCTTGTTCACACAGAATGCTATGGGCACCTAAAGTTAGTGATCTTGTAATTCGATTCTTCGGAGCCATTACCTAGTACTATGGTAAAATTTGATAGGACCATCCCCTCTCCTTAGTTGAACAAATTGTGGGTAATGCATTAAAAAAAGGGACATTTTGTTTATACTTAAGACCATGAATATACTGGATCTTATAGTCGCCACAGTTACCAGGACTAAACATTGATTTCTGGTAATTGAAAGTTATGATATTTCCAATTATGTCAAACAATAATATCCTCAAAACAGAGCAAGCCTCAATCTTCCATTCACAAATTCACATCATAAACAAAACAATGGTTTAATGGGAAATAAAAATTAAAAGCCAAACACAACCCACTTCCAAAAACTCCAAATCTCGCACATTCCAATCCACATTAACAATCAAGACCCTATAAAAACAAAAACTTTAACAACCACAAATTATACAAAACACGATTCAAGAAATTAACAAGTACCCATTAGAGTGGCTTCAAGGAGATGCTTGGCCATGAGGACCTGGTCCGTCGGATTGACCACACCCGCATCATCGATCCAACGCTTCTGGATCTCCAGCATACCATACACACTCGAAATCAGCATAACAGAGACAGTTCCCGCCACCGTTTTGATCACCACAGGACCACGACCGCGCTTGACCCGATCAAGGCTCATGATCACGAGCTTTCTTAACGGTGTCTTGAACAACAATAGCATTATCAATGCCATCTCTGAAAACAACACCGTGAACAATAGCTGTTGCATCTTATTTTAGGCTATATTTGATGAATGAGAGTTGAAAAAGGTTTTATTTTTCTTGGTTTTTGTAGATTAAGGGGATTGAAAGAGGAAGTGGGTAAGAGTTAATGAGATTGAATTGAGTATGGAAGCAAATTTAAGGGTGGAGGGAGGAAGAAACGTTGTGGACTTCGCATTTGTTGTTGCTAACTTGCTATGGCCTTGGTCCACGCTTTAGAATCTTACTGACGGCTTGCTTTAAATTTTTTTTTGTTTTTTTTAACTCAAGAGCCTTGTAAGGGTATATTTGAGATTTCATTAAAATTTATAATTTCTCTATTTTTCTTAAACCTAAATTCTTAAATTCGTAATCTCCCAAATAAGTCTATAAATTTATTGAGACTAATTTAACATAGAACTATTGTATGTTTGATAAATAATAATCATAAAGCTTAAAACTTGTAATGTTGAGACTAATTTGTTGGTGTCAACATTTTTAATATTTAAGTGTTAGATTTGAAACAAATCAATTTTTTTTTTATTATGTTGAAAGATGGAGAAATTCCTTTATTTGAGATTAAAATAGTTCTTTTACCATATTTGATTGTAAGGTAAACTTAACTTCAACGTATTAAAATTGTTCATTTGGGTTCAAGATTCGATTCTGTTTATAACGAGATAAAAAAGAGTGTGTGAGTGTTATTAGAGAAAATGTATGTTGTAACACTTAAAAAAAAAACTTCAACGTATTAAAGCGTTAAGTTCGAATTTTTGTAATTTAAATTGTATTGTAATAAGTTATTATAGAATATTTATCTACCTTAAAAAAAATTAATCAAAAAACTTAAAATGTTCTTTCATGAAGTGAGATACTACTTACCCGAATAACCTAAACTCTGTTAATTGTCTATTGAAAATAATAAGGTTGTTTGTGCACACAATTATTAGTATATATACTAATGGGTAATGCGGTGATAAATAGTTAAAATATAAAATTTATATTTTAAATAATGATCACTTAATATGTTAATTATTGATTAATATTATATAATTATTATATTAATAAAAAATTAATAATTACTTGATAAATAATAATCATTGATTAATAATACACATCTGAGATATAAATTTTATATCATAATTATATATATATAATACTATTCATATATTAATAGACGGATTCAATTTTTAATGAAATATTACTTAAGTTGACCTCCAAATTTTAGGAAAAATATATACCTTTATTTATTACTCCTCTCACTTCCTATTTCAAAAGCTAATCCAATATTTAAAAAAAATTAAATAATCCTTTCAAAAAAATTGAAAACAGGAATTTTTTTTTTCCTTTTTAGCATCTCTTGTAATTTTGTTTTTGAAAAAAAAGCATCTCTTGTGTTTTTAATACGTGGATTAAGGTACTAATATGTTCTTCTTTTTTTTTTCTTTTCTTAAAAAAAACAGTAATAGGTCAATAATAAGTGAAAAGAATTTTGCATTCAATTCATATATGTAATTTGTAGGTAAAAGATTAATGCACGATCATTGTGTACTATTAGTCAAACCAAATATCACACGAATAACATTAAAACTTGAATTTTACATTTGATTCAAAATCTCTTTAGGGATTAGCTTGTGTAAATCAAAATTCTATTAATAAATAATAACACATTTCAACTAATTTTTTTAAATATAAATTTGTATAAAATTAAAACTTGTAACTAATCCTTTGTAAGCAAAGCCATATCTTAAATATCTTTGATCATAACACCTATAATTATCGTTGTAAATAAAAATAAAAATTGTAATTGTATTTATTAATATTGGCATAATAAAAATTATTTGATCAATAAAATAATCGAATTAAGAAGAAAAATCATGCAATAGTTTTTTTAAAAAACAAAAATCAATTTTTTTAATAAAAAGCTTTATTAGATGTACATTTTTTTTTAATATTCTATAATGTTAAAAAAGTTTTAATAATATTTGTTAAAAATTTATCTTTAATATTAATATTAAACTTTCACTTATTAATTTAAAATTTTGAGTTAAATGATAAATTAATATAGTATTAAAGTCAAAATTTTGAGTTTGATCAACCATTTATTTATTTTTAGTTAATTTTTACGAGACGAAAAATTTACTTTGTTCAAACTTATTTGAATCTACATTTTATGTAAGAGAGACTGTTAAAGACTCGTGTTTAATATTAATATTAAACGAGACTTATTTTTAATATTAATATTAGGCGAAACTTATATTTAATACTAATATTAAGCGAAATTTATCTTTAATACTAATATTAAATATTTACATATCAACTTAAACGAATAGTATTAATGATAATATTATTTGTATCTATTAGATTAATAATTGATCATCATCACCTTAAATTTTTTTTTATTAATCTATCTATTTATTTTTAATATTATATTAAAACTTTAATTTCAGTATCATAAAATGACCCCTTCTTAAAACGTCCGCTTTAAAATAAATTAAAAATGGTTAAATTAGGTGGTGGCAAGCGATCTCCCACTCCTTCTGTAGCAAATTTTCATTTCATCTCAATTAAAATTAAATAATAACAATAAAATGTTGACATCATATTCCTGTGGCTGTGATTGGTCAGACTAAGACTCAATGATCGATCGTGTATTACAAGTTAGCTTAATTATTTACTTAGAAAAATATTAGCCTGTCTGCAAAGTTTTAGATACTTAATTGTTTGAATTTTGATCGAAAAGCTGAACTTGCCGATCCATCATCAACGGCTAGCTGTTGCCAAGCTAAAAGTTGTTCTACTTTCTCCTTTTACAATTTTCCCTTTTTCTTTAATTAAAAAAAAAAAAGTTGTATTATAAAGTCTCAATCGATGTAAAAAATATTTGTAAAGTTACATGTAAAACAACACATCACATATCCTTCGACACTAAGCAGAAATAAAGAAAACTTGGAGATGAACGCCAAGGAAATGCACTTTTTAGTCCTTCTTCTTTTATATCTTGATGCGAGCTTTTATCTGAGTAAATAATTTTCTTTTAAAAAAAAAATTATATAAATGCTTGTTTAGTTAGATTTTTTATTGTTTAAAAGAATTTTTTTTAATGTTAAAATCTCTTTTCAATTTTTTTTTATAATGTTTAGTTGTAATTGAAAAAGAATTTTTGAAGATTAAAGAAATTATTTTGCATCTATTTATAAGAATTTAAATTTTAGATTTTTGAGAATAATTTTTTTTTAACTTTTTAAATATTTATATAATGTCATATATATGTCAATAATATTTCTTTCACTTTTATAATGTACTATTGATAAAAATAAACTGTATTCAATTAACTTATTTTTAATATTTTCTTAAAAGTTATCATATATCTAATTCTTTTATCTCTATATCTATTATATTTTTATAAGAATCTACTAAAATTTTTTGTTAATTATTTTATTTTTTAATTTTTGTACTAAATAAAATAATTTATATTAATTCATTAATTACTATGCATTAATTTTACTTGATTCTTGTGTTTTAAGAAATTGAATTTGAAAAAATATGTGATAAATTTAAATTTATATATAAAAATATTAAATTATTTAGAATTTAAATATAAATTTTATTAAGTATCTTTTTTGAAATAAGCACTTTTAACAATGTATAACCAAACGATCTAATACATTATAAGAATTTTTTTAATGACAACCAAATAATCAATGACTTTTTAAAAAAATATATATTTGATTGAATTTTTTTATTGTTTAAAAGAATTTTTTTAATATCAAAAGTTATTTTTAAATTTTTTTTGATGACATTTAGTTGTAATTGAAGAATTTTGGAGATTAAAAAAATAATTTTATCTTTACTTGTAAAAACTCAAATTTTGAGTTTTTAAGAGTAGAATTTTTTGAATTTTTTTGAATATTTATGTAATATCACATATACTTCAATAATATATTTTTTATTTTTACAGTGTACCTTAATAAAAATAAATTGTATTTAACTAACTTATTTTTAATATTTTATTAAAAGTCATCATATCTCTAATTCTCCATATTTCTACAATCATAATATTTTTATCAAAATTTTTTGTTGATTATTTTATTTTTTAAATAAAAAGAAGTGTTATTTTATTTTTAATTTTTGTACAAAATATAATAATTTATATTGATTTATTGATTACTATGTATTAATTTTACTTGACTCTTGTATTTTAAGGAATTGAAATTAAGAAAATACATAATAAATTTTAATTTATATATAAAAAATATTGAATTATTTAGAATTTGAATATACATTTTATTAAGTATCCTTTTTGATAATTTAATAACAAATAAACACTTTTAATAATGTATAACCAAACGATCTAGTTGTTAGGGTCGGTGCTTACATGTCATCCCTGAATGTACATATACTTATGTATTTATACAAGTGTACATTTCCATTAAATCGCTAATACCAATTTATATGGTATAATGCAATGTAACATTACGGACATTGTAGATCTGAATGAGTTCGGATCAGATCTAAAGGAGTTTAGATAAGGGCTCACAGTTAGCCACGCTGAGACATATAATTGCTAAATGTTAACACAGCTAAGTGTTAACTGATTATAATACTCAGATAATTCAAAAGTTTGAGTCTTGTCTATAATGGGACATAAATCTGGGAATATACTAGCAACTGTATAGTTGTAATCGGGTGTCAGAAAATGCAAGTTGCGCAAGTATGTTCTCGAATAATTGTCATTGATATATTTTTGTCGATGCGGGTCTGTCGGTGGAGACCTTTATATATAGATTAACATATATCGTACATATAGGGTATAGATGGTCGTTCCTAATCGACTGTGAGTTTGGAACTCGTATTGACATATGGGTATTTAGTTAGGATTAGATATGGGACAAACTCACGAGGGCCTCCGATAGACACCTTATGTAAGCCGTCAACAGAGGGTC
This sequence comes from Ailanthus altissimus, assembly GCA_946807835.1. Classification (NCBI taxonomy): domain Eukaryota; kingdom Viridiplantae; phylum Streptophyta; class Magnoliopsida; order Sapindales; family Simaroubaceae; genus Ailanthus; species Ailanthus altissimus. The sequence continues at coordinate 29,475,231 of OX327690.1, read as the reverse complement.
CTCTCAAATTGAGTAGTATACGTAGTCATTTGACTTGAGTGCCACAGTAGGCTTGTAAGTGATCCATCATACTTTGGTTCTACGCATGTTACAGACCTTTCATGGTGTGACCGTTGGGTGTCGCTGGGTATGATCCGATGCTTATGGAGTTTGGTGTGTACAGATATGAGATCCGTCTGCTTTCATAAGGAATTAGATATCCAGATGCTTCGAGATTGTATTTCGAAAAGTCTTATGGCCACAAGCAATTATCCCAGGAAAGAGTTCCGGCTGGGTAGAACAATATGGCAAAAGGGTTTGCACATATTGTTCTGTGATATACAAGTCTCAAGATAAGATATGGATGAGCACTAGGGGATTTGACGGTGATAATCTATATCCCCGCACATCCAGGATATCATGACGGAAGGACTATACATATGCGTTGTAACCTTAGCTTGCATGGTTCAACGCACTGATTTGTGATATCCGTGACGTGTGTGTGGGGCATTGCTCATGGACTCATGGAATAGTTTCATTTGATGAATCGGGCGTAGGACCTAGGGCATCTCGCAAAATGGAGTGTACTCGTTGTGCACTGAGGCAACGTGGCAGATTAAAGTATTTAATTCAAGAATATTCAGCAGAACTATGGGAATGCGTGCGTGTTTGTATTTAAATGTTAAATACAATAATTAGTCGATAATTATTATTTACTAATTGTATAATGACATGTGGCGCATTGTGGACTCTCCGTTGAGTTTGCCTAAGTATAAAATTTGGTGGGACCTCCTAAGGGGTAGACTTGGTAACTATTTATGAGAGGTAAAATAATAATTATTTAATTATTAAATAATCAAAATATCTCAAATAAAATATTATTTTATATGTTATTTTATTATATAATATTATTATATTAAATAATGCTTAATAGTTCTCGAGCATTATTTATTTTTTATTATTATTTAATATAATAAATTTTTTTATAAGTGTTTTATTTAATATTATAATATATAATATTATTATTTTATTAGGTTGAGATATAAAACGGATGAAATTGTGTGTGTTTTGGAAGTTGAAGCATTTGTGGTGAGAAAGTGAAGAAAAATGGAGAAAGAAAAGAAAGAAAGAAGAAGGAATAGAAAAAAAAAGGAAAAAATAAAATTGTTTTTTTTTTTTTTTATAGTTCCAATTGAAGCAATGGTGGATTGTTTCAAACTCTCCATTTTTTATCCTTTTAGAGAAAATGATGAAAACACATCCGGCTATTTTTGAGTTTAAGAGTTAAACTCAATGCTGCTAATAAGACTGCTGTTTTAGCTCACCAAGCCCATCGTGTTAGTGACTAGAACTGCCCGCGAGTTGGTCTCTATGTGGACTCTGAAAGAAAAAAAATGTGTATAACGTTACACGTCGAGGTGAGTTTTTAACATTTATTAATATATTTATTAATTGTGTTTATTACATATTTTACGTTTCCGCCGCATTTAAATTCGTATTTGATATATATTTAAGCAATAAGCACAATAACACATGCATACACCTACATATATTAGATCTGCGACCAACACTAGTACATTATAAAAACTTTTTTAATTGATAACCAAATGATCAATAGGTTTTTTCTTAAAAACTCTATTTCTAAAATGTTTACTTTAAAAAACTATACTTTTAAAAATTTTATTTGAAAAACTCAATTAAACGAGCCATAATTTCTTAACCTAATAATTCTATTATCATTTAATTAAAATTTTTCGTATATGTTTCTTGATTGATATAGTATATGATGTGATGCTATTATAAATTGTCATTTGTTAGAAGTGGTTATTTATTTTAGCACTATTTTTACACAGTCGAATGTGTACATGTATGTGTATATTATGTTAGTTGTAATATAAAGTTTATATTTTAATTATATGAATATAGTATTTCTCATTTTAGTCGCAGCACATGAATAATAATGTGTGTTTGTCATGAAATCTTTCAAAATTAAGTACACTCATATTGTAAAAGAATCATAATTCCTCCATTTTATAGAAGTATTCTAAATCAGTAAAGTAATTCTTCTTCGTTATTTAAAACATGTTAGGAAATCAGCTTAGACTCTTAAATTTGATACCACTTAGGTATCAACCTCAACTTTAACTTTGATATCACTTATTGAGATTTTTATGTGCCTCAATACCTTTTAATTGATATTTAACATCTTAAAATTCTAAGTGTTTTGTAGAAGATTTTACCTACAAATAAAACGAGAATAGAAAAGAATCAAATACACAATAGAAATAAATAATCAATCACACAAGGTATAAGAATATACGTGATTTGATAATAAATGCCTATATCTATAATGGATCACGAGATTCTTTTATTACTTAGTTCACAAAGAACTATCAAATCATAAAGATCTCTCACAATAGACAAAGAATACATTAATAGACGAGCTCTCCAAATGGTCTATCAACACTCTCTTGCGCACTCAACACTCAAGCGCTTTCATAGCACTTTTCTACATACTCAGTACCCTAGAGCTGCTTAAACTCTTTATTCGACACTCTCTTATATGCATTTGATGCTTGACAATTTAACGGATTTACAAGGATTTATATAAATTCTAAAACGTTATTAAAAATCTTATTTCTTGTTGAAATAGGAGTTCACGCAAAAACAAAATCTAAAATTGACTCAAACTCACGAAATAACTTAAAATCACAACATATTCGAAAAGTGGGCACTGCAGCACCAATGCGACCTCAACGTGGTGCCGCAATGCCTAGAAAAGGCTTTCTCTTGTGTGTTCTACACCCCTTCTCACTTTCGACTCTCTGTTTTCGTTACTTTCTCATACATTTAATATGTACTTGCCAACGTGTTGACTCTTCATTGATCTCCAACTCAAAATCAAACTTAAACTCGATTTTGAATTACCAAATTCTAACAAAACATATTAATCAATTGCTACAATTCCTTTAAAAAAGAATCAATTACTAAAATTGAAAGTGTTAAAAAATTGGTGATTCAACAATTTTGGTTGGACAAGAATTGATATGAATACCAAAGAAAAAGGTCACAGGATGTCTAGAACATGTGAGAGATGTATGGAGAAGTTTAGGACGTGTGAAACACGAAGGGAAAGCGAAACGGGACTCAAAGATGCGAAGGAAGCGAAGAAAATGTGCAGGAGGGCACCAAGGCTGAGCGCCGCGGCCCCTAACACAGAAGCCCAACGCTGCGATGATGGGCAAAACATGCCCAGCGCTGCGGCACCCAGGGATGAGCGCCATGGCGCCAAAAGTGAGAAAAAGTCTATTTTTGATCCGGATTTTGAGTTTTGGAAAGTTTAGGACTTCCAAAATAAAGATGACTCTTACTTTAACAAGGAATAGGGTTAGTAGGCACGAAGTAACTCCTATATAAACACTTATAAACACTTTATTTTAGATTAAGCATTAAGAGAGAGGGAGAACTGAGTAGACACTAAGTGCTTGTGTGCGTTAGAGTGAAATCATTGTTTGAGTGTTTATTGTTCGTAATAGAGTAAACATACTCTAAACATTAGGTCATTTTAAGAGTTCTTTATTGGGTTTTCTTTGTCAAATCTCTATAGAGTTAATAAGAGAGGTTAGGATCTTTAGATCCACCATGGACATAGGTAATTGGCTGAACTACATAAGATTGTGTTGTGCTCTTTTATATTCTGTTTTGAATTCTTACTATTTTGCTTGATTAACAAGTTATTTTGCTGCACAAAGAAATTAGAGTTTTAAATTGAACTTAAAATTTTTTGCTTCAATCTAATTTCAAGAGGGAAAATAGAAATATAAACCCTATCACAAATATATAACCTTGGTTCGTCGAGTGCTCTAAAGTTGAATTTGAAGTTGCAAAGTTTCGAACGAGAGTTTGATGACTTTCATATCTCATTGCTCTTGCATTGCTTCCATATATGCACACCGCATGTGTGTATACACATTCTGATAAAGGATGCAATATTTTTTGGCCAAAAATTCCTCTGTTCGTTGGCTCGAAAATACATCGAGCATTGACATTAGCTTGAGCACAATAAGTAAAAATAAAATTGACTTTGCATGCAAGCGCGTGCAGTGTGGAAAAAGAATGACAATTATTCCAAAACCTGTGAACCACAACAAGCATATGCTTTTATTATTAATTTGCAACAAAACCCAAAAGTATACTATCAAAATCTGAAACGAATGAAAATATTGACTTTGAGTTGCAGTTGCGTATGTATATATATATATATACCACACACATATATGCTCACAGGTTTGCGTATGGATTCTAAATTAATTAATCATCGAAATCTTTTTTCTTTAATTTTTTTTGTTCTTTTTAGCCCTAACGATTGGTGGGTTTTATATATTAAATCATTACACAAGCAATTAATTTAAATGTTTATTTGGAATTTGTGTAGAAAACGCCTAAACTTACATCAATAAGTTATTCAAAGCTGATGTGTTTTCTCGGTCTAAAAGAGTCAGCTTAACGTGTATTATCACTTTGATTAATATTCTGAATAAACTCGTGAAGCAGGTGATATGTTGTTGTCATTTTTCAGATAGTCCAAAATTTATCACATCTCTTTTGCCGATTCAGTCGCTGCATCTTCTCGCAAAAAAAAGATTTGGGAGTTTTGATTTTTGCTCCATTATGGTGCCGTGGATGGATCAGCAGAGAGATTATTTATAATTGCTAGGGTTCCTGTGCATGTGCAATTTTATAATAGAATAACGTTAAATGATATCTCAAATTTTTTTTATTTTAAATAAAGTGTTAAGTAATCGTTAAATGATAAAATAGTATAATTAATAATTTTAAAAATTATACAACTCATTATTTAATAATCATTTAATATAAAAAATATATTTAAAAAGTATAGTATAAGAGCGGAACAAAATCTTAAGGTGAGAGAAGATTTGATGTTAAAGTTAAAAATTATATTATATTAAAATTTAATTATATTAAAATCTTAACGTTAAACTTAAAATTTTACAGCCCAAATTATAAAAATACTTATGTTAAAGAGTAAGCATTATAAAAAATAAAATTAAAAAAAATTTAAGGCTAGGGGTCATGCCCCCCCTAAGCCCCCTACATAGGTCCACCCTATATAGCATCATTCATTTATAATATATTATCAAAAGTAGTCTCTTTGCGGGCATCTCACATCATTGTAGGTGATGCAAATTTAAATAAAAATATATATAATTTTTAAGATTCAGACATATTTGATTTTTAAAATACAAATATATAATGTTGTATGACTAAAAAATAACTAAAAAATGAATTCGTTTTGAGTTTTATAACCCAGTATACATAAATTGTTTCCAAAACATATATATATATATCAATAATATTAAATTTACAAAATTGAAAGAAAAAATTTATAACTCAGCTAATGTGATATCAATTAATAATTATCGTATGTTAGATAGTTGTTAGTTTGGTAGTGATATAATAATAATGAACGCTTAAATATGACAAATACCATACTGGTTCAACTTTATAATCTTACATTATTATATATATATATTAAATTTTATTCTCTACTTTAAATTTACATTATTAAATTACATAAAATCAATAAATTAAAATTTAAGTTATCATTTTAAATTAAAAAATTAAAAGAATATTTTTTTTTTACTTTTAATCTATATCATCAAATTACATAAATTAATAAATAAAAATTTAAATAAGTTATGTAAAAAAGTTTAAGTTAGAGAACTATATATATTATGATTAACAATGTTATCATATAATACTATTTAATTAATCTATTATCTTATATTTTTTAGAATGTTTTACAAAAATACGTCACGTATTTAAATATTAATCATATGATAAATAATATTACTCATCAAAATATATATATATATATAATTAATTTAGTAAAATACGTAGTTCATCACATAATGAGTTCTTAAATACGTAATAATATTATGTAACATATTATAAATTATATAAAAATTATAAATTTATTAGATAATAAAATATAAAAATGTTGCTCACTATAAAATAAGCTAAATCAATTATATATATATATATGAATTTTTTCTATTATTAGTTATTTTTCTATCCTTTTCTTTTTCCTTAAAGACAGCTCGTAATACAGATGTCACTGATGTATTTTAATAATTGCCACGCGATGAACATAATTCAAGATAAAAGAGTAGCATGTTTTTCGTCTTTCATTGATACAAGAGCCCACCATGTGAGGACTGAGTGAACATACATCGAAATTTCTTGACCACAGAGAAATTCCTAATAATAGAATATTTGGTTATTCTTGAAGAATTAATGTCGATTATGGATAATTTTGAGCGGTATGAATAAATTATGAGCTTATGATATCATCCAAATTAGATCAAGTTAAGAATGTATAATAATCCCCATATGGAATATTCGATGCTCTTCCAAGAACTAATTAATGTCGATATTGGATTATTATCACCAAATTATATCAAGTCAAGAGAATATTGGATTTTGAAGGGCGCTATGAATAATGAAGTTAATAACGAACAAAACATTTTACATTACATATGTACAATAATTATACAATTACTATCATATCATCATCAAAACAACTTGCTAGCAAATTCTTTAATGGCTTCTCCATGTTCAGAAGCAGATGCTGCAAGATTCCTGAGTTCTGATACACTTCTTCCCAATTGAAGAGCCACCTTTATTTCGAACAAATCTCCATTCTCTCTTCTCTCAACATCCATCTCATTAACATTAGACTCTATAGTTTCTTCCATAAGCTTATAGAAACCGGCATTGCTACGATACATCTCAAACACCATACCCACTTGGCCACCATGCTCAAATGTGTTAACAACACTAGCCAAGGCTCCAGCAACAACTCCTACCATCACAGCCCATGAGCCATGCGTTGTGCCCACAAAAGCAGAACCGATAGCCGCCAGGCCAGTTAATGAAGGACCAGAAATTGCCAAGATTTTGTTGAGCTTCAAAGCTTTTGTGCCCAACCTTAAGTAATCATCCATGTCCTTCTGCTTTATAACCTCAACAACCCTTCTCATTTCCTCCTCTAACTTTGCATCCCAGCCATTGTTATCCCCATTTATCCTCCCCACAAGCCGCTGCTTTCGCCTTCGTTGAGGCCACCACACAGCTGGTTCAATCCTAGAAGGGAATTTCTCGAGCATGGCGCCTAGTAACGGAAGTGGGTATGCCCTGTCAAGCGCCAAAACTTTCTCCATCGCTTCGTTCACATCGGCAGTAGTAGGGTTTCCAAGAGATAGCACTGTTTGAAGCTCTCCATGCAACTGCTTGAATAATCTAGCAGCATTTCTTTGCTCCTCAGCCAATTGTGATGGTTGGATTTTGTTCATCACCAACAACATGCTAGTGACTGCTGCATAAAGAATTGTAGAAGAGAGCTTGAGCGCCAAAAGAGGGGCTGATCCATTTACACTCGTTGCTGCTAAGCCTGTGATAATGGCAGCACCAAGAGTCGTTACATTAATGGAGGTCAAAAACAGATGATTCCAATTATCCCGCTGTTCTTCAATATCCTTATGCATCTCCACTCTATCAGCTACAGCTTCCATGATTGCATATAACTTGGCAAGCACTGCTGGGTCATCAGGAGCATCAACTCTAAATGATCTTGAACAATTATTAGAATTGATGCTAGAGCTTGAATCTTTGTCCATTTGGGTAGCGGTCTTTGCAATCTTATAGTCCAATTCCTCAACCAAACCCCTAGTTTGGAGTTTCGGAAGAGAAATACGATTGATCCGAATTTTCGGAGCACTGATTGTAGCACAAACACTGGCACTACGGCAATACAGTGAGGGCCGACCAGCTGAAAACATGATTCTTGAAGCTTGAATGGTCGCCATATTAGCTCTCTAGCTAGAGGTTGGCTCTTGTTGTGAAATGATCAGTAGATTTCACTTTTGCCTGCTATTTATACAAGTCATGGGGTGTTAATAAACATGTGATAGAAATTCGAAGAAGTCTAATATGTTGAAGTTTTGAATAAAGGTTCATGGAGTAAAAAGTTAAGACCCCTTCAATTTTTGTGCTCTTAACTTAATTTCAACTGTTTCAAATTTGTCTTGGGGTTTCGGATGCCGAGTCTGACTTTCAACATGCCTTAACGAGTAAAGCCTTGAAATAGACAACGGCCTCGGGACAAAATTTTTGTCTTGGCTTAACTATTACAGGTCATTGATTTCATAAAATAAGATTTGCACACTTGGTAGCATCAGCCATGAGTGTTAATTAATCATGATCATTTCTATTAGATTAAAACAAATAATATGGAAGTTCACACCGCAATTTGTTCAATGACTTTTTTGATTCTTCATGTGGGTACCTACGCTTCAATAAATTTTTTTCTTTTTTATTTTTCGAACAATAATGCAACTCTGCCACGAATTCAGTGACTATTTTATTACTTTTAAAATTTCAAGAAATCTCAAGATCTTCATGCCAATTAATGGGTATTAACATTGTCATTTTTGGCACAAATTATATTTTAACGAATAAAAATATTTTCATAATTTAATAATATAATAAATTAAAATATTTTTATCTTTTCAATTAAATAAAATAAAAAGAGTAACATTATAATTAAAACCAAAATTATTATTAAAATATAATTTGCGCCAACGTCACGGATAACGGTGTTAATATCACGCCAATTCATATTTTGTGATGCTCGTTCTTTAAAGGGTGTGTTCACTGTCCTTTTGACATAGTCAAAATCCCCTTTCCCAATTTTTTTTAATAATAATTTTTAGTTAAGTGAAACTGGTTTAAACTTTAAATAGTATTTCAAACTTCAAACATTCTCAAGCAAATCTTGTTCAAGTGTAACTTGGATGATCTCATTAAGTTTGAATTTTCATAAAAATTACTGCAAAAATCCCTGTGAATAGAAGGTTTTAACTTCAAATCATTAAAATATTTAATTTCCTAATTACTGAACCATTTCTAGGTGCTTTCCTTAATGCATATTTTATTAATCAAGGCACCTCGCATGTACAATTTTTAAAGTTCAAAGTGCTTTGCATATTTTACATATGATACTCTAATTAACTGACAACTGTCTTCAGGAATTTAGCTTGACTAACAAACATGTATAAGCAAGATAAGGAAATAAGCTAATAAGAGATTAATGTTCGCCAAATGGAAGATGAAAATACTTGATTAATAACTTAACTAATCAATCAAATATTCAGCATCCTACTGATCAAGAACTAGCATTTATTGTTGCCCAAGATAGCAACAGAAAACGTGCACATAATTGTAATAACTAAGCATTAATTCTTTGAGACATGTTGATGCTTCACTTCCAATCATTTAGCCTTTGACAATGCCAATGACCTTGCCCTTAGATTCAGAAATATTCCCCTGAAATATATAAGATGGAAGCAAATTGACAAAACCATCAATTGCAATTTTTCGGAAAATAAATACTAACAGGATAATATAAGAAATACTAACTAGCATACTATAGGTAAGTAAATCAAAGGGGAATGAAAGTATGTACCAGCACATTGCAACAGCACTGTGGAAAATGACACGGAACTGCAGCGGCACATACTGGTGATTTATCCACACCGCAACTGGTCAGAACTGTATTTTCGTTCAATGAGAATGTAAGATATCAAAAGGAATGTATGTTTTGTATTAAAAAAAATCAACACAATTTTATGAGAAAGTAGCAATACCGTCCACGATGTATACTGCACTGTTGGGTAGTCCTTCTTGATTTTAGTTTTCACATGCATCCAAGGTCTTCCTGCATTTTCATACACACTTACATTAAATTTATGTAGCAGATATTTTTTTCACTGTTATTGGATGCATAAAACTTCATTTGTCTATTGTTTTCCAGATTACTGTTATGTGAAATTGTGAAAGAGTGATATCTTAGTATACATGATCCTTTGTGCTAATCTTGTTCAAAGAGCTGGCAGTAGGTAGAATTCATGATTCAATTCCAAGATTTTCAGACACCAAACTTATAACACAGGACTGAAATTGCTTGAACCGCTTTAACTCATAAGCATTTGGTTTGATTCAGTATATTGTTTGCAGGAGTTCATATGAAAAACTGAAACCGATCAAAGTTGAAGTTATTTAGGAAAATAATATATGTTAAAATCATTTGCTTCACCTATGATTCAAATGCAGCATTCAATATGTAAAATTTAAAATTACATGGTACCAACTTACCCTCAACAATCAAGCCATAGTAAATCGTGAAAAGCAAGTTGTTCCAAGGAGAAGAAGTCAACTGTTCCAGCACCACCTGATATAATATAATTCAGCAAGTTAGAAGGACCTCATTCACTTATGCTCAGAAAGTAACTTGGATCGATTGATCTGCAGTACTTGGATAGGCTTCAAGGTTGAAGTAACTTTCTTATTTGAATTTGAAATTTCACTACTTCTGAAGATGGACAGGTTGTAATTTACCTTCTTGGCAACTGTCTTCGTACCTTTTTGCCCCTTGAAAATCTTATCCAGTCCCAAATGCAGGAAATGTCCAAATGGTCCAAGATAAGCAAATCCAAAAATCTGCATTGAGATATATTAGAACAGATGGATTGAAATAAAACCTAATGACAATACTTTCACATAACCAACACAATAGCAGTGGAAATGTATACAGAATCACAGATGGCAACTTTGAGATGTTGATTGAAAATTATCTGAATATAATTTGTTAAATGCATAGGATACGTGAGGAAATGAAACGGACGCGAAAGGAGGTGAGAAGATGAAGAGTTGCTGCCCAAGTCTGGGTGCTGCGGCGCAGAAGTTGAGCGTCGTGGCACCGAAAACAGAAAGTTAAGCGCCGTGGCGCTAGGGCATTAAGTAAGTAGCGCCAGGAAGCCAGCGCTGCGGTGCCAACATAGGAAACAGTTTCCCTTGTTAGGAAACCTGTCTGAAGTGCGTTAGGATTTTCCAAACCAATTCTCACTCGGTTTAGGGTTTTCCTAAGTCTTCTAAGGCCTATATAAAGGCTTTATATTGGTTTGTAAACACATCACAACAAGATTACAAAAAACATAAGAGAGAAAACCCTTAGTTTGTAAGAGAGATCAATTGTGTATTTTTTTGAGTGCAATTGAGTGAGTGCTTTGTGAAACTTAAGTTTTTTCTTGTAAAAGGCATCATTTGTGATTGCCTTGTGATTCATTAATAAAAGAAGAGAGATCTTGATTTATCATGGACGTAGGCAAGTTGTCCAATCACGTAAATTTGTGTGTGCTTTCTCTTACTCTTTTTCTCTTGTTTATTTCTTAATTGCTTATTATTGCACTATTTACTTAAGTTTATTGCTTCCACTTCAACAAAAATAAATTTGGCCATTTTTTCTTTATCTATTACTTTAATACCGCAGAATACCCTTGCACTGATGAAAAAAAGTTGTATTTGATGTATAACCAACCTAAAAAAACTAACCAATTTCCAAAAAATGTCAATTAAAAAAGTAATTATCATTTCGTTATGATTCAACAAAAATTCCTGGAAACTTCTGTTCAGTTATGCAACATTTAAAACCACAAAAGTTTGGAGAAATTTTAGTGTTCCAAAACAGAAGAGCAGACTTGGAAGATCAGGGGGAGTTTGTCATTGGGTTTGGGTACAAAAACTCAATTACCAGAGCCTGAATTTTCAATATGCTAGTATAGGTTTATAGGCATTCACTCAAACAAACTATCCCACAAACAAGGAAGTTGATTTACTATATCCAACCCACAAGCCAGCAAAAGCACTAAATTGGACAGTGAACATAAAACAGGGAGTACTTGCAGTTCTACTCACAGTTTGAGATAATCATATATAACAATTTATAAAACCAAAAATGACAAGGGAAAACAAATTACTCTTCTTATCACCTGCATCTGGCAATGCTTGCTATTATTCTCAGCAAAATTGAATTTTAGCAGAGTATGCAATACAAAGTAAACAAGTGACAACTTTTGAAAAGATGGGACAAGAAAATTTAAAGCTGGATAGCCAGAAGAGCACCAAAAAGCTTAAAAGGGTATAAATTTTGGCAACTGTGGCCCAAATTCATAGCATAAAACATTCCCCAAACCAACAAAATTTCCCAATTCCAATTACAGAGAACATCAAAAACCCACAATTAGAAAGTGAGAAACAAATTTAGAGTGCTATAAAAATATGAATTGAGAGCATCATGCTCCCATCAATTAAAGAAATATGAATTGGAAGATGCTAAAAGCTAATGTTCCAGTTTACGCAAAACATATGAAGACAAGAATATGAGTATAACACATTATAACTATCTTTCAATTTGTAAGAATATTGATTAAAAATTATCGGAATATGATTTAGGGATCAAGTCAAGTGCGTAGGGTGCGCACGGATCGAAGACGGATGCGAAAGGAGGCGAAAAACTAAGAAGGACACACCAAACGCCAGCACCACGGCGACCAGGCGTGGGCGTTGCGGCATCCAGAACAGAACCTGAGTGCCGCGGTGCCAGGAGGTCAGTGCCCAGCAAAACCGCGCTAGCGCCGCGGCAACGAGAGCCCAGCGCCGCAGCGCTAAAGACGGGAACAGTATCTAAAATAAAGAAACTTCCTTATTTCATCTTCCACTCGTTTTAGGACTCCCTAATACGACTCCCACACGTATAAGGTAAACCTAGGTCATCCCAAGGCCTATATAAAGGCTATCAATTGGCTTGTAAATACATCTTTGTGATCAACTAGATCTTGACAATCTTTGTGATAAACAAAAGATCTTAGTGGTTCTTTATGAGAGAAAATTCCTAGAGTGAGAGAGAGTTTTCTTTGTGATCTTTCTTGTAAAAGGCATATTTTGTGAGTGCCTTGTGATTTATAATAAGAGAAGAGTATGATCTTGATCCGCTGTGGACGTAGGCAAGTTGCCGAACCACGTAATTCTTTGTGTGTTCTTCTTCTACCCCTTTCTCTATTTATTTTTTAGTAACTTGTTCTGCATTATTATATTACTTGGGTGAATTTTTTACTTGTTTGTGTGCTTTCGCTTCAATACAATTAATACAGAAATTAAACTTAAGGAAACTGACAACTTTTAGAAGTAGCCGCTTGAGCTGAAGTTTCTGTGTGCCAGTGAGCTTCTGAGCAACTATGTCACTAATTGTTGACAACACTGCCGCAGTTATTGCCTGCATATATAACATAACAAAAATTTAAAAATTCAAGGTTCTCATTTCTCTGAATTTTTCCTCCACTTTCTTAGCCACCAAACAGAAAATCATACACAATAAGAGAAACCCATCTGAGAAACGCAATAACAACAAAACAAGAAAGAAAAAAAAGGATCTTTACCTTGGTTCTCAAAGGGTGTTGCTAAAGCTGTAACAAGTACTGTTGCAATCCTTTCTTTACAATCGACCCCATTTAGCTCACCAAAGTTTCTTTTTTATTTTAAATGTTAAAGGAGGAGAGATTCTTACTAATCACTTGCTCTTACAAGGACACAAGTTAGTTATGTTCCATTCGCTGTAATAAAATATCTTCCATTGAAGTTCAGACAATAATACAACGGATCACTCAATGATTTTAGAAGAGTAAATAATATGATTCGAACTTTCGTAGTATATTCTTTTTTTTTTCAAATGTGTCCCTACTCTTTTGTGAAGGGGTAAATCTCACCACTGACTTGGACTTGTGTTATTAGATATTTGTCATTGATATAATAAATTAGTATATTAAATAATATTGTATATCTACTATTATATATTTAAATTTTATTTAAATTTTTATATAAAATATGACATTTTTTTTATTCAATTATGTAACGCTTTGTTATAGTATAGTCTAAATTTAATGACTAATTTGGTTCGTATTATAAACCCCTTATTGGTTAGGGGACTCATTATCCATGTAACAAATTTAATGTGAGATGTGATATTTTTTCCCACCTTATCACGTGACGCTCTCATTATGATATGACCCAAACTTAAAAACTAACTTAACCTGTATTGTCTATCCCCCTAGAGTTAGAAATGCATTACCCATGTTGCAAATTTGATGTGGGACGTAACATTCTCCCTCATCTAATTACGCGACACCTTATCATGATGTAACCCAAACTCAATGACTAATTTAGTTCGTATTGTCTATCCCCCTAAGGCTAGGGGACCTTATTACCTACGTAATAATCTCTATTGAAGCTTAAGACACACGATTGTTAGAGTACATTTTGCCCGTATTTGCCATCTTCTTAATAGTATGTGGGACTTATATCTCATGTGACAATTTTTATTTGAGCGATTTTGGAGGTCCACATATAAGTGAGAATTCGGTTATGTTCTGATACCACTTGTCACACTCTGAGCACTTATTATTAATCTAACAGACTAATTTATTAAATAATACTACATACCCATTCTTATATACTTAAAATTTACTTAATTTTTATTTAATATCAAGCATAACATTTATCATTTCTAAGCTTCAATTGGTCCAAATTATTCTCATGTGGTCATAAATAAATTGGTGGTAAATCTTAATAAATATTAAATGAGAAATAAGATTCTTTTTTGTGAATCTTACTATAAGAATCTTAATTATTTTTATTGATAGATATGATTAATATGGGTATCCCATATTATGACATAATAAATTTTGATTCAAAAAGAAAAATATTATCTATTTTAAATTATATCTTAAAAATTTCATCTCAAATGTGTGGTATAAAATACAATATTTAATAAATAGATGATAAAATTTCATAAAATTTTAAGATAATTTTTTACACTATTCTAATATTTAGTTGATGAATATCATATTATTTAAGATGAATAATTTTTTTAACACAATTTAAAGATGTATAATATTAATAAATTTTAAGAGAAATTATATATTAAAATATCTAATTTATAGATAATTGACATAATATTCACAAAAATGATGGTATAAGAAGTTTGTGATTGTTTAATATATATTGTTAATAATTGATGTCTTATTAATTAGAATACAAATTTAATATTTGAAATTTTTATAAACTCAAAATATTTTGTAGTTAAAAAGAAACATTATTGAAATTTTAATAATACCCATTGTTCCTCAACCCTTCAACAATGAAGTAAGAAAAATATGCAAAGGAATTTTTAAAATTTTGTAGAACTCATTTAAATATTAATAGTTTGTAACAAGAATTCTCATTTTGATGGAGTACTTGGTTTAAATGATGAGATCAAAATTTTTATTTGTAACAAGAATTTTCGTTCAAGTTAAGGTTTGTTTTTTTAACTTTAAAGTAATTTTAAAAAAAAGATAAAAAAAATTATGTTTACATTGTTTTTAATAAATCGAATATTCATGCCAATAAAAAATTTCACAAGTAGTAGAATATTGTCCAATAATATTTCTTTGATAAAATTTTCATTCTAATCAATTGCTTCGTTCAAGGGACAACAAATTCTTACTCTAAATAAAATTATTGCCTTTGAACAAGTAATATTTACACTTTCAAAGAAATCTCCTAATTGATAAACAAACGAGCAAGCAAAATGTCTTAAATCCTTAGTTAATCCATAAGTAATCCCGTATTATGACCGTGATTAAGCAATAAGCTTTCGTCTCACGGCAGGGACACAAGTAAAAATGTCACTGACGTAATGATCTACGCAAATGAATAAGCAATGGCAGAAAAATCTTTGACTTGTGCTAATAGAAAATTATGAACATTGAATAGCGAATGAGTCATTTAATTGGCTTAGTCAATTCAGTCATCCCGTCAATATTTTCAACGTATGACCCCTTCCTATTTTGAGTTATAGTTCGTTACTATAAATAAGAGCCATGGCATCTCTTCACTTTCATTTTGAAATCTCCAAACACTTGATCAAAACACACATATACAAGAACTTATTAATTAACCAAATAGAAATCACAAAAACAGATTCATATATGGCTTCCTTACAAGCTTCAGATCTTCTGTTCACTTCTTCTTCTTCTTCATTTCGTTCTTCAAATGGAATCAATGCTGCTATTTCTGTCCCAAAACTTCCAAGAATCAGTTTCCCACCTCTCAAAGCACCAACCAGAGGCTTGGTGGAGGAATTGAATATAAGAGATGGGCTCACTAGTTCAGTGATAGACAAGATTGTCCTTAGAAGAACAATAATAGAGGAGAATAAGGTTGATGATGACTCTACTTCTATGGTGAAAGCCCAGCTTTACGCGATATTGGAGGCTGTAGCTGATAGAGTAGAGATGCATAACAATATTGGGGAGCAGCGTGACAATTGGAACAAACTTCTATTGAACTCTATCAACATGATCACTCTCGCTGCTGCAACCGTGGCTGGTGTTGCTGCAACTACTGCCGGTGCAGGTGGTTCACTCTTGGCTATGAAGTTATCATCAACTCTCTTGTTCTCTGCAGCTACGGGGATGTTGGTTATAATGAATAAGATTCAGCCCTCACAACTTGCTGAAGAACAACGTAATGCAACAAGATTATTCAAGCAGCTCAAGAGCGAAATACAAACTGTACTTGCTCTTAGGGTTCCTAGTGAAAATGATGTTAAGGAGGCAATGGAGAAGGTTTTGGCGCTTGACAAAGCATACCCACTTCCCTTGCTAGGTAAAATGATCGAGAAGTTCCCTAAAACTTTTGAGCCTGCTGTTTGGTGGCCATCAAACCACTCCCAGACAAACAACAAAGTACGTGAAACAAAGCAGGATAATAATGGATGGAGCGAGGAGCTGGAAATGGAAATGAGAGAGATTATAGAAGTGGTGAAGAGCAAAGATACTGAAGATTACGTGAGACTAGGAAACTTGGTGTTGAAAATAAACAAGATTTTGGCCATCTCAGGGCCAGTGCTCACAGGCATTGCAGCTGTTGGGTCTTCTCACGGGTCATGGGCTGGAGTGGTTGCAGCGGCTGCAGGTGCATTAGCTGCCGCAATTAACACTTTTGAACATGGTGGGCAAGTTGGTATGGTGTTAGAGATGTACAGAAACAGTGCTGGCTTCTTTACACTTCTGGAAGAATCAATTCAATCTACTCTTAATGAAAGTGAAGTGGAGAAGAGAGAAAATGGTGAGATGTTTGAAATGAAAGTGGCTTTGGAGTTGGGAAGAAGCGTATCAGAGCTGAGAGATCTTGCCAAAAGATCAAGAGTATCTCGCATCTATGGTTCCGAGATTGACGAGTTTGCTAGCAAACTTTTCTGATTTCGCCCATATTTAATTAACAATTCTTTTATACTTCATTACTGCGATGATTTAACAAATTCATTTTCTTGTATGTATAATCATGTATAGGGTTCAAGGATGTTGATATCATTAATTCTGATTAAAATTAATTTTTGTACAAAACGAATAGTTTCTTGCCACATATTTCCTTCTTCTACAGTGCTGACACACATTATGTAAAGCAAATTCCATTCTTTGTTCATGGAGATTATCCCCGAGTTAGAGTCCTTTAATTTATTCTACCAATAATACTAAAATTTGAATCCTCTCTTTATTTGAATTTACATTAATAACATTGAATGATCATTTGAGACATATATATATATATATATATATATATATATATATATGTATTATAACTACTAATCACCAAAACCTTAATTTATTTGCTTAAATCTCACATCAATAGAGAATTCGAAATCATGCTAACCAATGCATTAGCTCCTCTTACTACCTTGATCCATTTAATAATTTCAAGAGAAGTTATTGATGGCCATATCGTACGCAGTGCTGGCTCTAAACAATTGGAGACCTCATGTAAAATTAAAATTAAGTTAGGCTTTTTTTATATTTATTATTTTTTTAAAGAATTAATTAACATTTCACAATAAATATTTTACTTTAAATTTAATAACTTTCCTTATATGAATAATTAGCTAAGTTTTAATAAATATTTAATTTAAGTAAGTTATTATTACGCACTTGCCTAAATGACCTAATGATAAAAAGGCTTGTAGTGCATTCTAAAGATCTTAACTTCAACTCTTTCCTTCTCAAATTAAATAAGAAATATTTAATTTTTATTATGTAATAAAATTCTAATAGAATTATAATTGAAGATAAGATCTTAATGGTAGGGCGATAAAATTTTAACATAATCCAAATGAGGCCTCATATTAAGTGATAAAATTTTAACGGAATCAAGATGGAGTTTTAATTTTCGGTTGGGTTTTAAGTAATTGCCTAAGTTAATTAAAGGTTAAGCCGATACTAATCTTACATTAAATCTCGACAATTAAGATCATTTTAATGCCTTAAATCAGAATGAAAACGCTATCACATTCTAATTGACCACAAACTAACAAGTTCTTAATTAACATGTAAGTGTGTATATTAATCTCATTATAAGGAGGATATAGAATAAACTTATATATAATAACAATAAATTAGTTTGTTGCATCTATTATTATGATTATTATATTTCCCAATTGTGTATATACTACCACAAAGTTGTTGAATGTTTTATATTTTCAAACTGTAATACGAGGTGTAGAAGTGGGGAGAGCTCGACGGTTCAAAGTTAACATGTTGAATAAGAAGGCTATTGATAAACTACTTGGCTATAAAATTTAATACAGTAGCAGATAGAATCAATTAACAAGCCAATTAAAAAGAGTATGAAATAATGATGGAGGGCTATGATTACAGCGAGAATGTTGACTTTTGACGAGGCTGCGCTCCTCCACCGTGTGATTTGCCAACCACAATGGACCGTAAACCTAAATTTTTAATTGAGTTCTATAAAGAGTTCCGTTTTCAAATGGTTGCTCGAGCTAACAAGCTACTGAATTTATAGGGAATTCAAACGATATTTTGTGAAGAGTATGTTAGTAATATAGTTTGAATACAAATGATTTGAATAATATTATCATCAAAATTGTGATTTTATGATCATTGCTATAAAATGTTGGGTTAGAAACTTCAAATAAGAAGAAAATTAATTGAATTAGTTCTTCAGTTAATAAAAGTAAAATGACTCTTGTGTGACAAGAACATTTCAAATGACGCAATAAGCCATGCAGGCAAGCTTTGTATTAAGTTTCAGTACGTACGTAGCAAGCTATGCCCAAGTCATGGTAGAAAATATTGACTACGAACTCAGAAAAATAATCGATCAATATTGGTGAAAGGGTCAGCCGATGGGCCGAGTCAAACCCGCAGCCAGTCAATTTTTGTCATATAAAATAACGACCCTTTCCTTTCAGGTTATTGTTCGTTACTATAAATAAGAGGCATTGTGCCTCTTTGATCTCATTCTCAACCTTCAAAATCAAGAAACAAAGATTTCCAAAGATAAATCAACAGGCAAATATTGAGCACAGTTCATATCATGGCTTCTTTGCAAGCTTCACACCTCCTAATGTCTTCTCCTTCTTCGTCATCGTTTTGTTCCTCAAACAGAATTAATGCTGCTATTTCTGTCCCAAAACTTCCAAGAATCCGTTTCTCGCCTCTGAAAAAAACAAATAGAGATCTGTTGGTCGAGGAGCTGAGGACAACAGATGATGGATTCACAAAGTACTCTATCCCAATGGAAAAGATTGTTCCTAGCAGAATTATACCAGAAGAAAAAGACATTGACTCCTCCACTTCTATGGTGAAAGCCCAACTTTACGCGATCTTAGAGGCTGTTTCTGATAGAGTGGAGATGCACAAGAACATGGGGGAGCAGCGTGACAACTGGAACAAACTTCTCTTGAACTCTATCAACATGATCACTCTCACCGCTACAACCATGGCTGGTGTTGCAGCAAGTACTGGTGGTGCGGGTGGTTCGCTTTTGGCTTTGCAGTTGTCATCAACTCTCCTGTTCTCTGCAGCCACGGGGTTATTGGTTATAATGAACAAGATCCAACCCCCGCAACTCGCTGAAGAACAACGTAATGCAACAAGATTGTTCAAGCAACTTCAGAGACAAATCCAAACTGCACTTGCTCTTGGGGTTCCAAGAGCAGAGGATGTGAAAGAGGCAATGGAGAAGGTCTTGGCTCTCGACAAAGCATACCCACTTCCCTTGCTAGGTAAGATGATCGAGAAGTTCCCTAAAACATTTGAGCCTGCTGTTTGGTGGCCATCAGATCATTCCCAGACAAACAACAAAGTACGTGAAACAAAGCAGATCAACAGCAGGAAGGTGGAGAATAATGGATGGAGTGAGGAGTTGGAAATGGAAATGAGAGAGATTATAGAAGTGGTGAAGAGCAAAGATACTGAAGATTACATGAGACTAGGAAACTTGGTCTTAAATATAAACAAGATCTTGGCCATCTCAGGGCCAGTGCTCACAGGCATTGCAGCTGTTGGGTCTTCTCACGGGTCATGGGCTGGAGTGGTTGCAGCGGCTGCAGGAGCGTTGGCTGCCGCAGTTAACACTTTTGAACATGGTGGGCAAGTTGGTATGGTGTTAGAGATGTACAGAAACTGTGCCGGCTTCTTTACACTTACGGAAGAGTCAATTCAATCTACTCTTAATGAAAGTGAAGTGGAGAAGAGGGAGAATGGTGAGATGTTTGAAATGAAAGTGGCTTTGGAGTTGGGAAGAAGCGTATCAGAGCTGAGAGATCTATCCAAAAGATCAAGAGTATCTCGCATCCATGGTTCCGAGATCGACGAGTTCGCAAGCAAACTTTTCTGAAGTGTAATTTTTTGTTCATATATAACAATTCTTTGATTCTTCATTCTCGACTTTAACAAATTATTTTTACAATCATGTAAAGATCAAGACGTTGATGTCATTTTAGATTAATATGTAATTCTGTACAAAATGAATTTTTCCGATATTCATTACCAGATTAATAGAATTGGTATATATTCTCTTTATTTGAGCTTTTAGCAATTTTTAATATGTCTATATGTTTCATATATGTTTGAAAATTTATCCCTTTATCTCTTATAGTAATTTTGGGATATTTCATTGAAAACTTTTTTGAGGATATTTATTGAGAGAAATATTTAAAGGTTTTGTAAAAATTATATTTTATGGGAGATTAAAAACTATTTAAGTTGAAATTTTTTTTTTATTAAAATAGAAGGAAGATTACAAGACTTTATGATTTTAGAACTTTATTATTATTCTACAACCCATTGCACAACACTTTGCCTTTCCCCCTTTTATAGTTGTTGCACCGACTCTTAATGTGCAATATACATCACTTATTTTTACAAATAAACATACACCACACAATTACCACTTAGGTCTAAATTTTTTTACATAATTGCAATTTATCCATAATTATCTAGATATTTATAGATTTGTCTAAATTTTATTATATTTAATATTTTAAGCCTCCTTTTTAGAAAGTGCATTAATTTTAACATCCCCCCTAATGTGCCCTAATGTGCTTTTGATGAACTCCCAACATTTCTTGTGTAACTCGAATTTTGGTCTTAGAAGGCCTTGGTGAAGATGTCTGTAATTTATTCTTCGGTTTTGCAATACTTGAGTTCAACCTCTTTATTTGTTGATGCCTCTCTTAGAAAGTAATGCTTAATTGCAATATGTTTGATCTTGTTATGGAACACGGGATTTTTTACCATAGTTATTGTAGACTTGTTGTCCGAGAATATTTCTGTAGCTTCATTCATTTTTCTCTAATATTTTCAAATATTTTTCTCAGCCATATTGCTTGACAAGCTGAGTTTGCTGCTGCGATGTATTCTACTTCAGCTGAGATTGTGCTATTGTTGCTTGTTTCTTTGATGACCAAGAGAACACATTAGACTTAATAATGAAAGCATAACCTGATGTGTTTTTCATGTCATTAACAAATCCTGCGCAATAACTGTCAGTATATCCTATTAGTTATGAGTTTGAAGTAGATTTGTACCAAGTCTCATAGTCTATTGTGCCTTGTAGATATCTTAGAATCCGCTTTGCTGCTCTATAGTGAACTTAAGATGGTTCCTGCATAAATCTTGAGAGAAGATTGGTAGCATACATAATGTCTGGACGAGTTGCTATTAGATATAGTAAGCCCCTGATCAAACTTCTATGGAGAGATCCATCAGCCTTCTTTGACCCATATTCCTTTTTAAATTTTTCACAGTAGCTAAAGGTGTAGCTATAGTATTGCAACTAAACATCTTGAATTTCTTCAGTAAATTTTTTATGTACTTCTTTTGGCATATAAAGATTTTGTCTGGTTCTTAACTTATTTCAATACCAAGAAAGTAATGTATCAACTCAAGATCTGTCATCTCAAATGTCTTCATTATGTCTTCCTTGAATTCTTACAATATTTTATCATTGTTTCCTGTGTAGATGAGATCATCCACATATAAGGAGATAATGAGAGTATTTGAATCATCTTTGGTCTTAATGTATAATGTTGGGTCACTTTTGCTCCTCCTGAAACCTGAATCCATAAAGTAGTTGTTTATGCCACTGTACCAAGCTCGAGGTGCTTGTTTCAATCCACATAGAGCCTTTTTCAGTTTTAGAACTTTTTCTTCACTGCCTTGTTTTACAAACCCCTGTGGCTGTTCTATATATATTTCTTCTTCTAGCACACCATTCAAGAATGCTGATTTTACATCGAGCTAATAAACTTTTTACTTATTTTGAGCTGTAAGTGCCACAAGCGCTCTTATAGTGTCTTTGCCACTGGAGCAAAAGTTTTATTATAGTTAATACTTGGTTGTTGAGAATAGCTTTTTGCCACAAGTCTTGTTTTGTATTTCTAGATTGAGCCGTCTAGATTTATCTTAGTTTTGTACACCCATTTGACACCAATGATCTCTTTATCTTCACGGTGCTCCACAAATTTCCATGTTTGATTCTTTTCAATTGTCTCAATCTCTTCTTCTATAACATTCCTTCATATTTTTTATTTTGTTGCTTCTTTAAAGCTTCCTGGTTCTATAGTAGAGAAGTTACATGTCTCATATATGTCTTTGAGTTCTCTAACTCTTCTTGGTGGTGACTCAAAAGATGGTTTATCTTGTTTTGTTGGCGATGTTAGAGGCGTTCTGAAAATTTTTGATTTTGTCACTTTACCTTTATCTTCTTCAATGATTATCCTCTTATGCTTTGCTGGTACTGAGCTGCTTCCTTCCTCAACCTTCTCTTTATTTCAGTTCCATGAGGCATACTCATCGAACTCAACATATCTGCTAATCATCAGTTTCTTAGTTTTGGGATTATATATTCGATAGTCTTTTGACTTTACACTAGTTTCCAAAAATATTATTTTCTTTGTCTTTTCTTTGTCTTTTCTTTCAGCTTGTGCCTTTTTTGTGTTGGAATATGGACATAGTATACACATCCAAATACTCTGAGATGATGTGCTGAAGGCTTTTGCTTGCTCCGTGCCTCTATTGGAGTCATGTCTTGTACAATATTTGTTGGACATCTATTTATCAAGTATACTGTTGTATACACTGCTTCTGCTAAAAAAGAATTTGACAGGCCTTTCTTTTAACATTGACCTTGCCATCTCTATGACTATTTTATTTTTTCTTTTCGAGACTTTATTTTGTTCTAGAGTATAGCCTACTGTCAACTGATGCTCAACTTCTTTGTCTTCACAGAACTGGTTGAATTCTCTAGAAGTATACTCTTTCACTATGTCGCTTCTTTAGGTAGTGACCACTCTATTTGTCAACAAAATTATTGAACTTATTAAAGACTTTAAGAACTTTTGATCTCTCACAAAGAAAATACACCCACGTCATTCTGGTGTAATCATCAATGAATAAGATGAAGTACTTGCTTTGTTCAAGTGATGGAGTCTTCATAGGTCCACAAATATCGGTGTGAACAAGCTTTAATGGTGCTTTAACTCTATTTGATCTTCCTATTGGAAATGATTATTGTCATTGTTTGCCTTGTAAATAGCCTTCACATATATCACTGATCTCTTGTATGCTTGGCATGTCTTTGGTTATATTTTTCTGTTAAAGAATCTTCAGTCCATAGAAGTGAAGTGCCTAAACCTCTTATGACATAGCCACGAGTCTTTAATTCATGACTGTATAAATACTTGCCACTGTAGAGGGAAGTTTCTATTCTACATCTTTACTTTAATTATTATTTGACTTTTATCTTTATCATATATTGTACAAGTATTTCCAAATAAGTATAAAAAATATCCATTTTCAATCATATGTCTAATGCTCGATAAGTTATGTTTTAAGCTTGGTACCAGCAGTACATCATTAATATATTTAGTTCTTTTATTAATTTGGATAGTGATCGTACATTTTCCTTGGGCTTCCACCAATGCTCAATTCCCAGTTTGACTTGTGATTTTATTGATGTGTCTAATTTGCGGAAGATGCTTCATCTCCTGTCATATGGTTGCTGCAAGTGCTATCTACATACCACGTATTATTTGTTTTCCTTCATAACTGCTTTACAAGCATAAAATAGCTCTTCATTTTCATTTTCTTCAGTGTAATTGCCTTGGTGATTTTTCTTGAATTGGCAATTCTTCTCTAGATGCCTAAACTTTTTGCAATTGTGGCAGAAAACCAATAATCTTTTTTCAGATGGCTTATTTTTTCACATGTACCACATGGTGGATAATTTTTCTTTTCTTATGTTTTTCTTTAATTATCTACATTCCTATCTTTTGTTTTTCTTTAATTATCTCAATTCCTATTTTTATCTTTTTTGATTGAGTGTTTTCCGTTATCTATTCCATTATATTTTTGAGATTGCAAATTCAATTTAGACTGAAAAGCACTTTCAACTAAATTTTCATTTCTCCTACTCAACTTTTTCTTCCACGCTTCTAGAGAGCCCATTAATCCCGCTACTGTAAGAGTTTATATTTCTTTTGACTTTTCAATTGCAGTAACTATTGGATTAAATTTTTCTGTAACACTAATTAATATTTTATCCACAATTTTGTTATCACTCCATTGGCTCTTAATTGATTTACCATTTCTTTCACTCTTGAATAAAAATATTGAGTGGTCTCAGAATCTTGCATTTTCAGATTTTCTAAATCTTTTATTAAAGATTGGAGTTTAATAGTGTGTACCTTAACATTGCCTTCAAGTTCATCCTTCAAAATATTCCAAGCTTCCCTTGCTGTAGTGGCTCCAATAATTCTTGAAAAAATAGCATCATCCACTACTTGTTGAATGATGAAGAGTGCTTCAGCATCATTCTGTGATAGCTCTACTAATTTTTTCTTCTGCTCTTCAGACATAGCAGATGCACTATCTGGAGTAAAAATCCTATTAATAACTATGTCCCATAAGCCTTGGGACAAGAAATATGTCTTCATTTTAATACTTCAAAAATCATATTTTTCACCCAAAAAAATAGGGGTTGAATATGATGATTTGTTAGAGCCTTTGCTAGACATGATGAATTCTACGCCCAGTTATGGTCGAACTAGGCTCTAATACCATTGATAGTAATTTTGAGCTATTTTTCTATTGAAAGAAATTTTGAGGATATTTATTGAAGTGTTTAGAGCTTTTGTGGAAAATATATTTTGTAGGAGATTAGAAAAGATTTAAGTTAGAAAAGAAATTTTATTGGAATAAAAAGGAGGATTACAAGACTTTGTGATTTTAAGAGGACTTGGTTGTCATTCTATAATCCATTGTACAACACTTTGCCTTTTCCCATTTTATAGTTATTGCACCGACTCTTAGTGTGCAATATGCACCACTTATTTTGACAAACAAACACACACCACACAATTATCAATTAGATCTAAATTTTTCTACATAATTATAATTTATCCATAATTATTTAGATATTTATAAATTTATCTAAATTTTATTGTATTTAATATTTTGAACTTTCTTTTTAAAAAGTGCATTAATTTTAACAATATCCTTATCAATGGCGAGTTGAGGGTCAACTAGAGGACTTCGTTAAAGAGACCCTCTATTGCCATATCTTTTTTTCATTTATGCTAAAGCATTGTCAGTTTTAATCTGCAAGGTTGGACAAAGAAGTAATTTGTAGGGTTTCAAGTGTATTAGGCGTGGTCCAATCATCTATCTATGACAGGACCCGACCCGAGCCCTTTTTTGAGAATCGAGACGGATCCTGCGATGACGTGAGACTAACATACTCTTTATTCATACATATGATACAATGAGGCTATCTACCTTAACAAAAGGTGTACACGTGTACTTCAATATACAAAAAGATATACAAATATACAAACTGAGACACTTATGTAGCTATGCGTGTCGTGGGCCAACCTCAAAATGTGATGACTGTATTACACTGTACGAATTTCTGTAACAAGTTGGGAAAAATAGGAAAATAGAAAAAATGGTAAGCTTATAGTTCAATGAGTGGACATAATCTGAAAATATTATATACTTTATATGCATTGTACACGTATAAATTTGTAAGATAAAATAATTATGAAACTGTATACTGAGTAGTCAATAAACTTGTACTAAAATATAAATTGTCATAAAAATCTATGATAAAACTAAAATCATAACATAATACTGGGGATTTGAAAATCTGGAAGTATAAACTATCATAAAATCTATTATCAAGTTGAATATATGTAACATAGCTCTGTAAATATATACTACATATATATATATATATTGAAAACTATACTAAACTTGTACCTGAAGAAAAAATGGTCTAACCCGGCGGAGTAACTCACGCACAGGCAGAGCGGGGGATTTAAGCTGGTCTAACCCGGCAAAATATTGCATCGCTCGGGTAGAGCAAACTAAACTGGTCTAACGCATGCGCAGAGCAACTACACTAAAGGAAAGGGTACGCATATGGTAGTTCAAAAATTACTACTATATAATATCATGAAAGTATAATTGTTCTAAAATAAATATTTCTATACTGAACGTAATAATAAGTTATACTATAATAAATTCTAAAATATTTCTGAATATACTAAATAGCATAAATATTTATCTGTTTAAAATAAATCATGACTAAATTTGATAACGTGTAATTTAATCATAAACAGCTGTATTAAAAATATATAAAATATATATAGTTATCAACTCACAAAAGTGTGTTACTCTTGAACTGGGTCTGGATTTTGAGATCCACCTGCTATCGGCACACCTTTTATATCATATGGTATAAAAATACATCATTAGTATCGATATATATTATAAATATTAACTTATAAATATTCTAATATTGTAAAACTATTACCCACTAAATTACTGGGTATAAATTTAACTACCCAAATTAATTTCTTAAAATTTTCTTTTTTTTCTTCTTTTTTTTTTCCTTCTCTTTCTCTTTCTTCTCGGTTTCTTTCTTTCTCCCTTTCTTTTTCTTTTCTTTTCTTTTCTTTTCTCTTTTTCTTTCTTTTTTTTTTCTATTTCAACTTTAGTTCTTTTCTTCTCGATTTTTATTGCTTTTTTTTAAACGAAACAAAAACAAAACAACATATATATATATATATATAACAACATCCACTGCTTGTTATTTTTTTCTTTTTTTTATTTTTTATTTTTTTTTTCTACCACCCATCTATTTATGCTGCTTGTTATTTTTTTCTTTTTTTTATTTTTTTATTTTTTTTTCTACCACCCATCTATTTATGCAGCACACACGTATATTACAATCTATGTTTTTTTACGGATGATAGTTTTATTTTTACAAGAACAAAGTTTTTAAACTATATAGTCATCAAAGAGTTAAAGGGGTAGTATGCTAAGGCATCTAAGCAATTGATAAATTTTGAAAAATCATCTGTTTACTTCGGGATCAATTAAAGAGGAGACAACAAATTAGCTAACTCAATGTGCCTTGGTGTGAAAAAGGTATTATGCCATGACAAATACCTTGGTCTGCCAAGTTTTAGTAGGCCTAATGAGAAGAGTTTTTTTTTTTTTTTTTTTGCTTCTCTAAAGGAAAAAAATTGAGAAAATTTTGAAGGGGTGAAAAAGACAATTGCTCTCTGCTGGTGGTCACGATGTTCTCGTTAAAGCGGTCATTCAATTAATTCTTGCCTACACTATGAATATTTTTAACTTCTTAAGTCTCTTATTTAAGAGATTCACTGACTTTATGCTCAATTCTGATGGGGAGGAGATGAAAATAACCAGAAGCTGCATTGATGCAAGTGGGAAGTTCTCTATCGCAGTAAACGAAGGCGTGGGAATTGGCTTCTGTAATCTTATTGTCTTCAACAAGGCAATGCTTGCGAAGTAAGGGTGAAAGCTTATTTCTTGACCTAATTCGCTAATGGCCAAAGTCCTTCAAGGCTTTTATTTTCCTAACATATCTTTTTTTTTTTTCAAGTTAAAGAAAAGGCAACAGCTTCTTTTGTTTGGAAAAGTATATTGTGGAGGATGTGAATTGATCATGAAAGGTACGAGATGGAGAATCAGGAATGGCTCATCCGTTTTCGTTTACTATAATCAGTGGCTGCCATGACCTTTTTTATTTTAAGCTGTTATTTTCTCACTAGCTTCTAGACCATGCTCCGGTGGCGACGTTGAAGGATGTATCAGGGGATTGGAAACTCGGTCTTCTTCGGAACTCTTTTTTCCAAATGAAGAACCAGAAGCAATTCTTAGTATTCCGTCCTCTCCTAGACATATGCATATTAAGGATTCTTTGATGTGGCACTTCAAAAGACATGGTTAGTATTCAGTCAAAAATGACTATTGGCTTGTGTCTACTCTAAACAACACGTCCTGCAGCAATGAATCGTTAGTCGTAAAAATTTGGTGGAAACATCTATGGAAGCTTTCCATTCCACGAAAAATAAAAAAATTTCTTTTGAAGGCTTCCCATGATTGGATCCCTACGTACTCTAATCTTAAACGCTATCATGTGCCTATAGATGAAACTTGTCCTTGTTGTGGGAATGAAGCTAAAAGTTCGATCCATGTACTCTGGCTCTGTAATGTTTTGAAAAAGTAAGGAAGTCATGTACTTTTATGACCAAAATATTTTGTTCACACCAAACTTTACTACTGGAATTATTCATCACTTGCATGAGTTAGCTCCAAGAATCTGAAATAGAGTTTTTGGTGATTATTTTATAGAGAATTTGGTTCATCAAGAACCAAATTCTTCATGCGAACAACAGTCCCCAATCAATGATGTGGTGAGATGGTCTAAAATATATATAGCACAATTATCAAATTAAGGGTTTTTATCGAATTGGATTCGGCAGATTTAACTAATAATTTATTCGATTCGTTATTAAGTGGATCGTTAATTTTTTAATCTAATATAATTCAATTCAATAAAAAAGTCAAATCTAATTTGATCTAAAATTATAATAAAATATATCGATTCTATTCAAATGTGTCAAATGGATTACTTGGTCGACCCAGTAATGAACAACAATTAGCCATGGGGCCATTGCCATGACTAGAGCATTCTTTGTAATAATTTAGGTAGTGATGTGTTGCACATTTATGAAAGCAACAAAAATTCTTGTGAAATAACACTAATGGCCCTTCAATTGTAAAGTTGTCCACCGCTAGGGTTAATGCAAAAAGCATAGGAAGGCAACAATATAAATTTCTATTGAGGGATTTTGATATTAAAGAATGACAAAGTTTGGAAGCCACAATTTAGAATCATCACTTCGGATTTGGAAGCCAAATGCTCTCAACTACCCACAATGCCCTTTGTTATGATTACATTGAAGATTGTAGAAGCCGGTGATCTCACATCTGTGCTGATGCTGCTCCGAAGCTCAGAGGATGAGATCATACATAAGGTTGCAGCTGGTGATATTGCCAATCTTGCAATGAATGGCAATCTAAATCCTGTACTTCAAATTAGTATAGTATATGATATATTGCTATATTTCAGTTATAATTTACACATATAATGGGTAATTTTTAGGATTATATAGTTTTTAGTTACACAGTTTTAGATATTATGATTCTTTTTAAGAGTTCAAAAATGTAATTTTGAATTTGGTACCCACCTAATTAATATTGTGGGTTATATGATAGGAGAGCTAACTTCAAGTTTAGGTGCTAATCTTATTAAAAGATTTAAAAAAAATGAAACTTGAACTGATACCAATGTCATTCTAGTAGGTAAGATAAAGTATTTATTTATTTTTCTTTAATTTTAAAGTAGTGTAATAAATGAGATAATGATAAATTTTCAATTATTTTAGTTATAAATATTATAATATTATTTTCTTTTAATTGGTTGAATGTAAGTAGATTTATTGAAATAAATCCACAAATTGATCCACTAAAGATTAATTTCAAAATTTTTAATTCAAACTATATATAGCAAGCTATGCCCAAGTCATGGGAGAAAATCTTGACTATGAATTAAAAAAAAAACTAAGAAAAATAATCGATCAATATTGGTGAAAGGGTCAGCCGATGGGCCGAGTCAAACCCGCAGCCAGTCAATTTTTGATCATATAAAATAACGACCCTTTCCTTTCAGGTTATTGTTCGTTACTATAAATAAGAGGCATTGTGCCTCTTTGATCTCATTCTCAACCTTCAAAATCAAGAAACAAAGATTTCCAAAGATAAATCAACAGGCAAATATTGAGCACAGTTCATATCATGGCTTCTTTGCAAGCTTCAAATCTCCTATTCTCTTCATCATCATTTTGTTCCTCGAACAGAGTTAATGCTGCTATTTCTGTCCCAAAACTTCCAAGAATCCGTTTCTCGCCTCTGAAAAAAACAAATAGAGATCTGTTGGTCGAGGAGCTGAGGACAACAGATGATGGATTCACAAAGTACTCTATCCCAATGGAAAAGATTGTTCCTAGCAGAATTATACCAGAAGAAAAAGACATTGACTCCTCCACTTCTATGGTGAAAGCCCAACTTTACGCGATCTTAGAGGCTGTTTCTGATAGAGTGGAGATGCACAAGAACATGGGGGAGCAGCGTGACAACTGGAACAAACTTCTCTTGAACTCTATCAACATGATCACTCTCACCGCTACAACCATGGCTGGTGTTGCAGCAAGTACTGGTGGTGCGGGTGGTTCGCTTTTGGCTTTGCAGTTGTCATCAACTCTCCTGTTCTCTGCAGCCACGGGGTTATTGGTTATAATGAACAAGATCCAACCCTCGCAACTCGCTGAAGAACAACGTAATGCAACAAGATTGTTCAAGCAACTTCAGAGACAAATCCAAACTGCACTTGCTCTTGGGGTTCCAAGAGCAGAGGATGTGAAAGAGGCAATGGAGAAGGTCTTGGCCCTCGACAAAGCATACCCACTTCCCTTGCTAGGTAAGATGATCGAGAAGTTCCCTAAAACATTTGAGCCTGCTGTTTGGTGGCCATCAGATCATTCCCAGACAAACAACAAAGTACGTGAAACAAAGCAGATCAACAGCAGGAAGGTGGAGAATAATGGATGGAGTGAGGAGTTGGAAATGGAAATGAGAGAGATTATAGAAGTGGTGAAGAGCAAAGATACTGAAGATTACATGAGACTAGGAAACTTGGTCTTAAATATAAACAAGATCTTGGCCATCTCAGGGCCAGTGCTCACAGGCATTGCAGCTGTTGGGTCTTCTCACGGGTCATGGGCTGGAGTGGTTGCAGCGGCTGCAGGAGCGTTGGCTGCCGCAGTTAACACTTTTGAACATGGTGGGCAAGTTGGTATGGTGTTAGAGATGTACAGAAACTGTGCCGGCTTCTTTACACTTACGGAAGAGTCAATTCAATCTACTCTTAATGAAAGTGAAGTGGAGAAGAGGGAGAATGGTGAGATGTTTGAAATGAAAGTGGCTTTGGAGTTGGGAAGAAGCGTATCAGAGCTGAGAGATCTATCTAAAAGATCAAGAGTATCTCGCATCCATGGTTCCGAGATCGACGAGTTCGCAAGCAAACTTTTCTGAAGTGTGATTTTTTTTTTTGTTCATATAAAACAGTTCTTTGATTCTTCATTCTTGACTTAACAAATTATTCTTACAATCACGTATAGATCAAGACGTTGATATCATTTTAGATTAATACGTAATTTTGTACAAAATGAAATTTTCAAATATTCATTAATAGATTAATAGAATTAGTATATATTCTCTTCATTTGAGCTCTTAGCAATTTTCAATATGTTTATATGTATCATATATGTTTGAAAATTTATCTCTTTATATCCTTATTAATGGCGAGCTGAGGGGATCCATTAAGCCAACTAGAGGGCTTCGTCAAGGAGATCTTCTATCTTAGCGCTGTAGAATTGTTAACTTTAATCTTCAAGGCTGAACAAAGAGGTAATCTGCATGGTTTCAAGTGTGGTAGACGTGGTCCAATTACTAGCTTTTACAAATTAAGTTACTTATTTTTTCTTTACTTTTAAGGTAGTGTAATAAATGAGATAATGATAATTTTTAAATTATTTTAGTTACATATATTATGATATTATTTTCTTCCAATTGAATCGAAGTTTAGTGGATTTTTTGAAATAAATTCACAAACTGATCCACCAACCACAAATTTAAATTTTTTTAGAGAAAAACTATTTTGATCACCGATTTTAGGGATATATATTAAATTAGTCCTCATTTTTTAAATATATATAATTTTAATTTTTGTAGGGATGTTTTTGATAATTTTTTATTATAGTTTTGTCTCTAAACAATTATCATTTTTGTTTCTACAAAGATTAATATGGTATATATTGGACAATTAAAAACTAAATTAATATATATTTATAAAATTAAAGACTAATATGACATTTTGTTTTTCAAAAATTGTAATTCAAATTAAAACACCAATCTATTAAATTTGACCCAAAAAAATCAGTTTGAATTAATTGGACCGGATTAGATTCTGAAAGCTCCTTATCCAATAATATCACAATCATATATATGGTATATCTGTTATGACCACTAAAATGATGTACAACTTTTACCTTTTAAAATACAACGAGAGTTTTGAGTAAATTTTGAAGCGTTATTCCCTTTCATTGAGTGCATATTATGTGTGTGATTATTATGATTGGTTGATTAAATACATGATATGCATTCAATAAAAAAAGAGTAATATTACGAGAGTATTCTATTTTTTTTTTAAATACAATATATGAATTAGAACTTCATTAGAGTGATTTGCATGGATGACGAACGAACATATAGCACTTCATTTATTCTAAAATTTCTTTTTTAATCACATTAATTTTTTTTTTGAGAAAAGAAAACTAGCATCTAATTTGTAAGGATATCTTATTTGAACGAGAAAGAGTTGCTAATAATACATAATATATAAAATATCTCTACATTAATATTAGCTACTGGCTTATATTTAAATGGATATGTACTATCATAAGTGGTTGAATGTTTAATTTATGAAAAATGATAATTAAACCCTCAAAATTTAGGTAATAGGACATTTAAATTTTAATAGTTTTAAACATATTTAACATAACTTTCTTCTTCAGTGAATTTCATTCATTTATTATTATACCTTGATGATATCAATAAAATGTGGATATGAATTGAGTACGGTTAAAAAATATAAATAGAGTCCTTCAAACAAACGAAATTTATTAATAAATAGAGTGTTATTGAATATATTAAAAATTATAGGGATCTAGATATCTCTTTAGTAAAATTTTATGAGTTTAACTGCTTTTTATCCTTAATTTATTTTAAATTAGATGTCCACTAAGTGAATTGTTCTTGGTATATAATCTGAAAACGTCATTGCAAATTGTAAAGGGTTTTTATTCCAACGAAAAAGAACTGGTGTATAGTACATAATATATTAAGTTCTATAAGATTAATATTAGCTTCTTGCTTATATATTTAAATGGATATTTATTATCACAAGTTCTTGAACGTTTAATATATATATTTTTAAACTATAATATGAGGCCGTAATAAGTAGGGAGAGGGTGATTCAAAAATGTTTTTTTTTCTAAACAAAAAAGTTGAATGAGAAATTGATGCTCAAAGTAGGCTACTTGAAAAATAATGTACATTAAAATAATAATAATAGCAATAGTAGAGAGAAAAATCTATTGAAAAGGGTTTAAAAATAATATTTGTGTTAACAGTTCAATGATAAAAGGTTAATACTACATCTTTATCTTTTTTTAAGTAAAATTTTGAGTTCAATTTCTCTCTGACTTATCTTAAAAATAATAATAAATGTTTAAAAATGATGAGGTTGATCTCCTAGATTTAGCAGCTATAATGGACCTTAATGTAAATTTAAAAAGAATGAGAGTAATTGCCTCTTTTGAATGCAAATTTTGAATAATAATATTAGCAAAAGAGTGACTTTATACAGTGCAATATTATATTAGGAGATTAACTAAGTTTTTATTTAATACTTTTTTTTATACAATAAAAAGCTTTGTCTCCAGTCATATAACACAATTTTTGTAAAACTTCGAAGAAATGAAAGCGAATTTATTAATGAAAATTAAGACTTAATTAAAGAAAAGTAATGAATATTACTCTTAAAAATTTATAGAAAACAAAAATATAAAGAAAGGCATAAAAAAAGTATAAGAAATTATAAAAATATCTATGCCAATTTATAATTAGCTAAGATTCATTGGCATCCTTGGAAATAAATTGATGATCTCTTAAGGAGTGGCGGACGACCATGTGAAGGCATTAGGAGGAAGTCTAAGATTAGCTAATTAATAAATCAAGTACACTATTACTCTATAAAATATGAAAATTAAATAATATTCACAATCAACCCATAGATTACAGAGTAAATTATCTAAAAAGAAAGTACTTTTTTTATATAAAAAAAAGTTAGAAACGAGATG
Organism: Ailanthus altissimus; assembly: GCA_946807835.1. NCBI lineage: Eukaryota > Viridiplantae > Streptophyta > Magnoliopsida > Sapindales > Simaroubaceae > Ailanthus > Ailanthus altissimus. The sequence goes on along the minus strand of OX327690.1, from coordinate 29,440,577 downwards.
CACAACCACATTAAATCACACTAAAGCAATGTTCAATGGTTGATGAAAATCCTGAATAAATGAATAATTAACACCACATGATGGAAAGTAGAAGATGAGTCTTGTGGCAAGAACATTTCATGTAAGGCAATAAGCCATGCGAGCAAGCTTTGTAATAAGTTTCAGTACGAAAATAGCAAGCTATGCCCAAGTCATGGGAGAAAATCTTGACTATGAACCAAAAGAAAATTAAGAAAATAATCGATCAACATTAGGGAAAGGGTCAGCGTCAGCGTCAGCCAATGGGCTGAGTCATCCCGCAGCCAGTCAATATTTGATCGTTTTCAACATAAGACCTTTCTTTTTGTGAGTTATTGTTCGCGACTATAAATAAATGAAATGCAATATTGCCTCTCTCCACATTTCATCCTCAACCTTCAAACAAAATAAAGAAACCAAAAAGAAATTAGAAACACATACAGCGAACACAATTCATATCATGGCTTCTTTGCAAGCTTCAAATCTCCTATTCTCTTCATCATCATTTTGTTCCTCGAACAGAGTTAATGCTGCTATTTCTGTCCCAAAACTTCCAAGAATCCGTTTCTCGCCTCTGAAAAAAACAAATAGAGATCTGTTGGTCGAGGAGCTGAGGACAACAGATGATGGATTCACAAAGTACTCTATCCCAATGGAAAAGATTGTTCCTAGCAGAATTATACCAGAAGAAAAAGACATTGACTCCTCCACTTCTATGGTGAAAGCCCAACTTTACGCGATCTTAGAGGCTGTTTCTGATAGAGTGGAGATGCACAAGAACATGGGGGAGCAGCGTGACAACTGGAACAAACTTCTCTTGAACTCTATCAACATGATCACTCTCACCGCTACAACCATGGCTGGTGTTGCAGCAAGTACTGGTGGTGCGGGTGGTTCGCTTTTGGCTTTGCAGTTGTCATCAACTCTCCTGTTCTCTGCAGCCACGGGGTTATTGGTTATAATGAACAAGATCCAACCCTCGCAACTCGCTGAAGAACAACGTAATGCAACAAGATTGTTCAAGCAACTTCAGAGACAAATCCAAACTGCACTTGCTCTTGGGGTTCCAAGAGCAGAGGATGTGAAAGAGGCAATGGAGAAGGTCCTGGCTCTTGACAAAGCATACCCACTACCGTTGCTAGGTAAAATGATCGAGAAGTTCCCTAAAACATTTGAGCCTGCTGTTTGGTGGCCATCAGATCACTCCCAAACAAACAACGTAGTACGCGAAAGAAAGCAGATCAATAGCAGGAAGGTGGAGAATAATGGATGGAGCGAGGAGCTGGAAATGGAAATGAGAGAGATTATAGAAGTGATAAAGAGCAAAGATACTGAAGATTACATGAGACTAGGAAACTTGGTCTTAAAAATAAACAAGATCTTGGCCATCTCAGGGCCAGTGCTCACAGGCATTGCAGCTGTTGGGTCTTCTCACGGGTCATGGGCTGGAGTGGTTGCAGCGGCTGCAGGAGCATTGGCTGCCGCAATTAACACTTTTGAACATGGTGGGCAAGTTGGTATGGTGTTAGAGATGTACAGAAACAGTGCTGGCTTCTTTACACTTCTGGAAGAATCAATTCAATCTACTCTTAATGAAAGTGAAGTGGAGAAGAGAGAAAACGGGGAGATGTTTGAAATGAAAGTGGCTTTGAAGTTAGGAAGAAGCGTATCAGAGCTGAGAGATCTTGCCAAAAGATCAAGAGTATCTCACATCTATGGTTCCGAGATTGACGAGTTCGGAAGCAAACTTTTCTGATTAGTGATTTTGTCCATACACTAACAATTCTTTTATTCTTCATTCTTGACTTCACAAATTCTTTGTATAATCATGTATAGATCAAGAAGATGTTGATATCACTTTAGCTAATATGAATTTTAATCCTTACTGCATCACTCACTGTAATTTAGTTATATCAAGTTATTGATAGCACTCGTTACAATCACGTATTATTTTAATCCATCTACAATACATTCATTGTAGCACAATCATTCAGTAATATTATGTTATTTTCATATTCCAAGTATTATAACTATTAATATAATTGGTAAATTTTAAAATAAAAGCATAAGAATCAATATTAAATCGATAAACAATAATGCACGTTCTTTTTTTAAAAAAAAACAATTGTCGTTAATTTTCCTTAATAAGAGATCAAACTCTCTACTTATTTAAACTTTCACCTTAATAAATATAAATATATAATTAGTAATTAATGAAAAATAAAATAGTAGAAAAACAAAATTTATAAACACAACTTATATAATACATATATCAAAAGATTTTTTATAAAAAAAATTAGATTATAAATTAAGGTCAGTTAAAAAATTTAATTCCTTATCAAAACGACAAAGTTGGCATCTAATTGTTAACATAAACTAATAAGTCATGTGTGTTATCATTGTAAGGAGGGATTTGAATATGCCATTGCAATTTGTAAAAGATAATTTATTCGAAGGACAAAGATTTGCTACAGTACACATAATATATCAGATATTTATACATTGATATAATTAATTTCTTGCAAATATTTACACAAATGGATGTGTACCATCACAAGTAGTTGAATGTTCAATATTTTCAAACTATAAAACGAGGTCGTAGCAGCTGGTCTCGATGAATGTGGTGATTCAAAATCAACAAGTTGAATGAGAAAGCTCTAGGTAAGCAGCTACTTGAATAATTAATAAAGTATCATTAATTAAATAATATAGTAGCAGACAGAGACAGAACAAGGTGATGAGAAAGGTTTGGAATTGATGGCTATGATCGTCAAGAAATGTTGACTTTTGACGAGGCTGATCTCCGAGCTGTGTAGCAGCTGCAATGATTGATCCCTTAATATAAACTTACAAAGAATTTTGAATGCAAATCTCGAGTAATAGTATTAACAAAAAAAAGTGACATTATTTTATGAAGAAAAAAAAGGGTGAGTTAGGAAACTAAGATATGTATGCAAACCTGTATTTAGAATCTATTAGCATCCTTAAAAATTAACTGATAAATCTCTATAGTAGCATCGAACCAAAATGTGAAGGCATTACATCGAAGTGTAAGATTAACCACTAAAATTATTAGGAAAATTTTCAAAAATAGCCTATATTTTTAAGTAATATTCTTTTTTAACTACAAATAAATTGTTTAATTTTTATTAGTAAAAAAGGGGATAATTAGAAAATTATGTCCTTAAGCCTCTTTATTAAAAATTCGAACTCGTTCAATTTTTAGAAATTGAAAAATTTTAAGTTTTTTGTAAATATGTAAGTATTGAAGTATAATATGATAAGTGTGAGAAATTAAAAATAAATAAAATTAATCAAAAATTAATAAGATTAATCGAAGAAAAATATGAAAAACGAAATAGGAAGGAATCTAAAGCTCATTTGAAAAAAAAGATATATATTTATAATAAAACGTCAGAGAAAAATTAATGACAAAGGAAATTTAAAGAAGAGTTATACGAAAGATGAACAACTAATATCCAACTATGTAATCAATTTCTGAGATTTTTTAAAATATATATATATAAAAAAAAACCCAAAATTAAATCGTGTTCAAAAATCAAGTTACGCCAGCCCTTAAAATAAGCGTGTTCAAATTTCAATGTTTGATTTTTACAATTACAGCTCGAAGTCCTTAATATTAACCCCACAAATGGGAGTAGAAAATGACTTGACAAAGAACATTTCTCATGACGCAATAAGCCATGCAAGCAAATCTTTGTAGCAAGCTAGGCCCAAGTCATGGATTGAAAATCTTGATGACGATGAGCTAATAGAAAATTATGAACAGTAGTCGATCAATAGCGAATGGGTCAGCCGGGAGGCCAAGTCAACCCCCGGCAGCCAGTCGATGTTTCTGATTGGTTTCAACATACGACCCTTTCTTGTTTCAGTTACTATAAATAAGAGCATCTCCGAATTCATCCTCAATCTTCAAAAAGCACAAACAAATTAAGTAACCAAAAAGATATCAGTAAATAACATTCATGGCATCGTTACAAGCTTCAAATCTCCTATTCTCTTGTACTTCTTCATCATCTTCTTGTTCCTCAAACAGAATTAAAGCTGCTATTTCTGTCCCAAAACTTCCAACAATCCGTTTCTCACCTCCCAAAAAGACAAGTACAGATCTCTTAGTCGACAATGGATTCACGAATTACTCGATCCCAATGGAAAAGATTGTTCCTAGCAGAATAATACGGGAAGAAAAGGACACTGACTCTTCTACTTTTGCAGTGAAAGCTCAACTTTATGCCATCTTGGAAGCTGTTGCTGATAGAGTGGAGATGCACAAGAACATTGGGGAGCAGCGTGACAATTGGAACACACTTCTCTTGAACTCTATCAACATGATCACTCTCACTGCTGCAACCATGGCTGGTGTTGCAGCTAGTACTGGGGGTGCTGGTGTTTCGCTTTTGGCTTTGAAGTTATCATCAACTCTCTTGTTCTCTGCAGCTACTGGGATGTTGGTTATAATGAATAAGATTCAGCCCTCGCAACTCGCTGAAGAGCAACGCAACGCAACAAAGTTGTTCAAGAAGCTCCAGAGCGAAATAGAAACCTTACTTGCTTTTAGGGTTCCTAGCAAAGAATATGTCAAAGAAACAATGGAGAAGGTCTTGGCCCTTGACAAAGCATACCCGCTTCCCTTGCTAGGTAAAATGATAGAAAAGTTCCCTAAAACATTTGAGTCTGCTGTTTGGTGGCCATCAAATCACTCCCTAAGAAACAACAAAGCAAGTGAAACGAAGCAAATCAACAGTAGGAAGATGGAGAATAATGGGTGGAGTGAGGAGCTGGAAATGGAATTGAGAGAGATTATTCAAGTGTTGAAGAGCAAAGATAGTGAAGATTACATGAGACTAGGCAATTTAGTATTGAAAATAAACAAGATTTTAGCCATCTCAGGGCCGTTACTCACTGGCATTGCAGCGGCGGCTTCTGCTTTTGTAGGGTCTTCTCAGGGGTCATGGGCAGCTGTTGTTGCTGTGGCTGCAGGTGCATTAGCTGCCACAGTTAACACTTTTGAACACGGTGCGCAAGTAGGTATGGTTTTAGAGATGTACAGAAATTGTTCCGGCTTCTTTACACTTTTGGAAGAATCAATTCAGTCCACTCTTAATGAAAGTGAAGTGAAGCAGAGAGAAAATGGGGAGATGTTTGAAATGAAGGTGGCTTTACAATTGGGCAGAAGCGTATCAGATCTGAGAGATCTAGCCAAAAGATCAAGTTTGTCTACCATATGTGGTTCCGAGACAAACGAGTTCGCAAGCAAACTTTTCTGATTTGAGATCTAATTTCGTCCATAACTGTAGGTATATATATATATATTAATTCTTTGATTCTTGACAGAACAGATTCAAACAAATCCTTTGTATAATCATGTATAAAGAGAAGAAGTGAATAGCCATTGATCCAAATTTATCTTTTGTGCAAAAGAATTGTTTCTCTTCAATAATTTTCTGCTTGCTATATGTCTACTTTTGTTCAAGTTCAGACCATTTTCATTTAATAATATGAATGACAAGTCGTTAAAGCCACTTAAAAATTAGAGATAACTGGACGATATGTTATAATAGAATTTAAATCAAGTTGAATATAAACTTTGAAAGTTGTTGCAGTGTCAACTTTCAAACACTAATACAAGTTTCTAATTTTGGTCGTAATAGTTGAATACATACCAATTCAGAAGCAAACATAACAATAAAGTGTCTGGATTGGAGGGCTTTAATTATCCTGTAAATGTTTTGACTTTTGACGAGCTTATCACCTTGGTCTTGTCATTACCAATTCGCCGGTCTAAACTTACTGACAAATCTTTGTGTGTGCTTTTAGACTTTCAAAAATTGCACGAGTTCTAAGGTAAATCTAACGAACCAGATCTCCAATTCTTCTGTTGCATGTTCTAAGTTTGTTATTACACCATCTAAGCTGTCTGTTATATATTTCAACATTTAACAGAAGATTGAATGTGTAACAAAAAGTTTAAAATATGTCATGAGAAAATTAGAGAATTGTAGAATGATTCGTGTTTCTAAATTTGAGCAATTTCACTATGTTAGTTTCAAGGGCCTTGTTGCTCCTGCAATTCGCAATGCTGATAAGATGAACCTTGTGGGATTGATAAAGTGATCAACATCTTAGCAAACGATGGCTCTATCTCATTCATGACATGAAGGCTCATTCACAATTTCCAATGGTGGTGCCTATTGAAGCCTTTTAAGTACTCTAATTATTAACACCCCTCAGGTGCAATGGTTTACAGATTCTGCTAGACCCTTGAAGCATCTTAAATAGACATTTTTATTTAACAAGAATCATAAGAATATGCATCACAAAATAACTGCTTGCATATAACGACTGGAAAAGAGTGATCTCAAGCAGCCAGTGTTTATCAAACAAGTCAAAACAAGAACCGATTAGAGACTCCAGGACCTGAAACAGCAAGCATGAACTAAGATGGCCTGTAGTATTTTGTTGGTACGAACGGCATTTTGGTGATGTTTCCATCATAGGTTTTTCCTCGAACCTCAATCTTAACTTTGGTGCCTGCCTTGTGCAATCCAGATTTCACATACCCCATGGCAATGTTCTTCTTGAGGCAGGGGCTGAATCCGCCACTGGTGATTTCTCCGATGGGGTTACCATTCTCATCATGAACCTTACTGTGGGATCTGGCAGGTGGACCTGAAGCAAAGAATCCGACACGTCTGACTGGCGGACCTTCTTCGAGTTGTTTGAGAATTTTCTCAGCACCTAAGAACCCTCCTTCTGCTCTCCTCCTCTTTCCTATGGCCCATGTGAGTCCGGCTTCAACAGGTGTCACATGTTGTTCCATGTCATTACCATACAAACATAGCCCAGCTTCAAGTCGGAGACTGTCACGAGCCCCAAGCCCTGTTAACCTTACCTTCCCTTCGGATTTCTCCAGAATGGCTTTGGCAAGATCCACTGCATGCTCTGATGGAACTGAGATTTCGAATCCATCTTCCCCAGTGTACCTGAGAAGCTCAACACACAGAAAAAAAAAAGGGTACTCAAAAACCCAGTACAGCCTTCTCTTACAATGTGGAAACTTGACAGAAGAAAGATCAATTTCAAATGTGAAACTGAATGCATGGTGAAAAAAACATAGGGTCGAATTAAAAGCATTGACATATTCAATTTGCTCAATTCATACACACGTACAAATGGAGGCGAGGGAAAATAGAAGAAGGCAAAAAGAAGCACACCCTGTCCTAGTGAGAAAGCAGGATACACCATTGATATCTAAGATTCGGAACTCTCCAAAGTATAGCTTGCTCAAATCCTCTTTTGTCAAGTGTTGAAGAACTGGTGCAGCAAGTGGACCCTGCAACAGAGGAATCGAGAAGACATTTGACAGATGTTACCAAGGGGGAAGTTTTGTAAGTTAAGAAACACTAATTTTCAAATTCAAGCCTGCCTCATTCCTGTAATAGTGGCAGATCTATTAGAATTCATGAAGCCTACGAATAAGAAGAAGAAAATCTCTGAAGAGATGAATCGATCCAGACTACCCTCATACACACCATAGACGCCATATCCAGAAACAAGAATTTCAACTCTCGGAAACTGAATTAAATTTATAACATTTTTCGCAAGTGATGAAACAAGTGCAAGGCAAGCAAAAATAAAATCCAACAGACGCCTTAAACACAAAGTATAATGACTAACCTGGAGAGCGAGGAGAGATCTCTCATCATGGATGTGCCATGAGACATTCCCACCTTTGTTGGTGAAACTCTTCATATGTCCCTCAATGTGAGCAAGATCCTTATCCCTGCAGCCAGCATTCACAACAAGGTAAATGTGATCATCCTTCACCTTGGTGATGACAGAATCGTCAATTGCCCCTCCATTCTCATTTGTAAAGACTGTGAGAGTCCCAGTACCAGGGGCAAGTCCAGCAACATCAGCAATCACAAGCTTTTCAAGAAAAGGAATGCAGTCCTTCCCCTTGAGGCTCAGCCCACACATATGGGAGACATCAAAGAGGCCACCATTCTCCCGACAATTCAAAGTAGACTCCATAATCGAGTCCTTGTACTGAATGGGCATGCTCCAACCAGCAAATGGAACCATCTTTCCGCCATGAGCAACATGAAAGTCATAAAGAACAGTTTTTTTAAGATTATCAGCATCTGCAGCGAAGTGTCTCCGAGCTATGGTCTTCTTATCAGCCTGAGCCAGACGGCGAGTGATTGATTGTCCAAGCTGCCATAGACTTCCTCCTCTCATTTTCTTATTACAGAAATATCTGATTCAAAGAAAAAAAATGTATCTTTGAACAATGTTAATGAACTTTAGATGGGATCTTTGAAAGCAGTACAACAAAATAATAGCATTAACATACAGTCATCTGAAGATCTAGTAAAGCTAGACATTACTGTCAAATATAAACGATAAAAGAATCACTTTAAGGCGATAGCATTATAAACTAAGCTGCAAATTTATTTAGAGTGTCAAGTTTACAATCACCAATGAGTTTGTATAGTCTATCACTCAGATTCACTTGAACAAAACAACCGCTATTGTCAAATCAGCAACACAAATTGTAGTGAACATCCTTGAAAACCACTCTTTTATAAGAAAGTAAACTTAAAGAGTCTAAGAGAGAAACACCAAATGAAAACGAAAAAGGCTATTTCTGCATTCAACTCACCAAGATCATTAATGGGCAATGAAAAGAAAAAAAAGCAGCCAGGAGAAAAAACATAGAGAATCAGAGACGCTCAAAGCACACAAACAGAGACATTAAAATTCAGTTTATGCAGCGAAGAATAGATAAATAGAGCACTTACAGAGACGGGTACTTGCCTGTTTCTCGAGTTTGTCTCAAAAACAAGCAAATCTGAGAGCACAATATAGCATCTCCTCACACCACAGCACCGCAGCCAAAAAAAAAAGTGTTTGCTTATATATGTGTGCGTGTAATTTATTTAATCATAAAAATAAAATAATAATTGAAAAAAGAGAGATGGGTTGGTGGTGAATATGGAGTTGGTGGAGGAGGGTTACTCTTTTTTTTTTTTCCTTAAATTTTTGCTTTGCCAACAAATAAAAACAAAACCCCATCGGTAGTGAGTGGTTGGATTCCATTTTGAGCATCCCAATCCTGTTTCTGGTTCATGTGTTGCTCGGTTACATGGAAATGGTTCTGTACTTTAAATATCTAACGGCTGTCAAATTACGTGTACAATCTTGGACCAGTGTCTTCGCCGCTGTTTTCTCCGAGGTTTGTGGGTGGGTACGTAGGTACCCAGTTAGTAGTTGGAAGTACGGCCAAAGACTGAAGTTAGATTGGCGTTGCAGGATTCTTTGTCGTGGAAGTGAGTGCAGTGGATCTTGATCTCTGACAGGAGACCTAAGTTTGGTGAAAAATCGCTGTGAAATAGAGCAAAAGTTAAATAAATGAATAAACAAAATAATACGCAGATACACGAAATTATAAAATTGTTAAGATTTGGGAAATTATTCCCTTTTCCCTTTGTGCAGTGCAATTGGCAGTGCCAATAATAATAATAATAATAATAATTTTATATAAAATATTTATTATTATTTTATTATACATTCAATTATAACATCGTTCAATCATCGGAGTTTAATAAAATATTTATATTTAATATTAAAACAATTATATTTTTTCTACCCACTCAAATAGATCGTATCTTCTCTACTAAAATTTGACTATAAAAGAAGTGTCACATTTAAAGACGGGCATTAAGGAATCAAATCAAATTGATTCGGTTTGAATTTTTCATTTAAGAGTCTTATAAAACCGATTAGTTTAATTTAACGTCAATTTGAAATCAAACTAATTTTGAATCGAAAATAGTCCCATTTTTAATCACACTAATTGAGATATACTTAGAATAAAATTTTAATAAATAGTTCAAAAATCTTGACTCAAATGTCTAAAAGTCTTAAGCTCATAAAAAATAGATTTCTAAACCTAATATTTTTTTTTTTTTTGGGGGAACATAATTCTAAACCTAAAATAAGTGATAGAAGATTTATCCCGGACTATAAGATAAAAAGGCCTCTATAATTATAAAAGCTTATAACTCCAAACCTAATGAGAAGGAGAATGATCTAAAATCAAAATACCCAATTGACGTTTGGTGGGAGTGGATTTAGTAAGGCCTTGCCTTAACACCTGTCCAAATGTGCAAATAAACTGTTTAGCCCAATCAAGGTCTTGAATCTCAATGGGGCATTGGCCCAACAAAAGTAGCAGACAATAGAAAGTTTGCTTGCTTAAGTTTAAACGACGTAGTTTCTTTCTAAAACACGACACCGGGCAAAGCAACGAAGTGATCGAACGCGAAAATGGAAAAATTACCGTAAGATTGGAGAAGTCCCCACGTTTCTTATTTCCTCATAACAACCAGAAAAAAAAAAAAAATTTAAAAATGGGAATCAGTAGAAACTTTGGAACCATTCAGTAGATTGGTGGCTTCAGTTAAAGCTTGTTAGATGCTGGCTTTAAAATTGGATTCACTTCATGAAGTGATCATAAATTGTTGGATATTTTGATTCTGCTTATATCTTTCTCTATCTCAAAGTTAGCTTAGCCAGCTTCGTTTAACGGGTAAATTTATATAATCTCATTATTCTCTTATTTCATTATAAATTCTGTTTTTTTTTTTTTACTTGTCATTTTAAGGTCATTAGAAGAAAATTCTGTTACTGTTCAAGCTTTTTTAGGCTTGATGATGATGATAATAGTGCTGATTACTATTATGTATAAGTATCATTCGACCTTTTTTTTTTGTGTTGACTTATGGTCTAGAGATGGTCCGAAGCATGTATTTTTGTTATTGCTTTGCTTCTGAAGCTAAATCATTCGTTTTGTTTTTGGGAAATTAATGGGATGGACTTTGGTGATAGGACTATATTATTAATGAAAGAACAAATTTATCTGTGTTTGCTTTGCTTTCAATACAGTCTTTGTTTAATTTCCTTAAAAAATTTAATTTTTGGTTGTGAGAAGAATTGAATTGGAAGTTTTACAAATTTCATGTTGTTTGCTTTTTAAGAAAATTGGAAAAGAAGTGGGTATCAGTTGATGAACAAATGGCATAGCCTCTTAGGTTGATATAAGAGGACTAGAGTTTAAACGCCGCTTACATTGTAGTGGAAAGGGATTTGGTTTATATTTGATGTAATAGAAAAAAATTTATAAAAAAAAAACTGAAAGATGAAACTTTTATTCAGCAGATAATTCTCTGTTAAAGTCCTTGGCATTGATATCCTTTGTCATTTTCTCTGGCAAAAAGTATTTATATATTTGTGATAGCTCTGGAAATATTGTTGATATCTGCTATTCTTTACCCTTATGGGTGTTTATTCTTGCATTTAAAGGCAACTATATTATGGTTCTACAATGTTAACGGTTCATCCTCCTGGAGCTATCAGCAAGTGCCTGGGATATCTGGGCTATAACACACTGCATGATGCTTCTCCGTGCAAGATTACGTATGTTAATTCCTTGACTAGCATTGCAATTTCTCCTAGCCCATTTCAGGCTCCTTGTTGTATCGTTGTTCGTAGTTTTCCCTTTCATTGGAAAGGCCATGATCAGTCTGATATTCATCACTTATCGCATCGAGTACCTTCAAAGAAATGGCTTGTAAGAGTGTCTCGTCTTGCAATAAAGTGTTCACTTTCACTTTTGATTGTAACTTCATTGAACACTTTACAAAATTTATTATTTCTAATGTTATAGTGTCGATCACATGATTCTATCTCATCGGATGATGAGTATCGTTCGTCACGCAACATAGCAATCAGTTTGTTCAGGCGATACAGGAATGTCATTGACCGTGGTGGAGGTGACAACCTAAAAGTATATTCATCTGTTGGCTTGATCTGTTCTCAAGGTTGCTATGATGTCTTCTCTTGAGTAATATATTTGCTCAATGTATATCAGGAGTTCATTAGTGCGGGAGTGAATGCATATGCGCTAGGCTGCACTGATGAAGGATTAAGAAAAGAACTTACTGCTATCAAGGAATCTGGTCTGGAAATTGAAGCAATGCAAAGTTATGGTGGAGGCACCAGTCTGAAATCCAAGATTTTCTCAGAGGAGGTAATTCACTCATACTTAGTTTAATTTAATCCCTTGGTGAACAAAGATAGCCCTTTTTCTGGAAATTTGACGCACAAACAAATTATTTAAGTACTAATCTTTAAGAATGATCCCATTTGTGAACTTGCTTCTAAAGCATCCTAAACATCGCATCTCTTGTTAAAGTGGGTATTTTAGCAGGGCTGTTAAAAGTGAAGTTTATTCAAAGCTTCTTAGGCTTTAGCAGTTTCATTTGATGAATGTGACTGATGGATAATTGTCAAGTGTATCAAATGGTCTGAAGCAGATTGACATATTTCCCAGTTATGATACAGGTTGATGAGTGCATTCTCTGGCTGAGCATCATATTCATTACCATCTTGTGTACACCACAACCAACTATAGTTAGATGGTCATCCACGCCACCGGTATCAGATGAAATACTGCTTCAGTGGAAAGGCTTCTGTGCTCTGATAGCAAATGCATATTATGTACGGGGAATGGCATGGTGAGTTGCTTTTAGGTATATTTACTTTTGCTGCTCTTGTTGCAAAGGCTTCCGTGCTTTTCCACTGAACTTTCACTTGCGCTTAACAAAGGCTTCCAGTGAAGACTCTCCAGTTGGAGCAAATGGCTGTGGTGGGACGTGCTGAGGAGCCATCGGTTGTTGCCAGCCGAATGCGATTAGTTTTTAGCACATTAGAGGTTAGCAAACTTTTGCTTCGTCTTTCATTAAATTACAGGAGAAGATCTATCCTAGGATGAACTTCTACTATTTGTTTGGTCCCTGACAAATGGTACACTGTTACTGCTGCTACTGATAGTGCTTTTGATGGATGATGATCTTTACGGCCTGTGCAGGTAGTGAGTCGACAATGGCCTAGAGTTTAGTCCGTGCCTCAGTATCCAGACACGCATTTTCCTTAAATCTTAGGCTCGGGTTAACGTTCTTTTTGAAAATTGTAAACTAGTACAGCAGATCATTTCAATACTCCTATGTATAAACCTCCTATTAACTTTATATGAATTGCCGTATTTAGTACATGCCCATTGTTGATTTCACACAGTTGAATAATTAGGGTTTGTAATTAGCAGTTGTGCCTCAATTATGCTTTCTCCCCACTATAATGATGCAGAGTTGTCCTGCATGTTGGCAATTATAAGACATCCTTTTTTATAAAAAAAAAAAGTTTTTAACAGAAGAAATTATAAGAGGTCTTAATATGGCAATAACGTTAGGTTTATATTTAAGGGAAAAAAAATACACAAAACAAAAAAGGAGATTTCTGGGGACATTTGGAAACAAGGTCAAAATTGATGGCATTTAGCCTACACCTGAAGAAGTACAAGATATTACCCGGGATCTGGCAAAGTGATAAATGCAGCAGGGTCCCTGAGCGTCTTCCTTGCACGCCAATAGACTGCGGTTGCAGTCTCTGATGTTCCCAACTGTGGAAGACGTGAAAATGGAGTTAAAAAGTGATTCTGGCTATCTATCACAACATCAATAAAGTTTATTTTATTGAATGTAAAATTGAAATAAAATGCAGGATGAACAGATTGATAACCAAATTTAGATTCGCATCAGAATTGCTGGTGGTCTGTAAATCGTATCGTGTTAGACTTAAACATATCAACCTCGGGCCAGAAAGTCCAACCCATGAGATTAAGAGGATAGTGATTATACTATGATTTTCAATGTCATAATTATAGCATTTGCAATCCAAAGATTGGTCGGTAAGGCCAAGGTGCTTTCTTGCTGAGCCAAATAAACCATCTAATCCTATTTGTATAGCAATTGGCATGGACTAATATTCTTTTAGCAAATGAAAAGGGAAGAAAATTCACCTTAGTCTCCATAGAGTAGTAATTTCGCCACAAGCTTGTGTTTTGGTCATAAGTTGCAAGAGCAGATTCAAACAGCTTCCGAGCATTTACAAGACAATCTTTATCACCAACTGATGCAAGGTTCTGTTCCAATTCAATGCAATTTAGATACAATGCGAGACCTGGATGGGGAAGAGAAAGATATCTGTAACCAAAGCAAAACAGGTGTTAGGCCCTCCATGCTAGGGAGGGAAATCAAAAGCAACTGTATCAACCTCTGTTGTTGGACTTATCCACACTACATTTTAACCAGATTATTGTCTATCAAGGTCGTTATGCAGATCGACAATAAAGTTTTAGTCATTGAAACAGGGCAGTGCTCACTAGCTCATCAGTTACAAACATACCGCTTATACATCTCTCTTGCTTGTTGAACCCCGTCTTTCTGAAGAATAATATTTATAATGGCAGAAGGCAGGGAAAATCCATAATCACCACCACCATCTTTAGTCACTGAAATGAGGGAAATCTCCACCAGCTTCTCAAAATATTTTTTCTGATTTACAAAGAATTTGAGTGCCTGCAATTGAGAATAATGTTCAGAAGAAAGGAGTTGCAGCTCGATATTCAAACTAGGTCACTTCGATTTTTATAAAGAAACAGAAAAAGCTTGACACATGGATAATTCTAGAGAATTAACTTGGTTCCTGAAACAACAAAAGTCCAAAAAATATTGACATTGTAAACATCTAATGCAACTAATAGAAAATTTAATGCAATCAAGCCATGTATGCCTCATTAACCATACATATTAAAACATTTTTATTTAATTTTCCCCCTCTGCAAGAATAGCCGTTAAAAGGTTTATGCAACTCTTTAAGTTTAATGATTGAATAATACACTCATCAACCAAAGCCGGAAGTTTTTTCTAGGTGAAATAAGGGAGTGCTGATATCATACCATAAGCCACAAGTTCTCAGCCTCTGATATGGACACTTTTGTCAATATACTTTTCAGCAGCTCAAAGATGGATTGAATGTCAGCTTTACTTGGAGAAGGAGAATTTCTTGCAACACATCTAACTTCCACTGAGACCCTTAAAAGCCATAACTGTACTGAATCTGAAAGTTTGCCACTGCAAAGCTTTACAGCTAGTTTCTGAGCCTCATCAAATCTCCCTAGCTGCAAGTAAAATGAAATATATCTGCAAGCAAGATCTTCAGTCAAGCACCCCATTACTTCAGCCTTTTCATATACGGTCAACAGATGTGAAATGTAGTGTTCAACATGACTGGATAACTGAGAAACATTAGTTTCTTCGCCTTTGGGAGCAATAATATCCCTCAAAAACTTTGTATACTGATCAAACATCATGCTTGAAGGCACATTTTTTAAGGCCTCCTCATAAACCTACACATGACAGAGAATACAAGTTGACCATTAAACAAAGGATTCACTAGCTTTTAGAACATGCAAATTTTTACGCTCAAAATTTCTCATAAGGTATGACTCTTAGACGCTTGTAAAGCTATGCATAATGCGATTAAAATAAGTCTTAAGAAAACCACAAATTAAAGAATCTGTAAGTTTTTAGGATTTCAGTCTATCATAGCAATTCATACCTGAATAGCTTTCTGCGTCTGAGATGGTATGATATCTTGACTTTTCTCCTGTTTACTTACAGAATCAGTCATTTCAAGTCTTGCAAGCCAGTCCCAATATTTTGGATCTGCTGAAAAGTCTCTCTTCAGGTCACTTAGTATCTCCTCACGGATGTCTTCTGATTGTGCCAAATTTGTTGCTTCTAATATCTCGAATAACCGTTGTCTCAGGCTCAAACTAGTAGGTAGAGCTTCAACTGCTCCATTGTAGATAGTTCGAAGAACTCTCAAACCTTGTTCTCTAAACAAATCTAGCTTCTTTTCAGACTCCATATTTTCAACATTTGATCCATCAACATTTTCTACTTCTCCATCTAGGGGCATAAATAAATCTTTGTTTTCATTTATCCATTGTTTTTCATCAGCATCTCTCTGATCACAAACCAAAGTTCCCTTGTCTTCTCCAAAAGCAACCTTCCGGGCCTTTAATTTATTAAGGTAAGTGAGTTCCATACGAAGATACTCTACCCAAAGGTCTTCCGAAGTTGGACACACTCTCAAACCATTCTGCATTAGAGCACGGGCAGCAGTAACATTTAAATTATGATCAAATTCCCAAGCTGCAGCATATATCCAAACTCCTGGGACCTTAGGATGAAACCTAATCACTTGAGCCAGCACCTGCAAATGTTTGATCAATCCCTCGTAAAACAGTTTCAGGAATTAACAATGTAAAACTAAATGCAACAGAAGCTCATAATTGCAACAATATATACAAATACAACATTGTGATTTTGCATTAACACCCCATTACAATTACAAAATTGCATTCAAATACAATACAATTTTTATTTTTATTTTCATTCTCAAACAGCATTTGATTATTGAACTAAATTTTATTTTTTCCAACATTTTGTTGAAATTTATTTGAATTCCCCTTTTCTCAGCACACAAATAGCAAACAAAAAAAGTTTGAAACTTTAACATAAAAAATATACCTTTTCCTTCACTTTCATGCACGTTCTCACCAACCAAACACACTCACACAAAAAAAAAAATTTAACACAAAAAAAAAATTACCTTCTTCATTCTTCCGTTTTTACGCTGCCTACAAAACTCCAAATACTTAAACCACAATTCAATATCTCCTTTAAACCTCATAACCGCTAATCTATAAATCTCAAGAATCCTCGACACACCGGCGAAATCCGAAACGGACTTTTTCATTCTCTTTCTCTTATTCTTCTCGTCGTCGTTTTCTAATTCGCGTGCCACCGATTTCTTCTTCCTGAGGCGGCGAAGCGCGTCGAGCTGAGTCTCGTACTCGATGTACGTCAAGAAGTCTTGCTTTAACGGACTCGGCCGCTTCAGCCGGTACTCGAACTTGCGGCGCTGTTTGACGATTTCGGCGATCTCGCGGCGCGTGAAGAGGCCGCGCCGCTCCAGGTCATCCAACTCATCGACCATGCGCTCGAGCCGGTACTGTACGACGTCGGCCATGGCTGTGTGTTTTGCGAGTGCGCGAGTCTATTCGGCGAACTCAGAGAAGGAGGGAAAGAAGAGAAGAGAATGCTCAACTGTAGGTTTTTCGCTGGCTGCTTTAGGGCTTTGCTTGGGTTTTTGTTTTGTTTTGTTTCAACTTGCGTAGTGAAGAAGAAGAGGAGGATCTGCGTTTTGGGCTCGGGTCTGGGCCCAAGCCTGGTTCGAGTCCTAGGCCGAAATAACATCCAGGTCCCTTTATTTTTATTCTTTCTCAAGTAAAGATATAATTTATTCATCTGTATGAAGCCGGTTCCCTCTTGCATCGTGATCATGGAGGCACGAGGATTTTTTATTTGAACTTAACCGATCAGTACAGTTTAGTTCTTAAAGAGAAATTGTGTTCAATCAATTATTTTATTAAAAGAAGTAATTGATTCAATTTAGTTTAAATACTAATTTAGTTTAAAATTAATAATAAAATCAAACCAAATAAAGAGGACACGTCTCAATATATAATTAGATAAATTTAGATCATAATATTAATGTGTGATATTGTATTTTGATATCATATCAAATATATTAATAATACAATATTTTTATTTTCTATAACTTATAATAATTATTTTTTTGTATAATATTATTTTTTTATTTTATAAAATGTTAAAGTTTATAACAGTTTTGATTACAGTGAAATATACTCCTTTAAATGATTGAAATAGTAAAAATCATCGATTATTATATAGTTTCATAATACATTCACCTCGTCCATCAATTTTTATTATGATCGATTTGATACTATTAAACCACTTTAGGATTTTCTTGCACATCGCTATATAGTTATAGATCTCTTTTATCAATATCAACTATTTCAAAATTTGTATCACCTTCAGCAAGAACTAGGACAATCCATCATCGACTTTCATTTTCAAATGCAATTTATTTAGGATTAAGTAGCTCTTTTAAAATCAATTTGGAAGACTAATGATGATGCTCAATCATTCATTGTCTACCGAGATCATCAATGTTTGGTTGAGTTTCTCATGACTCTCTAAGTTAAATTTGAGTATACTCGTGCTTCTCTACTTCATCGAAGGTCTTTACCCACTTTAGATCAGGCTATTGCTGATCTTATCTCTGAAGAAACAAGATTTATTACTCTTCAGCAAGTTTGTACAAATACAATACTTGCCACCCTGCAACACAAATCTAACAGCTCCACTCAACACAAGACGTGTCATTATTGTTACTTATCTGAACATGTAGTTCTCACTTGTCCGATACGTAAATGCAAAAAATGTCAAAAAATTAGACCTAGTCATTTTGAAAAAGATTGTTCCAAAAGTAAACAATCTTAAATGTTACTTCTACAAGGTCTCAATCATTCTCTGCCGCTACGGCTACCTAAGATACAATCAACTCCTCGTCTAAGTTAACTAGTAATCTTGAATCTTTATTTCACCAACTTCTATCAAACTCTAATAATCCTTCTATTACTGCTTCTTCTGTCGTTTCAAGTAACTCCTGATATTTTGATTCTGTATGTTGCAATTATATGACTTCTGATTCCACTCTTTTATCCTTTAAATCTCATGTTTTCTATTTACCTTCTATTCAAACTGCTAATGGAACTTTCATGAATGTTAGTCACATTGGTTGGGTATCTTGCTCCAGTCTTTTCTTATCTAAAAATTTTCTTATACCTAAACTCACATTAAATCTTTTGTCTATCGGTCAAATTTATGAATTTGGTCTTAACATTTTATTTATAGCCTCTAGCTGTTATGTATAAGATCTGAAGACAGGTCGGACACTTAGGACAAGCCATAAAATGGGTCGTCTATATGAGCTCATTTATTTACATTTGCCATCTTCATCCACTTCATTCACTGCATCTACTTCTTCATCATCATCACTACATCTCTGGCATTCTTGTTTGGGTTATATCTAAATAAGTCATATACGTTCTCTAATATCTAGTGGCTGTTTAAAAATTATGTTTTATAATAAAGATGATTGTTTGATTTTTCCTTTAACAAAACAACTAACTTTGTCTTTTAATAATAGTACTATTGTTTCTCATGCTCTTTTTGATCTTATACACTCTGATATTTGGGGTTCATCTCTTAATGCTACTATGGGTGAATCTTGATACTTTGTTATTTTTGTTAATGACTATTCTCGATATACATTGTTGTTTCTTATGAAACAGAAATCAAAACTTATCAATTTTTATTGTGATTTTGCTCAAATGAATAAAACACAATTTTTTTGTTCCATTAAGATCTTTCGCACAGATAATGCCATGAAATATAGAGATTCTAATTTTTTTAAATCTTTTATAGGAACATGGTATTATTTGTCAAAGATCTTATCCTAGTACATCTCAACAGAATGAGAGAGTAGAACAAAAACACAAATATATTCTTGACACAATTCGTGCTCTTCTTATCTCTGCTTTTTGTCTTGAACAATTCTGAGGTGAAGTTGGTTTAATTGCTGTCTATACAATCAATCGTATCCCTTCCTCTATTATAAAGAATAAGTCACCGTATGAGCGTTTATATGGATTCCCTCCTAATGATAGTATTTTTTAAATTTTTTTATTGTGTTTGTTTTGTTTTACTTCAAAAACACGAATGTACCAAACTCGAGCCTCGCACACAATTATGTTATTTTTTTAGATACGGGATAGAATATAAAGGTTATAGGTATTGGGATCTCATCTCTAAAAGTTTTTGCATCTCTCGTAATGTCATATTTCTTGAAAACAAAATGTTCTCATCCGTATCAAACTTCTATTCTATATCTTTACCCACTTGTCAGTTCTTTATTAACAATATTATTGACTCGTTTCCTAATACTTCCTCTAAGTTTTATACAGGTGAACTTGCTAATACAACACTTGCTTCTAAGCCTTCCATCTTGTCTGAATGATCTCCTATCGACATCTCTTAGGCCTCTCCTACACCATCTTTTCGCCATTCTTCTCGGGTAAGATAACTCTTTATTAAATTTAGTGATTATCACTATTTTTCTACTACTCTTTCATTATATGAACCCCACTTTTATTCTGAGGCTAGTGCTAACCATGTTTGGTAGTAAGTAATGATAGAAGAATTGTAAGCTTTTGAGAAATTGCATACTTGAGATTTTGTTCCTCTTTCACCTAATAAAACTGTTATTAGTTATAAATGGGTGTACAAGATTAAAACCAAGTCTGATGGGTCCATTAAATGATATAAAGCTTATCTTGTTGCAAAAAGCTTTACTCAGAATATGAAATTGATTATGAAGAAACCTTTGCCTCTATTGCTTGCTTTATTTTTGTTTGGAGTTTGTTAGTTATTATTACAGTTTATGGTTAGACATGATTTTAGATGAATGTGAAAAATGCATTTCTTAATAGTAATCTTTCTAAAAAAGTCTATATGAAGCCTCCTCCTGATTATCCTCATCCGCCAGGCATGATTTGCAAACTTCATCAAGCTTTATATGGCCTTAAACAAACTTATCGTGCCTAGTTTGCAAAATTCAGTAGTAATATTTCTCAACATGATTTTCAGTCTTGCCCCTATGACTCGGCCCTTTTCATCCGTAAAATAGGTCGTGGTTGTGTTCTATTGCTTCTTTATGTTGATGTAATTATCATTGGTGATGATCTTATTTGTATTTTTACTCTCAAAAACTTTCTTCAATAATATTTTGAAATGAAAGATTTTGACACCATCAGTTATTTCCTTGACCTTGAAGTACTATCCGACTCTATTGGGTATTATCTCTTATAGGCTAAACATGCATCAGATCTACTTGCTAAAGCTGACTTGACAAACAGTAAGATTGCCTCTACTCCTCTCGAGCCTAATGCCAAACTCTAATCCTCTGATGGTACTATTCTCAGTGATGCCACCATCTATCGTCAGTTGGTTGGTAGTTTGGTCTACCTTACTGTTACTCGCCCGGATATTGCTCATGTTGTTCATATTGTCAGTTAGTTTATGGCCACTCCTTGTACTTCTTATTATGCAGTAGTCTTCATATCCTATGTTATCTTAAAGGTACATTTTTTTATGGTCTCCATTTTTTGGTTCATTCTCTTCTTGTGTTACAAGTTTATGCTGATGCGGATTGGGCAGGTGATCATACAAATCAACGATCAATTACTAAATTTTGTATTTTTATGGGTGATTCTCTTCTTTCATGAAAAAGTAAGAAACAGACAGATATTGTTCGCTCAAATACTAAAGCTGAGTACCGTGCTCTTACTGATACTATCCAAGAGATTGTTTGGCTCTACTAGCTTCTTAAAGATATAAGTATTTCTCACACTTGAGCTACACATTTTTATTGTGACAATCAGAGTGTTATTCAAATTGCTTACAATGATGTTTTCTATGAGAGGACTAAGTATATTTAAACAGATTGTTACTTTGTTTGGCAATATGTCTCTCAAGGAACAATTACTCTCTATTCTATCTCTTCTGAAGATCAACCTGTTGATATTTTCACCAAATATCTACTTCTTAGTCATTTTCATACTTTAGTCTCCAAACTCAAACTTACTTATACTCTACTGTCTTGAGTTTAAGATGAGAGGATATTAATGTGTGATATTGTATTATTATATATTTGATATCATATCAAATATATTAATAATACAATATTTGTACCTTTTATAATATGTAATTTTTTTTTTTCATGTATAGTATTATTTTTATATTTTATAATAAGCTAAAGCCTATATAAAGGCTATCTATTGTACAATTTTGATTACAATAAAATATATTACAATAAATTATATTTTTTTTATATTTCTCACACATAACATGCAGCTATCCACGTTTGATAATTCTCTTATTTAGATATTTTTTTAAGAGGAAAAAATTAAAAAAAAATTAAGAAAATCATTTTAGGTGTTTTTAGTTTGTTGAATTTTAATTTATTTTCTATTTTGAAAACTAAAAATAATTAGTGCAGTAAAAGGGAAACAAATTTTATGTTTTTTAAATAAAGATACAATTGATTAACTGTATCAAACAAGTTCATTTCCTATCAAAATAATTGAAATACTCTTAAGAGTATATATTTGTTATTGGTTTAAAGGCCTTAAAATTTTAATGATTTCAAATAAAATAAATAAATAAAAGAACGATTCTAGATCAAAGTGTAAAATTTAAAAAGTTTTCAAAAGTAAATTAAAATAAAAAAAATTTAAAATTTTGATTGGATCACTATAGCAATAATGTTATTTGTAATGGTCAAATTACTGTTTAAAGGTTATATCATCGTAACAAATGATTTTATCATTGTAACAAAGGTTATAATAACAATCAAACCACTGTAGTAATAGTCAAAATTCTGTAATAACATAAATTATTATAATAATGATTCAAAATTATTAATTTCTTCATTACTTATAAGTATAAGTCTTGTTCAAACTTAAAACAAATAAAACAAATATTTTATAATCTTTATATTATTTATAAAAAATATATATATTTATATTAAAATTATTACATTTACTATTTGAAAGAATTTTTGTCACCAAAGTCTAGTTAGTATTATTAAATTTAACTTATTATGAAATTTTGATTAATATTTAAAAAATTAATTATGATATAATTGGTATATGAGAAAGTAAGTTTGTGAGAATTTAATTAACACATAGAAGTTGATGAAAAGATCTTGAGAGATAGAGTGAATTAGTAAATTTTTAATTATAATTTATTTTTATGATATTGTCGAGGGAGGAAATGTCATTTTTTTTTTTGAAATTATGTTGAAGTGAAAAATTCAAGATTCAATTTAGAACCCTAACTTTCTTGTGCAGTGGAATAACCTGTTAATCAAACAAAAAACAACAAAAATCTAAAGCACAAAATAATCTTACGTGGTTTAACCAATTGCCTACGTCTATGATAGATCTAAGGATCATATCATCTCTTATTATAATTCCCTAGAGATATTATAAGGAAAACTCAATATGAAAAACCCTCTAAAGGACCTAAAAGTTTAGTGAACCCTTACTCTACCACGAACAATGATCACCCAAACAACAGTTCTACCCTAGCGCACACAAGCACTTAGTGTCTATCTAATTCTTCCCCTCTCTTAGAGTCTCTCTTAATGCTTAATCTGAAATCAAATATTTACAAGTGTTTATATAGGGTGTATTTCGTGCTTACTAACCTTATTCCTTGTTGGAGTAAGAGTCCACTTATTTTAGAAGTCAAAAACTTTTCAAAACTCAAAATCCGGATTAAAAACAAACTTCTGACATGTCTGGCGCTGCGACGCTTGTCCCTAGGCGCCGTGGAGCTGGACATTATCCCGCCTATCACCGTGGCACTGGGGACCCAGCGCTACGGCGATGGGTTGCTGTCCTGGGTGCTACGGCGCCCAGCCCTAGCAGTTCTTCCTGTATTTTTTTCGCATCTTTAAGTCCCGTTTCGCTTTCCTTTTTGTGTCCTGCACGTCCTAGACTTCTCCATACGTGTCTCACATATTCTAAACTTCTTGTAATTCTTTACTTTGGTATTCATCTCAATTCTTATCCAACCAAGATTGTTGAATCACCAATTTTTCAATAAACCATTCATTGATTCAAAATCTTCCAAATAAGAAGGCTTCGGGATCCGATTCACACCAATACTCTATCGCCTAGAGTTGAGTCTAGTTAAGTCTCCATCAAGATTTAACTTTCCTTGGGCTAGTGACTTCGGCCTTCAAAGGCATTCGTGCACCTTGCATATGATATGAATGCATTGCACTCCTTTCCAACCCTCATCACCTAGGTGAGCAAGGTTTAGATGTCGTCTAATGGTCTGCATTACCTCAACACCTTGTGTTGAGCCACTCATGGTCATCCCAATAAGCACATAGAGCCCCCTATTGTGGTTCTCACCCTTAAACCTTATAGGTCATTTTTCTACCCTTAGTTTTTCTTTTTCCGTTCTAACTAAATACTCTTCCTCATCGAGTTTGCCTAGGGATATCAAGTTCCTCCTCATTTTAGGAACATGCCTTACACCATGAAATTTTTCTAGTTTCTCTACCTTGCATCCTCAGCCTTTTGTTACCAACTCTCATGATCTCACAAGTCATGTCATTCCCCATTAGAACTTTACCTCTCTTGGCTTTATAGTTGGTAAACATTGATCTGTCGGGACACATATGGACGCTGCACCCCGAATCTAGTATCCATTTGCCAGCGTACTTTCCCCTTGAGGCTACCAATGTGTCTACAACTTCGGTATCTTTCTCAATATCGATTGCAGCCCACTCTCTTTGGCCTTTTGATTTCGGACAATCCTTCACAAAGTGTCATTCTTTATTATAAAGGAAACACTTCTTGGATCTCCTTCTTGATTAGTTGTTCTTCCTTCCTTGTGCAAGCAATGCTGCTCCACTCTCAAACTCAGATCTCTTTGTCAATTCTTTTGAGTTCAATGATGCCTTGACGTCATTCATCGTTAAAGACTATTTTCCATACAGCAGCGTATCCACAAAGCTCTCATAGCTCTTTAGCAATGAACTTAACAGGATAATGGCATTGTCTTCATTTTCGGTCTTGATGCCCAATTGCTCAAGACTTATGATGATCTTGTTGAACTCGACAATGTGAGCTCTCAATGAAGTTCCCTCATGCATTGTTAGCTGATGTAGTTTTTTTTTCACAAAAAGTCTATTTGCAAGAGACTTTTTCATATACAATGCCTCGAGTCTCTTCCATAGCCGCAAAGTGGTTTCTTCATCACTAATTTTTCTTAATACTTCGTTGTTCAATGTCAGGAATAAGGTGTTGTGAGCCTTTTTCTGAATCGTGTCCCAATCTTTATGCCCAGACTTTGAGGTTGTCGTCTCATCGCTAATTGAGGAGCTGGCTTCCTCCAAAGCTGAGTCTAACCCTTCCTTCACTAGTAGAGCCCTAACCTTCTTCCTCTAAAGATTGAAGTCATTCATCCCATTAAACTTCTCTATTTCTTACTTAATTGCAGCCATGGTTTAAATACCCCAGGTGTGTATTATCGAACCTCTAGCTCTAATACTAGTTTGTTGAGGGAGGAAATGCCCTTCTCCCTCTCGAGGTTATGTTGAAGCGAAGAACCCAAGATTTAACCTAGAACCCTAACCTCCTTGCGCAACGGAATAACCTGTTAATCAAGCAAAAAATAACAAGAATCCAAAACAGAAAACAAAATAGTACAACACAATCTTACGCGATTCGGCCAATTGCTTACGTCCACAGTGAATCCAAGGATCCTAGTCTCTCTTATTATAACTCCCTAGAGATATTATAAGGAAAACTCAATATAAAGAATTCTCAGAATGACCTAAACGTTTAGTGAACAATTGCTCTACCATGAACAATAATCATTCAAATAACAGTTCCACCCTAACGCACACAAGCACTTAGTGTCTACCCAGTTATTTCCCTCTCTTAAAATTTCTCTTAATACTTAATCTGAAATCAAGGGTTTACAAGTGTTTATATAGGGTGTATTTCGTGCTTACTAACCCTATTCTTTGTTGAATTAAGAGTCCACTTATTTTGAAAGTTCAAAACTTTTCAAAACTCGAAATTCAGATTAAAAACAAACTTCTAACGCGTTTGGCGTCGTGGCGCTCGTCTCTGAGCGCCGCGACACTGAGCATTATCGCGCCCAGCGCTACAGCACTGGGTTGCTGTCCTAAGCGCCATAGCGCTCAGCCCTGGCAGCTCCTTTCGTGTTTTTTTCGTATCTTTCGCGTCTTTGAGTCCTGTTCGCTTTCTCTTTCGTGTTTCACATGTCCTAGACTTCTCCATACGTGTCACATATATTTTAGACTTTTTATAACTCTTCACTTTAGTATTCATTTAAATTTTTGTCTAATTAAAATTATTAAATTATCAATTTTCTAACAAATATAAATGTGAGTCGATTAAAGATGAAATTACGTAATGTTAGCTTTCTTTATCTTTATATTTTTTTAATTTGTATATTTATATACTCGTTTGTCTTATATTATGCTTATTTAACTATCTTTCTTTAAAATATAATTTAAGTTGTTGATCAATAATTTACTTTAGAATATAAAAAATCCAATTCACCTCATTTCTTAGAGTGTCATTCTAAACAATTTAGACTTTTCATTTGTAGTAGTCAAACTTCAATATTATAAAGATACGATAGTTTATATACCAATCATATTGTAATGGTTAAAATTCAATATTACAGAGCAAGGTGGCTATTTCAATATTGTCAAAGTTTGTT
Organism: Ailanthus altissimus; assembly: GCA_946807835.1. Classification (NCBI taxonomy): domain Eukaryota; kingdom Viridiplantae; phylum Streptophyta; class Magnoliopsida; order Sapindales; family Simaroubaceae; genus Ailanthus; species Ailanthus altissimus. The sequence continues at coordinate 29,414,304 of OX327690.1, read as the reverse complement.
ATAAGTTTTAGAAACAATTTTTTTATAATGAAATTATCGTTATGTTTGCCTTGGTAAAAAGGTCTAAGAGATTTGCTAAATTAGTAAATTTGTTTATATGGCCTAATGCTAAATTTGGTATTGGATTGATTTTTTTTTTTAAAGTTATATCTGGATCCCACCTCCAAACATCATCAATGTTATTATCTAAGATTATTGAGTTGGGTTTTGGTCATTTTTTATAGTGAAAAATTGTCATTTCAATAATATTTAAAGTTTAGTTAAATTATTCTGATAATTTGGAGCACTTCCTTGATTCCCTTTCATGAAAACACAATGACCATTCAGATTTTCAAGATTATGATGCAGAGCTTGGGTTGCATTTGTCTTAATGAGCAATCATTTGAAGAGAATATCTGAAAGATAATAGTACATTTATTTCGAAGCAAAACGGCAAATATATCCCATGGTAATTATGCATACGGGAAGTACGTGAAAAAGAGAAAGAAGAAACATATGAGGGTTGCTGATTCCATTTACTACAAAAAGAATTTGAAGCTACGTACGACGGAATGAAATAGCAGTAGTACTAGTAGATGTCTAGGGATCACCATCGCCATTGCCGTTGTCATTAGCATTAGGATTAGGGTTGGCATCGTAATCTGATTGCTGTTGATCATGGCCGCCTCCGCTTCCAACCCCAACTCCAACTCCAAATCCAATGCCCATCCCAAATCCTACGCTTACTCCACCATAATTTCCTTTACCACTCCCACTTCCACTTCCGCGTTCACCACCTACACCAACTCCTCCTCCATACCCACTACCCTCACCATGTCCATATCCTTCACCACCACCGCCGCCTCCACCTCCACCTCCACCTCCACCTCCTCCTCCTCCTGCTGCACCTCCTCCTATACCAGCACCCGCCCCAAAACCACTGCCATGACCATATCCTCCATTTGAACCACCTCCGCCTCCGCCGCCACCTCCCCCTCCACCCGCTCCTCCTGCATTGCCTCCAAAGCCAGCACCAGCGCCAGAACCACTTCCATGACCATACCCTCCATTTAAACCTTTACCACCTCCACCTCCGCCTCCACCTCCACCTCCACCTCCACCTCCACCTACACCAGCCCCAGCACCAAAACCACTACCATGGCCAGACCCTTCACCTCCAGAACCACTCTCATCACTACCACCACCACCCTCTCCTCCTCCTCCCCCTCCACCACCACTCCCAGCAGCCCCAACTCTAACTCCAACACCAGCGCCATATCCGCTGCCATGACCAGACCCATTACCAACCCCTCCTCCGCCTCCTTCTCCACCTCCTCCCCCAGCACCATCACCATTACCACCTACTCCACCTCCAGCTCCATGTCCTTCACCGTGACCGGAACCATTCCCTCCGCCCTCTCCACTGCCTCCTCCACCGCCACCACCATTACCACCTACACCACCCCCAACTCCATGACCTTCACCGTGACCAGAACCAGCACCAACGCCATTCCCACCTCTATTGCCTCCACCACCACCACCACCGCCACCACGACCAACACCTCTACCAAAGAAACTTCCGCAGCTTCGCCAATTCCGATATGAGCAATAATCTTCATCGTCATTATCATTATCATAATCATTCTGAAACTTATTCCAGCTACTTGGACCACCGTAGCCTCGCTCATTGACATCTCCTTCATGATTAACTCCAATCGAAGCACTGAAAATGCTTAAAAGAAGAAGAGTCGTGTAGAAACATATAACAAAACCATCCATGGCTCGTAGAAATAGAGAGCTATAGGCTCTGTAGTACAAATTAAGCCCGCTCGCTCCTCTTTGGTCTCTCCTATTTATACAACTTGTCTTGCACCATTAATTTAAGTGCAACTAAATTTACTGGTCCATGTTGATTACTGTAGTTCAAAGAGACGAGGAATTGGCGGGAGCAATGAACGTCTACAAGTCATCTAAGTCAACAAAAGTCCCGGCGTGTTCTGTTTGGTCAAACGCAGCCGACAAATAATGTTAAAAAATTCAGTTTTAAGAACAAGGATAATTATAAATCTTACTCCCATTTGATCATAAACCAAAATATAGTCTAGCAATACATATAATTATTATCCAATAATGAAATTGAGATGGTGGAGTTGGTGATTGTATCTTCTAGAGATATAGATTGAAAGAGATGAGCACTTGGCAAATATTATTATACTACCAAGTCATTTTGATGTATTCCAAATTAAAAGCCAACATTATTTCTTCAAAATACGCGAATTCCAATCTGTCAACTTCACTTTATGTATATGATGAAGCTGATGAGGAATCAGTATTAGATTAAAGGAGGCCCCGCTGGAAGCCACCAATGAACTCCACATAGGATGTGAAAGTAGCCATGTGGATGCCCATGTGACCAAATGTGGTGTATGAAATAAGTATGGTTTTGGTTGTTGTTATTGCGGTGATGGCCAATGGGCTAAGCTAAGCTTCGACACTTGAAGTGTACGCCGAGCAAAGTACGAATACCCAGCCAGCAGTATCCGGCATGTCATCATTGGCGCACAAAGTTTAGCAAACCCCAACTTTATTGAATCATGAATCGACGACCAATGCCTACGTAAAAGGACCACCTCCAACCATAGTGGTTGATCGAGATAGAATTATAACCAGATTCTTTTCTTACCTTGATAATATTTTTCCTTTTGCTATGTGTCAAATTGACCTAAAATTCGACATACCCAGATCATAAATTCAGTGTTTTTTTAGCATTTTGATGCTATTATTAAGCCCTAATTACACGTATATAATGCGAGTCTCTATTTGGTGTGAAAATTGAAATGCGGACTAAGATTGTATATACAAATACTGTTTAGTTCAAAATCTATAATATATAATCTTGATAGTAAAAATTATCATGGACATTGAACTCAAAGGGAAATAATTTTAAACATTAGTAAGTGATTCAAATGAAGGAAATTATATCAATTTTCAAACGGGGCAGGTGAGTTGGTGCATTATCACCATGACATGTTCCATGAACTGTGTCTACTTCAACAAATTAAGAGCAGTGTTTAATTAGAGAGAGGCAATTAATTGAAATGCACCAAAATACAGAAAGATGGGAACAAATTCTTTTCAAAGATTTCATTGTTTAGGCAATGGTTTTGTAAGAGTTTTAGTTGTTTATATAAAGTGTCTATTGCTTTTTATGGGAGCTTAAGCCATAAGGTACTTCGTATACTAACTACTCCCACTAAGCATAAAATTCCTACTAAACTTGTACTAATTAATAACAGGTTTTAAAATCTCAAAGTGGACTCCAGTCATGTGCCTACGCATTTGAGGTTGATCGTTCAGAAAAATTCCATGTTTCTCGGCATAATTAAAGACTAATTTCAAATGTAGATTAAACCCTCTCCGATAGAAAAAATGAAAAGCAGAAGAAACTTCCAATGTCAAAGTATAAGCAAAAGAATTATCGTCAAGAATTATTGTCGATACGCTGGTTACTGCGGTAGGCAAAGAACCACTATTTTATTATGGGATTTGCGTTTACTTCAAAAAGTTATTTACATGTCTTCTAAATTTTTTGCTTTATTTTATTTTTTTAAGTACTAATATGATATTATTAGAAATGGTGTTTATGTGTTATTTTAATATTGTATAAATATTAATTATTAATATTTATGTAATAAATATTTTAAATAAAATTATTAATATTAAATATATATGGTAGGATACTTGTAACATTTCAGATATTGTATGATTTGAAAGAATTTAAATTTGATCTAAATAAGTTTAAATCAGGGTTTAAGAGTTAGTAATGTTAAGAGTTAATACTACTAAAACTTAGCAGATTATAAGAGTCAGCAAAATCTAAAAAGTTAGAGATTTGTCTAAAATGAGACAAAGACTCGATGGTATATTAACAATGACATAATTACAAAATATTACAAATAGTGCTAAGAAGTGTCATTATGCAAATATGTTCTCAAATATTATGTTTATGATCTATTTTTACTGATGTAGATTTGCCGGTGAAAATCTTATTTAACATAAATCGATGTATGTCTATATCTGGATGGTTCAGATGATTAGTCTTAGCAAACCATAAGTTTAATGAAAGCTCGTATAGATATACAGGTATTTACTGAGGACTGGGTACTTAACAGACGCAATTAGGATCTCTAATAGACATTTTATGAAGTCGTCAATAGAGAATCCATTCGAGTTGAGTAGTATTCATAGTCCTTGGACTTGAGTACCATGATAGGTTTGTGAGTGATCCATCATTCTTAAATTTCACATATGTTAGAGACCTTTCATGGTCTAACTGTTGTGTATCACTGGGTATGGTTCGATACTCATGGAGTCTCCTGTGTATAGATATAGGATCTGTCAGCTCATATAGGTGAATTGTATATCCAGATGCTCCAAGATTATGTTTCAAAAAATCTTATGGTCATAAGTAATAAACTCAAAGAAGTGTTTTCCGTAAGAGAATTAATATCGCAAAAGTGTTTGCGAATATTGTTTATTGGAATACGAATCTGGAGATAAGTTCTACGGTTGAGCATATAGAAACTTGATGGTGATGATCTATGTTTTCGCTCTTCTAAGATAGAAATGATGGAGGGATTATACGAATATGTATTAACCTCAACTTGTATAGTTCAACACGCTACTTTGTTATTTCCATAATGTGTGTATATGGCATCATTTATAAACTTACGGAAGAATTCTGTAAGATAAAACGGGTGTGAATATAGAGAGTCTCACTATATAGAGTGTACTTCTTATACATTGGGTAGTGCACTGGATCAAATAGTTTAAACTTTAATCTGGGAAGTTCTTGGTAAAGTCAGAATTATTTCAGAGTTTTGTTTGGAGAGATAATAGGGTTTAAGTATTAAGTCTAAAATCTCAGTAAGTAAGACTTGCCACTTCATCATTTTCATTGAATGTCATATGTCATGCCATTAATTTGTAATGACATGACACGTGGCATGATTTCAATAGCCAATTTTTATTTGTAAAGTATTATTTAAGAAATAGTAATGGTTAATTGAAAAGCATGTGATGGCCAGATATAATTCATCAAGTAAAAGCATGATTTGTTATGTTATTCTTTTAGTACGAGGTGGCGTATTTAACAAAAAAAATGGCCATACTTTTCATTCTAATTCTACCAAATAAATTAAATTGTAAGTGCTGGCATAAAGAGCGAAACTTTTGGTCAAATTGCAAAAGGTGTCAAGTTGTTATTGTTTCATTTACTTTAATCTTCATCATGTATTTTCTTTAAGCATGAATTGGCCTTAAACAAAAGCTTTTGAACACTAATATTTTCTATAATCAGCCAACCCATATTTAAATAGTTATTCATTATCTTAAAGAAGCATGACAATACAAATATTATGAATTATCATATTAGCCACTCTTTTGAGTCTTATTGGCTAAATTGTTGCCAAATATAACTATAAATAACAAACTTCTTTTCATTTGTGATCATCAAGTAAAAAATAGCAAATATGTATACTTAAGCCAAAAGAGATAATAAAGAAGTAAGTGTTACTTTAAGTAGATAATTTCAGCCGAGAATAGAAGGCTACCATTTTATCTCAAAGAATCTCATCCAATCATCTACTAGAACTACGCAAAGCATGCTTTAAGAGTGAGTTTTCTAATATCTTATTAGTGTAATGAGATATTTAATTTATATTTCACTGCATACATTATGCATGTGTGATTTGAAAATTAAAATTATAATGTATACACTCACCCTAAGCACAGCACACTTTCAAATATAAAAGGAATACTCGTACTATAATTAGAGAATTATTGAACAATATTAATACTATAACTAGAGAATTAAGAGGATAAAATATTGTATATACACCAGTACATATTATAACAAGTACCCTCCACAAAAGAGGGAAGAACACGTACCTATATTAGATAAGTAAACCCTATGAAAAAGAAACATAAACTCTATAAAGAAGGGAATAAGAGACCCTTTATGAAATAGAATACAAACACACAAAAGAAGAAAAAAAAAAGAAACTTTCTAAAAATCACTTATACACTGACACATACCCTACAAAGAAAAGAAGAAGAAACCCTTCTATAAAAGGAAAATACAGACCCACAAAAAATGAATAATAGAAACTCCCTCGAAATTATATATGCAGTGGCGCATATCTGAACACACAGACCCCACAAAAGAGAGAAGAACATATACTTCACATTGAAGAAGTAAGCTCTATGAAAAGGGAACATAGACCTCACAAAGGAGGGAATAAAAGACTCTTTTATGAAAGGAGAATATAAACCCCATAAAAGAGGAAACAAACACATAACCCTATATTAGAGAAGTGGCCCTTATAAAAAAGGAACACACAATGAGGAAAGAAAAGACCTTTTTATGAAATGAGAATATATACTCACAAAGGAGAAAAGAGAGAAACTCTCTAGAAATTGCATATACACAAGCACAAACCCCACAAAAGAGAAAAAAAGATTTTTTTATGAAAAGAGAATACAAATCCACAAAGGAGAAGAGAGATAAACCTAGAAATTACATGTACACTAGTGCATGTGTGAACATGCAGACTCCTACAAAGGAGAAAAAAATACATACCCTAAATTGAAGAAGTAATCCCTATGAAAAGAAAATACAAACCCCATAAATGAGGGAAGAAGAGACCCTTTTATAAAAGGGGAATACAGACTCCATAAAGGAGGAAAGAGAAAGATCCCTGCACACACAGACCCTAAAAAGGTGTGAAGAATATATATCCCGCATTAGAGAAGTAAACCCTATAAAAAGAAAACGCATACCCCACAAAGAGAGACCCCTGAGCATGCTGACCCTACAAAGAGGAAAGAATACATACTCCACATTGGAGAGGTAAACTTTATAAAAATGAAACGTATACCCCACAAATGAGGAAAGAAAAGACTTTTCATGAAAAGCAAATATAGACCCCTACAAAAAAGGAAAAAAGAGAAACTTCTAGAGAGACCTCTGCACACGCAGACCCTACAAATGAAGGAAGAATACATACCCAACATTAGAAGAGTAAACCTTATAAAAAAAACATAAACCCCACCAAAAGAGACCCATGAACACGCAAACCCTACAAATGAGAAAAAATACATACCCCATATTAGATAAGTAAACCCTATAAAAAGGACACATATACCCCACAAAGAGAGACCCCTAAATATGTAGACCCTACAAAGGAGGGACGAATACATACCTCATATTGGAGAAGTAAATCTTATATAAAAAAAAAAAACACAGACCCTACAAAGAGAGACCTCTAAACACGCAAACCTTACAAAGGAAGGAAGAATACTTACCTCATATTGGGGAAGTAAACCTTATGAAAAGAAAACACAAACCTTACAGAGGATAAAAGAAAAGACCATTTCATGAAAGGGGAATACATACCTTTACAAATTAGGGAAGAGAAAAAACCCCCTAGAGAAGAGACCCCTGAACATGTAGATCCTACAAATAAGGGAAGAATACATAACCCACATTAGAGAAGTAAACCTTATAAAAGGAAACACAGACCCCAACAAAGAGATACCTCTAAACATGTAAACCCTAAAAAGAAGAAAGAATACATGCTCTATATTGAAGAAGAAAGAATACATATTCTATATTGAAGAAGAAAGAATACATACTCTAAATTGAAGAAGTAAACCCTATAAAAAAAACCTCACAAACCCCATTAAGAGGACCCCTGAACATGTAGACTCTACATAGGATGGAAGAATACATACTTTACATTAGAAAAATAAATCCTATAAAAAAAATATAGACCCTGTAAATAAAGACCTCTAAACATGTAAACTCTACGAAAAATAGAAAAATACATATTCTATATTAGATAAATAAACTTTATAAAAAAAAACTCAAATCCTATAAAAAAAAAATGATGAAGTGATTCTTTCTTAAAAAGGAAATACATACCCATAAGAGAAGAGAAAAACCATTAAAAAAAACCACTTAGAAAAACCCGTTATAAAGAGAATATTATTCCCTGTTCAACATCCAAACGCTCAACCTCGGGATGGAGATATGCACACTTAATCATTCAGCCTCGTGAGTAGGGATATGCACAATCATTCAGCCATGCTACCAGGCGAGCTTAATTATTTTGAATTGCTTTTGTTTTTGTTCTTTTATTTATTTATTTACAAATACAAATATCCACATATTTTCAAATATCAATACAACTAAACAATGTTGTATAATTCAAACCTATGTCGTTTTTAAATTATTTTTTAGCTATATAGTATTGTTTAAGTTATTTTATAATTTAAAATGTTTGAACATCCACATTAAAAAAATACAACATTATATATTACTTAAAAAGATTTGTATTATGGTATAAAATAAAGAAATCCCATTTGGAATATAAGGTACGTATATGTATGCAATTAGGCAGGTTCACCATTAATGATCACCTAATTAAGAGTATGTATATACAGAATAGCCTGTCAATATAAAATGTGAACAATGTGACGTGAAACTTCTGGCAAATGGAGGATAAAAAAAATACAGAAGTTCTAGAGTGCTGGGGCAGAATCCATTTTTGCAGAAACACCCTACAAAGATAGAACAATAAATTATGATTAAACAAATCAAAGTTGAGATCAAACAATTCGTGATTGACGTTGCATTCTGTGAAGATAATGGGATACAATTTGCTAGAATATGGATCGATCTTATATATATAATGATGTAGCTTTTAGGTGTTTGGCATTTAGTGTGTGCTAATAACCTGCTACTCATAATGGTTGCCCCCATTAAATAAGTAAATCTCTTTCTGGCCCTTGATGCATTTTATATCGCGTAGTGGCTCCACTTTAGTGTTTTGTTGTTATGGTTCTAATTATTTAATTATTTGGTAAGTTTTGTACATTAATTGACGATGAATCTTATAAGAAAAAAAATACTCGCATAATATCTTGGTTGGATCACGGCAGTGCTATCAACATCCATCTCTTGAACCTCGACATTAATTAGATGCAAAATCTTGGTTCTAGCCTTGTAGGCGGCAAATTATTTATGCCGCTGCAAGTAGCTAAAAGGGATCGAAGTCTATTATCAAAATTAGTTCATTAAGCAATATTGTTTATTTTATATGAATTCAAAACTTACATATTCAATTATACCACTTTTTGGCCATGTCTAGCTCATCTTTTATACATCAATTTGATTTGTATTACATATGCTTATTAATATTAGCAAAGTCTGTCAATCTTCGATGCTCTTATCACATTTGACCCATTTCACATAGAGCAATCTAATGTATATTTCTTATACTTACTAATTTTCAGGAAGTTCATGATTAAGATATAAAATTTTAGAAGTTCCATGTAAATAAAAATTCATGTCAATTTTGATATTACTTAATTATCTATTTTGAATAGTTATTATTAATTAAAAAAATTAATTTATTAAATAATATTATTTACCTATTTATATAAACATAAGACCCATTTAATTTACATCTTATATAACTTACCTTATCACGCTTTTAAAAATAATAAAGTAATGTTACACTTTTTAAATTATATTTTAAATATTTCATAAAATTTGATGTGTCAAATATCATTGAATTGTGAAATAACGTAACTTTTAAAAATGTCTATTATACTATTTTATTATTAAATAATTGCTTGACGTATTATTTGGTACTAAAAATTTAAGACACAACTTAAAAAGTATAATATTATTAAGAAAAAAAGATTAATCGTAGGTTTAACCTAAGTAATCAAGTTAATCAAGTTGAATGGGGTCAATTGCAATATGCTCCTTGCCTTTAGGACGTAAAAATATTTATTTATTGAGAAAGCAACTCATTCTCGTCTCCTAATATCAAAAGCCCATGTTACTAGTAGGTAATTGTTTTTAAAATTTAAAAAAAAAAACATTAAAACACTCTCTCTAAAAGTAAAGCCCATGTTACTAGTAGGTAATTGTTTTTAAAATTTAAAAAAAAAAACATTAAAACACTCTCTCTAAAAGTAAAGGCTCTGTAGTTGCGGTTCAACCCATTTCCATCGGATAGGGGGCCAAAAGTCCTCTCTCTAGTGGACGTTCTTTCTCTCCTTCGCCATAGCATCCATTGCACTCTTAATCCCTATTTTTTATTTTTTCTAATTTCTTCTTCTCCCTTTGTTTCCATTTTATTTGTTTTTCATACTTTATCAGTCGGCGGTGATCTATGCAATAATGATGGTCTTCCTATTCAAATCGAAGCTTACGGCCTCGACGTGTCTCCTTGGCTTCAGACTGAGTATTGTTGAATCTGAACGGCCTCCAACTTCCACGTTCCATGCAAGTACCGGTTATGCCAGTGGCCTCCATCGAGATAGGTAGACGGAGGTGCTATGTATTTGTGCGGCCATCAGTGTTGTTTTATTTTTTGGCCAGTGGGTTGATATGTGCATGATCCAGTGTGTGGCTCCTCAACTAATGCTAATCCTTTTCGGCCCCTACCTTGAATCAGTTCGAGGATGATCTTAGCCGATAGACCTTGGATGAGACCTGTATCTTTTCACCAAACCTCCGCCAGATGCCGCTGTCATTGTTTTCCTCTTACAAGCTTCGCTCCGGCCAACTTTGCATTTCACTACAGGGCACAGTGATTTTATTTTGTGATGTTTGGTTTTGATTATGGTTATAGTTTGTATGGTTATAGGTTGTGTTCATGAAATAATTTTATATAATTTTTTTAAAATAAAATATTTTTAATTTAAAGTTAAATAATTCTCTCTTTTAACGAGAGAAGAAAACGAAAAATCTCTAGTTTTCTTTTAAACTCTCCTAAAGAAAAATAGCGTCGCATCATTCCTCTTTCTCATTTCGCCGGAGAGGGGCCTAGGCCCCTCTCCGGCCAATGAAATCTCATTCCCTTCTCATTTCTTATCGGCCCCTCTCCGGCCAATAAAATCTCATCCCCTTCTCATTTCTTATCACTTTCCCCCTTCATTTCTTTCTCCCCCTCCTTCATTTTCTTTGAGTTCTGTTACCCTTTTATTTTTTCTGGTCTATGCTTCTCGGCGGTGTTGTCAGCCAACAATGGCAGTTTTCTGGACCATAGTCGTCACTTCGTGCTGGGCCGCTGCGCCTTCCAATGCAATCATCCTTCTCGGCCCTTGCCATTCGGCCGCCCCCTGGCCGGTTTCACCCCGAACTCCGACGTGTCTACCTGTTGGTCTATTCGAGTTCATGGTCCTCGACATTTTTCGGGCAGCCTTGGCTGAGTTGCTGCAGTCCTCGCCGAACCAGAATCGGACACCACCCATGATCCAAGTAATCGTCAGTGTGCAATGGCGAGTTAGGTCATGGCCTGCTTCGTATTCCAGCAAGCCGGCAGTTCTTGCCACACTGCCATGGACGTGCACTCAGTCGGCCACCTGTTTGAATCCGCCGCTGACCATCGCTGGCCTTTCAACATATGCACCTGAGCAAACACTGCCCACCATAGCCGCACTCACGTCCGAGCAATCTGCACCTTGCGTTTTCATTGTCATTGTTGCTCCGCATCTGTGGCCAACCCTTTTCGATAGTTCATCAGTGTTCAGGCAGATGTGCTATTTGCTTGGCGTTGTTGATGGTTTTATGTTAGGTGTTTGTTTGGGTTAGTTTTAAATTATGTAATAATAATTTATTCCTTAGTTAAGGGATATGTATTTCTCTCTTATGCAAGATCTTGTCTTTTTTTTTGAAAAGGTTTATTATTTTTTATAAAAAAAAAGTTGATTATCCATTTTTTTTAAAAAGTTAGTATCTCTTTCTTTTATAATGATCCGTAATTATCTTTAATTATTCTTCAAGAGTTTTGATTCAAATGACTTTAAAATATATTATATTATCCTGTTATTCTTTTGATTTATGTATCAAAATATTAATATAATATTTTTATGATAAGAAATGAATTTTTTTTTTTTAAAAAAAAAGGTCTATATCTCTAGACAATTTTATGTTTCTACTTTTTTTTTAAAAAGTTTGTATTTTTTTTTTTAAAAGGGTCTTTGATTCTTTCTTTTGAAGGGTTATCTTTTTTTAATATAAGAATGATTTTTTGCTTTTTTTTTTTTGTAAGAGCCTAAATTTAAGAAAGTGTAAGTATGTACTTTGTTCGGGTAATTTTGTGATTATAGCATCAAAGTCCTTTTGATGTATATCTTGATGTCATGATATTATTTTAATATTTTAAAAAAAAACCATGTTAATTAATAATATTTCCTTTCTTCACGTTCGATTCATTCATATCACCGGCCAGGATTTACAACTGTCTGAAAAAACATATACATGTTAAATATATATGGTACTGAGATTTTGAAATCATAAAAACAGTAAAATAAAAGGGATTAATGATTAAATACATAACCTTTAAGTATTTTTATATAAATTTTTTTATTTACAAATAATTTTAAAAATAAAGTTTAAGTGCTTGTAAAATATTTCAGCTACTGTGTTTTTAATAATAAGTATAATTATAAATATCATCTTTTTTTTAATAAATATTATTTATAATATCTGATAAAAAGAAACATTTGATAACTTCAAAATATTATATTATGTGTCAAAATCTGAAACCTCTCAAGTTATGATTTTCAAAAAATATTTGGTTAAGTTTTTTAGTCTTAAATGATTGATTTTGGCAAAAAAAATTGTATACCACCTTAAATTATAAATCTTAGAATTATGTAATGATTATTTAGTTATTTAGTAAAAATTAATATTTAATAACTTTCAAATTGTATAATATATGCGAAATTTTAAAATATCTAATTTAAATTATAATTTTTAAAAAAATTTATGTCAAATTTTTGGATCTTAAATTATTGATTATAATAAAAATATGACTATCACTTTGACTTATAAATTATAAAAAAAGTTTATAATTATTTTTAAAAAAAACATTTAATAACTTCAAAATTATATATTATGTACGAAATTCTAAAATCACTAATTTAAACTATGATTTTCAAATGTTTCTTGATCGAATTTTTTGAATCCCAAATTGAGATCTTCTTGAAAGCACTCAAAAGAAGCTACAGTACATATCAAATAATTGGATGGACTAATTAAAATAATCAAGAGTCTGTTAATAATTAATGACATTCTTGAATTTTGCATGATGGTCGGTGCAACTCAAACACTCAGTGATTTAAAAAGCATTGAGTACATTTGGTGCATTTTCTTTTTTTTTTTCCCTTATATTCAAATTATATATTGATTTTTTTAAAATATTTAATTTATAAACACATAACAAAAATCTAATGAAATGAAAGGATTAAATCAAAATATCCAAAAAAAAAACAATTTGAGTGAATATGTACATTTTATGGTAAATGCATCACATAAATTTAACCTTGATCTTGCAATACTACCTGATACCAGAGTTTGTTTCGTATTTATTCAAGTCATCAAAATATTGCTTCGCTATTACAAGTAATATTAGTTAATTAATATGTTGAAAGTGTAATGTATTTTTTTTAAAATTATTCAAAAAATAATAAAAATATCTCATAATAAAATTTAAGTGTAAGATATTTGAATTAATTTTGAATTTTCTTTTTAAAAAGTATGTCATAAGTAAAAAAAAATGTCCAAATTTAAAATTTTTTAAAATTAGGTAATATATTAAAGTCAATGAAATAAGTAAGATATTATCTGCGTAAGTGAGTGAAGATGCAATAATGTCGAGAAATCTAACCATTACATTAAATACATCATTTACAAGAGTTTCATTTTAAATTCTTCTCTACATATTAATTAAATATCATAATTATTTCTCAAATATAAGTCTTATCATAAATATTCTCTTTATTAAAAAAAAAAAAATCAATCACTTTGTTTCATAACCAAAATTACCCAATAACATCTTCTAAATTTTCTATCAATGATTTAAAGCCTTAAAAATTTCTGGTATTGGAGCCCAAAATTTCCATCATATAACATAAAAGTGTACTTGAGTGTAGGTATAAAAGCTTTAATTATTAAGCCGTTTTTACTTTTTTTAATAATATTTTTTATTTTTAAATATATATTTTTAATTGCTTTCGTTAAATATTTATTTATTAACTCGAAAGATGAATAATTAAACTTAAGACTTCTATTTTAATAAAAAAAAATCTACTAACCCTTTTACTAAGTCATTTAAGCGAATGCTACCTTAATTTTTATTAATTATGATTAATTAAAATAAAAAAAATAAATTAACTCCAACTTAGAAGATATTAAGTACTTAAATATTATCATGTATATTTTCATTAATAAATGTGTTCAGTAATATGTTATTATACTTATATTATAAGAGGATTTTTTTTTCGAAGATAATGAAGACACAGTTTTAATAGAACTTTATTAATTTCTTCATTAGTTCGTAAATATTAAATACACTTCAATACAAAGTTAAAAGAGCAGCGTCGGTGGAATGCATAATTTGAACTTGATTAAGTTCAAGGCAGTGCACCTCCAAAACCTGCACCACCGGGTCCGCCGCCGCCGCCTCCTCCACCGAAGCCACCGCCGCCTCCACCACCGAAGCCTCCACTTCCAGACCCAAACCCACCACCAAATCCTCCCCCAAAACTATAACCACCACCTAGACCTCCCTCTCCACCACCACCAAATCCTCCCCCACCTCCTCCTCCTCCTCCTCCTCCTCCACCTAAGCCACCACCTGCTCCACCGCCAAACCCCCAACTAAATCGACCTTCATAACCAGGGATACTGCGGTGGAAGAAAGTTTTCTCCTCGTCAAATGCACTCAATTTTCTGGCAACAAGCTTCCTTGCATCAATGGTGCAAATTAGACCTACTGCAACAACAAGAAGCACGTAAACAAGAACCCTCCTAGCAATCATCATTGAGAAAACGTGTGACGCAAAAGTTTAGAATGTGAGAATGTATATATATATATACATACAGATGCTTGAGTGAAAGCACCAATTTTGAAGGCTTTAAATTGCAACCGACAAGTCGATCCTCTCATTTACAAATCCAACTGCCATGTACGTACGTAGTGGTGAAGAAAGAGACCCACTAGAGCTAGGGCTGATCAAGCAATATATACATCACCACCTCATGTTGATGATCAAACGCTTGCAAATAAAGCTGAAAATTTGTGTGTTAATTTGAATATTGAATTGAATTAAAGACTTTACATTCGCTATTTGCTGATTTATTAGCCAACTCAATTATTAGCGACCAGCACTTAAATTCCTTCATCTAACTCTGATCTTTTTGGTCCATAGTATTCCTCAGAGGAAACTGTACAGTTGCTTACCGACTTCTCAGTGCATGCAAATAATAGAGATTAATCATATACATATACCATATATTTGCAAGTCTTGTTGATTATTCGTGTAGTAACCACTTATTCAACATCGAAAATAATAAATATTTATAGATATGTATAATATTCATATTTTATTTATATGTGGATGATATTAATTTATGTATTATTATTAATATTATTTTTATAAATTAAGGACATACTATTAGTATTAGGTTTATTTGTAAGACTTTAGATTTATTTTAAGGACCAAATTGTAATACTTTAAAAGTTTTGAGGGTTAATTTGTAAATACTAAAATTTAGTCTCTTAGTATAAAAATATACATTTTAAACCCTAATTTACTCATTTTAGAGTCGAGCCACCTCTTTAGAGAGAGAAATAGAAGAAGGAAAAAAAAAATTAGAATTTTAAGTTTTAAGAGGTATATCATAACTATTTCTCAATTTATTGGTGTTAATTAAGTTAATTCCTTTAAGTTTTGATTTCCAAAAAAATAAAAAATTGGGGATTTGATGTGAATTTTATAAGATATATTGAGAATTGATGATGATTATGTAGATAGCTTGATAAATCATGATGAATTGCAAAATTTTTACTTGGTACTCTCTTGATCCAGAAATTATATAAATTGTTGTACTTCGATTCTGATTTTAGTTTTTGGGACTATAAAACTAGAAATGTATAGAATCATTTGAGACTTTGAATCGATTGAAAATTTCAGAAATTGAATTTATAGCGAATTTATCAAAATAATCCTGAAATTTTAAAAATTTCCTGTGTTAACAGTATAATACAGTGAAAAATAATTTTTGATTTATTGAATGATCTTTAAAAATTATAAATTTTTGAAATATGATAAATTTATATGTCTAATATAATATATTCAAAATTGAGAATTTAGATCAATGTGGTTAAATTGTTATAATTTTCTAAAGTGCATCAACTCATTGCAGTATTAAATTAATAGATTTTCAAAGCTATATAGTAAAATAGTTTTAAAATACTTTTGACAGGAATTTTGAAGTGAAATATTTATCATGAATTGAAATATATGTCAAGAGTAATTCTGTAGTATTTTTATGATTTTTGAGTTAGTATATGATTTTATAAAATTGAGAGATTGAATACTGTTTAGTAAATATCTTGATCTTGTCAGGTTAATAATTTGAATTTGATGGTGTTTATGGAATGGATTATGTAGGAATTATGATATAATATTCATATATAAGAAGAATATATGAGTCAAAAATAATATATTCTAATTTTAGAGTAATTAGACATCATTTGATATATAAGAAAATTTTGTTAAGTGTAAGTGGTCAGAATGACAAGTTTGAAAATTTGAGTAATTAGACCAATTTAATGTAATAAGTGTAATATGTGTAATTTTGTAAGCTATTTAAAGTGTTTTGTGTGAATATTGAGGCTCCTGAAAGGATTAATTTCTATTGATAGGTTAAGGAGATTTAAGCCTTGTAGTCGAAAGTGCTAAGAGATAAGTATACTAGACTTTTATTGTATGATTTTATAAATGGGCTTAGAAATATATTTATATTATACCAAAGTATATTTTGATATGAAATGTAACAGATATGTGTTTATGAATGTGAGCATGGATATACATGACATATATTATTTTTGAAAGTGAGCTTTCAAAATGAAATGTGTTTAACAAAGAAAGCTTTTGAAGTGAAAAATATCCATGAGATACGTTTTGTGTTTTGAGGATGCTTGAATTTACTATTTACTTAGTAGCCACCTTATGTGATTTGTGAAACCTTTATGTGTGACATTTTCTTTGGGATTGGTATATGTTATGTGTTCCGTATGTAAGGAGATTAAATAGAATTATTATAGGGATCAATGAGCCATATATATTTTTATATTGGTATGATATTGCTTATTTTGAGACTAAATTCTCCTAGATTTACATTTAGGCTTTATCTTAAAAAGTCTTATACCAATTAAGATATTGTTCATACTCTATAAACCCATGATCTTTCTTATTTGTAACTAATGTGGGACTTTGTTTTATTCCTAACAATTCTCCCCTTGAATAAATGACCACAACATTCTTCATAGTTTGAGCCTCTCCTCAATCACATATTCGGCTATCTTCTTCACTAGAAAGACCGTGCTCCATTGCCTACCTCGACAGCTTACTCTATCTAAGTCAACTCCTCATCACTATATTGGTAGAGACACACCTTACATGAAACACTAAAGCATATTGTCTGTCCAATAGAGCTCAATCATGAATCACATCGTAAGTTAATTGGAGCTCATCACCTTCGCTCAGTATCGAGTACTTCCTTTGCATGCCTAATTCCTTGCTCATACCCTATATACCTATGATCTTCCCCTATATATAACTAATGTGAGACTTTGTTTACATTTTTGCAATCTTCCCTTCAAATAAAGAACCACATCATTCCTCATGGTTTGAACCTCTTCTCAAATGATCAATCATTCGTCTATCTTCCTCACTAAGAAGTTCTCGCACCATTAAGTATACTACTTACCTTTACTGCATTTGAGTACACACCTTATGTAAGCACCAAAATACCGTCTATCTCGAGAGCTCGCTCTATATAAGACAACTCTTTATTACTGCATTGTTAAAGGCATGCCTTACATAAAGCACCTAAGCACATTGTTTGTCTAATAAAGCTCAACCATGAATCTCATCACAAACTAACTAGAGCTCACTACCTTCGTTCAATATCGAGAATTTTCTCTGCATGGCTATTTTCAGGGCATGGCTCTGATACCATTTGTATGAATCAATGAAACATATATATCTCTACCATTGATATGATATTATCCACTTTAAGCTTAGACTGTCATAGATTTACTCTTTAACTTTACCCAAAATGTCTCATACCCTAATGCCTCGTATTTGTGTTCCTAACTGTTAAAATTTTGATGATTCAAAATCATGTTTGTGCATAATTTTAAGTTAGAAACTAATGAGTAGTCGATACGAGATTGAGGACTCATTGGACGAACAAGAAAGAATCAAAAATAAAAAGCTAAAAGTGATGAGATGCTTGAAGCACGAGAGGAGCACCACTAGGCCTTGGGGCCACGGCACCACCATGAAATCACTTTGGTGCCGCGACGCTAATTCTTTGGGGCTATGGCACCACTTTTCTATAAATTTGTAAGTTTGGAGATTTTAACTTCTTTGAATAGAACTTTGACTTCTACATGTGTGAACTCTTATTCTAACTAGAAATATGATTTCTAAGGATGTTCTAAACACTATAAACCCCTTTAACCCCATTAAATTATTCAAGCATTAGAGAGAAACTCCAAAAGAGAAAATAGAGAGCTAAGAGAGTTTTAAGTATTAAGTATGCAAAAGTGTGCCACAAAAGTGATTGAAATCTAAATGATCAAAAAAGTACTGATAGATCTTAAGAGCTCATTTATTAATGTATTCCTTAATTATCTCTTGTGAGATCTTTTTGATCTAAGTTCTTTCAATAAATAAATAAAAGAGGTTAAGATCTTGCTATCTATTGTGGACGTAAATATTTTTTTACCAAACCACGTAAACTTTCTTATTTGATTAAGTGATTATTTTATCTCTTTATTGTTATCTTTTCTTATTCTTGAATACTTATGAGTGAAATCTTTTACAAAGTGCTTAAAATATTTTTAGAGTGTAGACTAAAAATCTTAAAAAGTGATATCAGATCTAGGTTATGGATATTTCTTTTGTGGTATATCAAAGAGAACAAGTTGTTCATCCATGAAAACTCACAAGTACGAAGTAGAGAAGTTCAATGGATAGAATAATTTCAATCTATGAAAAATAAAGGTTATGGCTCTATTAGTGAGTCAGGAGTTAGATTTAAATTTTAAAGAAACTTAAGCAACAACCAATGAAGAGAATAAACTGACATCTAAATCCAAGATAGATAGAAAAACCATTTAGAAGAAGGCCTACAGTAACATAATTCTATCATTAAATGATGAAGTTTTTAAAGAGGTGGATGGAGAGAAAATAGCAATTAGCCTTTAGAAGAAGCGTGATGCCCTCTACACATGACGACATTCTTAATGAATTATTTATATGTTAAAAAGAAGTTATTTCAATTGTCTATGATTGAAGGAACTTTAATTAAAGACCATGTTAATATCTTCAATAAGATAATAATAGATTTTGAGATAATAGACATCAAGATTGAATAGGAAGATAAGACAAGTATCTTATTGTGTTCTTTTCCTCCAAGTTATGAGTATTTCATAGATACACTCATGTATGGTAGAGAGACCTTAATACTGAGTAATGTTAAAGTCTCATTGAACTCAAAGAATTGAGAAGAAGATCCGAGTCTAGGCACAATGCAATAGGGTTGGTTATAAGAGGAAGAGATAGAAAGAACAATTAATCAAATGGTATATCCAAGAAGTATTATCTTTGCAAGAAAGATTGGCACTTAATAAAAGATTATCCAAAAAGAAAGATAGGGGAATATGTTGTTATAGTCAATAAGGATGACTATAAGGCTACAGAATCCTTGGTAACATTTAATGGAAAGTATGCTGAAGAATATATACTCAATTTTGGCTGTAGTTACTATATGTATCTTGATAGATCTATATTCATCAATTACAAATCCATTAAGGGCTGAAAAGTATTAATGAGTAGTAATATTACAAGTGAAGTCATGAGGATTGATGATATAAAGATAAGAATGTTTAATGAAAAGATTAGGGAATTACTTAATGTAAGACACAATTTGGAGTTATAAGAAACTTAATATCCCTATAAGTACTAGATCAAGGTAGATATTCATTCAAAGCAAAAAAATGAATACTAAAAATAGTGAAAGAATCTATAGTATAATAAGATAATGAAGCACAATGGGCTATATATGCATAAAAGGAATGCTATAGGTGGCTTAACATGGATTGTTGAGAAAATACAGACACAAGACAATATTAAAGATTTACTCATTATAGTGATAAGGGTTGAAAGAGAATATATGAAAAGGGTGGAGATGGGAATAATAAGTTTTAACCATCAAAGGTTTGTGGTTATTGTGTCAAAAGAAACATGAGGGATCACAATACAAAGGCTACCCTAAGTAAGAAGTATTCGTAACTTTGAAGACCGAAGTCACGAGCCCAAGAGGAGTTAAGTCTAGACAAAGACTTAACTAAAATTAGCTTTAAATGATAGATTATTGATGTAGATGGAACATGAAAAAGTTCTTGAAGAGAGATTTTAAATCAAAAAGAAAAATATTAAAATTTTGCTGATTTAAAATTATGTTTTTGTATGATTTTGAATTACTAATTAATAATAGGGCATTTCGAATAAGAACTCTTGTTTATTTATTTATTTATTCTTTAGAATTTTATTTCTTTATCTACACGAGATCGACAACACATTAGATAGAGGAGAAAGGGTTAAAAGTGAGGAGGGGCTTGAAGTTAGGGGTGGGCATGGTTCGGTTCAGTTCAAATTTTTTTTTAAACTAAACCGAATCAGTCTAATTTAATTTTTTGGATAAATAAAATCAAAATCAATTTTTTTAATAGAAAAAATCGAACAGGAACCAAATCGGACCGGTCGATTTTTTTTTCCAAAAAACCGAACCAATTTTTTGGTATAGAAAATAACCGGACCAGACTGAATCAAACAGGCCTGTTTGGTTCAGTTTTTTGGTTCCCAATTTTTTTTGCCCACCCTTACTTGAAGCATAAGAAGAGCATTTTCAAGCCTTGAGGTTGCGCCCCAAAGTAGCCAAACCGTGACACTGGCCTTGGTTGAGGCTGCAAACCACGGCCCAGCCTAAGTGGCATCTAATGCCACCATAAAATGGCTTTGGCACCGCGGCTCCAAGTCTTCGGGGCCGCTACGTCACTTTTCAAGAAATTTGCAATTTTGGAGATTTTTACTTCTTAAATAGAATTTCGACTCTTTTATACTTGAACTCTTATTCCAACTAGAAATAAAATTTTTAAAGATGTTCTGAATACTATAAAAATACTTATAACCCAATTAAATTATTTAAGTATTGAGAGAAACTTTAAGTGAGAAAATAGAGTGCTAAAATAGCCTTAAATGTTGAGTGCATAGGAAAGTGTCATAGGACTGTTTTAGATCTGAATGATCAATAAAGTACGATAGATCTTTGAGAGTTCCTTCATTAATTGTATTTTTTGATTATCTCTTATAAAAAAATTTTGTGATATAAATTTTTTTATAAAAAAATAAAAGAGATTGAAATTCAGTAATTCACTATAGACGTAAACATTTATTATTAAATTATGTAAAATATTTTATGTAATTATATGATTGTTTTAAATTTTTATTATAATATATTTTTATTTTTAATTTCTTGTTAAGAAAATTTTTTGGAAACACTTATAAAATTTTTAGAATGCATGAACCCAACACTAAAATAGAAAGCATTTCAATTCCGACAAACGGATGATATGTTTGTTTACTCTTAAATGCAGACACGGTTTGTCGGTCAAGAAAATTACACTGCAGTGGCATGTCGTTTTCAATGAAAGGACACAAACGACATGTCGTTCAATGTAAGGAAGACGCCATGTCGCCCACGTAAGAAGAAAGAAACGGCATGTCGTTATCATACGTTGCTTTTGAAACGATTTGTTGTCAATTCAAGTCAACAGAAAACGACTTCTCCATCCTTCTATGTTAACTCAATAGTAAAAACATCAAAACTCTTGGCAGAGAAGAGTTTCTCAAAAATTTCCAAAAAGTGTTTGTTACCACATATGTGCATAATATTAAGCAAGAGTTAGGTCAAGAGAGACGTCATTCTGCGATGCTTTCCTCAGCTTTAACAATGGAAGTGAAGCTTTTGACGTTGGCGCTAGCGATAGAGACAGTGAGCCCTCAGCCACTCTCCCTGCGGCCTCAGCCAAATCTTCTAGTCTTCGACTATCGCTGTTATGAGTAGCAGCAACTCTTGGTGTCACTTCCTCTTGCTCATGGCTTCCCAGCTGAAAGATTAACTTTGAATAAACAGATTACATCATTTGGGTTAATTTATTCGATTCATTTTACATCATGTATGGACGTGCTTGCATTTTTACAACACAGACAAATCAAAACGATCTCATTTTCGTTTAGTTTAGATCAAATCAACACTATTTTTAATATAGATTACCTACTGATCTGCATCCTAAAATGTACAAACACTGACTCTTGAGAATTTCTGCACCGGTGGAAATTATCATCAAGTGTGAATGTTCACACTTTATTGTTTTTTTATTAATACAAATTTGCAATGTTCTGTATAAATAATTGTTAAAGAGACAAAAAAATAATTTCCTTAACTCTTTGTGCAGAGAGTTTAACAAAACTTTGAGTGAAAAAATTACAAAGACCAAAACAAAAAGATAATGTCCACACTAAAGAAGAAATCTTACTTGCTGGGTTGTTGCAGTGCAGCTTTTGAGCAGGTCTTTGAAAAGAATGTAAGAATTTGGTCCTTGCTTCAATATTTCTTCATTTGTAATTACTTCACCATAAGATAATGGCTCACTGATCACTTCCTTTCCAATCCACATATCATGCTTCTCTGTCCTGTATATGAAGGGAAAATCACATGATCAAATATTAAAATTTTCCTTTAATTGGATATATATATATATATATATAACAACATCATAAAAAAATTTACAAACCAGTATGCCAGCGTGCTAGTACTGTTATTACTGAGATGAACAAGCCCTTCATTGTTATGAGTTCCAATGCCTTGATACGGTAATACATTGTGATCATTTATCAGCTTCGCATACTTGAGATGAAGATGATGATTTTGTAGGCAATAGATGCTTGGGTCTAGCACCTTGTCACCATTTCTCTTGGCAGCCTTAGCTGCTTCTGCAACCAGCAGAAAATCTCAAGCTCAATTCCGAGAAATTTTAGGATATAGAAACTATCAATATTTACAATAAATCCAAAAACAATTATTTAATACACCGAGAACGTACTTTCTCAGTTATATTAGAAGTTTTGACTTTTAAAGGTCATAACCAACCTTTCCTTAATATATATGCATTTGGATATTAAATTAATGTAGACATTAAAAATTTATAGTTCAATCTAAATTCAAATAATCAAGAATTTAAAATAAATAAGTAGTAAAAATAAAAACAAGAATGAACGTTAAAATTTATAGTAGTTCAATTTTCATAAACCTACGTTAACTCCCTATGTTAAAACAATAATCTCAATACTACGCTATAACTCAAAATAGTACAAGAAATAGAATTACAAAAATATTTTAACATATTCTCTCACTTGCTTTCTTTAGATAATTTTTTCTTTCTAGATTAATTTCTCTCTCAAGAGAATTTTCTCTCTCTAATCTACTATTCTTCATCTCTTTATGTCTCTCTCTCTTTATCTTTCTGCATAAAGAGAAATGAGAGGAAATAGGTTACCTCTTTATATTTCTCTCTTTCTAACTAAAGATAATGGAGATGAATTGAGTTATGAAAGACCTTAACCCTGAGCTCTTTATATATGGTCCAAGTTCAAGCTTATTAAAGTTTTTTTTTCTTTAAGTTTGATTTAAATTTGTTTTTAAGAAAGAGGAGAAATAGGCTTAGTTTCATGCAAGAAAAAGGAGAACTAGTTTGTTCTTATTTAAAAAACCTTATAACATGTACCTAAAATACTTTTTTACCCAAAAAAGAGAAAATTACATATCTACCTTTGGTTATAAAGTATTTTGTCCTTGTATTTAGTATAGTACTTATTCTAGTTCATATTTTATTTTTGTTGCTGACCCCTTACCTATATGCAACAGACTTAAACATTCTTTAAACTTGTTCACAGACAGTACCTTCGTTTCTAGTTCAACGGGATTCTCCTCAGTGCTTATCCTTTTCAACTTCACTCTTTCATCAACTTCCTGAATACCTGACTTTTTAAAGATGAATAATTGATTGATTATCCGAAAATACTTTTACTGTTGATCTGTCCAATTTAAATTTTTGAACTAATCCATGAAACCCTACCGATCTTTGTATCAGGCTTCTGTCTCGAGCCTTTATCTTAGACCTTTGTCTTGGACTTCTATTTTGGACCTCTATCTTAAACCACTATCTTGGGTCTCAATCTTAAGCCTCTGTCTTAGGTCTGTATCTTAGACCTTTGTATGTTGATGTGTTGGTTCATGATTAGTTTGAGGTTATGAATCCTCTTTTGATTTAGCTTGTATATTATTCCTATGAGAAGTTTGGGATTGTAACTATACCTCAATGTGAGATTCTTTTATCTTACTCTAAATTCTCCTTGACTCATTTACTTCTATATGGTCATTCCCTAAATAGTCATTGCCTAAGGATGGAAAATATCTATTACTATTATTTGTTGGTATATTTGGGCCCCCACAAGTCTGTATAGATGTATTCTAAAACTCTATCTTTCTTGTAATTGTTAGTATTGAAACAAACCCTATATTATTTTCTCAATGTACAGTTTTTATAAAATTCCAACCCAATAGTTTTTCATTCTCAATAAAACTTTATTTTTTTAGTTGCAGTATGCTTGATTTTCTTATGTGGCCGAACCTTTTGTGCCATAACTCAGTCTCATTATTCCCCATATGAGTACCAGCAACAGTATCTCCAATGATAATTCTTCATATAAAATATAAACTTACTTAATTCCCTTCATCATAAGCATGGAACTTCTGCTTATCCTTAATTGACCATTTTTAGTTTTACAAGTATATCTTGATTCATCTAGAACTCTTAAAGATATCATGTTCTTTTTTAATTTAAGAACTCGTCTTACATCTTTCAAAATCCTTATTGTTCTATCATACAACTTTATAAGAGTTGTACCTATCACTGTCACCTTACATAAATTATTATTTCCCATTAGTATCTCACCCTTTTCATATATTTCATATGAACGAAACCAATCCTTATTAGGATTCATATAGTAATCACATTTAAAATCTAAGATCCAATCTTTTAGATTTTTCTCTACTAAAATTGTGTGAATATTTGAACTGTCATACCCATTTGATGCTACTGTTACATCTGCAAACCTGAACCCTTTTCTTTTAATTTCTTAATTCTTTTATAGCAATTTCTCTAGGTGCCCCTCATTTCAATAAAAATAGCACTTTCTTTTACTAATCTTTGATTTAAACTTAGATTTTTCTATGTATTTTTATTTATTCTTTTTCTTTAGTCTTCTTCTAGCAATAACTTTTCTCAATTATTTTTCTTCTCAGTTTTTATTTCTTGCTCTCATAATCTTAAGGCAATAAAAAAATCATCTAAGATAAAACTTTCTCTACTGAATTTAATAGCCAATTTTACTTCTCTATAAGAACTTGGCAAAGAGATTAAGAGAATAACTGTTTGATTCTCATCATTGATTGTTTCACCAGCATTTGCTAGATTTATATAGATCATTTTGAATTCATTAAGAGGAATCCAACTGAAAGTCAAATAATCTTTCTTTCAAAAGATCCTACTAGATAAAGATTTAGAAATAAACAGATTTTCAAGCTTATCCCGAAGCCCCCTTGTTGTAGTCTCTCCATTGACTTGCTGCAATACGTTATCAGTAACTATAAGATAATGGTAATGAATGCAATTTTATCCATCTCTATCATTTTTTCATCACTTACTGAAGTCCTTTCTTCTTTTGGCTCTAGTAAATCTTTAGCAACTTTCTACTGAATCGAGAAGGCTTTTTTTCTGTCAAAAACTAAAATCTCCATGCTCGTTAAACTTCTCCACCTTAAACTTGGTGATTGTCATTCTTTACTTTTACATTTGAGTTTTTTTTTTAATCCTTCGAACCTTCAACTCTGATATCATTATTGAAAATTTACAATCTAACCCAAAATTTAAATAGTCGAGAATTTAAAATTAGCAGGTAATAAAAATAAAAACAAAAAAAAACGCCAGAATTTATAGTGATTCGATTCTCATGAACCTATGACTACTTCCTAAGGTAAATAAAAAGTATGATGCTGCATTATAACTCAAAATAATATTAAAAAATACCATTATAAAGATATTCTAGCACATTCTCTCACTTTTTCTCTCTAGATAATTTTTTCTTTCTAGAATAATTTCTCTCTAGATAATTTTTTCATTCTAGAATAATTTCTTTCTAGATATTAAAAAAGCCTATCTCTCTATATCTCCCTCTTTCTACCTAAAGAGAATGGAGAAGAATTGAGTTATAAGAGACCTTAGCCCTGAACTCTTTATATGGAGACCAAGTTCAAGCTTCTTAGAGATTTTATCTTTTTTGAGTTGGATTTGAATTTTCTTTTAATTAAAAAAAAATAGAGAAATAGGCTTTGTTTCATGCAAAGAAAATGAGAACTAGTTTGTTCTTATTTGGGAAACCTTGCAACATGTACATAAAATACTTTTTTAACCCGAAAAAAAAAAAACTTTACAGTAGACAAATAGTTACAATTTTAGGAGTAATTTGCTATTTTTGATCTATCAATTGGCAATGGAAAATACTTTTTTATGTTATGATCACTGAAAGCTAGTTCAGAGAGATTTGTACTCCATGATAAATCAATTACACAATTTTATATATTTAAGCGCATTGTGAATCAAGCAGATGAATATAACTGGTGTAACAATTGTACAGCATGTATCTATATATTTACCTTGAATTATCTGCTCGTGCTTCATGCTCCTGTACATCTGTTCATAGCGAACCAAAATATGTTTGATAAATATAAAAGGACCAAAAACTATTCAACAGAAAAATCATAAGAGAGTATATATTGGGAAGTAATTGGAAACAAATGAAAAAAAATTGCTTATAGCTATAATTAATCCAAGGAGGACGATCGAGATCGAGTTTGATCCAAACCTGAAGATGGCTCTTTACATGAGATATGGTGAGACCCTTCACATCCATGATCTGTAACACCATCTTTGGAGTAGCTTCTATGTAAATATAATTACAAACACCATGATTATATATTAATCAAATCACCAATCATATATATATATATATATATACACACACACTAAGAGCTAATTATATATGACTATACATCGTGATAAGCAAAGTGGGTAATTTCACAAAATATGAAAAAAGAAATTAATTTTTATCTAAGAGCTTACTGTCTTCTCCACCCAATCGTTCAACTGCATGAACAAAGCAGTGGTGAAGGTCAGGTGTCCATCGAAGCCTAGGCATTTTTGATCTCACATAAGGCCTAACAGCAGGCAATTTCAAGCTCATCATCTCCCTCAGATTGTTGTCATCATCATCATCATAATCAATGCTTCTAATTCGCCTTGCAAAGCTCATATTTGATGATGACGATGATTGCAAATAATGGTTATAGCAGTTACCTCCACTCTCTAGAGAAGAAGATGAAGACCTCTTAATAACACAGCTGCTGCTCTCTGAAGAATCTATAGTACTCTTCATTTGCTATATGAACTTTTGAAAGGGGAGAGAGTGAATGGGTGAATATTATGGTCTGATATGAGCTTGAAAAACAAAAGAGAAATAAATGCTAGTATGACTCTCTGCCGCAATACATTTGTCTCTATGTGTAGCTTTTATCATATATAGTCTTGAGGCCAGTTTCGGTCCGTTGGAGTTTCGATTAGAAAATGGAAAATTTGGACACGGAATTTCAGAGACTCTCAGTACTTATTCAAATTTGCCTTCATGATTGGATGAAAATGAGAGGTAAAAAGTTGAAAAAAGTTATTAAAAAAAGGGTCTGTCTACTATATAACTTCGGATGTCTGGATCTGTATAATCTAATTTACCGAGTATTTTTTTTATTATATATCTCAATTTTTTCTTTATTTATTTATATAACTAAGAATTTGGAACCCAAAAGCACTTGATCTTTTTTTTTTTCCTTTTTTTTTACAATATTCATAGTCAATGAGCCCATCATCCATGGTGAAAACTTTACAAACTGATTCAAAGCAACAATTGAATGATTTAATTGCCTTTTTTGTTCTTGTTCAGATTACATTAATGGGTGTGTCATCATAATATTCTTCTTTAGGTCAGCTTTGGTCGAATAATGACAAGAATGAAACTATCTTTATATAGGAAAAAGGGAAGGCATGCAGTGCAAGCCCCAGTCTCAAAGTTCGAAGAGCCCCCACAAAAATTTTACAAATACAAAACAAACATTATGTATAAAAATAAAAAAGGGAAGAAATGAGAACGTTCAAAAGCAAAAGTAAACCCAAACCCAGACGTTTTATATATAGAAGAATAATATTGGCACGAGCCCTAAAAGCAAAACATGCATGACCTAAGCGTATTGCATATCCTAAAGCAAAACATACCGTTTACAAAACTCAGCTAAGCTCCCTTAATCCCCATTCATTCGCACTAATAGAACAACATTTGATTTGCATGCCACTTCGACGTCACCGACGCTTTGTGTAACGACACATGGTGTTTTAAATTGTCACCATTGGTGGTGGGATTTAGAGATCATAAATGTATGTGATGGGGGTGAGGATGTTTTGTATTGTGTGTGTGTGTGTGTGTGTGTGTATAGAAATTGAATGTAATTAATTTTTGTGGTCATTTGACGAGGAAATGGATGAACAAATTATGCATGTCGGGATGTGGGATTTTCATGGAGAATGCTGACGAGGGTTGGAGAATCAAAGAGAGAAGACGGTTTCATATAAGGAAATATTCTCTTGGATGGATTTGACAGAAGCGTGGACAAGTGTTCATAATGATTTCACTAACACCACCTGACCAATAATTACTGTTTCGGAGAAGGGAGGTGCCCATTTAAATTTTGGCATCCATTTCTTTGTATCTTGTCCCGAGTCTATCAATCGATAGTTAGATAATTATTAATTTTTTACTTTTTATTAATATAATAATTATACAATACTTATTAATAATAAATATGATAATTATTTTTCTATTAAAATTCAAATTTTTTTATCTTAACTATCTAAATATAATATTACATTAAAAAAAAATCTAATCGAAAGAGAATAATACATTGAATAATGTTATATTTTATAACTTTGATTCTAATATTATTCATCTCAAATTATATATTAAATATTTGGTGATGAAACAGTATAATATAAGATTTTAAATATTACAAAAATTAATCATTCAATAAATATTTGATTATCACTTAAAAAAAATAATGATTTAACTTAAAAGGGTAACATTATTTATAATACACCGAGTGTAACTGAGATTTTCTCTTGCACTTCAACAATGGGATGACCAGGATGATTAGCTTAAAGCCTTAAACAAACATGGCAAATGCTTAGGCTTGGATAGAAGAATGTTTGCAAGGCATAAAGGTTAATCTCATTTGAGGGATAATGGGCCTTATAAGTTATCCATAATTTAATTGGGCCATTAAGGGCCTCCGCATTGGACTTTTTTTTTTCTGTTCTTATGATCACCACATACGTCTGTTGGAATTGGAAGACAGCCATCAGTTCAACCTTTTATGGTTCTGCAAGAAGTTCTAGACTTCGTATAGAAACTGAATTTTAGTAGTAATAAGATTATTAACATTAAAGCTGATATACGGCAGAGTAACACATAGAACATTGAACTCTCTCATCTGAGAATTGCAGAAACAGAAACCCAGCCGGAAAAGAAAATAAGATACAAGGAAAAATGACTCAAAGCTCAAGTTGAGCTCTTGAAACAAGTTCCCGCAATTGCAGAATCATGATCACTTGTAATACCAGTAACTATGTCACCCTCTCGTGACAAAAATCTATGGCTAGACTAGCTAAATTCACAGAGGCCTTGTGTGTCGGCCTCTTGCTCGGCCGCAAAGAAGAGCATTCTTTGGGATCACATATTCGTCTCTCAATGATTTTGAAGGAGTATAAACCCTGAGATAGAACTGCTGCCCCAAGTACTGCCTAGCCCAGTTCTCAGACCTTACATTCCACATTCCCACATTGTCCAGAGCCATGTAGATTGCTGTCCATGCCTTGGGATACACCTGCATTTCAATCAAACAAATTAACAAAACTGAAACTGCACTCAACAATTTGCTCATTGGCCTTATTTATATCATATTGATAGTTTCTGAGAGTGATAGCCATCTTTCTAATTACCTGAACAGTGCATCGAGCAACTGTGTCTCTCAAATTGTAGTTTGCTCTACTTGCTGGTGTCCACTGCCCTCCATCCATCCTAATTATTTAAACAAATTGTGAATTCATCAAGATACACAAATGCAAATAATTTTTTAGTGCACTGAAGTATGTCAAGCAGTCGAAATAGATGAGCTCACCCAACAACAAAGAAGGAATAGCCATCAATGTGATATGACTGAACAGTGTCCTCCCAGTTTTGGAACACGATCTCAACAAATTCCCGGAAGTTAACACCCATGACTGCAGTCTGAAGGTATGCATTTTTCCAAGTGGGACTGGCGGGCATGCTTCCAACAGTGAAGACTCCAGGAATATTGTAGTAGTCTGCAAGTTTCAATGGAGTGTCTGCTGGGACAAATGAGACACTGTTGATAGCATACCTCTGCTTGCCATTGATATAGGGAGCAGAGTTTACAAGTGTGATTGTGCGGCTGAGTTTGATCATTCCATAGTGGTAAGAGCCTTGAGGATTAGGCCTAGGCCCACTCGCTGTCAAATTCCATCTGGTAAGGTTGTCATTGGAAGCATTCTAATGAGAAACTATAGAAATCATAAGGTAAACAGATAGCTTGTAACAAAATTACTAAGCAAGTGAATACCGAATAGATCTGGCCTGGTTGAGGGACCAATCAATCTGAGTAGTAGGCCCACCAGGGATTGGACCAGACACTCCTTTCTGTGAATTGCTGTAGTGAAGGATGGCTGTTGTCATGAGAACTCGAGGGGTGAATCGCGAAGAAACAACAATGTAGTAATCCTGTGGAGCCTGATCCATTGTGACCAAGATGGAATAGGATTGCCCAAGATGAATGTCAAGGGAGGAGTAGGTGTTCTGCAGTGTATGAGAACCTTCTACTTCTACCAGTTTCAACTTGTGCCCTTGTATTCTGAAGTTAATGGATGTTGAAAGCCCCACATTTGATATCCTGAACCTATATGTCTTGCCTGCAAACACAATTCAATAATGTCGGACTCATTGATGATGCAGATGTTATTAAACTACTTTAAGTTCAACTTGAGATCTTAAATAATAGGCACCTGGATCAACGCTGAATGTGTATCCATTCCATCCACGGCCATTAATGAGAAGGCCATCGGGTAAAGGAAGGTTGCGACCACTGTCCAAGAGACGTCTTAATATCTATAAAATTATGTCAGTGTAAGTTCAAAGCAACAAAACCTGAGAATGAATTGGGATAAAGGAAATGCATTGCAAGTTTCAAGTTTATAGTCACTCTACAAATGCACAATGATAGGAAATTTAAGAACACTTACATAGTGATTGGTCTTATACCAGTCCCCTGCAAGCACAGGGAAATCTCCAGCAGGAGGAGGGAAAGGTACAGGAATCAGAGGACGGCTCCAGATTCTGATGCTACCAAATGCTCCAGCAGCCTTGTGGAACAGAAGTGATGGGAAGTAGAAATAGGTACCAATTTGATCCTTTGCCTGGAGCATGTATGTGAAGTTTTTTCCAGGAGGGATTGGACAATTTGTTCCATAAACTCCATCCTGCCATGAATTCTTCCTGTGCTGTAGGCCATTCCTGAGAAGAAAAGAATAACACAAGGCATGATAAATCAATTTTTCACACACGCTCTAGTACTTCATGTGGTTTATAAGCACCCTTATTAAGTTTTTTTGCATTGCAAAACTGAGAAAATTTGCTTGGTTAAACTCTTAAAGAGTTGAAATGATCAGTCATTATCCTTAACAATATCACCATGCTAAATGCACACTAGAATATGCACATACTTCTGATGAAGAACCGATCTTCCCCGTGCACGTTGAATGACAGATGGGAGACAGAGGTAATATTCATAATGCACATGGACCCACACAAATTCATTAATAGCAAATTGATATTAAATAAACCAAGTTCAGTACAAATCAATATTTATTACTGACTTATTTAGAATGAGAGTGTGAAGTTTCAGAGATCTAGCATGTGATGGTGAGATTCACTACATGAGGCCAGCTGCACAAGTACAATATTTTGGGTACTAAATGAGGATCATTAGCCAGAAAACTAACAATTAAATATGAACTAGATTTAAGATCAAGTCAGATTATAACCTAATGCCTGTGAGATCTGAACTAAAATAACACCAGACAGCCCAAAGTGGCTAGAATGGTAAAGATTCAGTCATGTCCCCACTTTATCAGTAACTGTCTGTATTTCTTTATTGACAATGTTGAGGGTATGAAAATGAGGATATTCTAAAAAGGAAGATACCAAATCAACCCTAAATTTACACCATTAACCCTCATAATGGGTGCTTGGTATTTCAGCGTTGAAGGTCATAGTTGTCATTTAAATACCAAAAACAAGGAAAGAAACGAAGATAACATTTCCATCAATGGGGGGATTCTTATGCACAGATTTAATATAGCCCATTTTTGTCCCACATTTTTTCTACTAACTGCATGTGTGCCACAACATGGAACCCCTATTAGCCAAATCACATGTAGACTTCAGAGCCACTTTTGTTTGGTTGCCGAGAAAATAAAAGAAAAGAAGAGAAAATGAGAAATATATCTACCATATGAGTTCATATTCAATGTTACTTTCAATGATGAATGTATGAGAAACCAAACGGTGCAATGAGTAAGGACGAGATTCATGACAACCATCGTCGAAGACTCTTTAAGATTTACTTTCTTACACTTCATTTTCTTACATTTTCTCGGGAAATCCAGAACACAAAGAAACAAACACTGAAACAGAGAAATAAAATAAACAGAAACCAGATTCATTCACTTACCAAGAGATAAGGAACGGCTCTCGTAGGTAATTGTAAACATTAATAATCAAGTTATCATTGGTAACTGCATCGATATGAGGTCCTGGGAACTCCCCATTTATCAAGATTCCCTGAAAACATTTTCCCCATAAGTGCATTTGGAACCAAGAGAAGTGCTTTAGAAAAAAAAAAAGTACCAAGAAACTAGAGAGCTTAAAAAAAGCAGTTACCTGTTGCTTAACACCAAGAGGGTATATGTCACCGTACGTGATTTTCCATGTAAAGAACCTGTAAGGGCTGTCACCATGGACGCCATTGACAACAAGAAGCAAAAACAGAGCAATGAGAGAACAGAGGACCCTGCAGTCTCCCATCATTTTCTTCAAGAGTCTTGTTATTTTTCTCTTTACCAATTCAAAAAGAAATGCTTTGTAAATGGATTTATAGATCTAAACAAGACTGTAAAAGAAAAAAAAATTAAAAAAATAAAAAGGGTCTTGCTTTTTTCACTCTCTAAATCTATCTCATTTTATTTTTTCTATTTTTGTTTCTGAGCAGAGCAAGCTCTGTTTTTGCAAGCGAAGGTGAGAGCAGAGCAGAACAAAAGATGGCATATGAGCTGTCAGTAGATTCCCCAATTAAATGCATTAGATCTAGTGCATTCAAGGGTCCACTCTAATTTTGAGCCGTTGATTCCATGTGGGGCCCAAGATGAAGAGCGGGGAGACTAATCTGAACGGTTGTGATTTGATGGAATGGTTGGTTCAATGGAGGGAAGTCAAAGCATGGGGAGTTTTGAGTGTAGGAAATCACTGAATTGCCCCTTTCACGTGCAATTGGAATTATCTGTGTTGCTGTCTAGAAAAGTTAAGAGAGAGTTGTGTAAATTGTAATTGCATCCCCGTATACTTCGGCGAATTATTAGTAATGTTCCTTAGATTTTAAATTTTGATCAATTAAGGACATAAAATAATTGTCCCTACTATTTGAAAATTGTCACCGACATATCTCAACATTAAATTTTGTCAAATAATTCTTAGCACCATAAAGATCAAAAATAATTTTCTATTTTAACATATTTATTAAGTATTTTTTTTATTTAGCTAATTACTTTATCGCTCTTGGAGTGCTAAAACTATTCAATAATTTCTTCTTTGTTATACTTTTTAAATGATATTTTAAATTTTTTTATATCAAATAATATATTTAATAATTATTAAATAATAAAATAGTATATAATGGGTCATTTTAAAATTTGTACCATTTTATCACCTAATTATTATTTAACAGATCAATTTAAAATTTAAAAAAAAACATGAGATATATTTTAGAAAGTACAGCATTACTCATAATAATAATTATAGCCTTGATATCCAAAAAAAAATCACTATAATGCTCAAGTCATTGTTTTTTTTTTTTTTGAACAAAATATTGAACAAGTGTTTTAGAGAATTTTAGTGAATTTGAAATTAATATATTTTGTGAATGTGTATGATATGGAAATGAAAATGAAAAAAAAAATTATAAGTAGAATTTAAAGAAAAATATTAAATTTCCTATAAATTTTCAATCTAAACTATTAATGGTTTTGAATTCAATATAAAGATTTAAGGGAACAAATAAACACCAAATCTAAAGCATTTCGTTTAATTAACATTTTATTTTAAATAATGTTAGACATCTTAAATTATAATTTAAATTTTTTTTATTTTAAATGATGTGTTAATTAATTATTAAATAATATAATATATAATTTTAAATTTTATACTATTTTATCACTCAATAATTATTTGATACACATAAAATCATTGACTTTAATTAAAATCATCAACTAAGCACATAAAATAATTTTCATTGACTTTTGAGAATTATCAGAGCTTTCGATAATTTTATAGATTGTATTAATTTAAAAGGATTCATAAAAAGCCTCGTCTTAATTAAATAAAAAAAATTTAAAAAATAATGGACAAGTTTAAAAAAAAAAAAAAAGACTTGGATGATCATGATAACGTGAAAAAATCAAAAACATGTAATATAAAAGCATTGTTTTTTTTTTCTTCTTTTTTATTGATAAATGTTATATAAATCTTTAAGAGAATAAAATTAACATAAAATCGAATTAATGAGAAAACAAACACAATGCAAAAAAAGATATAATGTAAGTAAAGTAGTCAGATCCTTTTTAAAGAAGGCAGATTAAATTAATCATAAAAAGGCATCATCACCTCCTCCAATTTCACAGCACAATTGCACGCATAACTTGTTGTATAAACAACAAGGAGATGGGAATTTTCGGCATTTTCCGCCGGATAAGTTAGAAGGAAAAAAGCAATGTTGAGGTAGAAAATGATTAATATTAAATTTCCTTCAATATTTCATAAATTTTTATACATCAAAAGTAAAAATATTATCAACCAAATAAAAACACATCAAAAATAATATTATCAATTAAAAATAAAAATACAAGTGAACAAAATTTAAATCCAAAATTCACTCTGTATGCACATTATTAAGACAAATGTTGTGATTGTTTATTGACCATACTTCATAATAAATGAGTGAGTGAAAAGAAAATAAGATCATAAAATAAAAATTTATACAAATTAAATTATTTTACTAAAAATATACAAATGATAATTAAATTGACGTCTGTAATTTAAGATATCATTTGAGAAGTGTATCATTAATAATAATAATAATAATAATAATAATGCTCAAGTCATTTATTTTTTCTTTAAGTAATGAAAAAAAATTTGAAGAAAATATTAAACAAGTGTTTTAGAAAATTTTAGTGAATTGAAAATGAAATTTTTTCTTTCATAGATAGAATTTAAAGAAATGTTAATTTTCAAGCTGGACCGCTAATGGATTTGAATTCAATATAAAGATTTAAGGGAACAAATAAACACCAAATCTAACACATAATGTTTAATTAACATTTTATTTCACGTGGAATTAGAATTATTTGTGCTGCTGCTCGAGAAATTTTGCCTTCCCGGAGCCTTCGGCTAATTATTAGTATGCCCTTAAATTTTTAAAGAAACCATCGACTAAACGCAAAAATATTTGGAAAATATTCACGAATAGTTACTACTTTAAATTTATATTTTTTTATAACCACAAAATTAAATTTTAACCTTTAATAATTACAAAATTTAAATTTGAACAACTTTACCTTTAAAGCATATTTTGCCTCTCTCGTAATAGGGTATTCAAAATGTTCTTCTAAAATTTACTTAAAACACACTTTAAAATATCTAAATTTAAAAATAAGTAGATCAAGTTAAAAATAAGTAAATTTAGTTGAAAACAGCTAAAAAATAGTGAAAATAGACTAAATTCGACAATAGCCGAACAAGAAGGCTGAAGATGGTGGCAACACGACGGACATGCACGACGTGGGAAGGGACCACAACCCCTAGCCACGTGACACAAGACTATAGGCGCGCCCTCTCCTTGCTTCTCAATGCGAGGCGTAGGAAACTCTAAGCTTCCTCTTCTTTCTCATCCCTAGTTTCACTATTTTTCTTTAATTCATTGTATTTTCTTATTGACATACTTTCTTTTTCTTTATTTTATCACAATACACTACCACTATATTTTTTTATTATTTTTTTATTGTTGATTTTGCTGCTCAAAACAACAAGACTTTTTGATTATATTTTTAAAAATGGTATTTTGCTTATTTATTATCTTATTGACTAATAAAGATTGGTCAAATAATTTTTTACTAAAAAAGATTATGACCTTTTTAAGGGGACTATTAGTGAACATTTCTTTAAATAATTTTTATTGACTTTTAAAAATTATCAATAACGCTATTAACTACTAGATTTTATCAAATCTCTTAATGTACGGACAATAAAGTTGTTGCGGATATTAAGTTGTACTC
The DNA here is from genome assembly GCA_946807835.1 of Ailanthus altissimus. Classification (NCBI taxonomy): domain Eukaryota; kingdom Viridiplantae; phylum Streptophyta; class Magnoliopsida; order Sapindales; family Simaroubaceae; genus Ailanthus; species Ailanthus altissimus. The sequence continues at coordinate 29,377,207 of OX327690.1, read as the reverse complement.
TTTAATTTGACAATTTTATGGCATCAATTAAGCCACAACCTTAATATTTTTTTTATTCTATGTGCAGCGAAAAATCATAACTCATATTATAAGTAAGAACACATAAGATTAATACATCAATAAAGATAAAAAAAAATAAACTAATCAATAAGACACAAAATATACGTGATTCAGCCCAAAATTGCCTACCTCGACAGAAGATCTACGATCCAACTTCTTATTATTGATATAGATCATTAAGTATCTTCTTACATCATTAATGATCTCATAAGACCTCTTAGTATCTCTCATAGAGACCTCTAAGTATCTACTCTTGATCACCATAATTTCTCCGAGACCTCTTAGGATCTCATCATAAAAGAATTTTACAAGAAATATAAGAATAGCCCGAGCATCTAAGTCAAAGGATCTAAGTCAAAAGAAAACACTCCTCAAAAGGTTACACCCTAGTACACCACGCACTTAGTGCCTACCTAGTTTCTCTGTCATTTCTTATGGTTATATCTTGAAACTTTAGATACTTATATTTCTCTTGTGTTTAGAAAGGTTTATATAGTGAATAAAACACCCTTAGAAACCCTAAATTTAGTTGGAATTAGAGTCATTACTTGTAAGAGTCTTAATCCCACTTAAAGAAGTCAATTGAGCCAAAACAAGAAATACCCTAAAGTTGTCGTTTGAATAGTAAATACATAAACAGTATTCATCGCTGCGCACAATAGTACTCGCTGTAAACAGTGTCACCGTATAAACAGTACCTCATTCTTTTGTTTTTCACTTTGCTCATTTATTATATATTTAATGTGTACTTGATTTTATAATGACTTTTATTTTAGTATTTATTTTAATTCTTACCTAAATTATTAAACCATCAATTTCTAAGAAAAGTATTTTTTAATTTTTTTATATTTATTAATTATATATTTTAAATTAACTTAATAAATTATTTCATTACTCTTGATGTGTTAAAATTATACAAAATTTTACTAATGATTTCTCCGATTCCCCTTCCCAAAACTTTTGCTATTCATAAGGTCAATGTTTATTATTTTCTTTGGTTTGGGTATTATATGTGTAGTTTTTATTTTAAATATGGAATTTTGAAAGTGCAAACGGCTTAATAAAATAAGATTAGTTTTAGGTAAGGTTATGATTTTGGTCATGTACCTCAAAACGACAAACAAAGTAAAAAAAAGATTAACCCTAATGAATATACACACCTCTTTATTAATCATTCTTTGTGTGGATTTCAATATATCAATCATACATATCAATTAATTTATCAATTTATTTTTTAATAAAATAAAATACTATTTTTTTAAAATAAAATTATAATAACCAAAAAGTCTATTTTTTTAGAAGAGTTATTAATCAATTTATAAACAAACAAAAATTGATACTAAAAAATATTTTTTAATTATTATAAATTTATTAAAGGAAAATTGGAAATCTCAATTTCATTAAGGGACAAACTAATAATCTGTCTATCAAACTTATAACTTGGGCAAGTTGAGCCAACTGAGAAAGATCATGTGTTCTTAAAAGACCAACTAAGGTTCTGATAGTGATTTAAATCGTTAAGACTAAGTCGATGGTTATCATAATATCACTTGAGATTAAGAAGCAGATAAGGGTGCAAATATGAGTTTTTTTTCTTTGGGGTTCAGATCGTAACAATTTTTTTTTTTAATTTTAAAGGTTGATTTGCAAAATTTTATAGTAACAATTGTTTAAAAAAAAATTAAAGGTTGAATTCCAAATTTTTTAATAATAGTGTTAGGGATTATGGTGATGAGTGTGGACTTTTCTGAATTTTAAGTGTTTTTCTTTGAAAATTTGATTAATTATAAATGTTTTTTACGTCACAAAATATAATACATATATTAAACATGTATCGTGTTATTAAAAAGAAAAGATAAATTTTAAAATCAATAAATTTAAAGAAAAGATTACAAAGACCAAATGCAAATATATATATATATATGTTATAATGATAAGATACTAAAAAACTAATATGTAAAATAAAATTATTAAAATTATAATGGTAAAGAGCTGACAATAAATTTATATACATTCGCATTAGTGGAGGTTCGAATATTAAAAGATTGTGACTTACTTGTTTTTTTGGAGAATAAGTTTTTTAGACTTTGAACTTTGATTTTGAAGAAAAATTTGACACATATTAAAGAGAAAATAAAATCATTAATTTATGATATATCATAATTGTGAGTTTTTTTATATAGATTAAATTAGAATTTTTTTGGTTAATGTAGAAAAATAATTACAAAGTATAAACTTCTTTTTAGTTAAAGAAAAAAAATGCATAGCTGAGGACTACTTATAAGTATAAAATTCTTTTTTATTAAAAAAATATTGAAATAGGAAAGATGTAAAAAGTATGGACTACTTATAAGTATAAAAATTTATTTTTTATTAGAAAAAAAGGTTAAAGTTGAAACCATTTTCTTAAATTGATAAAGTAAATAACCATATAATATTCTATTTAAATAATAAACAATAATTTAAAAATAATATTTTTTAATGTTAATACAAACTACTTTCTTAAAATTGAAAATTTAATTTACAAGTATAAAGAATTTATAGAAGATTTGGGGTAGTCAAAATAAGCATTACATTTTCAAGAGGTAATCTTGATGGTGATGTTATAAGGCTACCCCAAGATCACAACTTCTATCCTCCCTCTCTCATTTTCAGTTGAATCTATTCAAAATTGAACCTATTAAAAATTCTGATTTTTTATGTACTCTACAATTGCACATTCAAAATTTCGATTTTTGAAATACGCATAATTTGAACCTAATCAAAATTTTGATTCATGATATACCATACAAATATTGCACACATAACTTGTTGTATAAGATGGAATATAATTTTTAACCGGTTCGCTCAAGTTAAAAGGAAAAGCAATGATGATGTTATATACAACGATGAAATTTTCACCGGTTTGCTCAAGTTAAAAGGAGAAGCAATTATGTATAAACAACAAGGAGATTCATGTTAGAAGGAAAAGCAATGTTGATGGTGATGTTGCACCCAACGATTAAATTTTAATTTTCCATCGGTTTGTTTAAGTTAGAAGGAAAAGCAAATGTTGTTGGTTATGATTTTCTTCAATATAAAAGCAATGCTGATGCTGTACACAAATATTAATGTTAAGTTTCCTCCCATTTTTCACAAATGTTTATACATCAAAAGTAAAAATTTTATCAATTAAATAAAAATACATTAAAAATAATATTATCCATTAAAAATACATTAAGTGACAAAATTTAAATCCAAAATTTACTATTTCGGCATGTTAGAATTTGTGATTCAACGAATTTGTATGAACAAAAATATAAGGTCAAGACGCATTGAGTATATAAAAGAAGAGTAAAATAAAAAATTAAAAGAATAGATACTGTTCACGCCATAATATTGTTCATGTGCGACGGGTATTGTTCATGCAACAACTTATGAGGATTTCTTATTTTGGCTAAATTGATTTTTTTAAGTGGAATTTGAACTCTTACAAGTAAAGACTCTTATTTTAACTAAGTTTGAAGTTTTTATAGATGTTTTACACATTATATAAATCCTTCAAAATATAAGAAAAAGTCAAGCATTTCAAGTTTTACTATAGAAAAGAATAAAAAAATCAAGTGAGCAATAAATGAGTGGTACATTGCACTAAGGTGCAATGATTATAAATTCTTTTAGCAAAGACTTAAGTTATTCTTGTATTTCTTATAAAATATCTTATAATGAGATATTAAGAGGTCTTTGAGATGTTATAGTGATTTAGGAAGATACTTAGAGATTTTTCTAAGAGATACTAAGGGGTTTTATTGGTTATTGATGATGTAAGAAAATATTTAATGATTTATATCAATAAAAGAAATTGAATCATGAATCTCTTGTAAACATAAATATTTTGGGTCGAACCATGTTTACTTATATTTTATTGTGAATTTTTTTAATCTTTATTAATGTGTTGATCCTATATGTTCTTATTTATTTTGTAAAATATGTCTTTCATTACGCATAAAGTAAAATGGTATTAAGATTGTGACTTAACTGATGTTAAAAAGATGTCAAACTAAAGAGTATTACTTGATATCCACAACAAAGTACATTCTCAACACACATATTATGATTGTTTGTTAAACATACTTCGTTAGCGAGTGAAAGAGAATATACAGTACAAAAGTTAAACAAATTAAATTATATATTTTGTTGAAAACATATAAAAGATAATTAAATTGATGAAAATATGATGATCGAGTCTCTGCAACTGCATGTTCATGTTAATTTACATGATACTTAAGTATACATTTAATTATAACTTCTCTCTTTAAACCCTAGAAAGTCCCTCTCACAAGTCCTACGCAACATTGTATCTAACTCTTCCATTGAAGACTTAACTCTTCCAAATTCAATTACTCTATTGACTTCTCCCGCCAAAACTCTTCATCTTCACCATCTCCTCCATTTTCATGGCAACATTGTATCTCAACTCTTCCATTTCCAAATTCAATTACTCTATTGACTTCTCCCACCAAAACTCTTCATCTTCATGCATCGCCACAGATTTATCCTCTATTGTCAACTCCATAACACAGTCATTATCATCACTATTTTGACTAAGAATCCTGTCGATAACACAATCTGGGGAGGGCTGGCCATAAGAGTAAAGCCTACTTTCGGGAGAGAACACGATGATAGCAACCTCGGCGTCGCATAGCCGGCAAAGTTCACCGGCCTTTTTGAACATGCCCTTGCGGCGCTTAGTGAAAGCCACCTTACGGCTTGAATTCTTGTCTATTTTCTTAATCTCAATCTTCTTGCGGCCTGTGCCTTTGGGCTATTTCTTCGACTTTGGGATCCATCAATGCGGCGGAGAACGAGTAGTGGTTTGTCCATGGGAAACAAAATAAGAAGGAGATCAGAGATCCAAATTAATACTTGAGATGCAAGTAAGAATATGGTGCTGTTTTATTTACTTATTTATATAATATGCTAAAAAAAAAAAGTTAAATCAATAAGTGACACAGATTCTTACTTCCCAATTTGAGGATTAGTATTTTAAGAGAAAGTTTCCTATTAAAATTGGCAACCTTGAGCAAACTTTGTGATGATTCCTGATAAAGACTTTCTTTTATAATTTATTTCTTTTGCCACAATGATTACTTAGGAAACAAGATGTGCGTCAGAATTAGGGTTTCCTAAAGCTTGTTGGACACGTGTCAGAAACCCGGTAGTGACATATGGAGGGTTATTAAATATCAACTTTTTGGTCAATATTGCAATTATTTATCACTCAACTTTATGACAAATCTGTTGCTTATTTGTATTTATCTCTTGATCATCCAGGGTGGCTGATAATTAAGAGTACTAAGATCAATTCCATTATTACGAGCTAAAATTCTAATGAAAAATGATCATAGGACTACTATGTATATGACAATAATAAACATAGAGCTAACTTTTTCAAATCAATTAGAGAAAAATTTCCTACAATAAATTCTCTAGCAATTTTCTAAAACCAACCAAAATTCCAATCATGTCCTTTGGTTCCATTAATACTTGTGATTGCAAAAGATTACAACTCATCCCTTCAAGTGTGCCTCAACACACAAAGCCACATATTACCCAAAACAAATTAAAAAAGGAAAAAAAAAAAGGGTTCAATCAACAGCTAATTTTCATTAATCCTAAGCAAATATATATAGATATGTTAATATAAGACTTTGGTGGGTTGATATTAACAAGAAATGCCTCTATAAATTACAAGACACACATATACTAACGAGGCAAGAGGAGGAAGCATATGATAATTTCATTCTCAAAGAATATATATTGATCCTCATAGTGTTTAACGACCGTTGGCTCCTTAAACCACATTTCTTACATTTAATAGCTCATCAGATGAACCAGACTTAGTTAATGTAACTGAGGAAATAATATAGAAGACATATCATTATTCCTGTTATGGCAAAGCAGAAAGTGAAGTTGATCGACCAAGGATCCTATGTGAGTCTATGCATATGGCGTCGGAGCCTCAATCTCCCTCTTTCTTTTACTTTATTGATCACTTTCATATATCTCATTTGATGTTCATTTAGGTCATTCTTGACAATGGTTTGGTGAGATTGACAATTTCGAAACCTCAAGGGTATCTAATTGGCATAAATTATGGAGGAATGGCCAACGTTTTAGATCTCAAGTCAAGTGAATCTAATAGAGGGTAAGTGCCAAAATGTTGTCATATAATTGTGTTACTTGTTTTAAGAAGTAGAGGTTCTCAAGTTGATGATTCAAATTTACATTTCTATTGTTGTTGTTGTTGTTGTTTGTATTCAACAAGCAGATATTGGGACATCAATTGGAACTTGCCAGGGGGCCGGGACATATACCAACTGTATGCTTTTTGCGAAGCTTCATTTTGATATTTTGCTTCACTTCAAAGCTAATAAGAAAAGCAAAACCATGATGAATTTACAATGAACTGAAGGCCTGCTTTACTTTTATTAATACAGACTCAATGGAGCTGAGTATAGTGTAATTCATATGAGCAATCACCGTTTAGAGGTTTCATTCAAGAGCTCTTACGACCCATCAACTGGTGATCAAAGCATCAAACTGCCACTCAGTATTGACATCAGGTTGTATATAGAATTGTATCATGTTGCTTTATTAACACGCTTATCCAAACTCTATGCAATTTTTGAACTAATATTTTTACTCTTTAGGTATGTATTGAGGACTGGTGTTTCAGGCTTCCACTGCTACTCGATATATGAGCGTCCTCAAGGATGTCAAGCCTTTGATCTTGCTCAAACAAGAATGGTGTTTAAGTTGCAGAGAGATAAGTAAGATTATGTAATTCCAATCCGTTTAGCAAGTTGTACTGAGAAGTTTTCAATCTTTTATATTTACACGACTTAATGTTGGGAGCAGGTTCCACTACATGGCAATCACAGATGAAAAGCAAAGAATAATGCCAATGCCAGAGGATTTGCTTCCGGGCAGAGGCAAGCAGCTAATTGTACCAGAATCAGTTTTGCTGGTGAATCCCATAAATCCTGATCTCAAAGGCGAGGTGGGTATAATTACAACATAATTTTGTGAATTCCATTGTCAAATATGAACATAAAACATGAAATTTGGCCTGCCAAAAACAGATTTACAAGGACTAATTGGCCATCTTGTGCTTGGTTGATTGCAGGTTGATGATAAATACCAGTATTCAATGGACAATAAAGATGGTGGAGTCCATGGATGGATTAGTTCTGGCCCCATTATTGGGTTCTGGGTCATCTTTCCTAGCCATGAGTTTCGAAATGGAGGTCCTACTAAGCAAAATCTCACTGTTCATACTGGTCCAACCTGCCTAGCTGTAAGTTATTCATATCTCATTTTGACTGAAGAGTCAATTAATCTTTAGAAAATGTCCTCCATGGTCATCACATACGCTAACATATACATATCATGATTCAATTTCTTTCAGAAATATGGACTTTATGTCAAAGTTTCTTTATACTTCATTAAGCACTGATGAGGATTCAATGAACTTGTGGCGTTACAGATGTTTCATGGAACTCATTATATTGGGGAAGATATTTTAGCTCATTTCCTAGAAGGAGAGGCATGGAGAAAGGTGTTTGGCCCTGTCTTTGTTTATCTTAATTCGACCCCTGATGTATCAAATGCATTCAACCTATGGATAGATGCAAAAAAGCAGGTAAAATTTCTGTTTCTCTCAGAACATTTGCTTAGTCAATTTATGAATTAAAATTAACCAAACATATTCCTTATAATCATCTTATAGCTCTTAGTTTACACTTGGGATGTACCAAAACATAATATGCAGCTTTTGATGATACATTATTTTTCCTTGCTTGGTTAATCCTAGAGATTGCTTGAAGAAGCAGCATGGCCATTTGATTTTGTGTCATCACCTTATTATCTTACTGCTAAAGAACGAGGTTCAGCTACAGGAAGATTGTTTGTCCAAGACACGTAATAATCTTCACTTCTCCAAGTAGAGATTGTTCTTTCCACTCCATTCTATATGTGACTGCTCGTTTCATGGCATTTTTTATCCCCGAAATATTTATTTCTAATTCAGTGTGAATGTTCAAAACCAGGTTTGTTTCCAGCTCTTTGATTCCAGCTAAATATGCCTATGTGGGTCTATCATCCGCAAGAACTGAAGGAGAATGGCAAACAGAAAGCAAAGTAAATGCTAATTCAAGTTATTCTACTTTGACATCTTGTAGATTGGAGATTTAATGCTAAGCACTTGACATTTATTTTGCATGTAGGATTATCAGTTCTGGGTACAAACAGATTCTAATGGAAACTTCACCATTAAGAATGTTGTCCCTGGAGTCTATGGACTCCATGGTTGGGTTCCTGGTTTCATTGGTGATTACCTTAACGAAGAACTTGTTACCATCGCTGCAGGTATAATTTTTTCATAAGCCATTAATTAATTGTCTTAAGTCACATTGAATCAAACGAAGAAAATTCTCTCAACTTCTAAGTAGAATCAGAATGTTTTCGCATAATGAATGTAAAAATTTCTCAGGGTCACAAACAGAACTTGGAAATTTAACCTATGTCCCCCTCAGAGATGGCCCAACTATATGGGAGATTGGCTTCCCTGATCGCACTGCCATTGGCTATTATGTCCCTGACGTGAATCCTATGTATGTCAACAAGTTATTTGTCAACAGCCCTGAAAAGTAAGCAACTTAACACTTCTTCATAAAGAACAAATGTTAAAGAAATTCCATGCATTTGATTCAAGGAGGTAAATATACTAGAGGTTACTTTCTATATCTTGTTACTCTATAACAGGTTCAGGCAGTATGGCTTGTGGGACAGATATACTGATATACATCCTGAAGCAGATCAAGTTTATACTGTTGGTGTTAGTGATCCAAAAAAAGACTGGTTCTTTGCTCATGTAGATAGGTGTCACTTCTTCCCTTTATCAATTTTATGTTCTTAAAGAAATTTAACAAATGGTTTTATTCAAAGAAAATTATGTACCCTCCTGACAAGTAATTGGAACTTTTCTAGGAGAGGACCAGATGACAAGTATCTCCCAACAACATGGACCATCAAGTTTAATCTTGACTCTGTGATTACCGGAACTTACATGCTCAGATTGGCTGTAGCATCAGCTACTCGTTCAGATCTTGAGGTAAAAGATTGCATTTTTCTACTAGTCTCTTTATGACTGATATCAGCCATTGTCAAATTTCATTAAACAGGCATAAGCATTACAGTAATCACTCTTTTCCCATTTCTGCTTCAGGTCTATGTGAACTATATAAATAGTAATCAACTTGTGTTCCAAGAGATAAACTTGGGAATGGATAACACAGTTTGTCGGCATGGAATTCATGGACTCTACCTCCTGTTTAGCGTTGATGTATCCTCATCTTTGTTGATCAAGGGAGATAACTCCCTGTTTCTTGTACAGGCCCGGGGCGGAGATTCACTTTGTGGGATATTATACGACTATCTAAGGCTAGAAGCTCCTGCATCTTGAAGCTTTAAAGCCATCCCAATTTATGCCGCCTTGTGAGTACGGCCAGAGAAGAAAAGGGAAATTTATTTCTATGGTAAAATGTACCAAGAGTTTCAAGAAGATTTCACTGAGGCAGCTCATTTCTTTTGTTCCTCCAATGGCTGCTTACCACTGAATGTCATGTATTCACATTTGTTAAGAATAATAAAGGATGAGAAGTTTTCAGACTACAGATGCTGCAAAATCCATAAAAATTTATCCTTAGGGTAGCAAGTCAAAGTACTTGATGAATATTCTGGTAATTTGCAGTAATGCTAAAATAATCACTTTTATCCATATTGTTTCACACAAATATGAGACATAATAATCTGCAAAATGCTGTCACAGAGCTAAACATAATTTCATTTTTCATCTGTACAAACCCGCATATTGCATATGCATGCGAGTGATGCCCAAAAAAGGATCATTAGTCAACAAACCTTCAATTCAATCATTTACTTTGCTGTAACCAATATTACTGGCTACAGAGTGTTAAAAGCAAACCATAATGATCACTGGGCAAAACAGGGAGCTCCAACTTCTTTATCTCTTTTTTCACTTTTTTCTCTTTGCAATACGATAGACCTGGTATTGCCTCCATCCCGATAATCTCAATTCTACTAATCTTGAAATCACGTAATTTGCAAACGAATCGATCTAGCCGCTTTTGCAGTGTACGATTGCCTGACAACATCAGGTTGGACTTGGTATCATAAGTCCATCCACTTTCCCTTGGCCTTAACTCTGTCCAAGCATCAAGCCATCCATCAAGGAAAGGAAATTGGCTGTCCAACTTATCGTCCCAGTTCATATCACCACAAAAGATAACATTTGGATTCTCCTCTAGAAGGTTGATAGCCTCTTTTGCCTGTTCCACACGCTCTTTGCTGAACATCTGATCCCATGTAGGAGGAGCTGGGCAAGGACTCTCGAGATGGCTAGTGGCAACAACCAATGGCCTCTGCTCCTGAACTTCAGCCTCAGCAATACAAAGTTCTCGCCCCATTATCGAGTTTCTGAAGGGTTTCCAGCTAAAGGATTTCACCGGCAGTTTGCTTAACTGCATGGCATGCAGTGAGTAATTGACAAGAGTATTAGAAAAATCTAACCAACCCAAGAAATCAAACGATTTTCAAATCAGTAAAGCCTTTATTCGCATAAAGGAAACATAAAAGGAATAAACAAGAACACTCATTAAAAGTAATCAAAGCTAGATCATATCAAAATTCCAATGTGCATTTCAGGCTTTAGCAGCCGAAATAGTTCATGAAGATGCATCACCATCAAACATGAGCAGTCAAAATGTCCTGGTTATGCAATCAAGCATCAACTGTTGATGTTGATCAAATACACGTGTTGATGAGCATAGTGGACGGACTCTAACAAGAGATTGATTGAAAACTTACCTGCATGCAAAAGTAAGCCCTTGAATCTGCCATTTCATTGGAGACGGAACACTGATATCCCTTCCACCAGCTGGACTGGCGAAGCACATGATATATATTGGAAGTAACCTCCTATGGAACAACATGTTCATACAATAGATAATATACAATAGGTTAAGTCCATTGAAAGGGCAGGAAGAACCACTAACCTGAAAACAAATGAGGTCTGGTGAATGCAGTTGAATGAGGTCACCAATTGCTTTCATCCGCTTATGCATCTCCAAGTCTTCTCGGAACCAAACATTGTAAGTCAGAATTTTCAGTGAAACTGCCCCTGAATTACTGTTGTCTGCACTTGGACCTGACTTCATATCCTCTGCCACAAATATGAATTACCGTCAATTTGAATGATGTCAAACCAGTCTTTCAGCAGGCTAAGGTAGATTTAGAAAAAGAAAAAGTAAATACTCCACATTCATTGTAGGACTATTTCTTAGCAACTTTTGCAATTACAAGTTGTAGCGTTCTATTTTCACACTAGGACAATTTATCCCATCCATAAATTAAACAAGCAACTGTGACCAAATTGCAATTTAGAATCAGCAGTTGGTAGAAATCCAAAAGAATATGACTTTACATTAAAATCTACACTTTCTTTTCAAAATACCCTCATTAGCAAAAGATGGTCCTTGGATAATTGATCCTGCTGCTTTCTAGGAAATTGAATAGGCATAATGTACAGAACAACTCAAACATAAATCTCCCATTGAATAAGACTATCAGAATATGCAAACAAATTGCATAAGCATCACACATAAATACATAAGCTACCCAAAAAAATAACAAAAATACATAAACTACATAAACCAACAAACAACCAAAACTCAAAATCTAGCACATATCAAAACTCACCCTTTACAGTCACCGCATTCTTCAAGGCCTCAGCAGCATGAAACCCATCAAAACCACCACAATCTTTACCATAATCTTGATCACTAATCTTCCTCTCACTACTACTATTACTACTACAAGCCTTCGAGGGAAAGAAAACAGATCCAACAGAAGAATCAATCTCAGAATCAAGACCCGTATGAGTCATGTCCTCAAAACTCGATAGAGAAGAAACCGAGGCCTTTGTGTTACAAAGTTCACAGCTTTTGTTATTGTAAGGGTTCAAAAAGGTGCAAGCTTTGCATGCCCAAGTGGTGATTGAAGATGAAGAAGGCTTTGAAGGAGAAGAACATGCGGTTAGGCACATTAGACAGGTGGATTTTTGAGATGGGGAGTTGAGGAAAGTGCATTTCTTGCATGCCCATGATGAAGACGACATTGTTGGGTTTCATCCTGTTGTTGTTCTGAGAGATTTAATGATAAAACCAGACCAGATGATGAAACAGGATTTCTAGGGTTTTTTGTAATGGGCTTTATGTAGCAGTAGGAATATTGAAGTAGTTGTTTGTAAGAAGAACAAATGCATTTGAAACTTGTGGGAAGTTTGGTGTCCTCCTTGCCGTTGTGGACTGTGGAATATAGATATATCACTTGGGTATTAACACTGTTACCCCTAAGGTTTATACAAATTACATTTTAATAATAATTTAATTTTAATTATATTATCACTCTTTTATTTAATTTAAAAAACAAAAATACTCTCAATTTTTAAATGAATATTTTGGTTATTTACGTGGCAAAAAAAATATAATTTTAAAATATTTTTATTATTCAAATTAAACAAAGAGGGTAAAAGTATAATTAATACCAAAACCACCGTTAAAATGCAATTAATATAAACCTCGTGGGGGTGACAGTAAATCCTTATTTCACTTTTGGAAACACTTGTGGCCCGCTAAGGAAGCACAAGTGGGGTTCTGCAGGACCCACTCAATACACAAAAGTCTATGCCACGGCTGAATTTTCTTACAACTCTATTACAATACATACACGACATGTCGTCTTTCGAACTGATGGTTGGTTCTTGGTCATTCTTTGTATATAACAAGATTTGGATAACGCTCTTTGAATAAGAATCAAATGTATCCATTTTTAAAATGGTCATACGGTAGACTCTCCTCGTTCTGTCCCACATAGTTTTGCAAGATATGAACAGTGTCCTCTCTTTAATGTGAGAGCAGTCACCTATCTTTGCGAGGGCTATAGATCATTGATATGATGGCAACTTTTTCTTGTAGTGGATATATATTGCAACTCTTAAAATTGGGAAGAATGGGAAGCATCGCTATTCCACTTAAATGTGAGGAACTTTGCTAGGTGAGTAACTGAAGGAACCCAAAGTCCACAGAATTGCCATATGTGGCCCATATATTGAATTATGTTAAAGAAAGAGCTTAAAAAAATTGCAAGAATCTAGCTGAAGGCACTCAGAATCAATCCCTTTGGCAAATATTTACTCAATGTTGGTGAGAGATTGTTGCAAAATGTAGAATATACCACATCAGAGCTAATCTGCTCATCAAAATTATGTTAATTACAATCAAGAGCCGCCTCTAATTATCACAGTGCATTTTCAGTGAAGCTATCCACTAAATAAACATTAAACGCTCCCTGCAGCGGCTCTAGATTACCAATGAATTCAAAACAAAATAATGATACTTTTAGAAAAGCAAAAAAGAATTATTATTTTACATCCCACCATGGAGTTACAAAGGAAATGAATAACAAAATACAGAAAGCTACAGCATTTGCACTTATTCCTTTGCTGCGGAGGGTGATGAATCTTAACCTATCTGCTGTACCACTTACTTCGGTTGTGTTTACAACTGCTTTTGTCTTATTACTAACCTTCTTACTGAAAACCAAAACAAAGTAACTCAGTTAAGAACATTAGGCTTGTTTTTGCTGTAAATTATACTTTGTAAGGAAATCAAATTGTTGTTAATCATGAAATGCGGTTGCTGATTCTATCCTATTCTAAACTTACAGTGACAACAGAATTAAAGAATCACAATGGTTCCAATGCTATATAATATAATATATAAGAATGCCAAGAAAAGCCATTATTCTTACCTTCCAGGAAATATACAGCTCCCATGACCTGCAAATATACCCCACAATCAGAGACACATACATGAGATATCAATGAACATGGCACAATATTAGCAGCAGCAAAATAACAAAGAACCGGACCCCAATTTGGATCAATAACTCTTTCAATTGCATACAGGCAAACAGTGAAGTTGCTTTCAATAATATACACACAAGAAAACAAGTTATTTCCAAAGAAAATCTTAAGCTGGCTCTGGCAATGGCCATACTCTCATGGCATTATCATGGCATAATGAGCCTCACAACGCAAGAGCCTGGTGGCCAAATGGAAATGATTGTCCCCTACTTGAAGCAAACAGTGTCTTTCCAAGACCTATATTCAATTTCCAAATCACTAAAAGAACCCACCCATGTGCCTCTTGTCAGTAAAGAATAATCACACATCATTCCTGTTTAGGAGTCAGCTTTGCCTCCTGAGAATCCCCAGAAGATTGTGATTGGATTTGGAAGGTGATGCTAACCACATTGCTTTGCTTTTGTGGACTACTTCTACCTTAAGACACTTCTTAGCTGTAAAAGAAGAATAAAACTAAAACTAAACTAGCAGGATTAACTTTCCCCATCTAGTTCCTTCCAAGTTTGCCATCCAAGTATCTAATTTGTACCATGTTTCCAAATATTGTCAAGAAATTAATAATGATAAACTTAGCAGCTGAATTACTAACTAGAAACTATAAATAGAAAAATATCACAATCATATCCTTAATTGTATTCCAAATCCAATGCAAAAACAACCCATGTCCTTTTAAGCTAAAAACATCATGTAGAGGCTAGTAGCTAGCACTTACTTGGGTCAGTTGTGGTGATCATGGCCACACCCTTGAAGTCACAAGACCCAGAAGCCTTCTCTTCATTGTGGTAATAGCTATCAAATGCATAAGAAGCGTGGTTCTTCACATTATTAGGCTGATAACAAGGCTCCCCTGGTTGAATCTCACTACAGTTTGCCCTCCCCGGACCACATGCCCAATCCAATGCGGCCTGCAATGTCTTTGCATCAACACCGTCCATAACAATACAATATGTCTGGTTTGTTGTATCATTAGCCAAAAACGTCCCACTTCCTGATACATGAAGCAAATAAACTGGTGTTGTATTTGCAAAGAATAGCCCCCAATTTGCTTCTGATACAGGTGGTGACCTTAAGTCCTCATTGAACAACTCATAGATATACACACTTGAAGTGAATTCTGGGTGAGAGGGAGTTCCACTACGGTCTAAAACATGCTTAATCAAATTTGAATTATATGTATCCGCATTGTCAATAGTAGCATACGGCTCTTTTGAATCACCCTTAGAAGGCCAACCACTTTCTGTAACGAGGACTGAAACATCCGTAATATTCAAGTTCTTCATTGAAAAATATGCAGCATCAACCATAGCATCAAGCACATTAGTGTAATGTAGCAAAGTATTAGGATCAACCATTTCTTTAGAAGGGGTCAATGGCTTAAACAATGAGCTATCAAGAGGCACAACACCTTTATTTTGCATAAACACATAATACGGATAAAGGTTCATCATTAGTGGTGCCCCTGTCTTTGACAAGAACTGAAGCAAAGGCAGCATTACTGAACTCAAGCTTTGGTTAAAAAAAGCCTGCGAAGGTGGAAATGGGTCAAGAATGATAGATGCTGCATGAGGAGTAGAAATCTTGATCTGGGTATGCAAATTTGCAGCCACTAAAGCACTATAAAGCGACTGAATAGCTGGAAGTAAAACTGGAGCTGAAGAGGGTATAGTTGTTAACACCTCATCACCTACAGCAATGGCTGTAATGAGTGTTTCAGGGTAATAAGCAACAACATTTTTACCGATCCAAGAAGCTGCAGTGGTGTTAGAGGACCCAATTGCAAGAAGCTGGTTGTTGGGCACACTGATAATGACCCGGATCTTGGTTTTAGCCAACGCTTTGAGTATATCTGGGTCTGCATCATAAAGCCTTATGTGTGTGATTTTCTGAACTTGCAAGAATGAAACCAAGTCTGTTGGTGAGAGAAGATTGGACACATCCGTGCCAATGTTAACCCCAACAAATGGTTCATTGTCTTGGTCAGCTGCTTTAGCTGCAAATATTTAATGAACAATAACAGAGAAAAAGAGTAGCAAAGCATCAAAAATGGATTTTTCTTCTTGATTAGTAATAAAAAAAGTGATCTTTGAAGTGGGCTTATTTGATATATTACCTGTATAGAGTACTGCAAAGTAGAAGACGAAGAAAAGGTTCAGCTTAGAGTTTGCCATTGAAGCCAAGGTTGAGCTTTACGTCTCTATCCTCTGCTTCTGGTCCAGCTCCAGAACCTTGCATTATCTTGTGGGAATTTTTGCTTTAATATTTCTTCGGAGTTCTTGGTTGGTTTTACTTTCAGAGGCTCTGATTTGGTTTGTGTTTGGGTATCCACTTAAGAAAACGTACTGTTTGAAGAAGATAGAGGCCAGGGCACTAATCGAAAAGAAATCTTATTTTTGGGGTTAACTGGATTCTTGTTTCCCAAAAGTTATGTTTGCTACTGCCATTTTCATTTCAATATTTACTTGCTCAAGCAGGTATTCACCAAATTGACCTTGAGCCGACAAAATGGTAAAAGCTCACTCTTGCACTTTCATTTGTTTATTATGTTAGCTGAACACCTCAAATCCTAAATTCATTCTCTGTGCCTTAATAGTTGGACTGGTTGGAGACTTGCAAAAGTTCCAAACTTTGAAGAAAATACATTTTAAAAAAAAAGGTAAAAGGCCTAAAGGGTTTTATTTGTTTATTTTATTTCTTAATTAAATGTGTGGTCTAAAATAGACTGCAACTAAAATTTGTTTATTTAATTTCTTGATTAAATGTGTGGTCTAGAGTAGACTGTAACTTTAGTTAGAAGTTAGAAGTACCATATGGATACGGTAACTTAAACATGGCTGCTTCTGGATTTTAGAGACTGTTCTTGAATTCCACGCTGGCATTTTCCAGAGAGACGTTGAAGCAGCAGCAGTAGCAGCCAGAATTTATGTCACTTCACAAATCTCTTAAAAGTGCTTTCATCTTACTTTTTCAGAGCAACTAATCTAAGCATAACATTTGTTTATTCAACTTTACTTAGTTCATGGTCTTTCTAATAACTAATTAAGTAATCTAACCTGTTTGGTAAAAATAAGGAAATATGTTCACTTAAATGACAAGAAAATTCAAGTAGCAAAATGAAAATAAGAAATATTGTGATGGGTGTTAAATGAATTGAAATGAAATGACACTGCCAACCCAAAAAAAGGTAAACCAAAGACAAAAGCAAAAATTACTGTAGCCCCCGGAATCAAACAAAATATACTCCGCTCCTGTGAGGACCGGAAAGTCACGGGCTACTCAATCACTTACAAGTAAAAAAAAACACCTGCATCGCATACTAAATGCAGTATCCGTTCTGTTTTTTTGCCTGTGAAGGGTAAAGAGTAAAAACTTCCATTAGTATTATTTATTTTCCACTGGTTCTGACTATTTATAAGCAAAGTATCAAAATCTTGACAGTTGGTTTCTTCTTTTGATTCTATTTTCCTTTCTTTCCATTTTTTTATTAGTGAAAGTATAGTAATGATAATGATGATGATGATGGTGGCGGTGATGGTGATGGTGATGGTGGTAGTTGAGAAATGAAAAGGAACATGTGTCATGGAAAAAAAAAAGGAGGAAAAAGGGTATTTGAGTTGATGAGTTTTTGAATCAAACTTCTCACTTTTATAATCAATGGAAGATGATCATAAAAGAAGGTTAGGTGCCAAAAGATTTGTAAATTTGCTGCTCAACAGCCCTTGGGTTGCTCAACTGTACTAATGTAGGCCAAAGATGGTCAGGCAAAATAAATAAATATACAAAAAGCTGGGTATGCAGATGCAAAATAAATTTCCTAATGTGTGTATATATATATAATTATTTGTTTTGTCAAATAAAAATTTAATGAGTATTTTTGTAAAGTTGAATGGTACTGGAACAGTCATAAGCCATATATAAATAATGTACTTTGTTTGAAAGATTAAAATAAGGAAAGATGCTTTATGATATCAAGAAATTGGGGAATGGGAATTGGAATCCTAGGAGGGTTTCATTCCTTTTTAAAAATTAAAACCCTCGTGTGCATATATGAATATGATGTATCACACCATTAAAAATAAGAAAAAGAAAAAAGAAGGAAAAAAATACATATCACAAATCATAAAATGCATCGAAGGAGCAACACCCCATGGATCTTGGAAACAAAAACTCAAAAAGAATTTGGGCTTTTTATATTTTATAAAAGTAAAACATTTGGGCTTTCACACCAAGAATCTGGGCCTTTGTACCCCTGAGGCCGTAGGTAAGAATAGTCGTTGTCAGAGCAAATTCATTATTGGCTGTATATATTTCCACCCCAATTTCGTTAATACTTCCAACATTTGGCCACTGAGTTTTTAATTACGCTGAAGTCTATCTATTCATTTATTGAAGGAAGATACTATAAGCATTTGTACACCTCTAAAAAAATAATAGAAGGGTATATTCATGACATGAAGCGTTCTTCCCTTCTTCTACTTCTACACCAAGCAGATAATAAATCCAGCAATTCTAATGACTCCCAAATCCATATTCCAACCAAAAGTGAATGTCAAAATGATTTTTGCCAGTGAAGGGAAGGGAAACTAAATGAAAGATAACACTTGACGCCATTGAAGCTTCCTAAGAGTTAACTGATTGCCTGACTCGTTCATTCGGTTTGCAGATCACGAATATACTTGCATATGGTTGTTGTCGTCAGTGACAGTTACTTTTGTGTTTCGAGCGAACATTACATGGCCCAAAAATACGAAGTGGTACCTAGAAAGTGCGTACAAATCAATATTTTGCTTAATAAGGGACAGTGTCGTAGTCATAGACTTGGCCGCGCCACTCAGTAATATCAAATTTTCGAATTCCGAACCAAATTGGGAAGTCTTATAAATTTTATTTTACACCAAACCCACTAAATTCCACCAACAGAAGTTCTCGTACTCAAGAACACAATGACAACGGACTCGGCCCGAGGACAATCATAAGGACTTAAATACCTTTATACCATAAATATGCAAAAACACCCAAAGCAGCACATTACAGCCCCATGGGTGCCAATAGTGCTGGAACATGAAAACGAGTTGATAATGACTTCCAGCGCCATCCACTTTCTAATTTCCGGACCACGCCGAGGCCTTCGATCCTTGTATTATATGATCATATAACAAAAGAATAAGAACCTTGATCTTCCATCTCCAACTAAGTTGAGTAATTCTTTTATAAATGGCATTATGATTTCCATCACCGGAGGGCATTCACAAAAGCCATCAATGAATCAACATCTCTCTTTTCCGAGGGGTATTTTATGGGCCTAGAAGAGTGTATAGGGAAAAAGAGAATTGTTGGGAAGCTTCCTAGCTGCAATTCTTGCTTTGCATATTCCTTCTGCTCACCATCTGCTTGGAACTTCCCAACCTTCACACCACTGCCAGCCAACTTGTCGGCCAACTCAACATATGATCCTTCCATTGCCTGTTCAAATGCACACAAAAACCAGTTAAGACTTAAACCACATAACCAAAACCTTAACCAATCTATGATTTGCATAAAACATCAATTACCTGGCAGAATTGGCACCACGGGGCATACAGCACAACAAGCCATGGCTCTTTTCGGTTATCCAGTCTTGCCAAATTCTCAATTCCTGCTCTGCTCAAGGCCACCAAATTCTCAGAATTGAAAATGTCAGCAACAGCAGGAGCTTCATTTGCATTGGCGGCCCCATTACCGTTGGCTTTGTCATCTTCTTGTTTAAGATTTCCCTTATGGAGGCCACACTCCTTGGCCTTGGCATCCTCCCACCACCACCTTCCTTCTCTTTCATGTTGCCCTGGCAGGACAGGCCTTGTGCATGGCTCGCAACCAATTGATATGTACCCTTGTGAGTGCAACGAATTCACAGGCACATCCATGGTACGAAGAAAGCTCCATATGTCATTCCCCTTAACACTTGCCACTGGGTTCCACTTCACCAAGCTGCCAATCCCGCCATCTAACCCCTCAAAAACTGGATCCACCTGGACTACAGGGACCTCAGACCTAGTACCGGGAGACTGATCTTTCCTTTGACCAGTGATCCAGGCACGCAAACCCTTAAGGGCCCTCCTGAGGGGCCTAACTTTTCTCACCCGGCAGCACTCTTGGTGCCCATCCTCATAGAATGAAAAGAGCCCCTTACTTCTTACCAATGCCTGAACTTCAACAGCATCAGGAAACATGTACTCAATGCGTATACCATAATGTTTCTCAACTTCATCAAAGAAACGGTAGGTTTCTGGGTTCAGCCTCCCAGTATCCAGGCTGAACACCCTAAATGGTCGCCCAGTTAAATGTGCATACTCGATCAAAGCAACATCTTCAGCACCACTGCAACATACAAGTATTCAATCACGTAAGTACTATTCCAAATAAAATAACTACAACAAATCACTATCATCTAGAATACATCCACAGTTTTCATATTTTTGTCACAACCCAATTGGATCTAGGGTCCATATCATTAACAATATCACAGAAACCCAAGCTAATTATGTCATCTAATCTTCCCCATTTCGCTTCACTATATAAATAATTGTCAATTATCATTGCAACAAAACTGAAACTTTCTTGCTTCTACTACCGGAGCAATCAAATTCATATATAAAAATAAAAGCGACGACGTAAAGCACCTGAAAGCAATAGCGATGTCGTTTCCAAACTTCTCAAGTGCTTTATCCATGATTTCAAGAGGCGAAGCATTTTCAAACTCTTTCGCCAATTGCCCGAAATCCTCTTCAGTATCTACTTTCTCTGCCACTTCTACAAAATTCAGAAAATAATTCATTATTCAGAAGAATTACTTAATTAATTTACAAACAAAGATAAATTTCTCTAGAAAAAAAAAAAAGAAAAGAACTTTACCAGGAGCAACGATAGTTGCTGCGAGAGGCACCACAGAATCATTTCTCTTCGGCTCCGCTGCATTCACCGGTCTCACAAGACTACGTCGCTGAGCCAGGCTCGTTGACACCACGTGTGGCCGGTCCAGTAATCGGAACGAACCGATTTGTGCAACTGCAATTCACACAATAAACAAAAAAAAAACACTCAGCTTTTTCTTCTACGCTTTAAATTTTAAACCAAATTAACCCCAAAAAAAAGTCGAACCTTTGATGCCATTATTAGAAGAACTAGAAAGAGAGAAACTGGAGCTAGAAAATGCATTAGAAGAAGAAGTGGTCACAGCCAAAGCCATGGTTATGGAAATTTTTGTGATTTTTGCTCTTTTTTTTTCAATTTTTTTCTTCAGTTTTGTGCGTCTGTGACTGAGAGGGAGGGGGATTAATGAGTTAAAATAGTGGCACAAACGAGAGGCTTGAATTCAGATTCATTGAACCTGGACATAACTCGGATCGTGTGGCTGCTCCGCGCGTCTTGCCTACGTGGCGGTGCGTGATTGGTTGGACCACAATCTAGTGCTCATTGCTTTCGTTGTCAAACGAGAGACGTGGTCAAAAGAAGAAGGCTCGTGGTTGTGGGCTTTAGTGGGCTCCTGGTGGACTTCGTGGGTGGGCCCAGTGGGCCAATCATCTACGTCCATTCATCGTACTAATATTTTATTTGACTCATAAATTGCATATATATGTTTAATAATTTCTGTGGCATTTGACACAATTATGAGAATATTCTCTTGGTATAATATAATTTTTCTTTTTGTTTTTATGAATATGAGAACCATTGAAGACGGCCATCAGGATTTTGAAAATTGACCATACAAAATTTCTTTCGCTCTAAAAATAAAGCACTTCAATTTTGAGTCCCCAAGAAATTTTATGCACTTGTATCAATATCTTTTCTAAATTCAAGTTATATTTTATCAGTTTATGATGCTATTTATTTTCATTAATACAAGTTCGATAGTTGAAAAAAAAAAATATATAATGTAGGACAAATTAGGAGTAAATTACTTTAAAAATTTGTATTTGAGTCTAATTTGTATCCTTTAATATTTTATTTTAATTGTAATTTTAGAAAAAAAAAATCTGCTTATTAAGATTTATTGATTTTAATATGAAATAAGGTATTAGTATAAATAAATTTAATATTCATGATTTTATATAATTTATTAAAAATATTTTAATCTACTTCTTAATTAAGAGTTGTCAAACAATTCAATGCACAAAGATGACACACATAATTCCTTTTGGCTTTTGCTTTGGTGGACTCTTTTTACATAAAAGAATCCTAATAAAATATAGCCATTGTAATTTAAAAAAAAGATAGGTGAGGTAAAGGGCAACGTAATATTACTATTTTAAAGATATTTTTCTTAAGCTTTTGTTTTTTTAAAAAAAAATTCATGGTAGCTTGCATTTCTTTAGTCATTGAAAGATAAATAAATATTGCATGAAAAAATTTAAATAAAATCTATTAAAATATTATTTTTGGAAGTGTGACTAGATAATGCACATCAAAACCTAGCAACTTAATATAATTAGTTTAAATTGGTTATAAAAGTAATCAAATAAAAAATATATTTTTTATTAATTAAAATTTTAATTTGAATATTTTTTAAAATTATATATATTAAAAAATGGGGGGAAAAAAGGGAAAAGAGAGCAAGCACAAGGTAAATGGGTGATCCATGCATGCAATGACAAATGATATGCATTGGCCAAAGCTAAATCCAACTTATTAAAAGTGGGAAACAATGGTGGGTTGGTGAATAATTTAAAGCAAAAAAAAAAAAAACCCCTAAATTAAATTGATGATTAAGAATGACATGACCTTTCGAGCTCAAAAGGGATGTAGCCTCTTCAATTTTTTAAAGGCGACCAAGGGACGGCACGAATTATGCATACAATATGACCAAAAGTTACCCTTACTCAATAATTAAAGAATACCAAATCCTATCTCGTCCACCCTACTATTTACGACCAAAAGTATTCTTATTCTACTCTCCATAATCAAACGATTGCAATTCAATTAATATGTAATATTCTTCTCTTTAAATCCTACATTGGGTTAGAAGATTACTAGAATCAGTCTTGATTGAATCAATTGTAACCCAATTTAAAGATGCAGGCTTATTTTGAATTGAATGCAAAATTTATATCTCAATTAATGTAATATTTAGTGAGTTTATTATTTTAGTATTTTATAATTACTATATTAATATAAAAAAAATTTAAAATTGAAATATAAATTTTTTATTCTTAGCTTATGACCCTAACATTACTCTATTGAAACCCGACTCTCCATGACCTTGTGTCGGTCTTGGTTTAGGATCATTTTGATAGTTTAATATTATTACTATCTTGTCTTAAGTTAGCCAAAAAGAATTTTATTAATTTGTCAATTATGATTTAGACAATGATACACTTACCAAATATGAGCATAAACAATGACAAGTTTTCTTTTCTTTTTTTTGTAAATAGTGTATTTCCATTATCTCTCCATGTGCAATCATTTAGATTCCATATCAGATTTATTGTTCTAAAGATTACATATTTTCAATGCATAAACTTCTACTTTGTGATTTGTGAATGCCTTTCTTGGATTTGGTCCTGAAGAATCTCACCTTTGTTCTGGAGTTAACATACAGTATGGTGCTCGTGATTTCCAATGGATTTTTGTCAATTTTGTCTGATCTATTACTGAGTTTTTATTTTGTTCTCTAATTCTCAGATTATGGTGCCACTTCAGATGGCATTGGAACTCGTTTTGGGCATTTTGCAATTGCAACTCAAGATGTAAGTGTGCATTCAACTTTCTTTACAGATTATATTGGGCACACATGAACTTGTTCCAGCACTGAATGTTGAACTAGTACATCCGCGCAAAGGGCGGCAATATCACCAGAGAGCCTGGTCCAGGCAAAGGCGCAGCAACTGTTGTTGTTGCCTTTGTGAAGGATCCTGATGGTTGTACTTTTGAGCTCATCCAGAGAGCTCCAACTCCTGAACCACTCTGTGAAGTGCTGCTTCGTGTAAGTGATCTGGATGGCTCCATCAAGTTCTATGAAAAGGTAAAATTCCTGTGTTTTTCTTACGGAACCTGCTGCAACGAGTGTATTTATCGTTCACTAAAGCTGCAAAAATCATCTTGAATGATTGAAGGCTTTCCAAGGAAAGAGGGGAAGATGAAACAATCCTCATAGCAAGAGCTTTGTTGGCGGTGTCAATATCATTTACATTACAGTACACCCTAGCCTTGCTCGGATATGCAGATGAATATGAGACAACTGTTCTGGAGTTAGCTCATGTTTATGGTGCGAATGCGATTGAATATCCCAGGGGAAATGCACATGCAGAGGTAATTAATATTAGTACTTCCAGTGAAAGCCTCAGTGGCTTTTCTTCATTTCGACGGTCCTTTTTCTGGTGATTGTGGTAGCTGTTGCACGTTGCTATGAGTATTGATGATATATACAAAATGGTGAAGTTGTCAACCTTGTCACAAAAGAACTTGGAGGGAAGATAACTTGGCAACCGGGAACAATTCCCGGAATCAGTACCAAAATTTTCTCTTTTCTACCCAGATGGCTGGAAAACAGTAAATATTCTGTAAATCTATTAACATAACATCTCTCTCATTTGTGGCATTTAAGATAATGAAGCATTCAGTCGCATGCTATTCTGCTC
Source organism: Ailanthus altissimus (assembly GCA_946807835.1). Classification (NCBI taxonomy): domain Eukaryota; kingdom Viridiplantae; phylum Streptophyta; class Magnoliopsida; order Sapindales; family Simaroubaceae; genus Ailanthus; species Ailanthus altissimus. Next base: position 29,352,490 of record OX327690.1, on the reverse strand, counting down.
AGAGACATAGACCCATTATCTTCAATGCCTAGTTTTGATATGGTTGTTGGTTGCTACTATTTTTGACCTGCATTACCATCTATTGCTTAGATTTAGGATACTTTTGATTAGTTGCATCAACTACTAGAATTCGGAGGCTGATATTGCTGATCTAGGGCCTGACTTGAATTACCATCTATTGCTTATACTGTGCTTTGGCTGTTTACGAAGCATCCTTCTACTTCCACTCCACATCTAATATTTTCTTCCTAAATCCACAAAACCTCTAGGTTAATTGACCCTCGGCTATTCTGTTTTTTAAATTATTTGCTAGACAGTTGAGCCAACCAAGCCTCAGGTTTGGTGGATACACATAATTTATAATAATGGAACTTAGAATCATGGGTTACCTATCTACAATTAAGCTTAAAAATGTTAACACGGGTCTGCTCCTATTAGTATCTGCAATATTGTTTGTTCAATAAACACTTATTTTTCTTTTATTTTGTGGTTAATACTTTTGTTTTACTAATACCTGTAATAAAACTAAAATACTTTGATATCAAACGGATCCATAATCATAATACAAAATATAGATGTGTTTCAATGAATAATAAAACAGAAAGAGCATTGCGTGGAAAGAAAATTTTCCTAGAACCGGTGTATTGGTATGGCTATAATGAGTAATAATATGTATATAATGTTGCATTGAAATATAATTATTAATTAAAATTGTATAATTACTATATTAATAAAAATAAATAATAAATAATTATTTGACAAATGGTAGCCACCGATTAATGACACATTATTTAAAATACAAATTTTATATTCCAACTATTTATGCATAGCACTACCGACCATAATATACGAGTAATGTTATACTTTTCGAATGGTATTTTAAATTTTTTTTATTTTAAATGATATGTTAAGTAATTATTAAATAATAAAATAATATAATTTTTAAAATTATTCATTATATCATTTCACTCTTCAATAATCACTTGACGCATTATTTAAGATAGGAAAAATTAAAATACAATTAAGAAATAAATGTAGCATTATTCACAATATATGATGCTTTTAGGTATGCACAAACGCCATGTCTGCTCTCGTTTGAATTACCTTATAAGAGTTTTCTAAAATTTAGAAAGGGTAAAAAAAATACTTGGAAGAAGGCAATTTGGTTGAAGGGAAAAGAGATATAGCCGACATTAGGCAAATGCGCTGAGCTTTATTGCATGTGCAATGACGAATATTAGGTGGGGGGGATTCAAATATTGAAGTCCAAATGGTGGTACTGGTGGATTGGCAATGTGAACAATTTTTTAGAATCGTGACCTTTCAAGCTAAAAAACGATGTACCCTCTTCAATTTTATTTTTTTTTTCTTTTTAATGTTGATAATAAGCATTGTTAAACAGTGACAGAAGGACCACAGCCGTGAACTATCAGTCAGAATAATGCTTACAATGCCGACCACATTCAAGCAAATTTCGCCATCTACGACCAATAGTGCCCTTCTTTTACTCTTTCAAGAATAAAAAAAGTGTACTACAAGCTATTATAATCCAATAATAAGAATTTGGCCTATATGTTATCTCTGATCTTACATTTAAGTTATAGTTCAAATCTCTCCTCCTTTATCTTTAAAAAATAAAATAAAACAATTGTAATTAAATTAATATTTAAATATTTTGTTAACCTTTAATTTTGAGCTTTCTAATTATGTGGGAAGTTAAGTTCGAGATATTCTACTCATAGTTGAATTTGTATCCTATAAAAATGGTTGTGATGAATTGAAAGTAGTTGCTGTTAAAGGAATTCTTCTTGTTAGGTACTATCTCCAATACCGTAAAAAGAATAATCAGTCAAGGTTAAGTCAGTGGTTGTGTTAGTAAAAATCTTTTAATGCTCAAGTTAAATTAGTGATGTTTTGAAAAACAAAATATAGTAATATAAAAATAATGATAAAAATAAAAAGAGCGTTTTTTTTAGAGCCCCAAAAGGATCCCATTATCATGCAGTGGATGCCTCTATTTACTGAGTTTAATGTGATTTAGATTTTACGGCAAATTTTTCCTATTCTTAGAGTTTTATTTCTTTTTAAAGTCTTTAGAATGTATGTTTTACTTATAAACTCTTAAATATTGTATTCTACTCGTTTTTAATATTTTGAATGTTATATTCTACTTATTTTTAAATTCTTTATAACTGTCTTCAGAATATTAGAGGCTCTAATAAAAAGTAACCAATTATGATAATGAGTGCTCAAATTCGTAGGAAAAATACAAGGAGAATCCTTTATAGTCTTCAGTTACATAATCGTTTTTTTTTTTTAAAAAGAGATTTATCAACTATATATTAGGATCTTTCAGTGGTATGCTAAGAGTGGATCTTCATAGATTAAAGAGGCATTCTCTCGATTATATAGTAGGGCCCCAGGTCATCTGCTGAAAAGCAAGACTACTTTAATATTGCATGCATTGACGGAAACATTATGGTGATGAATTTATAAACGAAATTGGATCTATAGTTATAAGTTCAGAGGTAATCGCCGAGGCACCTTTTCTAAGAACTTCCCGTGACAAAAGGGCTAATTTTGGATTGCTGTGGAGATCCCCCCCAACTTCATTACTAGTACTAAAAGTACTATCAATACACGAGGAAGTGCTATTAAAATTGAAATCTATAATTTCACCATCCACAGAGACTTGAACTACTTCCACGAGCACGGCTACTAAAGTGAAAGATATAAATCGGGCATCTTCAATGGAATAGATAACACATAGAAGTACTTCTCTTAGACTTAATAATCTTAGAAAATAATCCTAGGAAGCAATAATATTCTCACCATCTTGTGTTTCCCCATTAATGAATAAAACATCCAATTGATGGAACTTTTGGTACAAATCTCAATGGAAAAAAGCTTACAGAAATTAAAAAGGAGAGTTCTTGCCTTAATATTAAAATTTGAAGGGTCGAGATCCAAACTCCCTCTTCTAGGGGATAACGCATGGGAAATGGTGCATTCTCTAAAACCTTACAAAATTTTCTAGCATTTTCGGGATACGAATATGTCTATAAATACATACTATTGTCTAGGTTGTCATTCATTTAATTTCATCCAATCACACTAAAAACGTATCTTAAAACATTAATTACTCTCGTGTTTGTTTTAGGGATATTCCTCAAAACATTAATTACTCTCGTGTTTGTTTTAGGTATATTCCTCATATACAAGCACTCTTTATTTTTGATCAAATATTGATTTGAGCGTTAAAATTTTTTCTTTGCACTATGACAATACTTTTTCGTAAATTTAATGAATTATCAAAAAAAATAATTTAATTCCACAAATTGTCAGATTTGAGAAACTTTAATTAGGATTATTTTTTTTTATGGGATTTGATTTTTCATTCTATTGTGAGTGTTCTCTCATTTCATTCGAGTTTTATAATTTGAATAGGTATATTTAATATTGTACGTATTATTTTTTATGATTTTGACAATTATAATATAATCTAATGTAAATATCAATAATAAATCTGATATGATATTAGTAATATAATTTGATCATTGTAATATTAGTTGATGATGTAATGTCAATTGGAAAGTGTATATATATTTTTAAAAAAATTCTGTTGGGCTATATGCTGTTTTAAGATTAGTGAACCCGTTAAACTTTTAATTTTACAAAATATTTATTAAAGTTTTTTATATATATGTACGCAAAGAGAGTGAATAGAAATTTAAGTAAAGAGGATCATTTGTGTTGGGCCTAAATGTGTCCCAAGTATGTCATGTTTGTATTTATCAGGCCTTTGATCCAATAGTCAAAAGAAAAGCTTTTGTGAATTAGCCCAAAAGACATGTCTATTATATTTTACTAAGTAAACCCCGAATAAGTACAATTGATTTCGGCTATTCAATATAAAGCAAAAGATGCTTCCGAAAAGAGGGAATAATTCTCGAAAGTGCTTTTCCTTTGTGTTGCATGGCAATAAAGTCGAAAGCAATTTGTCATCGGCACATCGCTTTGCAATTGAATGCAAAAATATTAAGTGTGAGGTTGCGAAGGGATTCGATTTCCTCAAAAGCACTTTTTTCTAATGGTGGTTCCCTCGTGTCCACAACTTTTTCTCACAATAGATTTTTACTTGTCCTCCTATTCACTTAAAATATTGATTTGAGGTTTTTGTTACTATTGAATTTAATAAAAGAATAAATATACTTATACCATTAATTTCATCAAATTTAAAAATTAATATTAAAATTAAGATATAATATCAACATATTGATTTCTAGGAACAACAAAATATCCATGGGAATAAAAATTCGCAAGAATAAAATAATTTTTATAAAATTAAGATAGAATATGAGAAAAAAAAATTTCTCGAATTATTAATGAATTAAGCTTTTTCTTCATTTTCTATGTACATATTAAATATAAATTTTTAATATATATTATATATTAAATAATTTATCAATTTTTTATTTTATAATTTACATTAAATAGGACACACTTTAATAGTATATTTTAACAAATATATATATATATATAATAAAAAAACTTTTAAAATCTATTTTTTGTTTTTTGTTTTGTAAATGACAACAAAATTGTTATTTTTGAATTGGGCAGTTGTTGATTTTAAGAAAATATAAAATAATTAATAAAAGAATTAATAATAAGTACTAATATATTACTAAAATTCTTATCTTTTATTTTATTTGTTATTTATTTACTAATTACTATTCACATTATTGAAACATATTGTTATATTATTTTAGTTTGTTAATTTGATACTTTTTTTAATAATAATATAAATTAAATTTTGTATTATTAAAATTTATAATATAAATTATTATTTAATATTAATAAAAACAAAACGAGTAAACAAAGTAAGGACAAGAGTGACATTCTTGTGTAGAGATTTTTCATCCTCACCTAATTATATTTTTTGAAAAAAAAGAATAAAAAATACACTTAAAATAAAAAAATGGGTCAAGGTATGAAAAATGTCTCCCACCCCCACCTTGCTCCATCATCGTCCCGTTAATTTCACTTACCATTTAATTGCATTGAATTTTTTCTTTTAAACCATCTGCATTGAATTAATAATACAAAAAAGTTGTTTTAATTTTTTAAGTACAAAATTTAAAATTAAAATACCCGTAACCTTTAATAAAACATAGGTTTAAGTTATTGACCATGTGATAAACTCACCAAAATCACTTTATAATAAAAGAAGACATATATATTTGGGTTATAATATTGTGGATGGTGTCAATATAACCATCTAATAAAAACGTGACACACGTTATAAATTTTTTTATATTATTATTATAAGCCCAAGTAAATAATTTTAGGAAAAATTCTTGAAAATGATCTATTTTTTTAAGTAAATGTTTATTTTAGCTCATCAGTGCATTAATGAACTTTATTAATCAAACACTTAATTTTTATATTATTTTATTTATAAAAAATATTTTTACATTTATTTTTCACAAATTATTTAAAATTTTAATTTAAAACATACTTTAAAAATAGTTAAAATAAGTAGTTTTGGAGTAATGTATATTAAAAATTAATAAAATTAATTGAAAAATAATAAAAAATAAACAAAATCTTATAAAAAAACAATAATGAAGAAAGTTGAGGCTGCGTCCCATTATTAAGGTCACACGCCTTATCTCGTGCCATTCTTCACATGCGAGAAGGGCGCATAGCCCCTATTTTCCATCCTGCCTTACTCTACGAGGAGGATAGATGGCCTCTCTTCGCACTATGCCTATAATTTTTGTTCATAATTTTATTATTAACAAAAGTAATTTGTTTGTTCATTATTTTATTAACTAATAAATATTAGACAAATAATGTTTAGTTATAAAAGTTTATAAACTTTAGATAGTAATTATTTTGAGACATTTCCCATACTTTTAAAGTAACAAAATTTTATTACCCAAATTACCCATTAAGGATTTTTTTTTGGGGCACAGAGAATAAATCATACTTTATTATATGAGCCGTAAACTAGATTTTTGAGCCGTTACATATAATTTTTATTTAATATTTGTCTTAATTGTTTTTGTTTTAAATAAGGAATGGTCAATCAAAATTTACGACACCATTGATAACTCAGTAATAAAAAAAATGCCTAATATATAAATTAAAACGTATAATTCGATTAAAATTATCACATTTACTAAAATCCAAAATTTCCAAAATAATAATATGTAAAAATTGATAGAATTATTGTGTACATAAAAATAAGACAAAAGTGTTGAGTCACGTGTTTAATTATCATATTGCCACGTGACAATAATTTTATCAGGGTTTGACTGACAGGCAATGTCTGCCCGTAGGTAAAAAAACCGGCTTGATTCATCTCTTCATTATTTTCTAAGTAATCCAAACGACGAAACCGGCGCCTAGAAAAATCACAGGCAAATCTCTACCGTCGATCTCAGCCTCCCTTCAGTAACAGGCTGTCCTTATAAAAAAACCATTTAAAAAGAAAAAATGAAATTATAAATCACAGTGACCGTGCTCGGATCATTCCACACACTCGAGACTTCACTCTTCCATTTCTCTGGTAACTGCTCTCTCTCTCTCTATGATTCTATCTCGTAATATATTTTTAACTGTGCTTGTCTGATCCTTTGATTTTGCTTCTTTATCATTCGATTCGCTTAGAAACGACTGAAATTAGTGTCGTTTTAGTGTTTCTGATGCTGAGTTTTAGTATTGATATTTGCGATGACTGAGCTTTGCATTACATTTCTGGCCGGTATCTACTTTTTTTTTTTGCTTTTCTGTGAAATTGAAATTATTGTAATTTTGCTGGAGACATGTTTGATACATTTTTACTTTGTATTCAATTGGATCAAAAGGCGTTTTATATATATATTTTTCATTTTTTTTTTTTTTTTACTTTATGAATAAAAAGTGAAAAAAAAATGAAAAAGCATCAGTGTTTGGTCAGCGTTTGAAAAAAGTAATTTTTTTTCTGAAGCAATAAGGAAAAATTTGCATGAGCAAAAGCGAATATTTTATTGATTTTAAAAGCAATTGTTTTGCTGCAGTGGTTTTAGCAGTATTTTGGAAATAGTATATTTTAGAAGAAAAATAGTAAAAATTAGATTTTGGGAGGCCAAGTCTATAGATTTTGTATGAAGCGGTGGCGTTATTCTGTTTGTGTATTTCTTTTACATGATTAGAGATTAGTAATTTTCTTCCATTTACTAGAGCAGTTTCAGTATTCTATAATATATATGCTTCTTGAAATTTCTATTATTGTGTTGGTGTGTTATGTCTCGTTTGTAATTGTTCAAATCCAAATTATTGAATTGTTTCTTGAAATGCTGTGTGTAGAATGCTTGTGCATTGCCATATATGTACACGAAAAATATTATGATTGTAACATTAAATTGATTTGCCATGTTATTTTTATTTACATCGTTGGGGATACAGAGTAATTTCTTTCCAAAATGGCTGAGGGTGCACCTCCTGCTGCTGCTGCTAATGCTGAGCTGTTGGAATGGCCAAAGAAAGATAAGCGACGGTTCCTTCATGCTGTGTATCGAGTTGGTGATCTTGAACGCACCATCAAGTATGCCTTCAAAGCGTTAATGTTGACTGATTTAATTTATAGGTGTTGGATGCTAGGATATTCTTATATCATTCTATATATATTTTTTTCGTCGTCAGGTTTTATACAGAATGCTTTGGGATGAAGCTGTTGAGAAAAAGAGATGTCCCAGAAGAGAAATACTCTAATGCTTTTCTCGGATTTGGCCCTGAGGAGTCTAACTTTGTTGTGGAGTTAACATACAGTATGGCAGTCTGACTTTTTCTTTGTCTAGCATAAGCATATACTGCCGCTGGAAAGTTGCAGTGGAATTTTTACTTCTAGGGACATGATTGTGTAATTGATTTTTTAATTTTTATACTTGTGTTACTGAGGATTTACTTTGTTATTGATTCCCAGATTATGGTGTAACTTCATATGATATTGGAACTGGTTTTGGGCATTTTGCAATTTCAACTCAAGATGTAAGTGTCATTCAAATTTTTAACAGATTTTGAGCACATGATTTGTTTTCGGCACTGATCTTGAGCTATGCATACCATGGAATTTTAGGTTTACAAACTGGTTGAAGATATCCGTGCAAAGGGTGGCAATATCACCAGAGAGCCTGGTCCAGTTAAAGGTGGAAGTTCTGTCATTGCCTTTGTGAAGGATCCAGATGGTTATATTTTTGAACTCATCCAGAGGGGCCCAACTCCTGAACCACTTTGTCAAGTTATGCTTCGCGTTGGTGATCTAGATCGCTCCATCAAGTTCTATGAAAAGGTAACATAATATTAGGTTTTTCTTCTGCTTGAACTCTGCATGTATCATTCAACGTCTTATTCCTACTTCTGCAACGAGTATGTTCTACCTTTTGATCTAGTTGTTCATGACCATCAACTAAAGCAGTTAAAATCATCTTGAATGACTGAAGTTTTTCTCAGAAAAGAGATGAAGATGAAATAATGCTCCTATTAGTATATAAACTCTTTACTTAATATATTTATGACTGTGTACAGTGAATTGGTATGGAGGTAGTGGCATATTGGTTCTTGTTCTGTACTGTTCAAGCATGTCTTTTTTTTTTTCCCCCGGTTAATTCCTTGTCCAATTGCCTGAGCTTTTTAGTGCTTGTCAAATCTGTTTTATTTTGCTGTTTAATCCCTTTGTTGAAAGAAAGAAGGAATTTGGCATTCAATATTCTTGCTTTTGTTGACTCTTTGTAGGCTTTGGGGATGAAGCTGTTAAGGAAGTTCGATAATACTCAGTACAAGGTGAAAATTCTATTCTTTAGAAGATTTTATGCACTTCATTTATAGGAGCCGTAATATCTCTGGATTATTGAAAGGCTTACAGAGTTTGTTTTGTTTCCATTTTGGTGGTGTCATTTATATTACAGTACACCATAGCCATGCTTGGATATGCAGATGAACATGAGACAACCGTTCTGGAGTTAACTTACAACTATGGAGTGACTGAATATACCAAGGGAAATGCATATGCACAGGTATTATAAGTATTTTAGTGGAAGCCTGAGTGTCTTTTTCTTCACTTGAGAACACTTTTTTAATGTTTGCGGTACCTGTTGCAGATTGCTATTAGTACTGATGATGTGTACAAAAGTGGAGAGGTTGTCAATCTTGTTACACAAGAGCTTGGTGGGAAGATAACTCGACAACCAGGACCAGTTCCTGGAATCAATACCAAGATTGTCTCTTTTCTAGACCCAGATGGCTGGAAAACAGTGAGTTTTCTATGGATCTACTAATTTACTATCTCTCTCATTTGTGGCACTAAGATATTGCATTGCAGCATTCATTTGCTATTAACCTGCACAGAGAGAAAACTGCAGGTTACTTGTATCTTAACCTGCTAAGACCATTATCTTCAATGTATGCAGGTTACTTGTAACCTCCCAGCAGTTTCTTTTCCTGTTTCCTCCATATTCTAGTTAAAAAAATGCATAATTTCAGCTTTTAAAATCAGTAAAATTCGGTGGTTTATTTCAAATTTTTGAGAGAAAACTGTCATTGCTCTTTTGAGATGACTGCTAGTGAAGCCTTCTTCAACCTTTGGAGAAAAAAAAAAAAAAGCTCACCTCAGTCTTCCATTTCTGCACAAGGCAGCACACATACTATTTGTGATTAATAGCTTCATGTAAAAATCTATTTTCGTCGATTGAGCTATTATACCAAAGATATGTAAGACCTATCTAAACTATAGTATTTTCGTTTATGAAAAGGCTTGAATTATGGTTACACTTTTCTTTGGATACGTAGGTCCTGGTCGACAACGAAGACTTTCTGAAGGAACTGCAGTAAGGAATGATTTACTAAGGAGTAATGTTGCCATGGTAGAAGAAGGGGGTTTTGCAAAATTACGAAGTTCAGAAGTCGTGGTACTAGAGTAATAGTATGAATAAATGAGTGGATCAGTATTGTAAGCAACCTGTTTGCTGTGTTTTAATATGGTTGTTGCTGTATGACATGAACTAAGATCTATTGCTTAAATTTGGGATACTTGGTTTGTTGGATCAACCTGTAGATTGCCAGGCTCGAATTGTGGATTTAGCTATTGTGCATTTAAAATATTTACTGGACAGTTGAGCTAAGCACATAGTTCCAGTGGATAAATGTTGTAGATGTGATTCTTTTTTTTAATCTTAGACGACAAAGAATCGGTGTCTATATCAGCTCGCCGCTTTACTTGAGGGAGTGGGGTTAAGCCCTTAGAGGCGGAGTTTATCAAAGAGACTGACGGCTGGTGTTATAGAACGCGCTTGATACCAGTTTTCGTGGTTTCAGAAAATGACTAACCAGATTTTTCACGCAAGTTTTAGTTTGTCTTGTGCAAGTTGTTGGGATGTCATGTATTTTGACCTCACCAACTGCAGAATTGATGGTTGATCTTCCATTAGATCCGGCTAATTGAGATTCGGCGAAATCTGGAAATCGAGACTATAATTTAATCAGAAACCTAAATGGGTTTGCTTAGATCTAACTTTTAAGATGACGTATTGCCTTGCATAGGAAATTGTTGCACACGATGTATAAAAATGCAAGACTTGTGAATTGTCCAAATAGAGGAAGAAATTAAGCAACTAACTTGGAACTCTTTGCGTCTCTTATTTAATCTATTTTTTTTTTCAGTGTTTTAAACGGTTGTGGCTGTAGTGCTTTAAAAATAAAAAGAAAAAAGGTTGTAGTTGTCGCTGAGTTTTCAAAGACAGAATAAACCAAGTCCCAGCAAGCTGTGGGGGCAATGACTGTTCACCTGCTGTTGTGAAGGCCATGACTTAGTCATGTGATTTGCTTCTGTTACAGAAAATGTCAAAACTAGGAGAACTATCTGATTATTTACTTTAGTTTCAAAGACCCAAATATCTTCTCCCTGTCCCTTTTTGATCTTCTCAAGGATACGAGGAGGAAAAGGAGTAAAATCACATTGACTACATATGACTCACACGACAAGGTTCATGTTTGCACTTAAATGAGAAACTATATGATTTCTGTAAAGGTAAGAGAGAATGCCCTCCTCAAGTACATCCACAATCACCATGGGCTAGAAGAATTTATCTTTGTTTATCCAAATACCATCCCAAACACCTCCATTAGGAGGACAAGAATTAGCCTAAAATAAATGGGGAAAAAACATTTGACCTCAAGATCGACCTTTTACCATAACTGATGATACCCTTCTTGGTTTGAGCTGGATCAGAAGACATATGTACAGGAATGGTGGTTGAATTGGTTATCTTCTAAGCTAATATGGGTATGGGGAAACCAATGTCGGGACCAGTGTCTGTCTATAAAGATGTGTCCATAGGATAGCAACCAAGAACACGTATAAATCTTGCGAATTCCTGCCAAGTTTTATGTAGAAAAAGAATTAGTCTAGACTAGACATGCAACCAAATTCCAGTCGAGTTGTTTAATTCATATAGGATGAAGGTTTTAGCAGCATGCGCCTTAAGGTATGTGTATCTCATGTCATGAAGCATTAAAGAGCCTAACCTGCAAATGTCCCAAAGCATATTGGGCCCGTGGATCAGCCATTGAAGCTTCAAAGTCGATATAGAACAGGTAGTCAAAGTACCTGCCACCAGAGACAATCACTTGCCATTCCAAAATTTTAGAATGTTCAATCTTATGATTCCTCTTATTGTGGATCACAAAATGCTAATACAGCCACTATCAATTTCTTCATCTTTTTTGGAGCGAGCTATAGCTCTATCTTATCATCCTATATCCATGAAATTTTTGTAAACTATATTAACTCTACGATTAAGATAATTTAATAAACTATACCACTCACTTTGCACTCCCTTTATTTGAATCATCAACAACCCTTAGCGGGCGCTTTCTCTGTGGACGGCTCTCTATCTGAAACGTTTTCCAAAGGAAAGATGAATCAAAGCCTTTCACCTATTGATCAACTAACACAATTACACTTACTTTCTAGTTACCTTTGTCAAATTAATTTCCCTCCAGGCAAACACTGCCAAGGCCTTGAACAGCATACCAGGGCCTTCTTCTAGAGTAAAGACAATGCTTGTCTGAAGAAAAACAAAACCAAATGATTACTTTTTTTAAACACTATCAAAATATGTATACGACTAACAAAGAACAATACCTTATAGGGCCTATCAGTTCCTGGAATTATGGGTTCTCTTGCAAGGATCAGAAAACGGGTGACATTATCATCATTGTCCTGATCAGAGGCAAGGTGAACCAAGATCAACTCAAATGAGATTCCCATAATTGCAATAACTAAAAAAATATTTTTGAGAAATCCATCCTGTCTAACAAATTTATTAAAAGTGTCTCACTAAGAATTAAGCAGAAAGTTGTATGCATCAGGTTAAAAACTTAACACGCTTTACATGGGTGTACTCTTAATACAGATATTTTAGGAAACACCAAATTCACAATGAACTCTTTACTAATGCAAGGACATGGAAGGAAATAATTACTTATTTAATTTTAAATGACAAAGCAGGATCATGCAGACTTTTCATTTTATCTTGGATGGTTAGCAGAAATGGAAGATTATCATTTACTACCCACGTTTTTTACAGGGTGAGTCAGATTAATTAATAAATGAAATCCATATCATTTGAATAATTAATTGATGTATCACTGAGACATAGAAAGTGAAGGAAAAGCCTAACCTGGATATTTTCAGCAAGAATGTCAAGCCCGTAGATTCCAGCAGCTTGAGCACTTGCCACTGCTCCAGTATCCCTTTCACCACTTGAAGCTACCATCTATCTCAAAGGCTTTATTATAAGAATATAAACAGCCTCATTGTAACTCAGACGAAAGCTACAAATGTATACAAAAGCTTTCCATAAATTACCTGAGCAGCACCAGCAGTATCATCAACACTAACTCTGACAATTCCTAAATTGCTTAGTGTCATCTCACATTGAGCAAGTGCCTGCAAGTGAGAATTTGTTTAGATGAGAAGCACCCTCTGAATCTTCTATTTAAAAGACGGGAAATTACAGAAGATGGCCAACCAAATTCCAAATTTAATGAACCTGAGAATCAAATAGTCAGAGAGTGAAAGCAATCCATAAAAAGTATCTTCTTGACAACCATTTACTATAGAGTGATCACGACTAAAACGATAAGTTGGACAAATTCCTGATTGGGACCATTTCTGAGGTTTTGGCCTGTATATGAATTTGCCTAATATTTTTGCTACAAATCGACAAGTACCAATGTCTTGAGGATAGGAGGGGGTACATAGAATACAGTGCCAAGTGTCATCTTGAACAAATAAGACAAGATAATAATGTGAAACATATGAATATGACAAACCTGTGGATGACTCAGGACACGTTTCAGCTCCTCCTTTCGCACACCGGGCAACCCCAAAAGGCAATGGTTAACTACCAACTGTACCTCCCCTACTATGTTCAGCCTATGCCGAAGTAGTAAGTCATAATTACGGTGGATGCTACCACCTACAGAATTCTCAATAGGAAGAACTGCTTTATCCACTAACCACAGTTCAACTGCCTGCTTATGGAATTCCACAGTATAACAGTGACAATCTATGCTAGTTGATTTTATAAAGTAAATATATACAAACAATAAATTGAACCTTGAATGCAGCTTCAAACTGTTCACATGGGACAGTTTCACACTTAGGATATGCTTTTCTTGCAGCAGCCTCACTATAAGCGCCTGGTATGCCCTACAATTGTGATATGAACAATAAAAACAAATAACAAGAAAGGATATTTAGCAAAAAATAAATTAAAAAAAATTAAAATCAACAATGGATTGTTGTACCTGGTAAGCAACTCGCACTTTTGAACCATCATTAGGAGAAGAAGAAAGTTCCATTGCGGACAAGGGTTCTGCAATTAGTTAACATACTCAAGATAAGAAGTTGCACCATAAAAGGAAGGGGAAAAAAAGAATGAACGAAAGAGACAGTGGCATGATATACACTTGGTTCGCTTTTAGTTGTTCAAAATAATATACATGATCAGAAAAGGAATAAAATGCAGCATCATTTCCAACTTGCAGAGGCCATAAATTACAATTCAGTAATCTGAAGTAGATCAACAACAATAACTGAACTCAAGAAAATGGTTTATCGTCAAAAAGTTAAGCACAAATTATGACTAACAACCATGAATGAAATCTTTGTCACTTCATAATGTGTGGCTCTCAGTAATTAGTTAATGTCACAAAAGACAATAGATTCAATCACTATCATTATGAGATCAGTCCCAACTCCCTTCATTCGGCAAAGTCTTCACTTAATACAAGTTCATGCAAAACAAAATGATTTCCAACTCAAAGTCGCTGCAAGATCATGACCTGTAAGACTTGGATATTGCATTCGGTGTAATGGTCTTTAAGGCACATTTTACCTGATATTCAATCATGACTTGCAATTAATTATACAAAAAAGATTGGCATTTAGAAATTTTCATTCACCACAAAGCTTATAAAGTAAATTCAGCCTTCCCCGAGCTCGGAGAACGCGAGATAAAGAAACCTAATATCAATCAACATTTCCACCAACTGGTCATCATTGTAGATTCAGTTTCATCCCTATATAGAGCTCAAATGCAATCCACTTCCAGAAAAAGAACCACCTTTTCAAGGCTAATGATGCTTTGTTGGCAAAAACTAAAAGAACATTCAAATTCAAATTCAAATTCAAACTTATGATAACCAAAATAACAACCTGATACAAGAATACATACATGAGTTATAAATTCAAAGAACTATAATGGAGTCAACTCACTAGGGAGAAGATTAATATCCTTGTGAAAACCCGTGGACTCAGATTCTTGAGACCTCTCAATGGCCCCAGAAGAAGACTCAACATCAGGAGTGTATGGCTTCTCATCCTCAACAGGAGTGATAGCTCTATGACTCTGAGCCAAAAGAACACCCCCGCAACGACATTCCCATTTGTCCAAAACCCTCAAATCCAAAGTAAACCCACATCGCCTAGACCCCAAATCTGGCACACCCAGATGAAAAAGCTGAGCTTTAGCACAACCCCAGATGGGTTTAGCCTTCAAAGCCATCAAAGTTCCAAACTTTACCGAAGATTTGACAATGTGAAACCCAAAACGATGCTTTTTTATGTTTCAGACAACAAATCAAGATTCATGAGAGAGACCGAGAGATGGAGGGTGGTGGTAGGTGATGAAGAGTTTTGGTGAAACCAAGAATGACATTGTCAAGAGAAAATGGTTATGGTGGAGGGGGCAATGGACATGGACCCCGCATTGAAAGCATATAATATATATATATAGTTTTGTGGACCTGTGGTGCGATGAAAATGAACTGATCAGTAAAATCTATTTTGAACTCAAGAAGACTTCGGTTAGAGTTAGATATATATATATATACTTAAAGAAACAAAAACCAGTAGGTGAACTGAATGTTGTTAGCCGCACGTTTCCTCAGATTTGTAAAGAGACAGAGTTTTGGTTAAATAAGGAAAAAGTCTGAGAAACAAGATGAGCTTCAAAGTTCAATGCATTGAGTACAATATCTGATCTTCTTTTACCGTATTAATTTGACTGACAATGCTGTCATATGTAATTGCTACCGTCCTTTTATTTCATCTTACAAATATCACTGTTCTTTATCCCTAAGTCATCTTACCATGCACCATGCTGGTAGAATTTCTCCTTTCTTTTATACTTTTTAAGAAAATTGAAAAATATTATTAAAAAATTTAACCTACTTTATACAACTAGAAAATAGTAATATAGTTTTTATAACCCTTGTTTCTGTCATAATTTTCTATCATTGCATGAATTTGTCCGCTTATAAATATATAGCATTATTCTTGTGTGTTGATTAAGTGATCAAATTTAATTATTCTACATTTAAATTATTTTCTCTATTGGGTCAGAAAGAAGGGCTTTGATTATTCAAAAAAGAAAGAAAGCAAGAAAGAGGGTCTTTGAGGTTGATGGGACCAGTGGCTTCAAAATTAAACAGCTATTAAATCTAAATTTGATTGATCAATTGACCTACACATTTTAGGCCAGGTACAGGAAGAGGAAGAATTGAAGTTTCTCTGTATTTGCAATTTGCTTTCACGAGTTTGGTGAAAAGCACGGACGTTTCCAGTCTTATAAATTTCTTTTCTACGCCATTACTTTTGCTGCACTGCACTGTAAATCTTCCCTTTTCATAAGCTTTACTATTTTTATTATTGTTTTTAAGAACATGGATTTCATATTATTTTTTGAATATCACATCTCACGTCTGTTGTGAAAATGAATTTAATTTTTTTATTTATAAAATTTGGATTTTCTTAACTAAGTGATAATTTTTTTTGAATGAAGGATGAATGTTTGAAACCCAAAACACGGACGATTCCGAGAAGAGTTGATGATACATATATGCTATTTTTAAAACCTAAAATGCAAAATTTTTATTATGAGATGTTTATAAACATAAAAACATCTAATGGCGCTTGGTTTATAAACTTCTTAGTTTTCCAAAGTGTCATGCTCTTTGACATTTTGTTTCCTTCACCTATCATGGTATTACCAAGTCTTAGGATTAACTCCACTTGACATAACTTGTAAATAAGCTGTCAATTACTTGGGCCACAAGCTTATAAATGTATTTGATCTTGATTATACCAAAATGTGTAGAGAGACATCCATTCAAAAATTTTGGCTGAGGGGAGCAATTATTTCCCAATTCTAATAATTAGCCATGTAATGGTGATGAACAAGAAACAAACGAAACCCAAGTTGTGTTTTACTGTTCATGAATTATGTACATGCAATGAAATGTCCTGTCTATTTATCCTGAAAATGCCAGAGTCATATTTGTGAATTGGGTGGATAAAGTTGGGTGAGTTGGTGAGGGACAATGACATAAATATGCTCAATGGAAAACCACCTTACCACCCACAAAAATAGCTGCTGCATTTTCATCCATCTAAAGTAAAGAAACAAAACATAAGGGGCTAATCTTTTAGACGGCAATCATTTTCTGCACACAGTGAACTATCTAAGAACAGCATCATATTTGGAAATACCCACGAGCTGATAAGAATTTGTAACCAATATTTGCAATCTCAAGAACAAATTGACTTTGCTCTGAAAGGTTGAGGTACTTCCAATCATCCATTTTTCTTCAATCTTCAGTACTATTCTTTTACCGTCTTTTTTACCTCAATCATGTCATAAAGATATGATTATGACAAAGTGTTAGGTGGTCAATTTGTGGGAGAGCTAGAGCTCTTGTGTATGTATAAGTTATCAAGCTTTTTAATTCTCTCTTCCAAGACAAAGGTAGTTGAACTCGTGTACTTAACTATAAATTCTTTTGCCCCCACTGATGTTAGTGGTAGGTTTTGAGGTTTTTCATGTGAAAGGAAGAGAACCCTATCCAAGTTTCATAATCTTTTAAGGGCCCTTGATAGGTTAAGTGGGTGATCTTCAAAGAAAAAAAAAAGAAAAGAAAGAGACTGAGAATCATCTCATTGGTGAGTTTAATTTCTGCATCTTATCCTGAATAGTGAATTTACTATCACTGGCCCAATTGGAAAACATGAATTTGAGGTGACCAATGATTCCAATAGATTGTGTATAAGCCAAGGATATCATGGGCAATATTTCTTCATGATGACGAGTTTTTCATTTATTGGTCCATAGTTATAATCTTTGTGAGCTATTACTATTTTACCAATTTGGTCCCTCTCTTGGGCCAGGGAAGGAGCAATGATATGGATTCCTAAACAAAATATTATCATAAATCTTATAAAAAAAAGTATTACATTAAAATTTTGGAGTGCAAATACAATCAATACTCCCAAAAGAAGAAAAATGAATTATAGAATCAAATAATATGAGCTGCAGGCCTGCCTGCAAACAAGTGACCTTGCAGAAAATGGCACGGACTCACTTGGTAATTGAAGAATAGTATCAGATTCTCACAAGGGAGAAAGTCTTGTTCCAATGGGGAAATAAGCCACAGGAATTGGAGGGCTTTTCTTAGACCGATTCTTGTTTAATTTGCTTCCAGTATCGGCTTCGCCTTTGCTTGATTTGCTCTGTGTGTTGTCCTCTCCCTCGCATGCAACCCTGCTTGGATCAGAAAAGCAACCAAAGAAGCTAGATAACAAAGCCATTGATGTATATGTAAAGCAAATCAGCAATCTGCAATCTCTCAAAAGTTGTGAAGATTATTGAGTACTTAAGCAAGCTACACTGGCAATGGTGTTTTGCTTTTGCGCATAATCTCTTGCTCATCCCCTTATATATACATATTCTGGGACTGTTGTTGCCAAGAAGAGAAGGGAAAAGGATGGAAGAATCTATAGAATTTCTCTAGCAGTTCGTGGAAAATACCTAAGGTGGGCTGATTCTGGACAATTATCAGTAGCATATAATGGATGATGGACCTATTCTTAACATTGACATATCATATTATTGGGTTCCTTCGAAAGAAGAAAAGGTCTTACCATTCGACATCATACATGTTGTGGTGGCAAGAATTTGAATGCCTTGAATATTCAAACAAAGACCAGAATATTGAACCTTGTCAAACAAGTTATGTGGAACTTGCCTCGTGATGACACACATAGACTTCATATGGAAGTTGTGAACAAAGACTTTGACCCTTTAGAAGAATCTGCTGCTCTCTTCAAATATACTCGAAAAAGAAGAAGCAAAAAAGCAGTAGCAATGTTGTTTCTTGTGTCTCAATCGGTGACCAAATTTCTTCGGCAGCCACGCTTGACCGTTTGCAAAATGAAAACCCATCTTGCCCCCTTTGGACTAGGATGACTGATTCGGGGCAAATAAAAAATGTGTTATAATAATAAATTGTCATCAATATTATAACTAGATTACCCAGCAAATGCAAGAGAAACAAGACAGGCCGATGAACAATTAAACAAGAATATGTTATACATCTTAAGTTATATTTTAAATTATATCTCAAATAATAATATATCAAATAATTACATATAATAAGTAATTTTAAATTTTACATTATTTCATCACTCAATAATTGTTATACAATTTAACATGCATAACATTAATCATTAAATAAAGAACAATATTATATTCAGAATTCTTGCATATGCAAACATTTGCATGTTTTAAAAATGCAGATTAATTCAGTTCTTTAATATAATTTAAAACAATGTCATTTTGAAACAAAACTAACTAACCAAATAAACTAAATATGCTGGTGCTCTCATTTTAAAAGCTTGAGAATGCGAGTGCTTAAAAACATGTCACTATATGTATATATACATTTTAAAAATGTGAGTGTATATATATATATATATATAATTTAACTAGTTACATAAAATAAAATTTTTATACACGTATCAAAATTTTGTAATATAATTAAATTATTAATTAATTAAACAATATAATAAGGCAGTATTATCACTGTACAATGAACTAGCTCACTAAATTTTACTATATATAATACGACAGGATATATATGCTTTTTTTACTATTTAAATTTTGACCTCAATGAATGGATTTGGTAAAAGTCTAATAAGAGGAGAAAGACAAGAGCAAAGGCATTGAACGGAATGGAAGGGAGTGAAATCCGTTAAGGTTTGGTCCGGGGTGGGGCGGACACCTCCCTCTCTCTCAGTTCTCGCTTGGATCCGACAAAAGGAAAGCCTGGACTACACTTTTCTTTTTCCTATGTCCCCACCAATCGTTCCTAACACAATCAACTCCGGAATTAGAAAAAAGAAATACTTTATTCCCTTTGAATATCTAATAACCAAATGAAATTCTTTTCTTGCCCCCCCCCCCCCCCCCCCCCCCCCCCCCCCCAGTAATTAAACGATGGCCACTTGCCCGCTGCCAAATGATTGTCTCCTTATTTTAAAATTTTGGTCAACAACAGAGTCTTACCATAAAAATCCAGTCCCGTTATACATGGAACAATATCCATGAAGAATGGGGGGCAGAAGATCTCACCTTATTTGCCTCAGTGTCTCCTCATTATCTCTCCGTAAACTTTTTATTTACAAATTACAGAAAAATGGGAAGCTAAGCTTAGTAGCCTAGCTAGCTTGATGATAATTTAATGGATCCCCAAATTGTTTGATAAAAAATAAGATAACTAAAATAAAATTGGATCCCGAAATTGCGAAAACATGTTAAAGCTTGCGTTGAAGGATTTTTTTGAAAATGGGTAAAAAAATTAAATAAATAATAAAAATGATCTTACCACGATTACTATGCCAATAACTTTATCCAATACGACTCAATCCATGATTAGGCAGTGGGGCCAACGTGATGTCCGTGATATTACCACGCAGAAACTGCATCAAACGGCTTAAATCTAACCAAACATTAGCGAAAGAAAAATTCAAAAGGGAGGAACAAAGACGAAAGAATCGAAAGATAAAAAGAGAACAAGAAAGAAACAGGACTCTGTGACCGGAATGGAAAGAAAACAGAGAGAGAGAGAGAGTGAATGAAAAATATCAACGGACTCCCTCCCTGTCCCTGCTCTGGCTCAAAGAAGAAGAATCAATCACCGAAAGCCGTGCCAAGAAAGATTGCGTGCATCTTCTCTCTCCTGCCTTATCTCGTTTTGAGAAAATACCAAACTACCCCTCCCTTTCCCATAAACATTCCCCTACCAATTCACCATCCCCACTCTCGGCTTCAGTCAAAAAAAAAAAACGCATCACTCTTTTGAGTAGTGTTTCCTCTCTATTTTCGCTTTGCTTTAATTTTTGATTTTACGAAACCAAAATAATAACAAAATGGCCAAGTCCTCAACGCCAACGGGCCCTTCTACGACGCCGTTTCCGGCACCGATTAAACCCGAAGATTACTCCCACAGCCCCGTCCACTACGCTGTCGTTTTGGGCGACCACACCACTTTGACTCGAATCATCTCCACTCTACCCAGACTATCCGATCCCGCCAAAATCCACACCGAGCTCGACTCCCTGAGTCAGGAGCGAGTCGCCGATCAAATCGCCTCCATTCTCGACCGCCGAGACGTCCCCTCCCGAGAAACTCCCCTCCACCTCTCCGTCCGCCTCAACGACGCCTTCGCAGCGCGGTCCCTCTCCGCCGCCGGCGCTGACGTGTCGCTCCAGAATGCGGCTGGGTGGAATCCGCTTCAGGAGGCGGTTTGTAGGCGGAATTCCGACATTGCTCTGATTCTACTCAAGCTACACCACCGCTCCGCCTGGGCTAAGTGGCGCCGCCGCCTGCCACGTGTCATCTCGGTCCTGCGCAGAATGCGTGACTTCTACATGGAAATCTCTTTCCATTTCGAGAGCTCCGTCATTCCGTTCGTCGGGAAGATCGCTCCCTCTGACACCTACAAGATCTGGAAGCGCGATGGCAATTTGCGCGCCGACACGTCGTTGTCCGGCTTCGACGGCTTGAAAATCCAGCGGGCCGACCAAAGCTTTCTCTTCCTCGGCGACGGCGACCAAACGCACGACGTTCCCTCCGGTTCGCTGCTGGTACTCAACCACGACGAGCGCAAAATCTTCGACGCATTCGAAAACGCCGGAGCGCCGATGTCTGAGGCCGACATTGCCGGATTCTGCGCGCAAACCAGCGTTTACCGGCCGGGAATGGACGTCACCAAGGCCGAACTCGTCGGACGAACCAATTGGAGGCGGCAAGAGAAGACCGAATCCGTCGGTGAATGGAAAGCTAGGGTTTATGAACTACATAATGTTGTTTTCAGTTTTCGCTCGCGAAAAGTTGTTAACGAAAACGACGTCGCCGGCAGCGAGCAGGTTTTGCCGTTAGAACTTGACGAGGACGACGACGGATTCTTAGTCGCCGAAAATCCGAGTTTCGGATTCAACGTTAACAACACCGATCGGCGAAGGCACAGTAGTTTCGTGAGAGAGGATAGAGATGTGATAACGGTGGGGAGAAAAAGCGTCGATATAATTCCGTCGGCTGCGGCGATGGGGAGAAAAAGCGTTGATCTGATTCCTTCGTCGATGTCTATGCCAAGGATGTCGACGGCGGCACTTGCAATGGCGCCTCCGCCGACGAAGGAGAAAGAGTTCGTGAAGAGTTTACGTCCGTCAGTTTGGTTGACGGAGCAGTTTCCGTTGAAGACGGAGGAGTTGCTCCCGTTACTTGATATTTTGGCGAATAAAGTGAAGGCCGTTAGAAGGTTGCGGGAATTGTTAACAACCAAATTCCCGCCGGGGACATTTCCGGTCAAGGTAAGGGGGGTAAATTCGGAAATTGAAAAAAATGTTTTGAATTAGTGGGGTCCAGTCTGAGTTTTGGCTTTGCTTTTATTGTTTCTTTTGATGAGCTCAGCTCCTCTCCTGTGATTAGAGGAGAAGCTTTTGTTTGTGTGGGGTTTTTAGTCTAGAGTAGTTTTATGATGTGACGTGGAAGGCTGTGATGGTCTCTTTTGAGAGATGCGGGACCCAGATGATCCGAGATTCTTTTTGTATGAGATGGGTCCCTGATTCTGCCACGTCAGCTAGTCTTCGTCAAAGGTTGACGTAGCAAAATCAGGGATTTGACAAAATATATTGGCAATTATGTGGTAGTTGATTTGTTGGGGTACAAGTATGACCAAATGTTGATCGTCTGATTTTATGTGTTTTTTTTTTTTGTGGGGGGTCCAGGTGGCAATTCCAGTGGTCCCTACAGTAAGAGTGGTGGTGACGTTCACAAAATTCGTTGAGCTACAATCAACGGAGCAGTTCTTCACTCCGGTCTCAAGTCCTAGACACTTTGTAAACAAAGGCTCATCAGATGATGATACAAAATCAGACACCCATTACTCATCATTCCTATCATCTTCGTCGTCATCAACGTCGGTGATGGGGTCGACGTGGCTGAGGCGAAACAGCAGCCAATCAGCAAGCAAGCAGCAGCAACAACGGAATTCATCATCATCATCAGTAGGGCAACAACAATGGGACTCGGATCCATTTGTTATACCACTTGGGTATTCATGGTCAAGTATTGATGATAAGTCAAGTAAAATGAAAAAGTCCAAGTCTACTAGGAAATCGAAGTAGTAGTTAAGCAAATGTGTTGTTTATAGGCACAAGATTTGTTTGCTAAATTGGCTCATTGCTTTGTTGGTTTTTGCAAACACAACGTAGATATTTTTTCACCAAACTTGGTTTTTTTGTTTTTTTTTTGGGTTATTGGTCGTATGGGTTGATAGAGATTTGGGCAACATTTTCAAGACAAAAGACGAATTGAACCCCTCTATTGACTAATTGGCTCCAAATACGTTGCTTTTTTGCTTAATGTTTAGTTCTTGACTTTTGGGGTGATTAGGTTTAGGTCCTGTGATGATGCAGTGCTTGTTACAGAAAGAGGCTATAACCAACATTATTATTAAGAATGAATGAAAATGATGGCACGTTGGGCAGGCGCCGAAGTAGAAAAAGGCTGGTATTTGCATGAAAGTTGAAGAGATTCCTGTTTGCGAGTCAAGAATTTGATGTAAGATAAAGCAATCAGTCATTTCAAAAGGAGACTTGGAATACAAAGTGTATATTAAGTTATGGGTCACCCTTTGTCGAAGCTCAGGAATATCTGCTTCGAAATTTTGCAATTTGGAAAAGTTTAATCGGCTGAGAATTTTGGGAATACTTCACAAACAAAAAAAGCGTACGGTTGTAAAACCTTTTGAGTTAGAGGTAGCAAAATGGGTTGGTGAATTGGGTTTATTGTTGACTCACTTTTCTTTTACCTAATTTAAATACGACTCGTTTAATAAAAAGGTTATCAAATACAATCTATTTATTAAACGAATTATAATTGGGTTAGCCGGTCAAGTAACCCATAACTCATTAATAGCCTATTAAACTCTTTAACACTTTTTGATCCATTAATTTGTAACTCTTTCACTCAAAATTAATTAAAATATTAACTCATTTCTGCTATATTTTTATATATTTAAAAAAAAGTCTAAAATTTACTTATTAAATTGTTCTTAATATTTTAAAAAATATTAAATTCATCTTTTATATTAAATGGATGGTAAACAGATTTGTTCCATTGACCTACTAACCCACCTTAAAATTACCCATTTATTAAATGAGTTCAAAAATCTGTCACCTTAACTGACATTTTCCTGTGTAAGTTCACAATTGAAATGAAAAATTGCCACCTTCACCTTGAGTGTCCAAAACAACCACATAACAAGAGGATTCTTCTTGTGCTTTTATGACAAACACAACCTAATTCAATATAATGATTGAAAGATTGATTTGCATCACTATCTAATCATTAGCTTGATTACAATACGAAATATAAAATTGTGGTCAGTAATGGCCATCATTGTGCATAAAAAGAAGCATAAGCTGTAACCTAACATGTGAGGCAGTCTAAAGATACTACTACTCCTACACAAAAAAAGATTATTTAGATTAGATTCTCATTAGTTTGCCTCTTTACCACCTTTTCTTTTGCATTCTTTGCTTTTGTTGTTGTAGCAACTCAAGACATCCAAATTCATATATTTCACCTTTCCAACTATGTGTGTATCTAACAAGTGGAGCAGAAGGTCTTAAGGGTCTACTTTAAAGAGCACCCAAATTTAGCAAAAACATAGATAAAAGGGTATGTTTATTTGTATTATTTTGTAACAAAGATTCTGTGGAGAGTGAGCTGGATAAGTCATGGTACTAATTTATTTATTTTAATTTGCTTGAATGTTAGTTTGTTATGGACAGAGACAGGGTAGTGTTTATGCTTTTTTTTTTTTCTAATCTCATCTATAAGCTGTTGTAATTAAGTAAAACAAAAAAAGAATTGATAAAATCTAAGGCTGGGTATATGATTTTAAATAATTTATTAAAGAAATGGGAGATACCCAACAATGTTTGCTTCAGAAGAGGGAAACAAGTGAGTTGGCAATTCCTTTAAAAAAAGTGTGAAATAGGGAGTTAAAGACAATCATCAAGAAGTTGGCATTGTTCTTTATTTAAAAGCACTTATTCTAAGTCCTATAAGAACTCAGCATTGTTGAGTTCATCAAACTCCTGGATCAAAGTATCACAAGGTAAGTTACTCTCCTTCTCAGTTCTCCCTCTCTCTATCTCTATCTCTAAATGGGTTCTTGATGTGGTTTCAAATCTTATGCGTTTTCAGTTGTTGAGGGATCTAAAAGCTTTCTAATTTGTTTTCTGATCTTTTTTCATAGCCATCAAGGGTATAATTTATGCTTCGATTGCATATACTCTGATTTGATCAGCAAACTTTCCATCTTCCTTATGTTAAAACTAAGGTCGATTTAATTTCTTAACTTGGTATAAGCACAGTATATCTAACCAAGAGTTTGGTACTTCCTGCATGCCTAATTGCCGTATACGTGTGTGTGTGTGTACGAGTTGTTTGATTTGCTGCAAATATGAAGGAAAATATGTAGAAACTTGGATCTTGCTATATATTAGGTTGTTTGCAGTCACACTGCTAAGATTTCAGTATCTTCTTTCTTATGGGCAAATTGCTTTCGAAAAGAGAAGCCATCGCAACCAAAAGATTATACATTAATTGATGCCATGAACACAACCATGGTTTTGGCATCTAAAATTCTAATCCCATATTCACTTCACTGATCTCTGATATCAGCTCATGAAACTTGTTTTGCTAGAGGTAGGAGGCACTAATCTATGGCTACTGAAGCATCAAGTTGGGCAGATCAATGGGGAGCAGAAGGAATTGGTGCCATGGAAGACGGGGGAAAGACTAAAGCTAGCAATGAAAGCAATAACAAGAAAACCAATGCAAAAGGATTCAACAAAGCAAAGCTTGCATTTTCTAATGGCATCAAATGGTTCAAGCTTCGATGCCAGAGAAAAAGCTCTTCTAAATGAATTATGAATGTAACCAGGATAATCTATCTTTTTGTATGCAGGAACAATATTTTGAGAAAATTTGTTTTCATTTTGCATGACTAATGTATTTTAGTAATGGTTGTACTAATCAAGTATAGAGATTTAGTGCCCTGATATTAAATGCCTCCCACCACACAATAGCTAAACAGAGAAGAGAAAATAAACTACAAATCATGATCACAGAAAGATGACTGGAAAATTGTAGAAATAGTAAATTATTAAAGTATTTTCTTCCATTCAGTTTCAAACTGCAAAGAGACAAGATAAATGAAAAGTACTCCTAATTGACATTAAAGGGATGAGCTGAGAATGTACAACTTTCAACTTATATAATGCATGGCTAGTTGCCGTCGCTCTTTAACATGACCAACCAAAGGTATTCTCTCCACTGTAAGTCATGTAAAGAAAACCATCTTCATCCTTGTTTTCCTCATAAATCGCAGACATCAAGGCACCTGTAACAACAGAAGGCACATTACAAACACGAACTATAATGCTATGAAAACATTTACACTTTAAAGTAAATGATTGCCACTCACCAGTTGGAGGTAAAGTGTTCTTGACGAAAATAAATATAGCCTTTTCTGCACTGAGCTTAATCCTTTTACGAACAACATAAACAAACTGCCCGACAGACAAATCAGCTGGGACAAGATACCTGCTTTCATGACAACAATGTGTGTCATGACCAAGTGATAAAAAACTCCCAAGACAATTTAAGAATAATAAGTTGAAATTGACCCACATTCATGCTCAGGACAAATCATTCAAGCAATTCATGTAAAAACCCCCAAATATTTCTACAAACAACATACTTTTAAATTGGAACTCCCCTACATAATGAAAAGATACAAGGGAGGAAGTAATCAATTCCATAGAAATGTTTTTACTAATACAACAAAGCAGCAATGCAATTTTTTTCCCAAAAACACAACAACAGTATTTCATTAAGTATACCAAATTATGGATTGAAAATATAAGATTAGAAAGAAAACGTATGGAAGCAACTAACTTTTTCTTATCAATGTCTGGAACATCACTCTTTTCAGCCTTCTCCACAATCACCTACATAGCAAGCGCACTTAATTAGACATAAATACATCAAGTAATAGCACAGAAGGCATACAGAATGGCTAACAGAATTTCTTACAGGAATCCTATCAGGATAGTTCTCTCTTATACGAGAAGATTCAGCCAGCCTCCTCTCTTAGACGTATTACAAACAAATAAGAAACAGTAAATGAGTAAATAAATTAACATTGCAATTCAGCTACAAACACATATCATAAACAACAATTTGGACACCATAGCCAAATTGGAGAACAAACTGATAACAACAGTCAGATAAAGATTTCACAAGCTCAACCAAAATATGCCACTGGGTAAAAAGTTAAAAAAAGAAGAAGTTAATTTTCAATATAAAGATTGAATTTTCAACGAACAAAACGAACCCAAGGGATGCTCGAGCTTGAATGCACTTTTGGCCATGGCGAAACTAATGCTGCTATTATTCTCTGCAAATTTGAAACATCGAAACATCACAAAACAAAACCCCCCAATCTTTCCCTTCAGTTTAAAAAAAATTAAGAGGAAAATAAAATAAAATACGAAGCGTTTAAGAGAACAACAAACATACTCAAACACGACACGACGGCGAGAAGTGAATCCGGAGGAATAACTGGGCGGGTTGCTAGGGTTTCAAAGGAATTCGATTGAATTGATTGCGGAGGGTGATGGTGATGGTGCGAATAATATATATTTATGAATTTGTATTTTTAGGGTTTTTGTTTATTAAAGAAGAGCAAAACCAAATCTTGTAAGGGTTTCTTTTCTTATTTTTGTTTTTGTTTCCAACACGATTTCTCCGCTGGATTGCCCTCCGTTACAAGGAATCTCAATCCCTTCTTCCTCATCCTGCCTCGTGTCCACAGCCAATACGACAGCGTTTCAAATCATTTGACGGCTCCAAGATTAATTGGGCTGGGCTGGTCTGGTCTTTATTTAATTGTAATATATCAAAATACAATATTTTTTAAAAGTAATTAATTTTTTTTTTAAAAAAATATTTAATTTCTCATATTCTAAACTCTCGTGTGAAAAGTTAATAAGTTTTACGTTTATTTTACAGTAACTTATTAATTAATTAATTTTTGCTTGTAACAAGGGTTCTAATTTGATATAAACTCCACCTCATGTCTAAACCAAATAACATTTTACTTATTAAAGAATTCTAATTATTGTAGGAAAATGATTTTTTTTTTTGGGATTAACAAGGAAGATCAAAATTTTGACTAACATTGAATAGAAAATAACAAAATTTTCAATGGATGAATATCCACGGTATGATATATAATCTGTTATATGTTTATTCTAATGGCGAGTCTGGTCCACCTGAGAAGACAAGGAGAGAGACAGAGCAAAAGAAGAAGAAAGGGCAAAAGGACCGCTGAGATGAGAGGTACTAGCAGCGGCCCATTATTTAGGTAAACTCCATTAAAGAGCATCTGCTGTACACTACTAACTGATCATCTTTCTTACTCTAAGTCTAATATTTCACACAAATCTATCTCTCTGTCTTCTTTCTTTCTTCATTTTTTTGTTCTTCAATTCTCTTTCTCTCTAGAAGTCTTTTAATTGATTGCCGGGTCACAGACTTGGGAACATATGGGTCAGTGTTGTTCAACTTCATCATCATCATCATCGACACAAGATGGCCACGGTGATATTGATGAGGGACCTTCAACAACTTCTTCATCAAGCATAAAGAAGAGATGTTTATCCATGGCTAAGGAACAGAGGTCTAGGTTTTACATATTAAGAAGGTGCATTATTTTGTTATTGTGTTGGCATAAATACGATAAATGTAATTAATTGATATCATCAGCTTCTCTGCATTAATTCTCAGTAGTAGTGTCCCTGCAGCCCCTGCCTGATTCCTGTAATAACTGCAGACATGCCTCAGCTCACCCCTCGATTATTACCAAGAATCAATATATATATATATATATATATATATGTAAATATTGCTCCATTTTCATCCATGGATCATGACCAAATGATTATAAGGTTCGCTCACTTTAGTTATCTACTTCTTTAATGAAGAGGTTCAGGTTCTGTCAAGTCATTTAAGGGTTTGAAGTGGCTACTGCATATGCCTAAAGCACTAGTTGTAGTATGAAAGTAGGTGGCTGTGTTAATTGTAGAGCAAGAGTCTGTTTGATATAAAGATGTTGTGGCTTTGAAGTTACTTCCGCCGTGAGATGGGAGTAGAAGATAAATGTTTAATAAACATTTATATGTGGAGAAAATATGTGTTTATTAAATACTTTAATTGTTGTGGCTATGAAACCATTTTTAAAGAATTAGATATAGAATATAAGAAAGTGAGTGAATGATAAGCACTTCAATATGGAGGAAAAATATGTTTACTAAACAATTTAATTGTTATGTGCATAATAAAACACTTCCATACCAAATAAACACTAAAACACTTTTAACTATAATGTTTTCAAAGTTATGCAGAAGCATATCCTAAAGTTTTAGAATTAGGTTTATGTTAAGTTTAGGGTTTTGTATAGGAAGAAGAGACAAACCAGGACTAGGGTTTGGTAGAAGAATTGGAAAGGATGATGTAAAGCAGAGATTTCACGTGAAAGAAGTCATTAAAAGAGTGGTGGTTTTGTTTTGGCTGTAAACTAAAAGGAGAGAAGGGAAGATACAAACAACATGGAGAGAGTGACATATCGTTGCATGGGTAGAAATATGTTCCTTTTGGTAGGACTTAGTGATAAAAAAAAAAAAGAAGCATTTGGTTTGTTCTTATTCAACTTTTACAAACAGCACAAATGTATACAAATTTAGTTGAATACCAGTTATATACTTTCTTTAAAGTTAACTTCGCCCATTTAATTAGTGTTCTTATTGTATTTATGTCAATGTAAAATCAAAATTACAGGCTACCATATGAAACACAAAAGTATTGAAAACAGAAAACTTTTTGCATTTGCTTTGAATGTTCTTATACTTAGCTAGCTAGTGGTTTGGCAATAAGCTCATATATGAATCAAAATTGTATAAGAAACCAGTTTGTTGAAGCAAAAATTGAATGGATTAATTACAGATTCCCCTTGGTCAAATGAGCAGTACTGAAATTAAATTCAAATGACCAAAGGGTTGAGTTATATAACAACTCTCTACATTTCATTCCAAATCTTGAGGGGTTTGTTTCATTTCAATTTTCATCATTTTGGTTGGTTTGGACTCTACAGGCACGGCTTTTAATTAGGGGACATGCCTGCCTGAAGCATGAAATCTTTTTGTAGAACATGGGTGGGTATCTGACAGTAACAAGAAACCAATGAGAGTGTTGCATCTAACGCTATGGGGGAAATACTACTTATTGGTGAGGCCACTCTTGTACCCCATGATTAATGCTATTAGGGTCCCATATATTCTTTCTTCTTTATTTACTTTGTTTTTTTTTTTTTGGCTGCCCAAATTTCTTGCCCTCTCCTTCGCTTTCGTGTTTGCCAGAAAATGCTGATATGTCTCGGTCCATTTTCTGAACTTTGGTCATCTCTATAATGCACCTGCAACATGTTCATAAGGGTATTTGTAGCGGATGATTCACATTTTATGAGCGAGTCTTGGGGGTAGTGCTTTTTAAGTGTCTATTTGGTATAAAGGAATGGAGTTGTGATTTTGAAGTTATTGCGCTCTCAAGTGGAAGCTCTTTTAATTTTTTTTTTATAAAATATATAATTTATATAGTAATTAATGATAAATTATTATTATTATTATTATTATTATTATTATTATTACATATAGCTATAATATTTTTAAATTAGTTATTAAATTTAGGCTTAATGTATGAGTTACAATATTTATAAATTATTGTGATCATTTGTTTATAACTTAGACATTAGAGGGTTTTTGTCAACATTTTCTTTGACTAAATTATAATTGATTATTATTTTATAGTACACAACTTTATGGATTTATTTAAAGAATAATAATGACTTATCCGTGTGTTAAATGTCATTTAAGAATAATAATGACTTATTCATGTGTTAAACGTCATTTTTTTATAAATATAAATTTAACTCGTGAGTTTAAAATTATTCAAATTTTTAAATCAATCATTTAGAATTATCTATGAGAACTAATTTTATAAATATAAATTTAACTTGTGAGCTTAAAATCATTCAAATTTTTAAATCAATCGTTTAGGATTATCTGTGAGAACCAATATGAAAGGCCATGGATATTGATAGCCTAATCCTTGTTCCTGCTAGGCTGGATCAACTGAATTTACTAAAATCAAATCAGCTAAGTTCATCTGTGCATAGTAATTTTTAGTTCTCGCTAAAAACTATTAAGAAAGCTAAAAAAACGATAATTTGTTTAAACAAACCATGACAACGTCACCCAAGATTGGATTGTAGTTTGGTCTCCGACCATAGAAGTGATTCTATGTTGTCCCCTCTTTTGCATTTTCTTGCTTTACTTTTGTCATGAAGATGCAGGGGGGCACAGGAACCTAAGAAACTCGGGGAGAAGAGGAACTAAGTTAGGTGTCCTGGTCATCGCCACTGCGTTGAATGTAATAATCCTTGCTATCGCGGGATGATTTGTAGTTTCACACCAGATGAAACCCATCAAAGCCATCACTCCTAGCCCCCAACAGTTATCACCGCTGGCGTAACCACCATTGACGCCTCCAGCTTCTCGGTCTGCCACTGCTCTGATCATATTTTAAAACTTGTCAAAGCTCTAGTAGCGGTAGTGGTCATCGAACAAAAGAAGTTGACCAGAACAGTGGCAGCAGCTACAGAACAGATGCGACCACAGCAAACGACAACGACAATCTCCTCCACAAACCATCACTAGCCGACTGTTTAACTCTACCAGAAGCAGCGATGTTGTTTCATTCAAACCGAGGGCAGCCCCTTTTTCACTAGCTGTCACGTCTCTGATCGCTCCTTCAAACTCTTGTCCCCATCCCTCGCCTCTAGGCGCCACCGCTACTCCAATTTGTCGCTGCTACGTTTCTCAAATAAAAAGAAGAGGAAAATAACAATGGCAGTACTAGCACTAGCAAAATTGTGGAGGGGATG
Organism: Ailanthus altissimus; assembly: GCA_946807835.1. NCBI lineage: Eukaryota > Viridiplantae > Streptophyta > Magnoliopsida > Sapindales > Simaroubaceae > Ailanthus > Ailanthus altissimus. Next base: position 29,320,468 of record OX327690.1, on the reverse strand, counting down.
GTGGGGTTGAGTTTTGAGTAGATAAGTGATGACGTAGAGGATTTGAGCACGAGAAAGTGGATTTTCACCGAGCATGCATGTCGTTACCGTGGGGGCTCAAACTTAGCGTATGTCAAGTGCCATGTCGTAAGCGGGTCTACAAATGAAGAGGCAACACCTCTGGCTCGCACTTAGTCAATCATTTGGTTCGGGCTAAACGCAAAAAATTCTTTCATAAAAACATCCTATGGGAGAGATTATCCTCGAGTGCCACAATTGCAGATGCCGAAATCTTCCTCGGCTTTACATTAGTCAAGACAAGGTTGTTTCTTATGGATCCAAGGATAAGAGACATACTAGAGTAACAAGTAAAAGCTTGTTTAGGGCGGACTTGGCGGCATCATTGGATTGCTTCTAGTTGTCTCTGCCTTTACCTGAACAAAAGAGCTTAGGTATGAAAGAAAAAGTGATTAGATTTGGGACATATGGAGCTGGACAGAACTGACTATAGAGATGAAGTTTGTAGGCCTTGTCAAATGGTATTGTAATGGTCGGACTTTTGCAATTGACTGCGGTTTGAAGTTGCTGGTCAGGCTATATCATATCTACAAGGATCAAGGACCGAGTACTGAGGACCAAGGTCGAGCACTTAAGTCTTCCTAAGGCCAACTACGTTAGGCCTCCTTGAGGCTAAACACGTAAATTCTCTTTGAGACTGATCATATAAGTCCTTTTTGTTCACTATTATTTATTATCTACATTTTTTTTTTATTATATAGTCTAGACCTCTACTCAACCTAATGAGCAAAATGACTTAAGGTGATAGCCTATAAGTCCTAAGTTTGCCAATAACCAGAAAGGCGAGTGGGTAATGGTAGCAAAACTAGCCCTCTTTACAAATACCAAGAATCCTGAATTTGCCCAAGACGACCAAAAAGGTAAGCGGGTAATGATAACAAAACCAGCTCCTTTTAACAAACGCCAAGAATCTCGAGTTCGTCTAAGGCTAGAAAGGCAAGCAGGTTAAGATAATAAAGTCACCCTCATAAACAAGAGTCAAGGCTATAATTATCCTCCCAAATGGCTCATGAGAATCTCCTGAGACATGAATAACTTACGACAGTAAACTTATGAGTTAAATGACTCGAAGCAATAGAATATTTAAAGTCCCCCAGGGATTAAATGGTTCGAGGTAATAACCCATAAAAAGCCACCCCATAATCTTCGAAAAATATCAAGATATGCTAATTAACGACTCGATTTTAAACAACTTAGCTCTAAGCTAGCTTTAAAAGCCAAAGGGTCGAGACCTGGTAACCTTTAAGATCGATAACCATACAATGTCTCAATACAAGGTTCGGAGCAACCAAGAAGATATGTCAAACATCAAATATAAGGTGTAAAGTGACCAAAAAGAAGCATGCAAAAATACCTAAAAATATGAAAACAACACGCTCATAATGAAAAACTTTCATTTTCACAAAAATAAATATTTACAATATGGGCTTTTAAGCCTGAAGGTAATAATTGGATGAGTGACAATATAAAACTCTAAGAACTCTATTAAATCAATATTAAAAATCAATACAATCCAAATTTTTAAAGACACCTCAATGATAATAATTTAAAGAGAAAACCTAAAACTAAGAATTATAAATAAGATTTTTAATATTGATAAATCGATACTGAAAATTAAAAGACTCTATTTTCTCTTAAATTTTTTTATTAAAGCCCAATTCACAAGAAATGCAAAGCAATTAAAAGAGTTTTTGGGATAAATAGCACCTCAATACGTTCAAAATAAATATAATCTTGAGCCCAAATTAATAAAGTAATAATATTCTTATAATTTAAAGATGAGCCAAAATTAGGAAAAAAGATATGTGACTTATTTTAGTAGATATATATAAGCAAGAGGCTTTACGAGAAAGGGAGTCAGTCTTTGATCTCATTTTCTTATATTGTTTTGTTGACTTGGGCAGTTTCGCCAACACCCTCCACCGATCAAAATATAACTGATTTATATTTTGCAGTACACAATTACATTGATCTATGCCAAAAAATTATAACGGCTTATCTACGTGTTAAATGTTGTTTCTCTTGAAATACAAATTCAATCGTGGGTTTAAGATGTCACAAATTTTTGGGTTAATAATTTCCACTGTAGCAATGACGAATTATTGACAAATTGACAATTGACAAACTTTTGTTACAAAACCATCTTCTATGGGAATGACACATCGGTTTCATATACTGTGGCTTTAAAACAAAACTAATTAGTTCCATCTTCTTTAAAGTTAATAATTTGATTAGTTTGTTTCGTAGAATCTCATCAACTAGCCATAGACCTAAAATTAAGCGCACCAACCGAGGACTTTCTTTAATCTTTCTTCTTTTTATTTATATATATGATTTTTTTCCTTATCTATAAATAATATGCCTTTTTTGAAATTCAAATGCAGGTGGTGGCACCACACACACACCAACATGCCCTCTCTTCAACATCTCATAGTCATAAATACAAATTGAAAGCTCAAGGGACTGAAGCTTTCTTTTCCATTGTTGTCTACGACTTTAAATTTATTATGTCCACCATCTTTTTGTTGTTGGGTTGTTGGCAAATTCAATGCCTAGCATCTTCCATCCCACAGGCCCCTCCACCCCCTTCATCTGCCATTAAAACTATTAGAATCTCACTGCACACAACTTCTTCATTGCAAGACAACACATTACTATCTGCCCTCCTACAAGTTCAAGTTCTTATTATGTCTTTTGCGTTCATCTTTTAGCCACTTTTAAGGTATTGGGTGGGGGTTGACGAGTACGAGATATTGGTGCGGTTCAATCTGAGAGCGGTGCTCGCTAGTCTTAGAACGCTGTTATTCGATTGAGCCGTGCCAATATCACGTACACACAATTTCGGGTTTTGAAAGGTAAACATTTTATTCGTTCCTTAACTTGTTTCATTATATGTTGCATGAACTTTTCTGATTTGAAAGAACAGATTGTGGCAGCTACCTACCATATAAAAAAAATCCCTGTTTGGTGATGATCTTCTTTCCATGTGATGATTATGTTTTATAACCTTTTAACTCCTGTTTTGGGTACATTTTGGCCGCATCGACTTCATGGGTAAGATTAAGAATTTTTTTTTAATAGCATGTGAACGACAATGTTGAGTTCTTTTCTTTTCCCTGCAGGCTCTTGATTTGATGATCAGTTGCATCTTGCTGCGCAGGCATATGGTGTGGTGAATCACTTCAATGTGTTTTCGCATCACAATTGTTGCAGCATTTTTGTTTTCTGTGTCATATGCTGCCATGTTTTATTATGAGGCTTGGCTTCTGTTTTCATGCAGCAAGGCAAAGCTGCAATAAAAAAAAAGTTGCAAAATTTATTGGAATGGTGCTGTTCGTTGGATTTCCAATTTTCCTTTTTGTCCAAACCCAAAGTTTTGATGTGGGATTATTGTAGTAGGTGAGGATTTGAGTTATGAAATTAAAAAAATTGATTTTTTTGTTGTTGTATAAATCAGTTTCTTCTACGTAAAGGTAAACCACTTTTTTTTTTTCCTTTGACAAAGTGGTATTGGTAGGTGACAAAGACAAGAGTTTATCTCATTATCTATTATTAAAGCACTTCCAAACAGACATAAACAAAACACTTTCCACTAAATATGTGTATAATAATAAAAATTATTATTATTATCCTAAACTAATGATGTATTTTAAACATTCTGATGATCATCAGTCCAATAAAGCTTTCTTTCCAAATTCTTAACAATGTGCAAAAATTGATTTGTCACAAATGGATATATTAAACAATCATTATTAATTGATGGGTTAATTAAGCTCTATATGAGTCCAAAGATTTCTTTGTTTGAACCACGCAATTGTGGGATTGCTTGAAGAATAAACAACTAACCAATTTATGAAAGTTAGCAAAGGGCCTCAATCAATCAACTGTGCAATAGAATCTCTCCTAATGTCCCCTCTAACACCCTTTTTTTGCAAAAAGCAGAATGATTCAAACTACATAATGGCCATGACTTTAGGCTCGAATGTCGGTTAAGACAGCGAAACATGAAGAGTAATTAAGGAAAGTAAAGCTAGTTTAGCCATTCTACAGCAACATCTTTGGTAATAATTAAGTAATAATATTTTCAATATTCAATAACACATCAGACACCCCATATCCACATTTATCCAATCTGAATCATTAGTTTAGAAAGAAAAAAAATGAAAGCTTGAGCATGAGCTAAAGATGTCATCCAAAGTGAATACACCATTGGCAATTACCAAGACAGAGCTAGAGGAGTGCTTAGGGAAGATATTGGAATGGAATCTTGTATTGATCTTATATGTAAGCAATTAGAGGGCATGGAGCTACAAGAGCCTAAAAAATTTACTACTAATTATTGTTCGAGTCATGGCAGAGAACGTATAATAGAGCCCTCAAACCATTTAAAGAATGGGTTGTTAAACTATTCTCATTATTTGCTTAATGCCAGCAGGATTACCTTCCTATGGTAAAATGGAAGATCCCAGAGGCACAGCTGTTTTCCTTTTGGGTACTAGTTTTATGTTATGGTTATTACGCATACTCTGCAGCTGCAAACGCATATGCTGAGGTACAACTATGAATGTGTCTAATTTATCGAAGTAAGCTATTCCTTAGTTGGGAAAAACATCTGGTTATCTCTCAGAAACTCGAACGCCATAAAGCATCCTCACCCTCACCACAGAGCTCATGAACTTCCTTGATCCTGTCGACGGACTTGCAAATGCCACTGCATCTCCAATCGAATGAGGCAACGCAGGTCTTGCCTAGCTGAGCCTTCCACTCACAGTCTGCAGGAACAAATTACATCAACTCTACTAGAACAGCGTAAGCCCCAAGTACTTACCCTCTTTTACTTAATTGGCTCTGGAAGAAAGTGGTTATCTGATGGAACATTACATATTATAGTCCAACTTAAAGCATTACTTCTCTTCAGGAATAGGAAATATCCATTCTTTTAAAACAAGCCACAGAAAACAACTCAACGATGTAAGAACCAAAAAAGAAAAATCTATTCACTAAAAATAGAATTTGGAGAGGTCAGAAGAATTGATTGGCCAATCTAAATGGAATATGGTGATGTGAGTACTTAAAGGAATTTAATAAGGTTGTCATTTAGAAAAACATTGAATATCTGTATATCTTACACTATTTTTAGAAGTAACTGTGTTTTATCTCTCACCCTCTGTTGGCAAAGTTGAAAAAACTTGGTAACAATATCACACATTACAGGTCAAGCAAAGGGCTTATCATGATAGTAAAAAAGCTTATTATTATTGTATAACAATAAATTAAGAATTTACCAGGTGGGGTACCACAACACAATCTTCGATCATCTACATGCTCCACATCTAAACCAATAAACCAAGCTCCCAATGAAACATCTTCATTTGCGTATTTGTGCAGGACATGCCTGAGATGATTAAGAACGCTTAGCATGACAAGAGGTAAATCACCAATACATGTTTTTCTATATAGAAGAACAAAATAATATAGTTGTCATTTCAAAAACCAACTTAACCATTTTCATGTTAGACCAAGCTCTTAAATTTCAATTTTGAACATAAGGAAGTGGAACCAAAACTTCTTGGTTCCAATTTCAAATTCAGAAGCAGGATAGACAAGCTCCCAAGTGTCTAATCAATGTTTTGGCTCATTTAGAGACAATTAGGCTTGAAACTTCCTTCGACAGAAGCACTGGAGACAAGTGGGAACTCACTGGTTTACTGATATGTAAGTAGCCAAATCTTTTGATATGGCATATAGTTGTCCTGTAGCATGACGAAAGTACTTGTTTCCAACCTCACCAAATTTCCAGTACTCTGGTTCATAGTATTTCACTCCCCTGTTACACAGAAAAAGATACTCAAGAAGGCAAAATTTACCCATATTCCAAATGAGCCAAGTAAATAAAGCAAATATTGTAACTATTGCTTACTTTCTGGCAAGGACTGGCCCAGACTTCATGCAACCAATATAAACACGAGGTTTCCTCCGATGTCCAGCTAAGGTTGTTCCAAGTGTTGCTAACAAGAGAAACTTAATGAGATAAGGGAGATGCATGAGATTCATAACAAGCCCAATTGTTACTTAATGAAAGAGTATTTTGCCATATAATTTACCCAAATACCTACATTTCAATTCATCTCCTACTTGTCAACCAAATTTATATCTAAGAACTTCAACTGTTAGCAAATTTCTTTTGCATGTTTCCATATCACTTTTCTTGCAATCTCTAGTGCAAAAAAAAGTGTGACATATGATCTTAATTCGACTACAAATTTGCCGCTGTACACGTAAAGGCAATAAATGTTAGCATAATACTTCAAATAATTCACACATACTGGTTGGGAAAGTTAGCTCTCTTTAATTGCATTGTGAATTAAAATTAAGGTATATTTAAAAGAAGTAATACCATTGAAATTATAGTTACCAAGCAAGGTGAAGGTATTACCTAGATTTACATGAACATCATCATCGACTTTGACATAAAATTCTGCATCCCACATGGCAACTGCGGTAGCAAAGTAAGTCTTTGTCTTGGCTGATAATTCCAAGTAGCCCTCAATATGTTCCTGCATGTATAGTAGCAACAAACAGAGGAGATAATGTATCAGATTTTTATTTTTTATTTTAATTTCTTTTGAAGATTACTAGGAAGGTAAATGTAATCCAATAACAGCATAAAGAAGCAAGAAAGAAAACTCACCAGTCTCAAGAAGTCTCCATGCATCTTTTCCTCTGCTTCAATAGTTTTATCAAGAATACCACCTGACATTGAACTAGTGACAAAATCCCAATTGATTAATGACCAAATTTTAATTTATAGTCTACAGTCAACTAAATTAAAAATACCAATTAAGTGATTCCCTCTATAAATCATTTAAGAAACTTGCAGATTATATGAATAGGATTCTCCTTAGCCAAAAAATATATGTATATGATGAATAAGATTCTAAAAGCAAGGTTTTATTATACTTTTCAGTTCTACCAAAGTATCAACTATTAGAAAACCAACTAGAATGCCAATGCAAGACATTATATGAATATACAACTTATCATTTATCACAATTTGTATAAGGCCAAATTTTAGACACAACCTATAGCCATCATTAGAAGGCCAATACACAACCAACTTTTTAAATTTCTTCAATGCTAAGGCTCAAAGTTCTATTCGTAAACATCAAAGAGAAAAATAAATAACAGATAAGAAAGATTGAAAGAAGTATTTCAAATCTCACCTATGACCTATAACAAAGCGTATGATGATGCCTTTCTCTTCCTCCAGCCTTTTTCTTTTTTCACCTAATAACATTTTTTTTAGAAAACCCCATTGCTCAGAAATTACGAAGAGAATGTGACATAAATACTCATATACTTATAAGGGTCAAAGTAATTTAAACAAGTATACAACAAATTAGTGCACCTTGAGGCATCCAAGTTGCACGAACCGAATCTCTTCGTTGTCGGCTACTAAAAGCTGTATTTATTCCTATAACCATAAAGTACTTTCTTTTCAGCAATGTTTCAGAGATGTTTGAGGTTCCTTTTAACGGATGGCTGAGTGACAGAGACTTGTGTTCGGTTCCATCAGCTGCTACTTTTATCTTTAAATCTACTATTCCTTTGTCCTGTGCCCTGCATTCCATATGAAGTACAAGTGTTGCATTTAGATAACTTAAAAGACAGCCGTATCTCTTATAAATGAATCTAGCTTAGTCAAGCATTAGCATAACTTACTGAATAGCATGCTGGACCATTGAAACTTCCCCTGCACTGCTGTTGGACCTATGTTTGACAACCTTCTTATGCAAGAAAAAGATTGAAAGAAAACAATGACAAACATCAACAGCTGATTGAGAACAAGGAGTATGGTTAAAAAAAAAAACAATAACAAGCAAAATGAAGTCTTGAATTCAGAAGCTAGAATGATGAGCAGAAGCCGCTACAACGTGGCATTTCTGTGGTCAGATTATCATAAATTTGGTTTAATGCTATAAGTAGCAACAAAGTGCTGAAATCATTACAAAGAATCAAGATTCAGCTTCCTTTTAAGCCATGTCCTCGAAAGGGGAAAAGAATAGATGCCCGATTAGCAAAATTTCACGGAAATGTATTCACAAGCATGACACTTTCACTTTTTTTAATGTTTTGCCAAAAAACAAATCCATCCGATAGCAAGCCCGGACTAACTATCACATATTTTTTTCACAATATATGCTACTATAAAGAAAATATGTTCCCATTAACAAGAAGCAGTAGTCAGAGTAACAGAGTATAATGTGACTTGTGATTTGCAATGAAGAAAAAAACTATTCCCCTGGCCACTAGAAGTCATTTTTCCATGAAGTTGATTTTAAATATACCCCAATATCTGATTCAAGCTAGAAATCAGATCCTCAAAGCTTATCCATTTTATGTAAGATCTAAATAGTAGTTCAGCAGGGAACTCACTAGTTCTGGATTGCAACCTTCAGACTTTATTCGTCCATCCTCAATCTTAGATGTGCTTGAGATACCTCTATTTTCAGGCATCATCCACATCCTGAAACAAATTTTCTTGATTTATACACCATACATATACTTAAAAACAAGACATTTTAACAAGTAACTAGAACAAAATCCCACCCCTTAGTAATCAATGTCAAAAAAAATTAAAGGAAGCTTAAAAATCTGTAAATAACATAACTTGATTGACTTAATTGCAATGGAAAAGAAAACATAAATTTCTAGATGCATTTTCAGTTAGAGGTGTATAGAAAGAGAACAAAACAATAAAATATTTATATCGGTGATGTTCTTCAAATTTGAAATGAAAACATTCTTCACTTGAGTGATTCTACTCAGAACTAGGATTTAGTTTAGGTGCATTTAGGAACCATCAGTGACCAACACGACACAATAATTCAGAAGTTTATTTCTTTATCATAATTTTCCAGGGTACCAATTTACGGGGAAATGAAACGATAACAAAGATTACAACTTTGCCTTTACTTCAGGCTATGCATCACTCCCATAAGTCCTTCATAGGATCACCGGACAAGTCACAGACTTACCATGTCAGCTTTACAATACTGTTTCCCTGCCCCCCAAAAAAAGGGTAGAAGAACCAAGAGAACAAAATTGACCCATTGCAGGGATGTGTGACTGACTTGCAATGATCACAAGAATTCAATAAAACGAACATATCACATTATTGAAGAAAGAGAGAACAATCCTTGAAATAGAGGCGGAAGAAAGGATCCAGGGCTTAACATGTCCACAACGTGATTCCATTACCCAATTTCAGAACAGCAGAACAAAAACACTCAAAGAGTAAATAACAATACTTTAGAATCAAGTTCCATCAAATTGACAATCCCAGCTAATCAAAGATTTTCCTTCCAATTCTTTTTCACAAAACCACACTTTATTCTCAAAATGCATAATTTTGAAGAAACCATTGAAGTAACCAAAACTTGAAAATTCTAAGCCAACAACAAAAACCCAAAAGCAAAAATGTACCTGTTAGTGAAAAACATTCCTGCACAGAAGCTGCAAACACAAAGCAAAAGAGCCCAGTTCCTTGGCATTACATTCTTCGAAGCAAACTCTGCTCCACCTCCTCCTCCTCTGCTCTTCAAAGACATTTTGCTCTTACTCTTCTCCTATCTCTCACTTAACTATCTTCCCTACAAAATGAAAAGAAAAACGGACGACCGTAACGGATGTCAGCTCAATCTGAAGGCAATTAAGTAAATAATTAAAAAAGATTCAAGCTGGATTGAATAAAAAAAAAAGAAAAAGTAATGAGTTCAGAATTAAAAGACCGAATCTTACACTGTCCTTTTTGTTTGAAACTCACACCCACACACTCTTTGCTCTAGAGAGAGCCAAGAGGTGCATAGTGAATCCAGAATTGACCCGCTAACTGCCCTTTAAAGTCTAAATAAACTCCAAATCCAGCGTTACTTTCTATAACAAGTGTAATCAAGTTTATGTTCGGAGTTTAGGACACTAAGTAATAATAACTGCAACTGTTATAACTAGCTTTGTAATGGGTCGGGTCAAACCGTTTTCTTATTTTCAGTTCATTTTACTTTGAGTTCAATAATTAAATAAAAGCTAATTAATGGAAATATTATGTTACCTTAAAATGCATTTAAGGATCTTATTTATGATTTTCTTTAGCTGAAGAGGTATTTATGACAGTAAATTAAATTAATTTAATTGGATTTGGGTTTGGAGGAATTGTTGGATTTGGGGTCAGATTTAGCAACAGAACTTTCTTTCATTAAGAAAAACAGAAACCAATTTTTTAGGCCATTTTTTAATAGTAAAACTGTAGGTTACCCTTTTGAATTTATGTTGTAAGTCAGTCACAACGTCCATCCCATTTATAGTTCATTTAAATGTAAAATCCTCACCATTTTGTGATTTAAGATGATTTAATATGGTCTGCTTGTGCACTTCAAAAGAAAAGCAGAATTTTAATGTAATATGTCTGTTTTGTTCTTCCCAAAACTATTTTCTTTCTGCTTCTCATGCAACTATATAATATTAATATATATTATTGAAGGTTGGAAGTTAGGTTTTAGCGCTAATTTTTTATTGAGATCATTTTTTTTTGTCTTAATGCCCATTTATTTAACAATTGAATAATTATAAGTAAATATAAAAAAAAATCAAATCAATTAAAAATATAACATAATTAATTTATGTAATTTAATAAAAATTTACATTTACAGTGAACTATGTGATCTCACTTTCTTTTATTAATTTTTTTAGAGATTACAAGAAATAAATAACTCTTAAAAGAATCTATTTAACGTATTTTCGTTCGCAAAAACAATAAACAATCACAATGATTCTATCCCAATGCATATAAATATTTAGTGTTTACTTACTTCTTTAATCTTTATTAGTCTTTTTTAAAAAACTTAATTGTATATAAAAGGGTTTACAAGATTTATACCGTACTTTTAAAGTTTTTAAAAATTATAAATTTAGTTGAAATAAGAGTTCATATATTTAGAAGTTTAAAACCTCCTTAAAAAAATCAAATTCGAACTAAAATCGAAATTTTTTCAAGTTGGACGCCAAGGACAAGTAACGCGGCGCTAGTGCGACCGAATCCAGTGCTACAGAATTGAGAACTGTACCTATCTCTTTGTATTTTCACACTCCTTATTTTTACTCTTCGTCTTGCTCCTTTTCTCGTCTGTCCAAAACGTACTAAATTTCTTATTAACTCTTCATTTAATATTTATCTCAATTCATACTCATATATAATTGTTGAATAACCACTTCCTAATATATATAAGCATCCAATTAATTCATTATAGATTTTGGGTGCCTCTATCCTTTAAAGAAGCATTACATAGTTACAAAGAAGGTTTAAGATGATTTAGCAGCAACCCGCAATAGAGATCATTACTTCTACCGCTATGGCCAATTCGTAAAAATAATATGCAAAAACAAAGGACATAGAGATGGTGATGACTGCTAATCAAGCATCACATCCAAACTTCAGAAAAATTGAGTACTAAAGCTAGAACAATCTGACTCGTTGCGACAACTTTTGGTGTTTGATGGGCCCAAAAGATACTGATCAGTGGTCCTTTAACAATTTAAGGATATATATGGGAAAAATATTAAAACTGGATGTATCAGTGTATGGAATAGATTTTTTTTTCCCCTAAAAAATATCACTATTGTTGGTGTCGGCAAAAGGGGGTATAGCCAATCATCTAGCGGAAGTGTGGGATCTTGAATTGGCTTGTATTGGGTTGTGATAGAAATATTGAGATACCAGGCAAGTAAATAGAAGAATCTGTCCAAAGACAAAGAGTAGGACAATTCTTTTTACTGATACCTTAGTGGTGGCCCCTTATTCAGATGTAAACGGGTTTGTAGTTATCTTTTAGGGAATTTGTGAATTTTGCTGGGCGACTCTTTAAGCCAAGAATTGTATAGCCATTAGTGCTAAAGAAATGAAAATAACTGATTCGAAGACTCGAGGAAAAGGGTTGTCTGTACAAACTGTGATTAAAGAAGTTGAAAATAAAATGGAGAAAACCATTTGATTTAGGTAGTTGGGTGCACAAGAGACAAATAATGAAGTAATTGTCTGACAAATATAATCAATAATCATAAAAATTTAGATAAAATCTGGTATATGTTATGATGTAAGGTCTATCGTTCTTATTTGTATAAAATAAAGCCAATACAACCACAGATATAATTCGGAAGACAAGTAAAATACTATTGCGGAGGGGATTAAAAAACACAATAGTAAAAGCACAAGCGGCCAAAAGCAGATAGGATCATAGGAAGCCATAAAGATAAACTAATTTGCTAAATTCACTTTCACATATTCTGGCTACAATCTACAGGTGCATTCCATTTACCCGAAACGCAAATCCTACCAGACTACCAGACAAAATTTCTGAGACTGCCCATTTGTTGTTTCTTTTTTCTTTTTCAGCACTTCTTCAAAAACAAACACCATAAAGGCAGGCAGCTCTCACTTCTGCTAGGACTCTCCATGTCTATTTCCTCAACCAAAGTGCATTACATACTGTATTGGTACCAAAAAGAAGTAAAAAAAGGAATTACATGGGATCGAAGACGTAAAATGATGAAGTTGATGATTTGATGGTGGTAGAAAGAGTTGGTGATGGCACTATATGACGATGATGAGTGATGGCTTAGTGATGGTAACATCTACTCTAAGAAACCCGTTTTGGTCAAAATAGCATTCCTCACTTGGCTAAGATCTCTTCCTTTGAGCGTCCTTCCAATCCCTTCACACACAGAGAATGAAGAAATTTGGTTCCTTGCAAGCTTCCTAGCTAACCATTCATGTGGAGGAACCATATCGCCATCATCATCTTCATTGTCATCATCATCATCATCATTATAACTACGATAGTCCCCATTACTATAACCTACACCGTTAGTACCATGACCATCAACCCATGAACCATTTCTTGATGATGATGACGAGCCCATGTTTGCATTTTTCCCATAGATTTTTGCCCAATCAGGGATGTTGACAGGAGCTGATGATTGTTGAACCACCTTGTTGGCTTCTTGGGCTACTGTTGGTACAGTGTTAGTTTTTCTGATCATTCTTGGAGCAGTAGACAAGCGCCATGCAGAAGAAGAACCAGAAGAGTACTCCTCAGATTTCCTCATTTGGGGACTTGAATCTTCACTCCCATTGGCAAAAGACCACACATCTTCTTCTTCAAACTCTTCATGATCTCTCACAGTCACAGATCTCCTACAACCACTGTCACCGCTTTTGCTTATAATACTATGCCAGTCTGCCATGACAACTTGCTCCAAGAAACTCTCAAAGCAAAGATTCAAAAAATAACTTTTTGAGCCGAGAAAGAAAAGGAAAATAATAAGAAAAAAAACACCAGAGCAGAGAGAAAGAGAAGATTTTGAGCAACTGTATTGAGTCACTTGGATTGATATATTGGGAATCAAAAAGGAAAGAAAAGGTTGTGTAAGAGAATAATTTCAGGAATCTACCTTGCCTTTGTTTCCAATACCCTCCAGAAGAACCCAGAGCTAACTTTTCAAAGAGTAATAAAATCTCAAATCACTAAGCCAAGAACTAATCAGGTCAAAAGAAGAGAAGATATGAAAACCCTTTAATGAAAGAGGCCGTAACAATACAATAACCCAAAGATCACATATTTTCAAGGGCATCAAATTGGTAGTAGCAGTAGTAGTACACCCTGCAACAACAGAAGGAGAAAAAGACAACAAAAAACAGACTATCTTGATGAGCTAACCCTTTTTCTTTCTCAACATTTATAGCTTATCAAACCAAAGCCTGATATAGATGGTAAATAAAAATGATGGTTTGTGATGAGAATCAGAATCCCAGTTGCCACAAAAACTATAACATCTTTACTCAAATATAGCTGGTGAAAAAAAGTGAACTTAATGCAACATCTCCTAAGTCATAAGAAAGGGATAAAAGAGCTAACTTGCAAGCATTGAGCATATATTTACTACACTACAGGCTGCAGAGAAAAACAATCAGTGTTGCTAGATGGTTTCTTGATATGGGGTTTAGCGAAAAACACATTATGCATTGATAGTAACTCGAGTACTCAACTCTTGCATATAATTTTTTTTTCATTTCTCTATAATATTACATATTTTATAAAAGCAGCACAGAAAAGGGCTGGCTTTTGATTGGGAAAGGTGGAGAGAGAGTATAGGCATAATCAAGCTCCACTGATTTCCGTAACCTTATCCCCAGCTCACAACTCATCACAATAACAACTACAACTCAGCTCCTCCTTCGGCGTTACCAGTGAAAAAAAGCTCCGTCAGTGCAGTGCAGCGAGTGGAAGCTAGTGCAGTCAGCAGTGTGTGTGCGTGGGTGTGAAAGTTGGGAAGATATGTATGTGAATGTGTGAAGCAAACTTTTTAAATAGGACCTAGGAGCAGGTGCTCAAGTAGTAAGGACACCTAATTGGTTTGCCTTGGCTTGTTGATAGATTTGCATAGAGATTAGTTTTTTTTTTCTTAAAAAAGATGAATTGATGAATATTCAAATGAATAAATAATGTGCATATCAGATGAATAAAATATATTTTTAAAAAATGATGTTATTTTGGGTATATAGTATGAAATTGCAACATTGTTCATATCACTGTGAACATAATCTTAGAGATTGCAGCACTAATAAAATGCATTACAGAAAAAAAAAAATCATTTCTACTCTCTCTTTTATTGGGACAGAACTTGTTATCTGTTACTTCATTCTTTAATGCTCTTCTGGGGTTTTGGGGATCACAGCACAGAGATTGATTAAAGAGATAAAGTCTAGTAATAATACTACTACTATTAGGCCAATAATTAATATTAATGTAATTTTGAAGAGGCAATTATATCATATGTCAGCATGGTGAGAGGTCTTCTCAACCTAATATCAGAAAAGGGTCAGGGCTCTGTTTGATAATGACCCTAGAGAAGTCTGTGGGTCAACTCTCTCTTTTGGATTCATGCTGAGAGCTGATATAAGTGATATCATCCTCAGGGTAATAAAAAACTTGTATTCACATTACCAAAAAAATTAAATACAAAAAATTCAAATATATAAAGTAGAAATGATTTAGTAAATTAGCTAGTTCTAGTTTATTGTATAATTTTATTATATATTAAATAATAATGTTATATGATATTATTTAATTAATTTATAATTTTTATATTAGTTACAAAATTATATCACATATTTGAGCTTTCATTATATGATAAATTATGTTGTTTGTGAGAACGAAATTCTAGGTATTAAACCAAAATTTTGATGGATTGTAATTGTTTTCTAATTTTTCTCTATTTTCCCTTACAAGGGGGTGTGAGTATATTTACATTTAACTACCTTACTCCTTGTATAAATTTCATTTACTTTATATAAGATTTGTTTGATAAATGTTATGAAACTTGAGATGCTACAACGATTACAAGAAAGATCTGGGACCAATTCAATTTTTTGAATAGTAGTTTGAACATAAATGAAGGACTAGAACAATAAATTAGGCCAAGCTGCTCCCTCTCTTTATCAATCCTTACCAAATGTTTGAAGCAAGAAAGAGATGGCCTCCTGGGTCATGGCCCCCAGGACTAACTATATGTTGGTGGGCAACTGGCAAAAAATTAAACATCTTTGGACAAAGTCTTGTACATATACATTAAAGCTACTGGCCCTGATACCAATTCCAAGGGATCAAAAGTAATCAAAGCCCAAGCTTTTTATTATAAACCAAACTACTAGTTCAAGAAAATTGTACCCACAATTTGAATATTGTGTCAGCATCACCATCTGTGAGAAGAAAATGAAAAAAAAAAAAACGCGTACACAATTGCATTTGCTTTGCAAGCAAGATTGATGATTGATAATGGGGGCATTTGCAATTATAGCCAAAGCCCCATGCAGTGGGTGCAGTGAGTGAACTGTGAAAGTGAAACAGCTGTTGTCTCTTTTCAAGTCTCTTCTGGATGCTGGGCAGGAGACAAACACATAAAAATAAGGCCTACTTAATTAGTTTATATTATCATTAATTGAAACGTGGCAATGCCACTAAAAAACTTCATTTATCATTAAAATGAATAATAATAATTAATGTGGAATCATCCAGATAAAAATCATGATTAATAAAAAGTTGTGTGGCTGCTGGGATTGAAGCCAAAGTCTCCAGGGCCACACAATGTAAAATTCTTACGACTAAGTCACTTTGTTATTGATGTGTGGATAAATATTTTCTTTTTATCATAATAGAATCTTAATAACTCAAAACTATGCACATTTGGGTTTTTTTTTTCTTGTTGAGAAAATAGGGTAATAACATGTTTTTTTTTTCCTTGTTGAGACTTGCAAAATTATGCAGTAAACAGAGTGATATTGGGTAGTGCACATTAACTAGGTCGAATCCTAGTAAGGGACTTCAATGGACCAAAATCAACTTATTAAAAAGCTTCTAGTCATTAGCTAAAAGAACCCCATATCTACCATCCAAGAAGGATCCCACTTGACTTAAATTTGATTAACCACCCTCTCAAAACACCCCCCATTGTTTTTCTTATTTTTATGCTTCTCCATATAGAAGATATAGCGGGGAATCTTGGTGCAAATTTGTCCTCCACTATCATGCCTTTTGGTGGCTTGGTCAGTGATATTACTATCATTTCCACAGGGGTTGGTCACCTGAACGCCATCCAAAGATAAAGCGATTTTGGTGGTTATTAGGACAAGCAAGACTTTCCCACTTGGGTCTTTCTTGCATGTGCTGATTTCAATTGCCATTGGATGTCACTAGCATCGGCAACTTTAAGTCAAATAGCAGTCATTATCATGCTTAATGTTGAGCAGAGAATTTTACTGACACGAGAAAACTTATCACCAAAGATCAGATAGACCATTTTGAGAGGATTAAAAATTTCCCCGTCAGCATTTTGTACTTGGTGACTTGGAACTTCTTCAAGTTATCTATTTTCCATATTCCTGATACATCTTTATTCTTCAGACACGAGGATACAAAGAAAATAGCATATTATGAAACTAGCCCATTGTTTTATGCTACACAAAAATTACTGAAGCATCATAAGCTTTACAACTCGGGTGAAGTTGGATAATTCTGACTAGGGTGAAGGTGAACTATATGCTATTCAAACAAGATACCCACTGAGCCTGTACAAACTGTGTGATGGGGAATCAGCTGCATGCACTGTCCATGCATAACCTAACATCTTTACTTTAACTTGCGTGCTGCATGGTAAAGCTCCATGTAGTCAAGTGCAGGCCGATTCCAAGACCAGTCTTGCTCCATGACTCTCTTGCGTAATGAGTCAAACCAATCACGAGCCTCGTAAAATGCAGAAATTGCCCTGAAAAATAAATTTCTGAATGAATGCTACACAAAGTAACATAGAACACAAATATCTATATGTATGTGTGTGTAAGAGAGAGAGAGAGAGAGAGAGAGAGTATGTAAGCATGAAACTTTTCAAAATGGCATAAAACAGCAGCTGTGTATAACTCGAGGAAAGAAACATGGATGCTGAAACAAACTACATGTCTACTACTGATTAAGAAAAGTATATTCATCGACTTCATCAGATTGGAAATAAATTCACTCACCTATTGAGAGCATAATCAACTCCAGTACTATCAGCTCCATCAAAACTAAATCCATTTGGTTCTAAACCTTGGGCTTGCGCTCTCTCTTGATCATGGTCAACATCAAATACAGTATCATAAAGTCCTACAGGAGAAATAATTTGAAAAATGGGCTGTCAAACTCACCTTCCAATGAATGACACAGATCTGTTAAATAACTCGGGTATTACTTTACTTGTAGAAGGCATCAGTGATTAATTTGCGAATGATTGAATCATCCATTTCAAATGAGAATTGCATGCTTTCTTTGACAAAAACAACATAATATTAGGGGCCATGCCAAACATTAAATTACTGTTTGTGTCCCATTTCTGATTTAGGATCAAAGGCAATTAAAAAAGTATCTTTTTATTTCTTAAATTATAGATCTGAGCTACTATAAATTTAATATAGCACATGGCAAAATGTGGAATTAAGAAAGAATAGAGACATTGTCAAGAGACAGCACTGTATATCACTTAGAACAGACTTCAGTCAGGTACACACCTCCAGTTTTCCGAACAATAGGTATTGAACCATATCTCATAGCTATGAGTTGTGTCAGTCCACATGGCTCAAAGATTGAAGGAACTAGAATGAAATCTGCTCCAGCATATATCTATAACAGTCTAAATAAGTCAGTAAATGCCACAATCTATGGCAAATGTAAAGAAGGGAAGAACAAAAAAAAAAAAAAGACTTAAAATTCCAAGAGGACATACCAGGTGGGAAAGTGGCTCATCATAAGTCAAACAAAGACGAGCACTGTCATTGTGAGAAGAATGCAACTGATTGGCCAAATTCACAAAATCATTCTGGATTCGAGGATCTGGAGCTGAACCAAGCAATACAACCTGGCATCATATATTCTGTCAGAATAATAATATAAAAAAAATGCTAACAAGTTATGCTTCATAATATGCAACAATTTTGTTGGCTCATAACATTTACTCTGAAACTAGACCAGTTTGTTCTTACATTCATGTACAACTTATATATCACAATACTGGATTCTTTGGCCTTTCGTTCCTCGTGAATCATACATTGTTGAGGAAACACATGCATTGAGAACAAGAGTAAGTAGAAGGTTTAGTTTAGAAGACATCCTGTAGGATGATGACATCATTAAAATTCTTTGATCTATTCCTATCGATATCCAATACTCAAAGGAGGTCTAGAGTGATATAGGTAGAACATTCACAGATTACGATGTTATACATGTTAATCCGTGACCCAAGAAAGAAAAGAGTGGGGGACAGAGGAAGCAAAAAGATAACCTGGCCACTGCGCTCTAAGGTGCGCCACACAGCATGCTTGATGAGATGAATTCCTTTCTGATGTGTTAAGCGAGTAATAATTCCTACTAAAGGCAGATTGGAACTTTTCAGACCAAGCTTCTGCTGCAAAGCTTCCTTGGCAGCTCTTTTTCCTTCAACAACATTCTCTGAAGTGTATGATATCTAAAATGGCATGCATCATAAATCAGTCACAACTTCACTGGCGGAATACGTGATCAAAAGTTACTAGCTGTTAATTCTTTCCTTATGCAATTTATGTCCAAGTTTAATCAGTACGTGGTACAGACTAATTCATAGATGATAGAATATAAAAGGAAGCGGCTGCTATGTGAGGACTTCAGTTTCAGATATTGTCTCCTCTGTTGATAGGAAGAATGGTAGAGAAGGAGAAAAAGAAGAAAATAAATGTTATTTACTTACAGGGATGAACTTATCATTAAACGGGTCCCATATATCCTGGTCAATTCCATTTAATATGCCATGGAATTTGAAGAGATGAGGAGAAATAGCAGGATTTCCAGCAACCTCCTTTGAGTATGTGTGAGATACCTACAGATATAGATGTGAATAAGATGATGAGACAGTGCAGATAAAAACCAGGGAGTTGCAGACATAGTAGCGTTTCAAAAGTTGATATCATAAGTATTAATCTACAAAACAGAAAAAATTAAAAAGATGATCATTTTCGGGTTAGGGAGAAATGCGGCCTTTTTTCTTTATCTTTTTTCAATTAAAATAAATAAATTAAACCCAAAAAGTTTTACTAGTTGAACCAATTAACTAGTTGAAACCAAGAGGTCTGGTCAAACCCCAAACCTCTTGTTTCAATCCAAGAGGTTTTACTAGTTGAACCAATTAACACCCACGTTAGGGAAAAGGTCATTAATATAATTTTTTTTTTTTGTGTGCGGGTGGGGGGAATAGCCTTTAAAAGCAAATTGATATCAACCCAATGAAAAAGAAACAAAGTAAAAGTTCATAATAAAGGAAGAACGAGCAGACTATACAAAAATCACAAACTCAATTAAGGATAAAGGTCTAAGGACATTAAATGACCCAGGAAATAGTATATACTCACAGTTGTAGCCTTGTCCGCATATGCCATAGCTTTCCCAATTTGATGTGCCCCAAATTCAAGGTTGTGAATTGTGAAGACAACTCGAGCTTTAGTAAGACCATAATGCATATAGTGGTCCTTGAACAACCAGGCGACAGGAGCACTAGACCAATCATGGCAATGGATAATATCCTGCTCATTGTAAAACACCAGTTATAGTAAGATATATATAGGCCAACAATCATGTGAGACTGGAGACATTCAGCAAGGTTGGATTATATTTTAAATTTCATAACTTAAAATGAAAATTAGAAGAAAGAATGAACTTTGTAAAAGCTGGCCTTAGCTGTTGTACGCAAAAATAATATCCTAAACTATATTGCTTCTTTCTGCAATGGGAATTTTCCACTTATAAATATGCAAGTCCACATCAAAGAAAAAAAAGTAAAAAAAATATAAGAAGTCAGCAAGAAGAGAACATACAAGTCAGCACAACTCAGGTTAGAAACAAAATGCTTTTACATTGGATTAATATCATTCACTTACAGGATGAAATCCCCCTTGGAGAAGAAATTCAAGAGCCGCATGGCAAAAGAAGCCAAACCTCTCTCCATCATTGTTGCAGCCATATATGCAACCCTTCCAGAAAAATCTAAAAGAAAGAAGAGCATTGAGTCCTATAAAGAATATTGTCTTGTATAGAGAAATTGAAATTTGTGGAAAAGCAACAAAGAATTTAATTAAACACGCAAGTCCTTAGGAAAAAAACATGCAGAATACATTCTGAGCAAGCGCATACAAGATATGCAACAGAGAGGTCAAACATGAGCAGTGAAAATGGGATTCTATATTTTACATCAATCCATAAACTGGAAAAAATATTAGCATCCAAGTCAATGCTGACTGTGATTTGTGGCCACATACTAGATAATTGTATTAGGTATGCATACGAAAGAACTTCATAACGGCAATATCTTATTGAAAATTCATCTTGAACAAATTCAATAGTGTTATTTTCTATGAATAAAGTTCACAGCTTCTATGTGAAAATATGGAAGCTGTTAATTATTTGGGAAAATAACACAAAAGCTACGGAGTTGAAGAATGACTTTTGCCACACCCAGTTCATGCCTCTGTGATATAAACCAATACAGCTCCTTAGACTAAAACAACTAAAAGCAATTACTAAATCAATATATCTTCACCTATTAGTAAAGCGAAGAAATATGAAGAACTAATAGATTTGAGTTGAAGAACTATACAGATATATACATATTTTACAAGAAGATCTAATGGTTGCAATCCAACGAGTAGAAGTCCAGAAGAAATTCACACAGGGTTTGAAGAATAGCATTCTAAGGATGAATCATGAGTGAAGGATTACCCATTTTGAGGCTCCAAAAAGTAGACAGAAAGGCCTTCCACTTTCCCGAACCAAACTTTTATCTCAGTCCCTCCCCAGTGATAACTTTTACTGTAATGTAAGTGCTTCACCTATTCACAACACATTCATTCAACTAATCACATTTCATAATAAAATTATTGACCAAATCTTATAAACAACTGAGAAGAGTGTGAGGATTGCCAAATGTATGTAATGATAAAGATAAAAAAGAACTTAACATCCACAGCTGTTGTCATAGAAGTGTCCAGGAAGAATCTAAAAAGTGT
This sequence comes from Ailanthus altissimus, assembly GCA_946807835.1. Classification (NCBI taxonomy): domain Eukaryota; kingdom Viridiplantae; phylum Streptophyta; class Magnoliopsida; order Sapindales; family Simaroubaceae; genus Ailanthus; species Ailanthus altissimus. The sequence continues at coordinate 29,298,738 of OX327690.1, read as the reverse complement.
GCAACAGCACAAAAGTTTTAAAGCTTCAAATGAAATCCAGTCAGTCTGGCACAGGAATCTACAATAACTATTTCAACCAAAAGTTATGGGAACAACTCCTAATTCACCCATTCCCATGAAAGAGACTGCTTAAAATATTGCAATCCACCCCAACACCTAGAATATTCCAGTCTACCAAGAATACAAATGAGAAACATCATACTTAAGGATGTGAAACCAAATGTTCAGCACAAAAGATTTGAGATGAAATCTGATTAAAGCAACAGCAATGAAGCTTACATGGCTATGATTCAAACAGTCATACTTTGGAAGAATGATGTCCACATTGTGGTTTAAATCTTGAATGGCACGGGACAGACTAGTGACAACATCTCCAAGACCTCCAACCTGCAAGAGATATTGGAAAATGACAGAGGAGAAGGCAATAAATAAGTAGGCTTTCATAATCATATAATGAAACTCAAGTTATAATATTTCTCTTATTTCACTGCAGTTCAAATTACTTTAAGTTTTAACAATCTTGATCTTTGTTCTACTTTCAGAACATTTCAAGCATTTCATATCAATGTACTTTTTCTCCAGGCAATTACAAGGAAATATCCCTAATTCACAGATTCCAAAGCTTAAAAGTTATGCTGATATCAGTTTCAAGTAAAGGATGTAAAAATGCTTGTTGATGGATCAGTATACTCTGAATAATGTCTGTACAATGATGAATTGACTTGATAGCCTAAAAGTACCTTAGCAATGGGAGCCATTTCAACAGCAATATGCACAATATGCATTGGTGGCTCCTTCGCAATTCCTCCGACGACAGGTATGTGGTAATCCATGCCATTTTTGTTGTCAAAAATTCCCCCATCTTCCCTCTCCGAGAATACAAAATCCATCATGTATGCATCTAGTGGAACCTTGACTGCAAAGACATAAAAACACACACCTTTTGAGTCTCAAACACTTACATAAATGTATGCTTCCAACTAATCCTGAAGGAAAGATGTCTTAATATGTGGCATCATGCAGGACCCCCTAAAATTTGCTGCCAGATAATTGATATGCTGACCTAAGTGAGCTGAGTCAAAAACTTAGTCACTAAGCTACCTTCACGTCCATCTGAATGCTCTACATCCCAACCTACAATATGAATGTAAATGTGCTAGAACAATATTCCATCCAACGCATTGTCTCTGAGATTTCACGTCTCATTCTTAATGCTTTAAAAGAAAAAACATTTAACTTGTTTGCTCTGATAAGGAATACAAACCTAGGCCACTAGATATAAAGGAGCTGGCTAAAATTAAAATCACAAACTGGTCATAAATCTTACACCATTTTGCAAAATGCTTTCAGTAAGCCAATAACTTACCAGAGGTTTTAACATGGGAACTATTTTCCACCATCAACATCTTTTGAGGTGGCAATGCACCCATTCGATGGGTCCAACGATTAAATGAACATCTGAACCAAACTTCAGGTTTTCCATTGAGAACTGTGTTGGCAGGATTATAAAAAACAGTTGCAGTAGTTCCTGCTTGAACATCTAGAGGATCGGTATAAACTATATGCTTTTGGGACAACAGGAACCTCTTCAATGTTTTTTCTTTTGTTTCAGCTTTCATACGGGCAGTTTTCTCAACCTGAAAAAAAGAAAAGAAAGAAATAAGGAATCACTAACAATAAAAAAATAATTTAATAATAGCTATATCAAAAGTTTAGTCAAAACAAATGTAGGTTCTGTCTAACATAAATGCAGCTAACAGAACTCCAATACGCATATTCAGCATTGCACAACTCATTCACAAATCCACAATTGTCATGCGAAGATGAAGTACTGGAAGGGACCCACCAAATCAAGCTTGAGCGGTGGGTCCCCGTCCCCTGCATGCTAGTTAACTTTTAAAATGACCAAGAATGTGATCAAAGAAATTAATCAAAAAGTATTTTCATTTCACTATGTTTTCTAGTGCAGATTTAACTATTCGACCTTAGCACGAATAGCTTCCTCTCTTAGTCTCCTCTCCTCTTGGAGGTTCTTGAATATCCGGTGTTCTTCCTCAACCCAATATAATTCATCAGGAAAGCTTACTGGAACAATAGCATGGAAATCTTGACGCTTATTGTTATCATACACAACGGCTTTTCCTGGCGGCCCATCAGCAAAGACCCAGTCCAACACAAAAGCTTGATCAGGCACGACAACTGCAGAAGATATAGTTGCTCACAGAATTATGTCGTATAACAAATTATACTATCACCAAACCAAGGCTCCCCAGGATAGCAAGTAACAAGAGAGATCACTCATCCATAGTCATACAAAAGTAAAAAGAAGCCCCTCCTACTAAACTCAAACTAATTTAACTGAAAGACATGAGATAACATAAAGCTCTTTTCAGTTTTCACCAAGGAAGAATAAATGAGGACTATGTCAAAAGGGAAAAGGGAAAAAACTCTCCTTCCAAAACTTATAAACAGCACAATTTCAAGTCATTGGAGTCATATAGCCGTTTCACTTTTTCTTCCTTTTTCAATAAATCCAGGTAACAATATTGATGTCTGAGAGTGTAATAAGAAACTGTGTTAACCAACAGAGAAGATATATATCTGCACATACCTTCAGCAAACCACCAATCACTATTTGTTTGCTCCGAGCTGACAAGCTTAGCGACAATGGACAACCCATCTTTCCAATTATTATAGCCCCCATGTATCCAGAGCTCCGTAGCATTAGCAAGAGGACTGGAATGTTTATTATAATATAACCTCACCAAGTCATCACCTTTAAACTCACTGGGTTCTATGTACCAAACATTATCAACTGACCTTGCGGCCATTTCCATAAGCTGTTGCAACCTTTCTTTTTTCTCTTCAGTCTCCACCCTTGCCCGTGCCCTATCAGCTTCAATAGCTGCCTTTTCTGCTTCTATTCGCCTTCGCTCTTCCTCTTGTCTTTCCCGCTCGGCTATTTCCTTAGCAAGCCTTTCTTGTTCCCTACGTTTCTCTTCAAGCAAGAAATCTTCAAAAGCAAACACATCCATTCCACCTTCTATTGTTATGCAATAATCTTTCCAATCATTATTATCATAGATGTTTTGCCCATTGAAGAACACAAAGTCCATCTTAAATGCTTCCTTAGGAACATGAAGTTGACAAGACCACCAATCCCCATTGAGATGGGTCCTGTTCAACCTGAATGTAAAAGACTTCCATCGCCAGTCATTAAAAGCTCCCATGATAAGAACATCTGGTTCATTATTCAGAGTAGAGAGACTCCTATTAAGGAACACTTCTATATCTTGATCAGGTTTCACCACCCTAGGATAAACAAACATTTTGATTCCTTTCAGGAGGTTCTCCTCAGCAAGCCTCTCAATTTCTTGCCTGCGCAGATTTGCTTCCTTCTCCATTTTTAATTCGAGGGAAGCATCTTCGGAGGTTTTCACATCAGGCTTAATACTATCATCTTTTGCAATGTCTTTGCTTTTATTATGAGTCAAATGCTTTCTCTTTGAAGTTGACTTGTCTGTCACATTCTCAATATCTGTTCTGGAAGTTGTTTCTTTCATCAGCAACACATCATCAAATCTACCTAGACTCCCATTGTTGTTACTTAGTGTCGGTATATCCACATTGTCCTTTTTAGTTATGTCAATATTTTCTTCCTCAATTTGATTATCGATAGAAAGTTCAACTATTGATTTTTGCTCAATACCATTTTTTGTTGCAGTTGTCTTCTTGGTGGGCCCTCCAGACCCACTTGAACCTGATACTGGCATGCTGGAACCCCCTTTCCCACCATTTTTCTTTCGATCCCTCTTCTGGGTGCTTGTTCCCACAGGTGTTTTGGGCATAAATCCCTTTGAAGCAGCATCTTTAGTCCTCGGTGTTGAAATTTTTCTCTGTCTCCTCCTAGAAAAATCTTACCACAAGACCCCAGAAAAAAAAACACACACGCCATAAATTCGAAAATGCAACAATAAGTAATTTATTCATCAAACTTCAGATTAAACTGGCTCATCTAGAACTACGCAAGTAACGAACCTGAAGCAGCATAGATTCTATGTGAAACTCCTCTTGTGGGGTAATCATTTCGCCATGAAATAAGCTGAAAGCAAAAGTGTCAAACTTTGAAAACCAGCATCAAAATTATACTTACAAGTATACCCTACATACCAATTAAAAAATGAAAAAGGAAACTACTATAACAAATTCTAACTTAAACACACTAACATATCAAAACAAGTACATGAGAATGCAACTAAACACCAAACCAAAACAAGAGAAAATCTATGCTTGTTATATATGTATATTTATAGAGAGAGAGAAAGAGTATTACACCAATCATTGACCTGAAATAGTGAACCAGAAATCAGAACAAAATGATCATAAAAAATAACTTCACATGGAAATTCAATTAATGAGCAATTCTACCGCAACTTGAAATGTTTCAATCATAATACAAATAAAGAAGCTACTTACTGGTGTTAATTTGAAATAAGCTAAGGAACCCATAAAAGGTTTGAATGGGAAGAGGCCCTTCTCATGAAATATAGCTCTGCAAGTCACTGGTCTCTGTAACTGCAACTGCAAGCTAACTTCCATTAATGGCAACTCTTAAGAGAGAATGAATGTTTGCTTGTTCTTTTAAACTCTTTCAATGCAAGCAAATCTAATCACCGATCCATTCATAAACAACATTCATAAACAAAAACTCATCTTTCTACAACTGTGCATTAATAATTAATGGTAAAAAAATCGAATTTTTTTTAAAAAATAATTTAAACTTTTACGAGTTGAAGCGTCATGGCCGATAAACAGCTCCCTAAAATAGTCTCAGAATAGAATCTCAATCTCAGCCATAAGTGTCCATTTTGTTTACCCTGTGTCACATCTTATTACATCAACATGCATCAGATAAAATCAACCGTTCGATTAGAATCAACTATCAATCAGACGGTGAGTGAGGGATTGGATCAGGTTCTTTTTGCGGATATGCAAGTGGGTGAATATTGCTTGAAATATTTTAAAAAGGTTTCTATGTCGCTAGGCTTTTTAGAGGCTGTTGTTCAGTGATGAGCTGGTATAGTTGTTGAATCAGAGCACGAATTGACACATCGAATGGGAATCTGACACGTCATTGAAATTTGGGAAGAATGTTCATAAGATCTATCGGTGAAGCGACAAGTGTATCTTTGAACTGTGGCTGGTTGCTGGGTAAAAATTTTACTACATTGTTTGATCCACCGTCCACGTGCGTTGTGTATGTGACGTGTACTTTCAGATCGGTAATAATTTACTTTCTGCGGACTCATCTCGAAAACAATATACTTTTTTAATGTACAATGCTATATGACTGATCATATCAAATCATATTGTTGAATATTTCTTCAGACACTCCAAAGATGAAATCTTATATTATTAATTATGTTAAATTATATTACTAAATACTGAAATTATTAAAAATATCAATATTATTGCACGTGGTACTGGTTAAATTGTCAACAGTTATCTTTTAAATGTATTTCTCTTTGACAGAGGTTAAGAGTTCGATTTTTTCTTTTTTATAAATGTAAAAAATATTTCAAAAAAATATTAATATTATTGATTACATCAAATTATATTATTAAATTATACAATTAAGATCATTAAAATCACTTACATTTCATTCAAATTATAAAGCCTCATAAAAAGAAAGAAATATTATATTATTGATTATATCAAATTATATTACTAAATATTTCATTACACTGAGATTATTGAGAATATTAATATTATTGATTACATTAATTATACTAATAAATATTTTATTAAATTATACAACCGAGATCATCAAATACATCACTTACACTTCATTCTAACTAGAAAGTCCCACAACAAAAGAGAAATCTATACTACTGATTCCATCAGATTGTTATATTAGATTATACTACATAATATTTTATCAAATTATACAATTAAAATCTTTAAAAATATCACTTTACGTCCTTTACACACATCTTACTTAAATTATAAAAGCCCCAATAAAAAGGGAGGAATACCATATTATTGATTACATTATATTATACTACTAAATATTTTATCAAACTATACAATCGAAATTATTAAGAATATTATTTTATATTCTTTACGCATACTCCACTTAAACTATAAAAGTCCCCGCATAAGGATATTATGTTACTGAATATTTTATCAGACTATGCAATCAAGATAATTGAAAATATCATTTTACATTCTTACGCATATTCCACTTAAACTCTAAAGCTCCCACAAAAATTAAAAAAAAATAATTACAGATGTTATGACTCAAACTCATAACTTTATGACAAATAAATGCACAGAGTTTACAATTAAGATAAACACTCAAATACTTAAAAATATTATATTTATAAGATGATTAAAATAATTTATGCTCTTTTTTAAGGATATCATCCAATTATCAACTAATAGAAGTAGAAGATTTTTAGTAAGAATAGTCTACTCTTTTAAGGAATACTTCTTTATATTTACATGGATTTTAGTAATTAAAATTAAATTTAAATTCATACTTTTTTTTTTATCCATTCTCACTTTCTCGCAATTCTCATGGCACGTTTATAGAAATCGCGGATCAATGAGTAAAGGATACTTGTTTGAAGGACATATTTGAAGCTCAATTTAGCTAATGTCTTAATTACTTGGACTCACACTGTACATGCTTTCTTAACGAAATAAGAAAATTTAGGATGTTGATATTTGGACTGGTTGAACCTGAGATAATAAGCTCAACAATAATGAATTTTTAATAGGTGTGTTATTATAAAAAGTAATAAATATCTTTAAGAATACTCTATTTAATGGTTAAGTTTCTTCCTTTTTTCTTAAATTAACTTTATTTAACCTCCTTAAAAAACAAATATTATTCAACCAACATAATCAATGATAGAAAAATTACTAGTTCAATAGCTAAATTTAGTTAAATTTTTAAATGCTTTGATTAATTTTGTCATTGAAAAAATAAAGTCTAAAATATACTTTATGATATCATTAAAATAAATTTGATTAAATATGAGCATTTATATAGGCATATTAATTATTTTGTTGTTTTAAAGTGCTTTTAACACATAATTTTGTCAACAACAGGACTAATTGAGATATCTAATATATATATATATATAAAGATTAATTAAATAATTAATAAAACTTCTAAGATTAAACTAACAGTTTTCCTTAGTGATAATATCAAAATTCCTAATTTTTTTAATGTTTTTTTTAAAGTAAGAATTTAGTTTTTCAACTTGTATTAAATAGGCCATAAATCCTGTTGTAATAACTAAAACACTTAATAAAATTAAAATTAAAAATACTTTTTAAAAAAATTAAATAAGAAAATATTCTTTGAACTCAAACTATAGTAAAGACATTCATCTTTTTTTGAAGATTCGTATTTTCTACAAGAATATTAAAGCTATTTTTTAAAAGAGAAAAGATTGATATACCTAATAATGAGATAATTGTAGCTTTCTTAAATTAAAAAAAAAAGGTCAATTTCTCTCTTTTCTTTTTCTTTTTTTTCCTCCTCGCCCTAATTTATTCTAAGTAACATTTTTTGGGATAATATTTTAAGCCTAATACTTTATCCTAAGGGTCTACTAATAATAAGAAAACTTACTTTTGTGAGATTATGTACGACTCTGAATATAAATTATTTCAAATCTCTCTCTCTTTTATCTTCATTAAGTGTGTGATTGAGATTAAAAGTTGTTAAGGATAATTATTTCCTAAGCCTTATCCCATGTACCAAATGGTCAAATTTGATTAAACTTCAATTGGGTTTAATGGATAAGTCTATGTCAAAAGATGGACCTTATCATTTTATGAGCTATAGAGGGTGAAAAATTGATTGGGGAGTTGTTAGACAAAGTTGATGATGGATTGAAGCTGAGAAAACTTATATAATATAGAAACAATGTTAGTAATAGACAAGCGTTGGTGGGTGAGTGATTGACAATGGCCTTCCAACGCTCAGTTTAGGTAGAGATTTGAGTGATGTGTATCTCTCTAGTACTATTTTCCTTAAAAAGAAGGTTAAAGAAGGAGGAGAAAATTGTGTTTTAAAATTTCTACGATAGCCTTGTAAAAAGCATGTGATAAGTGAGAGATATATCCCTTGTCACGTACATACACCTGAGGGCGACACGTATCAGTGCATGAATGGTGACTCATTTTCATTGGTGGGTATTTTTCGTGAAGTACTAGGATTGAAAACTGCTTGATAATTGCCAGAGCAAGTCAACTCTCTCCCAGATTGGGTACTACATTTTTTGAAAGGCAAAAGGCATTAGGTCACTTTCCTTGGCACTAAATTCTTACTGAGCATTAGTACGGGCTGACGTAGAGTTAACAGTAGTTGCCACCGGGATTACATCTCTGAAGACTTGTCTCTTCCCTCAGTCCCTCTCTAATTGCCATCAAACAAGGCACGATATGGCCAAAATATCTTTTTGACCATTTGAAGATCCCACCACTGATTCAACGTAGCAGTGTGGGACTCTACTAAAATATATCCTAAGGTGGGCCTGACCTGAAACACCTCATTTCCTGAGTAGCCAACTCTGATTTGTCTATGTTCCTACTAAGCCTAGCTACTCTTGCTCTTTTTTAGGCTAAGCATCCTTCTGTAGTTGTGAGGCTCTTTGGCAGTGTAGCCTCTCTTGAACTTGACCAGCTCACTTGTCATCAGAACTATTCCTCAACACATGCTTAGATTAGAATTCACTACTACAGAGTATTTTGGTGATTATGAGATGTTAGAGATTTATTTGAGATAAATAGATAAATCCATTCCCTTATTTAAGATTACATGAAAACTCAAGGACCCATATGTTCTTATCCCTGTGATTAAGTACATGAATAAGAAGGTTGATGAATGATAACAAACCGAAAACAACTTAGTTTTTGCCGGCTTACCTTTGTTTTGAAAGTTGAAATAGCTTTAATTCCCTGTTCTTCAACTGCCACCCCACTCTTCAATCCCATTTACACACAAACAAACCAAAGTTAATTATATTACCTACAAGATCCCTTCAAGAATTGATCCTCACTGATTTATATATCTTGTGGGCTCTTTAAAACATAGACGTGTTTTAGGTTGCTAAGTCCAGAACAAACTCGTGCGCATAGCCGACAGCAGTTTACATTACCCATTTCCCATTTCTTTCTATTTCGTAAACTCACTCAGCACAGGCAGCAGAAGCATGAAGAAAGTGGCGACAAAGAGGAAGAAAAGGTTACATGAAACTGACAAGATTTCTGCAAAATGGCGAAACAATGATCACTTGTTCATATTGGCACCTTTGTTTGGCTAATGCAGAAAATATTAGAATCAAACAAATGTCCTCGGTGTTTACTAACTAAGAAACTTGTGGCTGTGGACACCTATGTTTGCTCATACTTAGACCTTGTGTATGCTCAGAAGCTAGGCGTATTTGTTGTCTGCATGCTTGATATATACCTAATAATTCATCAGAATTGAGGTAGACTACTATCAATTCTTGAACAGGTTGAGAATTTTCTATTTGGCATGGTGAATTCTTTGCCTGATTCAATAATTCTTCACAAGGTAGAAACACTAACAAGACTCTGTTCGCCATATAATTGATAATTGTTCATAGAAGCAAACTCATATACCTATCAGTAATTACAGTGTCAGTATGTGCATGGCAACCTATTGAATTTTGGCATCATTAAATTCCAAGTTCGTGCCATGGTCAACATAGAGAGAACGTATATTTGTGATTATAACAACAAGATAAATGGTTTTTCAGACACACCAGCAACCAAATTACAATTTCAGATGTCAAAATCATACTTGTTTTCCTTCTCACCCTTACTACTAACTAAATTAGAGTTGCAGCCCTAGCTCTCTACTTCAAAATGTTACCTCAAGGTTATTGAATTTTAATTTATTTTAGCCTTATCAATGACTCAAGTCCAGGAAAGTTTGATCCGAGCAGAAGATGTTTCTTGCTAGCAACGTTGGTTAGAGTTCATTTAGTAAAGAACCATTAAGTTGTGGTACATACATCATAATAACTATTTCTAACTTGGAATCTTGAGAGTAAATTGAATATAGTAAACAAGAATAACCTGTTGTTTATATAAGGTAACCATGAGATAACAACCACGAGCTGAAATTACAAATATGTAAATTGAACACAGACAGACCAAGGGATCCAGGAACTGCATATCCAAATTACACAAGTACCATTAAGTTGTGGTACATACATCACAATAACTATTTCTAACTTGGAATCTTGAGAGTAAATGAATATAGTAAACAAGAATAATCTGTTGTTTATATAAGGTAACCATGAGATAACAACCATGAGCTGAAATTACAAATATGTAAATAATTATTGAATACAGACAGACCAAGGGATCCAGGAACTGCATATCCAAATTATAAAAGTAGTATATGAACTGGGTGTTAAAAAAGATGACATACAAATATAAGTAGAAAGCTCTTCTGTTCCAAGATACATTGCAAGTCTCATTGAGCACAAAGTTTATTCGCAGCTGAGAATTACAATGAAAAAGTGTAAATTCTGCATAACTCTTCTTAAACAAGCATATTTGAATGAATAAGGAAAAAGTCATAAAAATTACCTACAAAGATGCACAATTGTGTAGGATGAGAAACCCCCATGTAATTATCTAGACTAAAGCTTCTGCACCAGCAACAATCTCCAATATCTCGCCCGTAATTTTGGCCTGGCGCTGCCGGTTGTAGACCATAGACAAGGTCTTCTTCAACTCCATTGCATTATCAGTTGCGTTGCTCATGGCACTCATTCTTGCAGCAAGCTCACTGGCTAATGATTCCTGCAAAGCCCTCAAAATCTGGCTGTTTAGGTAGAGGGGCAACAGAGCATCAAGAATCTGAACCGGGTCCTGCTCAAACTGCAAAATGGGTGAGAAATCCACGGTGGCAGTCCTCACAACATCTCTTTCCACAGTCAGTTTCCCTTCCTTTGTTGTCAATCTAAAGAACTCATCCTCAGCAGCATCCACACAATTACCATTCACATCACAAATCTCTCCCTTTGGTGATAGTGGAAGCAAAGTGTGAATTACAGGATCGGACTTAACCAAAGACACAAACTTTGTGTATAAAAGCTCCACCTTGTCAACTTCCTCGCTAACAAAGAGTGAAAACACATCATCTGCTATAGTCTGAGCTTCTTTTGCAGTAGGTAACGTACCTCCCTCAAGAAACTTATCAACAGGAATATAAGGCCTACGTAGGAAATATGAATTACCCTTCTTACCAACACTAATAACAGTGTATTCAAGTCCAAGATCCTTCAATTCTGCAATTCTTTTTTCAGCTTTCTTGATAATATTGTTGTTGAAACCACCACAAAGACCACGGTCACCGGTGACAACCACCAAAGCAACTTTCTTGACAGGCCTAATTTTGATCAAAGGAACATCTATGTCCTCAGTCTGAAGCTGCTCATTGATGTTGTAAAGAACCTCTACAAGAGTTTCAGAGAAGGGCCTGCCATTGACAACAGCTTCTTGAGCTCTCCTGACTTTAGCGGCAGCAACAAGCTTCATGGCCTCCGTGATCTTTTGAGTGTTCTTTACAGAATCAATACGGTCTCTGAGCTCTCGGAGACCACAGTGAATTGGGGTAACTGATGAGGATCTTGAGAGGTTGTTGGGGGATGAATTGTGTGAAGGAAGCCGAAATGGGCTGAGACATGAGCCAAAAGAGAGTGAAGCAGTGTCGGGGAGAGATGGTTTTGAGGATACCCACATTGTTAGATTTGAGCAAGACATGGTGACAATGGATTCTTGGAGCTCAGCAAGAGTCAAGCACTCAAAGAGAAGGAAAAGAAGGAGAGTTTTGCTATGTGGGTTTGGTTTTGTTTTAGGTGTTTGTTTTGCAAAGTCTTATCTTTTTCATGTCCGCATGCTTCTTCTGGTATTGAAAGGAGAGGGAAATGAGTGGAGGGCGAGGGAGGGAATAGTCGAATAGATGAGGTTTTTAGATAAGGATTTTGACCGTTGGCGATTGCTTGGGACATGAATTCTTTTTCTTTTGCTGCTTGCAACATGAATTTGATTCATTTTTATTTTTTATCATTTATTTTATGGTGGGGCCTATCTGATGTGGCATGATCTCAGTGGAACATGGATCGCTAAATACCTGATCATCTCCCATCTCCAAAAGGTATATGCCGAAAGGCCAAAAGGTATATTGCATATTGAAAGTTATATCATTCCTTTAATGATGGCAATGTGATTAGTAACTAGAAAATGAAAAACAAGTAGGCAAATTAGGGGAAAAGGAGAGTTTGGAGAACCACACAATCACAGTTGCAATTATTGGTTGTATTGTCAATTTAGGCAAAATATCAATTTTAACATTAGTTGACAAGTGCAATTTACAGGAATCTATTTAAAATTCAATAACTGGATGGAACATAAGGGCATGAAGTAAAAACTTAATTTCCTTGCACATTCTTTGTTGAGCAGAATTAAAGTCCTAAGACAGACTAATGGTCAATTAGAGGATTGATAATTCACCATCAGACAATTGAAATAATCAATTCCTGGTGACCTGAGATCCATATGACATGTAACCAAGCTCATTCTGCCATATTAAGCTTGATCTTCTGAACTTGTTTCTCCAAGAAGCGGGCTAATAATGTCCATATATGTCTGCTTATCAGGAACTACTCCCTTGAGCACCATGTAGTCATGCAATTCAATCACTTCCTCAGGATTGCAATTCTTACTGAAATGGGTAATGAGAGTTGTGTATGTTATGAAATCAGGAACAACGCCATGAAGAATCATCACCTTCATAAGCTCTCTTGCTTGTTGATAACACCCAAACTTGCATAAAAAGTTAATCAATATGTTGTACGTAACTTTGTCAACCGTAATCCCTGCATTTCTCATTTCAGAACACAATGCAAATGCTTCGGCAATCTTCCCATTCACGCAATACCCATTTATCAAAGAGTTGTATGTTATGGCATCAAGTAAACCCATCCTTTGCAGCGCATCAAACAAAGATTTTGCAGCATCTATGTATGCCTCCTTGCATAAGCCATTTATAATGCAATTGTATATTACCAAGGTGGGTTTCTCCTCCGCCTTTTTCATATTTTCATAAATCTGAACTGCACTGTCTATATCACCTTCCTTACAGTACCCATCGATCAAAGTACCATAAGTAAAAATGTCGGGAGTCAAACCATGAACAATCATACGACTCAATAGCTGCTTAGCTACTGCTAAATTTTTACTTTTGCAAATGTAATTGATGAGGATATTGTGTGAAAATGCATCTCTTATAAGGTGTTTCTCCAGAACTTGGTTGTGAAATTTGAGAGCTTGCATCACATGACCATTTCTACAAAGCCCCTTTGTGAGAATAGAGTAGGTGAATTGGTCAGGGCATATGTGCTTGTCAATCATGTCAGACAATAGCAAAGAAGCTCCCTCCAAATCTCCTTCTGTGAAAAGCCAATGGATGACTGAATTGTAGACAACGGTATTAGGCATCAAGCCCCTCTCCACCATTTCATCACACAACCTCAGTGCCTCCTCTGAGCTCCCTCCTCTTGCATATCCATCTATCAAAGTTGCATAGGTCCTTACATTACAGTCAACACCAGCTTTAATCATATCATTACGAACTTTTACAGCAACTGCTACTCTTCCTATTTTGCAAAACCCATTGATAATACAATTGTAGGTCACTGAATTAGGCAAAACACTATCTCCCGACATTAGTCCCATCTTCCCAAAAAGCTTTAAGGCAAATTCCAGGTTACCCATCTGACAAGCTGCATTTATTATCATATTGAAAGAAACAACATTTGGCCAAATGCCACTCTTCAACATCCGATAATAAACTGAAAATGCTTCTTCTAGTTTACATTCCTTACAAAGAGCATAAATAACTAAGTTAAAAGTAATCACATTCTCAACATATCCACAAGACAACATTTCCTTATACACTTTCCAAAATCTACCAATCTCATTTAACTTCAGAAGATGGCTCAAAAAATTATTCCAAGCATGAACGGAAACCCAAAAATCCTTCACTTTCAGCTTCTGAATCACTTCATACGCACCCTCAGTGGCTCCAATTTCAGTACAAGCCCTAACTAAGGCATCAAACACAGTCGGAGTTGCATCACATATTTCATAACTATCAAGCAATCCTTCCAAAACCTCCAATGGGGACACACTATTTTCACGCATTAACTTCCCCATTATCAACAATACATCATCAAATCTCCTCCAACTGACCAACAAATGAACTATTGCACAAGAAGATTCTAACGAGTGTGAAAAGTGCTTGCTTTCTCCAACCCAATTGTAAAATTCCAAAGCTAACTTTGGTGATTTCCAAAACTCGCAAACAACACGAGTTACTAATGAATTTGTGAGGCTTGGAGTCATTTGCTCCAAGACTTTCCATTTCCTATGTCTTAAATTAACACAAATTGCTCTGAAAACAATATCTTCTGCTTTTGGGCTAGTGAATTGCTTACCCACATGAAAAGCCCGGCTTAAAAGACTACTTCTTTCGTATAAACAGAAGGCTGAAATCATAGAATGCTTCAAACCGAATTCATAAATGCAATAGCTTCGGCAATTAAGAAACAAAACAGAGTAAACCCAGTTGCACAAAAGCATTCAATTTAAAGCCCAAGTCTACTATCATGCCAAAAAAACTTAAAAGTTCAAATTTGGGGGCCAAAGAGAGTAAAAATCAGAATTTAACTGAGAAGAAAAAAGAGGGAGAGTTGAAAACTATTATCTGCAACAAGAAGAGAGAAACAAATTAGCAACTTGGTTTGCAGGGAAAGGAACTGTTTTGAATGTTGCAGAGAAGTGTTTCCATAAAGTGTTTGTGTCCGAACGGCGCCTCCTTTATATATAAGACACCATTCTTGTTACTATGATCTTGCGCACAAGCCCAATGAGCGAAGGACCGGACGTTTTTGAGTTCGTCTCTGGGTTTGGTCGTCGACGGCGGCGGCTAGAACAGCGGGTTTTGGATGCGGTGGAGCTTATGCGGGTTGGAACTTCTCGAGCGGTGGATCTACGTTTTCCGGCGACGAATTAAGGCGGCGAAGAAGGCTGGGTTTTGGTCGCCGGTGAAGTTTGACTCAGATCGTGCGTTGATAGGTGGAAATAACGGATGGTGCGTTTATCGACTCCATGATAGAGTCCATGTCGATAACAAAATTATCAGATTTCTTTGTTGTTGCGTTATACTGGAAGCCGTTTAAATGATCCAAAAGCGCAATCTTTTGAGGGCTTGTCACCTCTTCCAATCCACAAGCTAATTAGCCGGAAGATGCCATGTCCTTCAAAGATTTCAAGAGTCTCGGAACAAAACTCTAACAAATCTCTTCATATTAGATCGTCAAGTAGCAAAACAGCAGCAAAATGTCATTTTGCCAAAAGAACAAAGCCAGAACACAACAAAACACAGAGCAATTAAGAAGATGAGACCAGATGACGAGAGGAAACCGATTCAGTCTTTCTTAGGGTTTTGAACTTTTGAGTTTTGATCGAAGAAGATGAGGCGAGATTAAGGAGGGTGGGTGATGAACCGATTCAGCTTATTTTTGGTTTTTTTTCTTTTAATTTATAATCCAATCAAACGACGCCACGTAAATTAAACAGATACTAGATTACCCAATTTCGGTTTTTATATTTAAAATCGAAAATCGAACCGGTCGGTTATTATACTTAAGATAACCGACCGGTTATTTAATATAAAACCAAATTAATCGGTTCGATTTAGACCGGTTTATATAATTTTTCAGTCTTTTTTGCCCCCACTTACATAAAACTGTGGGCAATTTTGCTTCTGTTACAGTGCGAAATGTCACTAAATTTCAATAATTTTTTTTTTCAACTAAATTCTACTAATAAAATTTAGCAGAATCGCACGTTATAATATGAACAACACATGTCCGCTAAATTATTTTTTCTTTTATTTTTTAAATTTTTTTAACAAATTGTGTTATGTGCCACCAAAATGCAATATATCTATATTTAATGAGGCTTATCAAATATTTATTTTGCGTTCTGGATCATGTTGTATGGGAATGGTAACGAATCGGATGTTTTTAGATTTGCATCTATATTCGATTTAAAAATAAAATATTATTATTTTTAAATTCGTTGTAAATTTAAATTTTTATTATCAAATTTGTTTTAGTATATATATATTTTTTATCGAATCTTCAATAAATTATTCACAAATTTTAAATATGTTATAAATTAATATAATATAAAATAAATTTATAAAATAAATTTTAAATAAAATATAACAAAAAAATTATATCATAAATTTAAATTTAATAAAAGTCTTTTTATTAAATTTAAACTCATTTTCAAGTTAAAACTAATAAAAGTAATTCATAAATTATTACACATAAACATTAGACAACATAATTAAAAAATAATTCAATTAAACAAAAATAATTTTTCTTTATCTTGATTTAAGATTTAAAAATAAGTCTTTACAAATGAAACAAAATGGCTATCAATATTCATCATATAAAAATAAATAAATAAATTTAGACAAAATGAATATCAGTCTTCATTATGCGAAGAAAATAAACAAAAAATGTTAAATAAAAAAATTAACTCATCTCTTTTTAAATATTTATATTATAATTTAAAAAATATAATATCAATAAGATAAAGATTATTGAGAAATCAAAGCATGTCATTTGATAATCAAATAAACATTTGACAAACATAAATTAATAGTTTGATGAGAATAAACAATTAAAGATAACAAAATTGGGGAACAATATTTTTTATAACAAGTGATTTTAGAGCAATTAATAAATTAAAAAAGAGAGAGAAAAAAATTTATTTTAATTTTTCATTTAAAGTTACAACCAAAACAAAATTTTTTTTTTTTAAATATCTATATATATATATAAATATTTACATATAACCGTTCACTAAAACCATACCCATCCCAAATCTATTACAAATTTTAATTTTATATATTAAATTTATTTTATACCCACTTCAAATCTTATCAAAATCTTCTTAACAAATGCAAATTTGACTGATTTGTAATTATTTTGCCTTCAATATTTAATGTTGTGTGTATATACAACTTTTCAAGGTCAATCATTCGTCGCCAAATCAATGGCCAACAAAAATATATTAACAAATAAATGAGTTGATTGAATACATGTTATAGGGCAAATTATGAAATTAAAAAAATGGGTTAATTACTTAATTATATCTAGGAAGATGACTGATGAATTGACTAATAGAGTTTTATTTAGACACAAAAATCCAAGCCAACAAACAAAAGGCAAAACGTCAACATTCAACAACTTACAAGTTAAAAGAACTACCATTCTTATTTTCTCAACCACCACCATGTAAACATCAAATTGACCATTTCGACTGTAACTTTATAACACCATTATATAATCACTGAGACTAGAAATAGATATAGATATCGATATAGACCCTCTTGAGCCTGACTCCGGCCGGTAGCATTGATGAAAATGGGAGACAAGAAGGTTCATGTAACCTCCATTGACATTAATACCGAAGCCAATAAAGGTAACTCATCATCATATGCGTGTGTGTATATATATATACCCCATTTGAAACTGACCTCTTGCTGTCATTTTAATGATTAATGGTGAGCTGGGTTTTTGTTTGCAGAGGATAATAAGGAAAGCCAGGATTCTGATCATAAGGTGGAATTCTCCGAAGATGAGGAAATGCTCATCGCTAGAATGTTTAACTTAGTTGGAGAAAGGTTGATTTGTCGTTGAAATTTCTCATGATCATCACCACATACGCATGGCTATCTATTGTAGTTTTTTGCTATATGTCTTTGATGATCAAAGTGGTCATAATTTATGATATGATATGCATAAGCAGGTGGTCTTTGATTGCTGGAAGAATCCCAGGAAGATCAGCACAAGAGATAGAGAAATATTGGATCTCAAAACACAGATCATCGTAATCATCATCAACATAAAGTTCAAGCAACACTCTGGGTTTTGTTTAATTATGTGTTTAATAAAATATTATTAAGCAGCCGGCAGTGAAATTAATATGTAGTTGTTTTCTAGTTTGCAGTAGTAGCTTTAGCTTCTGCAACTTCTTGTGTTGGTAATTACATATGTAAGCTTCTGCAACATATAATTTCTTCCTGAGTCTTGTAATATAATCACTTGTGCATGTCGAATTATTTCTTTGCTAATCAATGAAGAAGACAAAGGCACAAGTGAGAATGTGTACATGTCGTTTGGGATTGCAGTTGGAAAAGGAAAAATAATTTTGAGAAGTTAAAATTAATTTAGGGACGAGAGCGGATGAGTATGGAATGGATATCCTTAAATTTACATTTACATTTACATTTATTTTAAAAATAAAATATTAAATTTTTTTTAAATTTATTATAAATTTAAAGTTTTAATATAAAATTTATTTTAATGGCTATGTACTTATTATTAAATTTATATCAAGTTATCTGTAGATTTTAAACGAGTTTGATAATAAATATATGATACTTAACATGTATGTTAGGAGCGAATATTAAAAGTATGCAACGTTGTGCGCTTAGCACGTATGCTAGGAGTGTACATTAAATATAAAATACTTAGCATAAATATTAAGACCGAAAGCTAAAAACACGTAACGTTGTGCATCTAATGTACGCTAAGCACACAACATTACATGCTTAACGCTTAGCATGCGTACTATGAGCAAATACTAAAAATGCATAACGTTGTGTGCCTAGAGCTCTTAGCACATGTGCTAAGAGCGTAAGTTAAGCATGCAAAATTGTACTCTTAACGCTTTGTACTAATGATAGGAGCACTGCTAAGCGTATAACACTTAATACACGTGTTAATACTGAACGCTAAAAGCATGTAACATTGTACGCCTAGCACGTATGCTAAGAGCGCATATGTTAAGCGTACAACATTACACGCCTAGCGCTTAACATGCGTACTAAGAGACCATATTAAGTGCACAACGTGCGCTCCTAACACGGATGCTAAGCGTGCTAGACATGCAATATGCAATGTATTGTCTTTTTTCTTTTAAAAAATTAAAACAAAAAATAGTATCCGTGGATATCTGTTGCGGGTATGCACAATTTTTTTATTAAATTCATACCCTAAATTCGCTGTGAATTTTAATTTCATATGCCAAACTAATACTAAACTCACTGCGAATTTTAATTTCATATGCCAAACTAATACTAAACTCACTTAAACCTTATCAAATCATTTTCAATACAAGCGGATTTTAGTGGATTTATAAGTTTGTGGATTATTTTACCATTCCTAAATTAATTTAAATATTTTGATGAATTATTTTTAATGAATAAAATTTTAAGTTATTATTTTAAATTAAAAATTAAAGGAATCCCACCCTTATATATTATACATGTAAAAATATTTATAAATGTTAAACGTATATGCAAAAATATATTACATATTATACATGTAAAAATATGTATAAATGTTAAATGTATATGCAAAAATATATTATATAATCTACGTTATTGTAATATTTACATAAATACATATAATGCAATTATTATTATTATATCAATTTCTTCAATACTAATAATAAAATTAATCAAATGCATATAAATTATTTTTAGAACTCGGGTATGTTTTTTAAGGGAAAAATATTATTTTAGTCCCTAGTTTATGAATTATGGATATATATCAACTTAGTTCTCACTTCTCCAATATATTGTTGAGTGTTAACTAATTATGAGTGTATGCATGTAATTTATGTGTTTATCATACAAATATACGCATCACACACACACACACACATATATATACATTAGAAGCTAAAAATTGAACAATGAACACAAATATACATATAAATCAAATTAATACAAATTGAGAATATATTATCCTTGAAGACTTTGGAGTAAATTTTGTTTGGAATTCGTATGAAACGAACTTGTTGTGAATTCTAGCAATCAACGAATGTGAGTTTGATTGTCTATAATAACAATCTGTAATCCAGCACCGGTTTAACACTTAAATCATTTATGAAAATCAAAACTAAGAAAATATTTTTTTCTCTCTTAAGAATTGGTCGATCATTTCAAATTGTAAAAACTAAAAATCTTAATGAAAATAAATTTTATTTTAACTATATATACAAATAGATTTAATTTTAAATTCATTTGAATTTTATTTAGGTTTAATTTCACTTTAATCTAATCCTAAGTTAATTCTTAATTACGGTTGAATTAAATATTATTTAATAATAAAATAAAATAAAATATCTTAATTTTAATAATAAAATATATTAATATTAACCTAACTCTAAAGTTAACTCTTAATCAAGATTAAATTCGATATTATTTAATAATAAAATAAAATAAAATATCTTAATTTTAATAATAAAATATCTTAACTTTAACCTAATCATAATATTAATTCATAACTAAGATTAAGTTAAAAATTATTTAATAATAAAATAAATATCTTAATTTTAATAATAAAATAATAAAATATCTTAACTTAAACTTAACCCTAAGGTTAACTCTTAACTAAGATTAAGTTAAATTTTATTTAATAATTAAATAATAAAATATCCTAATTATTTAATAATTAAATAAATTTATCTTTATATTCTTATTAGGTTATTAAATTAACTAAAAGTGAGTCTCACTATTTAACCATATACTTTAGTTAATTTAATCATAGTAATTTATTGTATTTTACTGAATTGAAATATTCACTTTAGTACGCTGCTATAGTGCACAACAAGTACACTTCATATCACGGGCTTCCTAAGTCCATACTTGATTTATCAAATGAAATTATTTTATGAGTCCGTGATCAATGCCCCACGCATATGTCATGAATATTATAAATTAACGTATTAGACTAAAGAAGTTGAGGTTATTGCGTATACCTATAGTCTTTCTATCAGTTATACCTTGGATGTGCGGGAATATAGATCAGCACCGTCAAATTTCAATTTGCTCATCCAAAAATTTATCTTTAAATTTGTATCTCGATAAATAATATACACAAATATTTTTACGATATTATTTAATCCTACGAGAAACTCTTTTCCTATGTTGAATACTTATTTGCGAAATATAATCTTAGAATATCGGATATATAACTTACTTATATAAGCTGACAGATCTCATATCTACTACGTACACCGGACTCTATGAATATCGGACTATACCCAGTGACACGTAGCAGTCAGACCATGAAATATCTCTAAAATATGTGGAACCAAAGTATAGTGAATCACTCACAAGCTCATAGTGGTACTCAGGTAAAAGGATCACGAATACTACTTAACTCGAGAGGACCTATCATTGACGGTTTCATATGATGTTTATTGGAGTCCTCATGAGTCTGTTCAGTATCCAGTCTTACCCGTATATCTATACGGGCTTCAACTAAGCTCATGGTCAGTTAAGAACAATTATCTGTACCATACAAGTATAGACATATACTGATCAATATTTCAAGGATTTATCGATTGACCCGCATTAGTGAAAATAGATCAGGAACACAGTGTTTGAGAACATACTTTCCTAATGACATTTCTTAATATCTATTGCAACTCTTTACAATTATATATTGCTAGTATAATCTCAGGTCTTTATCCCATTTCAAACAAGACTCTAACTCTTTAGATGTCGTTGACTATTATAACCTGCTAACTCATAGTATTTATAATTCTCAGTATTGCTAACTCTTAACACTGATCTAAACTATTTTATATCAGATCCGAACTCCTTTAAATTATATAATGTCTAAAATATTACAAACATTGTACCATATATGTTTAATATTAATGATTTTATTTGAAATATTTATTATTTAATATTTATATAATTAATATTTATAAAATATTAGAATGACACTTAAATATCTCCAATATATATACTATATTAATCCTTATAAAGACGTTTTTAATAATTTTTTATTAATATTTTTGTCTTTGAATAACTACTATTTTCATCCCTACAAAGACAACATAATTTATATTGAACAAGTGATCACTAAGTTAGTATATATTTATAAAATTAAATATTAAAAATGATATTTTTCCTTTTTTAGAATATAATTTACTAAATATTTAATTGAATATTTTTTTTGCAATTAATTATTTTAAAAGGTACAATATTATAAAACTAACCTTTTCGCTATTTTATTTGCTTCTATGATAATCTCTCGTAATTATGCACTTCAAATGTATTTTCTATGAACTTTTAAAGATTTTATATAATTTGAATATGAAGATTTTAATAATTAAATTAATTTTTATCAAATAATTAAAACATTTCTTATTATCAATTCATATGGTTTTTGATAATAAAATGAAACTACCATCTCGAACACATTTTATTGGATGTGGTCATTATTATCAAAAGCTATTGATGTTGTTTTAATATTTGCGTTTATTATATGGTAAGATAAAAAAAATCACATAGAATTCACTCTATTGAAGTAATTAGATAATTCTTTATAATTATTTGTTGCAATCTTGACGGCTGAATTTAATTATTAAAATGAAATTAAAAAGAATTAAAGATAAAGTATTTAAAATAAGCGTATACATATGGGTGATATTCTTTGTATGGATTCTTAGCATACAAAAGTTTTCATTATGCGTTAACAATATTAAAATAATATATTTGATTATGATAAAAATAAATAAAATTAATAAAAAATATATTATTCTTTATACCAATTTATTATAATAAAAGATTTATTTTATTAATATAAAAAACTGCTAAATTGCCTCACCAAAAGTCAAATAATAACTAATATTTATTAATCACTCAACTTTCATGTTTAGTTTGAAGAGTGAAAAGAAAGTGAAAAGAAAAAGAATAAATAAAAATGAGACATGAAAATGAATCCCTTGTTTAGATGAAACATAGAATCAATCCTAAAAGGAATGAATGATATTTTATCTAGGGATCATTTCAGCAATATCCTCAACTTTAATATTTGGAACATTTATTGGTTTCAAAAATAGACACAAATGCCTAATTTTTATGAAATATTCTATTAAAATTAATAACAAATATGTCAAAACTTGTGAAAAAATAAAATTGTCTTTAATAATAAAGTTGACTTAACAATTACACCCTTTATATGACATTTTTTTTTTCTCTAAAATTTTTTCTTCTTTAAATCAATAATTTTTTATAACATCGTTACAAAATCAGTTATTCAATAATATTGAATTAATCTAATAACATCAACCACTCCAACAATATCACCAATAAAACCACCCTCCAAAATTAATTATATATATATATATATATATTAGAGTTCAAATTTCATAAAAATATCAACAATAAAATCAGTTTCCCATTAATCCAACATTAAATTAAAAATAAAAGTTTAAATTTAAAAAAAATAAAAATAAAAGAGATTTCAGTAGCAATGCCGCAACAACAACAGCCAGGCAAGGCCGATGTGTATGACCGAGCAAGGGAGCTATGGATGACCAATAGAGGCTACTGCATCAGCAACTAAGCACAGTCATTATGTACGCCAAGTAAGGCAGTTAGTTAGGCTGGCAACTGTGGTTAATAGTAACTAGGATTAGTTGTTTTAAGATTTTAAGGTTTTTAAAATGATAGAAGAGAATAGTGAAGAGAAAATTTTAGGGTTTTAAAAATATTTCTTTAAAATTTAAATGCTGATTATTACATTTTTTTTCATTAAGTTTTACAAAAAGTTCTTTAATGATTAGACAATAAAATCAAAGGGTGTTGGGAAACTATTATTTTGTTATAGAGTACTTGTTTTTTTGGCCTTTAACACTTCCCTGCCTCCACTAACGAAGGTTCGACATTATTGTCCATTTCCAAAATAGGTGGGTATTTTAGATATTAAGACTTACATCGAGAGTATTGTTAAAATTATCTATTTTATTTAAACAAAAATACCATATAACATTAATTTATATATTTTATTTTAATAAAATTTTAAATTTAAATTAATTTATTTTTAAATATAAATTCATTTAGGGTCAATTTAAGAATGTTTTTAACAAAACGCTTTTACTTATGATACATTAATAATTATTAGCACTTTAAAAAAATACATATAGTATTTGATAATATATTATAAAAATACTTTACATTATTATTATTTTTTATATTTTATAGAGTATTTGATTAGGTAGTTGAAAACTATATTTTTACTGTAAAATTATTTAAATAAATATTATAAAAAACAAATACTATAAAAAATAATTTTTTATTTCAACTATTAAATAATATAATTTTTTTAAGTGAGTGTAGGAACCCTATATCTCAGTGTTAGAGGGCCTTACTCTTCCAATTTATGGTGTCGGGATGAAGTCTTACATCTCAAGTTTTAACATCAGATTTTGAGTTTAGGAGATATTTATGTAGTAACCAGTATCCACGACTGGTAAGAATAAGTATTTATATATGTATAAATATACGTATTTTATTTGTATGTGGGTGATCCTTGATTTATATATTGTTATTAGTAGTGTTTTTATAGGTTAAGGATATACTATTAGTATTGAGTTTATTTGCAAGACTTTAGAATTATTTTAGGGACCAAATTGTTATACTTTGAAAGTTTTGGGGGTGAATTCGTAAATACCAAAAATTAGTCTCTTAGTATAAAAATACACTTTTGAACCCTAATTTACCATTTTTAGGTCGAGCTACCCATTTTAAGAGAGAGAAGAGAGAAATAGAGGAGAGAGAAAGAGGAGAAGAAGAAGAAAAAGAAGAAGAAATTGGAAGTTTGAATTTCAAGAGGTATATCATACGTATTTCTCAATTTATTGGTATTAATTAAGTTAATTCCTTTAAGTTTTGATTTCTGAAAATATGTATAATTGAGGATTTGTTGTGTATTTCGTAAGATCATATGAGAATTGATGATGATCTATAAGATAGTTTGATAAATCATGATGAATTGTGGAATTTCTGCTGGATAATCTCTTCATCTAGGAATTTTATAAATTGTTGTGATTCGATTCTGGTTTTTAATTTTGAGTATATGAAATTAGACATATTAAGGAGCATCTGAGACTTTGAATCGATTGAAAATTCTGGAAATTGAATTTATAGTGAATTTACCAAAATGACCCTGAAATTCTGGAAATTTCCTGTGTAAACAGTATAGTACAGTGAAAAATAATTTTTGTCCTACTGAATGATCTTCAAAAATTATGAATTTGTGGAATATGATAATTTTATATGTCTAATATGATATACTCGGAATTGAGAAATTAGATCAATGTGGTTGAAGTGTTATAAATTTCTAAAGTGTATCAGCTCATTGCAATATTTGATTAACAGATTTTTAAAGTTATGAAATAAAATAGTTTTAAAATAATTTTGGCAGTTATTTGGAAGCCAAATATTTATCATGGACTGAGATATGTGTCAAGAGTAATTATGTGATAGTTTTATAATTTTTGAGTCAGTATATGATTTTATAAAATTGGGAGATTGAATACTGTTTAGTAAGTATCTTGATCCTGTCAGGTTTGTAGTTTGGATTCGATGGTGTGTATGGAATGGATTGTGTAGGAATTTTGATATAATATTCATATATAAGAAGTATATATGAGTCAAGAATGATATATTCTGATTTCTGAGTAATTGGACATCATTTGATGTATTAGAAATTTTTGTTAAGTGTAAGTGGTCAGAATGACAGGTTTTGAGAAACCAAATATTTAGACCAATTTGATGTGATAAATGCATTGTGTATAATTTTGTAAGCTATTTAAAATATTTTGTGTGAATTATGAGGCTTATGAAAGGATTAATCTCCATTGATAGGTTAAGGATATTTAAGCCTTGTAGCTGAAAGTGTTAAGAGGTAAGTATACTAGACTTACTACTGGAATCACAATAAACATAATAATTGTTTTGTATGATTTTGTAAATGGGGTTAAGAATATGTTTATGATATGTCAAAGTATATTTTGATATGAAATGTGAATATATGTTAATGAATGTGAGCATTGACATTGAGCATGGACATACATGTGTTTTTTTGAAAGTGAGCTTTCCAAAATAAGATGCGTTTAACAAAGAAAGCTTTTGAAGTGTAATATGTCCATGAGAAATATTTTGTGATTTGAGGGTACTTGAACTCACTGTTAACTTAGTAGGCATTTTATGTGATTTGTGGAGCCTTTATGTGTGGCCTTTCCTTCGGGATTGGTATATGTTATGTGTTCCGTATGTAGGGAGGATCTTATTGGTACCTAAAGGAAGTGTGAGTCATCACATTCGTGTGGCGGCGTATTGGTACATGTGAGAGGACTCACCGATGATCAGGGTGAGGGTTTGGCTTTTACCTTCGGGCATAAGCGTTATATATGTGTGATTTAAAGACCTCACTTGTACTATTCCTCTCATACGGTATGTCACCTACGAGTGACATTTGGCTCATTATGTGATATGTGATATGTAAGTCCTACTAAGTAGTAGTCGAGTAATGGTATTCCTATTATGTGTTTTGAAAGAATGTGTAAGCGCTTACATGATATGTGATTTGATAAGATTATGATTTTGATTGATCACAGCATATCATACATATGCATTGTGTACATATATGTATTTGTATTTGATATATGAAAAACTAGTATGCTTACTGAGTTTTATACTCATTATAGTTTATGGTGATTTCAGGTAAATAAGGTACATGTGTGCTTAGCGGATTTGGCAAGGCTTCTGCTGTTCCTTGGGTTCCCTAAGTTGCTAGGTTGTTGTGTGTTTCATTTGGGGACACGTGGGATAGGATATTTGGTTTGTCCTTATTGAATAAATACTTATGTATTATTTCATTGTGTGTGGCTGGATTTGATTTAAGTTTTCAAAGTGTGGTTACTAGTTGATTTCAAGTAAGAATTTGCAATGAATATATTCTGGGCTTCCGGTAACAAAGTTGCTACTGGTGACGTAGTAGAGTGTTAATCTCTGAGAAAACTCTGCGTATCTCCGGTTTATTAATTGTCCCAGTCATAATTCAATTGTTATAATTCTGAAAGGAATTGAAATGAATATTTAAATATGGTCAAGAGAAGTTTATATTTATATGTTAAGTTATGGGTTTATTTTAGTGTTGAACTTACTAGCAACTTGGTAAGGATTTCTGTGTTGAATGAAAGTTGAAAATTTTGTGTAATATTATTTATGAGTGCACATGCAGTGAATGAATGTAAGTGATGTCGTGTGTCGGATCTTTTGGGTCTGGGGCGTGACAGCTTTTATTGGTATCAGAGCTAAGATATGATTCTGTAGACTTTTAAGTGTCGAGGCAAGGGAACCGAGCAGATGCCAAATCCTTAGGATTGTATTTGTAGCTTTGTTGTGTAAAAGTTTGACATATTCCTTAAATTTTGTATGATTTTGTGAAGATGACACAGTATCCAAGAGCTGCTAAGATTATTGTTGTTGTGGATAATGGTACCTTGTGGATCTTATGTTACCATTTAGAAATTTTTTTAAGTTGTGACTAATATGCTTAGCAAGAATGATGTCGAATATCTTATAATGATAATTTGCATGTCATAGAGCAAATTGAGAAAATTTTCTCAATGACAAAATATAGAGAAGTTGAGTATTGAAGACATCAATTGAAACAACTTTTATTGAAAAGGAAAACAACAACAATAGCAGCAACAATAATACAGTAGAGGCTACGGAGTGAGATTTAAGTCTATTTTGCGCTTCTTCTGACTGTCATAAGTAGACCAGTCTAACTGATGCAATGTTGGATTAGACAGAGGAATAAAAGACTGCAATTGATCAATCAGTTGATCAGCAGTTGGAGCAGAAATAAGAATCCGTCATGCTAGAAGTGGGATGAATTGTGTTCCCGCTGCATAGTCAAGAAAAGATATCAACCCGTCGTAAAAACCATTAACATTTAACAAACCAATGGGTTTTTGGTGGATTTGTAATTGTGCCCATGAGACAATTTGAAAATTTTCCTCCAAGGTCCCGAAACCTCCTGGTAGAGCTATGAAAGCATCCGCATGCCTAAGCATTTGAGCCATTCGCTCGTGCATAGATGAGACTTGTAACTCATCCCCAACTGTTTTTTCTACAATATTTTCAATAGCTAGAGGTTTTGGAATGATACCCAAAACTCGACTACCTTTCTTGTATGCAGCTTTTGCCACAGACCCCATTAACCCTCGGTTACCTCCTCCATATACTAAATGTATATTTCGCTCAGCTAATACCTTACCAAGATTTTCTGCAACTTTTGTAAACTCTTCAGTATTTCCAGGGTTGGATCCACAAAAGACACAAATTTTTGTAAATCGACGAGCTGAGGTTTCCTCCATTGTTACGCTCACCCTAATCTTTGAATGTTTTTGAGTTTGTATAAGGATGCAAAAATAACGTATTTATAGAGAAACAAATTGATAATAGCTATGGAGCATATGTGTAAGTATGTTCAAGTATATATTTTTCTCAATTCTTGTGAGGAAAAAAAAAAAAAGAATGAGTTTTACTTTATTATTTTATAAGGGACAATAGGCCGCAAAATCTTGAATAAATATATGTTGATATGTAAGTGTGATAAAAATTGTGTCGGAAGCGTGATGAGTTAGGTAAGATAATTAAGAAAAGTCAATAAAGGCATATTTTATGGATTTAGGGACTTTGTCGTTTTGGCACTAATGGCCGACAATGCATCTATGACTTGAAGACTTTTTGAGCGAACAATTGGACTTTGGATATGAGGCCAAATTAACTTTATTAATTTTAAGGATTTTTGTGATCTTAACATTGATTTTTGGATAGATTAAAAGTAGATATGAAGAAAGATAAAGCATACTTGACATAAAGATAAAGCAGTAGTCAGTCTCTCTTTGATGTGATAGAGCAACACGGATTTAGTTTCTGTGAAAATAGAAACAGCAATGTAGGTCAAAATGAGTCTTCTTGGTCGCTTTCATTTGTGTCGTATCCATGAGAGAGGAACTTATGGAGTTGTTGTTCCCATGCATTGAATGAGGGCTCTGGCTGAGTGGAATGTGGGTCTACCATATCTTGATCTTCTCCAGGTGAGCTGGTCTGGATGAGGGATGTGCTGGCTTCCTCTTGGATTTGGGTGTCGGTTGGATAAGGTTGGGAGTCTTGAAAGAGGGACAAATCAAGATTGGGTTGGTGTTGGTCAGGTTCTGTCGGGACAACTGGCTGAGATTGGGTAGGTTCTGTCGGGACAGTTAGCTGAGGCCATTGGTGAAGGTTATCCATTGCTTGTCTGTATCTGGCATAATAAGTCATGTTTGGGATATGGTGATGATGAGTAGAGTAATCTGTATTTCTGAGATGTGAAAGATGATATTTTTGTCTTTGTTGGAATTTGAGTATATTGGCAAAATTCAGGTCTTCTGTAAAGTTAGCTTCAACTTGTTCCCAAGGTGCAGCATCTTCTGGGGAGATCCAAACAGACGGAGGAATTATTTGATTTTCCTGAGCAAGAATTCTTTCAAGTTCTCTCTTTTGCTGAATTACTTCTTCAGGCCAGAGCTTAATTGATCCCTTTAGTGAAAGGGTAAATGTGAAGTAATCCTTAACAGTGGGGTAATAATGAATCTCGTGATCTGAAATAATCATACCCTTCCGTTGGAGAAGTAAGACTGACCAAAGATGTTGTCTAGGGACTGCAGCATTTGTGTTGTTTGCAATCATGTGTTGAAATTTAGTTATCCACCATGTCTTTGGATAAAACCATTGGAGAAAAATCAGGGCTGGATGATCTTCATCATATTTTTCTAATTTTTGGACGGTTCTAAGTAATGGGAATTCCATGGCGATTGTATACAGATCCAATAGGTACCATAACAAGTAAAGGACAGATTTGGACCATTGGAAAAATGGGAAAAAAGAGTGCAGGTGAAAGAAAGGGTATTCTAAGTTGAACAAAGGGCCACCAAGAACTGTGAGGCTGTGTTCTTGGACTGCTAAGATGGCGTAGTGTCTGATGAATTCTTTGGCACGGGAATGGAGTGTTCTGGTTTTGATTAGGTCTGGAAATTGTGGTGGAGAAAAAGGAACAGGAGGAGTTATGATAATGGGATTCATTATGAAGATGGTAAGAAGGTTGGTTTTATTTATTGCTAGAAAAGTGATTATGAGGTTTAGGCTATTTATATAGTTTTATGAAAGAAAATCAATAATTGTTTTGTCCTTTCTTTTTACGTGGATGACGTTAAAGGAATAGTTAAAAGAATCATATTTGCCATCGCAGTAATTGTGCTAGTGGAATCTTTTCTATTTGAAATCGAGCATATTAGAAAAAGCAGACATGTCAGTCTCAATGAGAAAATGATGTCCAATAAGGTGGACTATTTTTTTAAAGATTTAGAGTAAGAGATATAATGTTAAGATCTATAATTTAAGAATCAGTTGAACTAAAGGTTTTTATTTTATTTTATTGAAGTTGATTTTTGATCATTTAAGATAATGCCTTCAATATTCTGATTTGAATGACAACTTAGTTGCGTAGAAATGCTACATTTTTTTAGAATGATATCAAAGAAGTGAATGATATTATGACGTATGAGTATATGTTGAAAGGATTAAAATTTTCAGAAGAGTTAAAAATTTTATTTAAGAGATTAGTATGAGTATTCTACATCTATGTTATTCTTTAATGAATAAAAGGTGAAGTGTATAGATGCCTATTAAATATTGAACGAATGGGAGAAAAGAGTAAAAATTATGTGTGTATAATTTTATAAGTCCATAATGTGTGTCATGTGTTTATTTTATAGATATATGTTTCGTACTCCTCTCGTATACTCAGCTATGAGCCAACTTAGAGATAATCTAACATATGAATGAGTATTTATTAGAATTTTAGACCACAATGAGCAAATCCTATATACAAGGAAGATTGCTTTGTAAATGTTTTATGAATAAACCATACAGTTGAAAAGGAAAATTGAGAATGAGAAGAAGAAATGAGATCTAAGTATCCTCATCTATGTGCTTAAGTTATGAATTTCGAGGACGAAATTCTTATAAGGAGGGGAGAATTGTAGTAACCAGTATCCACGACTGGTAAGAATAAGTATTTATATATGTATAAATATACGTATTTTATTTGTATGTGGGTGATCTTTGATTTATATATTGTTATTAGTAGTGTTTTTATAGGTTAAGGATATACTATTAGTATTGGGTTTATTTGCAAGACTTTAGAATTATTTTAGGGACCAAATTGTTATACTTTGAAAGTTTTGGGGGTGAATTCGTAAATACCAAAAATTAGCCTCTTAGTATAAAAATACACTTTTGAACCCTAATTTACCATTTTTAGGTCGAGCTACCCATTTTAAGAGAGAGAAGAGAGAAATAGAGGAGAGAGAAAGAGGAGAAGAAGAAGAAAAAGAAGAAGAAATTGGAAGTTTGAATTTCAAGAGGTATATCATACGTATTTCTCAATTTATTGGTATTAATTAAGTTAATTCCTTTAAGTTTTGATTTCTGAAAATATGTATAATTGAGGATTTGTTGTGTATTTCGTAAGATCATATGAGAATTGATGATGATCTATAAGATAGTTTGATAAATCATGATGAATTGTGGAATTTCTGCTGGATAATCTCTTCATCTAGGAATTTTATAAATTGTTGTGATTCGATTCTGGTTTTTAATTTTGAGTATATGAAATTAGACATGTTAAGGAGCATCTGAGACTTTGAATCGATTGAAAATTCTAGAAATTGAATTTATAGTGAATTTACCAAAATGACCCTGAAATTCTGGAAATTTCCTGTGTAAACAGTATAGTACAGTGAAAAATAATTTTTGTCCTACTGAATGATCTTCAAAAATTATGACTTTGTGGAATATGATAATTTTATATGTCTAATATGATATACTCGGAATTGAGAATTTAGATCAATGTGGTTGAAGTGTTATAAATTTCTAAAGTGTATCAGCTCATTGCAATATTTGATTAACAGATTTTTAAAGTTATGAAATAAAATAGTTTTAAAATACTTTTGGCAGTTATTTGGAAGCCAAATATTTATCATGAACTGAGATATGTGTCAAGAGTAATTATGTGGTAGTTTTATAATTTTTGAGTCAGTATATGATTTTATAAAATTGGGAGATTGAATACTGTTTAGTAAGTATCTTGATCCTGTCAGGTTTGTAGTTTGGATTCGATGGTGTGTATGGAATGGATTGTGTAGGAATTTTGATATAATATTCATATATAAGAAGTATATATGAGTCAAGAATGATATATTCTGATTTCTGAGTAATTGGACATCATTTGATGTATTAGAAATTTTTGTTAAGTGTAAGTAGTCAGAATGACAGGTTTTGAGAAACCAAATATTTAGACCAATTTGATGTGATAAATGCATTGTGTATAATTTTGTAAGCTATTTAAAATATTTTGTGTGAATTGTGAGGCTTATGAAAGGATTAATCTCCATTGATAGGTTAAGGAGATTTAAGCCTTGTAGCTGAAAGTGTTAAGAGGTAAGTATACTAGACTTACTACTGGAATCACAATAAACATAATAATTGTTTTGTATGATTTTGTAAATGGGGTTAAGAATATGTTTATGATATGTCAAAGTATATTTTGATATGAAATGTGAATATATGTTAATGAATGTGAGCATTGACATTGAGCATGGACATACATGTGTTTTTTTGAAAGTGAGCTTTCCAAAATAAGATGCGTTTAACAAAGAAAGCTTTTGAAGTATAATATGTCCATGAGAAATATTTTGTGATTTGAGGGTACTTGAACTCACTGTTAACTTAGTAGGCATTTTATGTGATTTGTGGAGCCTTTATGTGTGGCCTTTCCTTCGGGATTGGTATATGTTATGTGTTCCGTATGTAGGGAGGATCTTATTGGTACCTAAAGGAAGTGTGAGTCATCACATTCGTGTGGCGGCGTATTGGTACATGTGAGAGGACTCACCGATGATCAGGGTGAGGGTTTGGCTTTTACCTTCGGGCATAAGCGTTATATATGTGTGATTTAAAGACCTCACTTGTACTATTCCTCTCATACGGTATGTCACCTACGAGTGACATTTGGCTCATTATGTGATATGTGATATGTAAGTCCTACTAAGTAGTAGTCGAGTAATGGTATTCCTATTATGTGTTTTGAAAGAATGTGTAAGCGCTTACATGATATGTGATTTGATAAGATTATGATTTTGATTGATCACAGCATATCATACATATGCATTGTGTACATATATGTATTTGTATTTGATATATGAAAAACTAGTATGCTTACTGAGTTTTATACTCATTATAGTTTATGGTGATTTCAGGTAAATAAGGTACATGTGTGCTTAGCGGATTTGGCAAGGCTTCTGCTGTTCCTTGGGTTCCCTAAGTTGCTAGGTTGTTGTGTGTTTCATTTGGGGACACGTGGGATAGGATATTTGGTTTGTCCTTATTGAATAAATACTTATGTATTATTTCATTGTGTGTGGCTGGATTTGATTTAAGTTTTCAAAGTGTGGTTACTAGTTGATTTCAAGTAAGAATTTGCAATGAATATATTCTGGGCTTCCGGTAACAAAGTTGCTACTGGTGACGTAGTAGAGTGTTAATCTCTGAGAAAACTCTGCGTATCTCCGGTTTATTAATTGTCCCAGTCATAATTCAATTGTTATAATTCTGAAAGGAATTGAAATGAATATTTAAATATGGTCAAGAGAAGTTTATATTTATATGTTAAGTTATGGGTTTATTTTAGTGTTGAACTTACTAGCAACTTGGTAAGGATTTCTGTGTTGAATGAAAGTTGAAAATTTTGTGTAATATTATTTATGAGTGCACATGCAGTGAATGAATGTAAGTGATGTCGTGTGTCGGATCTTTTGGGTCTGGGGCGTGACAATTTAAGCCTAAGTCTAAGAGATGAGGGTTGGAAGGTGGGCAAGGTACCCTAAGTTGCGATAATTTTAATTTAACTTTCTTTTTTAATTTAATTTATAATTATTATATTAATAAAATAATATTATTAAATTAATTAATATTTATACTGGTAAAATATTAATTTATTTTTTCTTTAAAAATTAATTAAACAATTTTACAATGAGTGTAAAATAATAATTTAATAAAACGAGTATATTAGTTAGGATTAAGAAATTCTATCCCTTTAGAGAGAAATCATAACTTCTCGAATGTAAGAAACTTTTTTGTGTTAAAAGAAATTAGAATGCTTGAAAAATCTCTAGAGGAACTAGAATACTTAAAAAAACTCTATTCTAGTCTAGACAAATCGTTAGACTTGTTTAAGGTCATTTTTTGCCATTTCGTGGCAATAAATTCACCATTTGAGAGCTCATATCCTCAATCATTTTGGACAAACTAATATTTTGCGAAGGGTTTTAAATATCATTGTATCAAAATTATATGTATAATATACTGTTGGATTCATTTTAAGATTTTAAGGTTATTTTTAGTCAATTTGTACAAAAAATTCTCATTTGGAGGTGTAACCCCTACACAATCTACATAGTAAGAAATCTGTCAAGGGTCTCAAAGATTATGGTGTTAAAATTATGCATATAATATACCATTACATTCATTTTAAGATTTAAAGTGATATCCTGCCATTTTACAAAGAAAAATCCGTCATTTGATGGCGCAAAACCCCCACTTATTACAGACAATATGGAATCTTGTCAAGGAACTATTGCAAGTTGATTTATATGGGGTTTATGCATGTGATTTATGTGTTTATCATATAAATATACATATTATATATATATATATATGTGCACAATGAAAATTTAAAAAATTATACAATGAACACAATTATTATATATTAATCAAATTAATAATAAAATTGAGAATTTAATCCTTGAAGTATTTGGATTAAAATTATTTGAAGTCGACTTGAAATGTAAACTTTGTTAATTCTAGTAATCAACATAGGTGAGATTGATTATCTAGAATAACAATATATTAATCCAATAAATATTTAACAAATTAAATCCTAAGTATTTGATTTACCATTGATTAACACTTAATTAATAAATTAAATACTTAATTTATCTAATGGCCTAAGCCCAATGAAAAATAAAATCAATTATAAAATCAACAAAATAATTTTTCTTTCTCTTATTTCTCTCTTGTTGGCCGGCCATTCACTTGTAAACTTAATAACAAATGTTTTAATTTTTTGCTTATAACTTAAATTAATTTTATTTAACAAGTATTTGTTTTAATTTCACTTAAATTTGAATTTAATTTTAACTTAATCTAACTAAAGTTAGATTAAGTTAACTTAACCCTTAAGTTTAGTAAATATCTAATTAACTTAATCCTAATTAACTAACTTAATCATAATTAGGTTAACCATTACTTAATCATTAAGTAAGGTTAATATCTAATTAACTTAACTACATGGTTAATTTTTAACCATAATTAAGTTAAATTAATTATTTAACTATTAAATAAATATTTATTTTGATTATTTAATAATTAAATAATCAACTAAGTAAAATTATTTTTATACCCTTAATAGGTTATCAAGTTAATCCAAAGTGGGTCATACTATTAACTATAGTAAATTGTTAGATTTTACTGTATTAAACTATTCAATACTGTACGTTGCCTAAGTGCACAATGAGTACATTTCATATTGGAATTCTCTAGATCCATGCCCAATTTGTCAAATGAAACTATTTTATAAGTTCGTGATCGATGCCTCACGCACACGTCATAGATATTACAAATCAGCATATTAGACCATACATGTTGAGGTCATAACATATATGTATAATCCTTTCGTCAATTATACCCTAGATAGGCAGGGATATAGATCATCATCGTCAAATCCCCATAAACTCATCAGTGAACTTATCTTCTGATTCGTATCTCAATAAACAATATACAAAACACATTTACTATATTGTTCAACCCTGTGAAAAATACTTTTTTGAGCTTATTGTTTATGGCCATAGGACTTTGTAAGATACAATCTTGGAGTATTGGATATACAACCCACCTATGTGAGATAACGGATCCCGTATTTACGCACACCAAACTCCATGAGCATCAAACCATACCCAATGACACATAGTGGCAGACCATAAAAGGCCTCTGATATACACTAAACCAAAGTATGATGGATTACCCACAAGCCCGCTGTGGCGCTTAAGTCAAAGGACTATGAATACTACACAACTCGAGAGTAACTACTTTTGACAGATTTAGAGGATATCTATTGGGGTCATCATGAGTCTGTTCAGTATCTAGTCCTGACTGAATACTTGCATGTCTTCACGAGCTTCCACTAAGCTAATAATCAGTTAAGAACAATCATATATATAATGCAGATATAGACATACACTGATCTATGTAATAGTAATTCACTGATAGACCCGCATTGGTGAATATAGATCATGAACAGTGTTTGAGAATATACTTATATAATGACATCTCTTAACACCTATTGCAACTATATTATTACAAGTAGACTCTCAGGTCTTTGTCCTATTATAGAGAAGGTTCTAACTCTTAAAATTCTATTGACTCTTATAACTTACTAACTTTTATCAGTGCTAACTCTTAACATTTATAACTCTCAGCGTTGCTAACTATTAACTATGGTCTAAATTCCTTTAGACCAGATCTGAACTCCTTCAGATCATACAATGTTTGTAGAGTTACAAGCTTTAGTATCATTTAATAAAGGTTAGTAGCAATTTAATAAAATATACATTGTATAAATATTACAAATAAATATTCAAACAGACAGGGATAATACGTAAGCATAAACCCTAACAAGAACTTAGAGGTTATAGTGTTAGAATTATGCATATAATATATTATTGGACTTATTTTGAGATTCTAAGGTCATTTTCGATCATTATGCAATGAGAAATCTATCGTTTAGGGCCTCAAACCACCACTTGGATTGGACAGTAGGGAATTTTGCCAGGGTGCTAAAGTTGCAGTGTTATAATTATTTGTATAATATATCGTTGCACTTGTTTTGAGATTTTAAGGTCATTTTTTACCATTTAGCAATGAAAAAATCCATCATTTTGGGAGAGTAGATGCTTATACAATATAGACAATAAGCAATATTTCCAAGGATCTTAGATGTCATGGTGTTAGAATTATGAGTATAATATACTGTTAGACTTATTTTGAGATTTTAAGGTCATTTTTGGCTACTTTGTTGTAAAAAAAAAAGATGTAGCCCACCTAGTCTAAGTAGTTCAAAATCTACTTAAGGTCTTGAAGGTCACAATGTCAAAACTAGACATATAATATATTGTTGGCCTCGTTTCGAGATTCTAAGATAAGTTTTGGTCACTTTGCGATAAAATTTTTGTTGTTTAAAGACATGAACCCCCAATTTGTTTGGACAATAGGGAAATTGCTAGTGGGTTCCAAAGCTTGTGGTGTCAAAATTATATGCATAATATCGTCGTTAGATTTGTTTCAAGGTAACCTTATTTTCATTTACTTTATAGCAAAAAATATGTTGTTTGGGGTGAAAATCCCATGAAATATGGACAATAGGGAATCTTGTTAAGGGTGGATAGTGCAAAAACAATACTAGATATCATTCTAGTATATGTCTTGAATGCACGAGAAAATATAATTCTAATAAAGAAGATTGTCGAATTTACGACAAAGATAAATTCTAAAAGAAAATATAATTAAAATAATATTGATAATTTAGATGAGTAAGAAAAACAAAGAATGACAAACTTATTTATAACTAATAAATTTAATACTAATCATAATATAAAAAAAAAAAGAGAAAGAATCTAAATACATTTAGGACAAGATTTTTATTTAAATAAAATTAGCATAAAATCGTTTCTAAATATATTTTAACTAGTACAAGGATTTAACTTTTCTAACTTAAATTTCCTATCTTAAATGGTGTCGGAGGTTACGATATAAAAATTATATGTCTAAGATTTTGTTGGACTCGTTGCAAAATTTTAAGGTCATTTTGACCCCTTTACAATAAAAAATCCATTGTTTGGGAATTCTTGCCACTCAGTGTGAAGAGTAGGGAATTTGAAGATTACAATGTCAGAATTATACATACCGTTGCACTCATTTTAAGATTCTAAAATTATTTTCGATCACTTCATGATATAAGTCTAAAGTTTTGGGGTGCAGACCCCACTTTATCGAATAAATTTTTGGTTCTACCATTCTTTTATCTAACTAAACATCATTAAGTAATTTATTTAATTTTTAACTTCTTTCGATCTAACTAAACATCTCAAAGTAATTTATTATTATTTTTATAAATATTATTCATTTTAAATATGGATATCTCAAATTAAGGACGCGTCAAGATTACCTAACACAATTTTGTATTGGTTTGTTTACATTTTACGACATACAATAATAGGAAAATTACAGTAATTAGTTATGACACAAAAAAAAAAAAATAAAGAGAAAGAAAAATGCAGAAACATCTAAAATACTCTTGCTATTTCTTTTTCTTCTACTTATGGAGGCTGCACAGCAGCCAGAGAGCCCTGAGGTTTAACGAGGGTTTTCAGTTTTAACCTTCAAAAATCAAAAGACAACGCAAAACCCACAACCAAAACCAAACACAAAATTCTAAAGGTATGTCCTTCGAGCAACTGAAAGTGGCAACGCTATCCTCCTTCAGCTCCTCCGTCACTGACAAGTCACCCAAAGGCACTTGGGACACATCCATCATCCCACTCCCCACCCGAATTACTTCACCATCAGCTCTTGCTTCGGCCACATCTCTATTTTCTCCCACCCCAGCAACTGCTCCAAAGGCGGCGCGTGGCTCTACATCACCCACGACCCGGCTAATGCAAACGACATCCTCCCCCTCCTCTTTTTCACCACCACCGCCATTGCCTACCCTCTTTCAGTCTTTCCTAGTCCCTAAAACTAAAAGCTAGAAATTTGGAAGCAAAAATGATGATCGCTATCAAGTTAACTGCTCTAAAGTCAAGTACCGACCAACCGGTGTTCTGTTTCGAGCAGCTGATCGTGGCGGTCAAGTGCCGGGACGTTGAGTCGGCCGTATAAGATTTTGTGATC
This sequence comes from Ailanthus altissimus, assembly GCA_946807835.1. NCBI lineage: Eukaryota > Viridiplantae > Streptophyta > Magnoliopsida > Sapindales > Simaroubaceae > Ailanthus > Ailanthus altissimus. Next base: position 29,259,611 of record OX327690.1, on the reverse strand, counting down.
TTGTTTGGTTATTCGGAAAGTGCCAAGAAAAGTTCTAATAAAAAAAGCCAGAGAGAAAAAACAGAGGAAGAAGAACAATCGAGAGAACTATTTTTATTATGTGGAATTCTACTTTTTTACACTTTGTACACTCATTCCTTTTTATACTACTACCATACTTTAATAAAAGAGAATTACAAGAGTTATAAAATACTGCTACACTCAGTGGAAAAATTGTAACAAACTCATACACTTTAACTAACTTGCATAACAACCTTATCACCTCAGCAACTAACTTGCATAACAACCTTATCACCACAGTAACGTACCACAACTTGACAGTATATAATTTATATATGTAGCTCATTTTTTAATATACCCCCTCAAACTGAAGGTTTGGGAACAACCTAAAGCTTGTTTCGAAGATATAGAAATCTATCAGGAGGCAAAGGTTTTGTAAATATGTCCGCTATTTGGTCGATACTTGGGACATATCTGACTTCAACCTCATTTGTAGCTATCTTATCTCTTATAAAATGAATGTCCAACTCTATATGCTTTGTTCTTGCATGAAACACCGGGTTAAGTGCCAATGCTTAGGCACTTTAGTTGTCACACCATATAATTGGTGTGTACAGTAGCTGAATTTGAAGTTATAAAAATAAAGACTTAATCCATAAAACTTTTAAGCATGCTGTAGCCAATGCTCTATACTCAGCTTCTGCAGTAGATCGAGTCATTACATTCTATTTTTTTAGGACTATGATACTAAATTGTTGCCTAGATAAGCACAATACTCTTCTATAGATTTTCGATCAGTTAAATCTGATCCCTAATCTGCATCTAAATAGGTGGTAAGAGTAAGACTGCTTGTACTAATAATCTCCAAGCCATGATCTGGTGTTGATTGCAAGTATCGCATAATCCTCTTATATGTTTGCCAATGTTTAACAGATGGACATAACAGAAATTAACTGAGTTTATGTACTGAGTATGACAATTCGGGTCTTGTTAAGGTTACATATTGTAGAGCACCAATGAGGCTTCTATATGTTGTAGGATTTGCAAATAGCTCTCCATCATCTTTGAAATACTTCTAACCTGTACTCATGGGAGTGATATGCCCTTTAGAATTCTGCATATTGGCCTTTGTTAACAAATCATTAATATACTTAGCTTGGAAAAGATGTAAACCTTTATCTGTATGAGTTACTTCTATGCCCAAAAAATAATTGAAACTTCTCAAATCTTCTAAGGCAAAAGTCTTGCCAAGCTGATCAATGAACTGTTCTAGATAAAATGATGATTGACCTGTGATGATAATATCATCGATATAGATAAGAACCAAAATAAGACTCCCATGAATTATTTTAAAGAACAAAGATGGATCTGATTTGGTGTTCACAAAGTTCCATTGCAGTAAGGCACCTTTGAACTTGTCAAACCAAGCTCTTGGAGCTTATTTAAGACCATATAGAGCCTTGGTGAGTTTATAAACATATGAGGGAAAACGAGGATGTATGAATCCAGTAGGTTGTGACATATTCAATTAAATCCCCATTGAGAAAAGCATTGTTAATATCAATCCGTGTTATTGCCAACCGTTCATTACTGCTAAACTCAATATAATTTTGACAATGGAAGCCTTTATAACAGGACTAAAAGTCTCAAAATAGTCAACACCAGGAGTTTGGGAGAAGCCTTTTGCTACTAACCTGGCTTTGTACTTAGATATTGATCTATTTGAATTGTATTTAGTTCTGAAAACCTACTTGCTATCAATGACTTTAGGTGCTGCAGTTGCTGGAACCAATGTCCAGGTTTGATTTCTGAGCAAGGCATCATACTTCTCTTACATAGCTTTTCTCCACTTTTCATTAGATAAGGCTTCTTGTACACTCTTTGGTTCAGTATGAACAACTGTTGTTTAGCTATAATAGGTCTTAGGCTTGAATATTTCAAGTTTTGATCTGGTAATCATGGGGTGTTTGGATTGTGGTTGCTGTATGCTTTGTGTATCAGTTATTTGTTCATGGTTCTGAGGTTAAAAGGATGCATTATATGGTGGAATCTGAGTTTTTAAGGGAAAAGTTAAACTTGTTGCCGGTACTTGACTTGTGTTGGTAGGTGTGTGTGAGGAGAAGGTATATATGTTTTGTTGATGTTGGTATGCATGTTGGTTTAAGGGTGAGTAATTCAAACCTTAAACTAATTTTCCAGTTGAATCAGTGTCTTGTGAAGAGATAGTTCTAATACTGACAGGATGCAAACCACTAGGAACAAAATAACTTGAAGAGAAAGAGTTTTTAGTGTAACAACTTTGTCCAGTAGAGGAACTCGACTCAAAGATAGTTGAGTAGGGAAAAGAATTTTTATTAAAGGATATGTTTCTTGCAATATAGATTTTACCCGATGGATGCAAACATTTATAGCCTTTATGCAATGTACTATAGCCAATGAAGATATATTTTGCAGTATGAAAGTCACACTTGTGTTTGTTATATGGTCTTAATAAGGGAAATTAGGCACAACCAAAAGGTTTTAAGAAATTGTAGTCTGGTTTTTTGTTAAACAGCTTGGTATAGGGTGATTTATAGTCTAGGATAGGTGTTGGAAGTCTATTTATCACATAAGTAGCCGTATGAAAGGCTTCTCACCAAAAAGAAATTGGCATTTTTGCCTGAGCAAGTAAGGTAAGACCTGTCTTTACTATGTGCCTATGTTTTCTCTCTACCACTCCATTTTGATGATGTGTATGAGGACATGTGATCCTTGACTGTATACCATTTTGTTTTAAGTAAACAGTAAAACTCTTGAACTCTCCACCCTAATCAGTTTGAAGGGCTTTAATGGTGTGCTTAAGTTGTTTCTCAATTTACCTTTGAAACTGTACAAACATGCTTAAGGCTTCTGATTTGTATTTCAAAGGAAATATCTAGCTATACCTAGTACAATCATCAACAAAATTTATGTAATACTTGTATCCATCAATTGACTCAGATAGTGTTGGCCCCTATAAGTCAGTATATAACAATTTTAAAGGTTTAGTTGATTTAATATGAGTAGAAGAAATGATTTTTGTGTAGTTACCTAATTAACATGCATCACAGAAGTCAAGTTGGTATCTATTATTACAAGATTTTAAATTTGTACAAAGACTGAGTACAGATTTCAGGATTAGAGGACTTGGATGTCCAAGCCTCTTATGCCACATATTACAATCAGCAGGACTCAAAAATTGATTTTTGACAGATACAACCAGTGACTCACAAGTAATTCTTTGATTTAAGGAAGTATTGACAAGTGAATCAGTTGCATCAACCTGATTCTTATTTATCTTACAACTAGATGCATTTCCAGAAAGTAAAGACATCATTGAATTTGGTTGACATGGTTACAGTGATTGATGATGATCACAAGAGTGTTTTGATCCAGTCAGTAGAAGCTTATATAACCCCTTCACAATTACACCTTTCAGCAAGATAGTTCCTTCCTTCTTGTCCTTTATAAAGCACAAGTTGGAATAGAATCCAACAATAAGATCATTATCAGAAACAAGCTTTGAAATACTTATCAGGTTCTTGGTTATTTCAGGTACACAAAGTAAGTTATTTAGTTTAATTTGATTGTTGTTATTTGATATAAGATTTGCATTACCAGAATAAGTAATACTCAAGCTAGAATTATTACCAACAATCAATTTATCCATACCTGAATATTCAACCTTGTTGTTGATATTAGAGGCATCATGAGTCAGGTGAGGTATGGCTCCTGAATCAAGATACTAGCCCTCATCTGCAGCTCCATCTTGAGTTTATTGAGCAGCAACAAAAGCAGCTCTCAAATTTCCTTGGTTACTAGATCTTTGGCCACCATTATTGTTCTGATTCAGATTCATAGCTCCATAACTTGCAGTAGGCCTTGGCATGTAATCTGAATTGAACATATAGTAACATTTAGTTGCAGAGTGACCTTGCCTCTCACATATTTGGCAAATCAGCTTCATATTTCCTCCACCAAAGAAGCCTCTACCTTCATTGTTCATCTGGTTCCTTCCTCGGCCACCTGAGAAATTACCTCTCTAAAACCTTGATTGAAGATGTTATTATTATTTCCACTATTGAAACCACTACCTGTATTACTATTATTATTGTTGTTATAATTTCCTCTACCAAATCCACCATTGAAAGTTTTCTTTTATCCTTTCTGAGCAATATTAGTAGCAAAACCTCCTTGATCAGTTTTCTTAGCATCATTATTCATCAGCCTATACTCTTGATTTAACAACATTGTATAAGCTTCATTAATATCTATAGATCCAATTTTACATGTAATCAGAACAATTACTGAGTCATAATCAGATCCAACTTCTATTCCTGATATCAAATGCATGATAAAATCTTCTTCATTAAGAACATAACCAGCTACTGCCAGTTCATCAACAATCTTCGTTAACTTCAGAAAATATTCTGACACAGAGAGTTGATTCTTCTTAAGCATTGATAGTTTGTACTTTAATTGAACAGTTTTGGCCTTAGAATGAGAGCCAAATTGCCTTTCAATTGACTGTCATAACTCATATGAAGATTTACTATCAATCACAAGACCTAGAATATTCTCATGAATTGTCAAAAAAAGTCAGCTCAAAAGAACTAATCTTCCCTTATCCAGATTTTATATTCAGAGTTTTTTGTTCTACTAAATCTTGGATTTTCACATCTCGCATCCTGAGTTGCTTCATCTGAATCTAGAAACTGCTTAGGACACTTAGATACTCTGTTAATCAAGTTTTCAAGCCTATTTGCTCTGATTGCTATAAAAACCTGAGATTTCCATATTATGAAATTCGATCTATCTAGTTTAACAATTGAGAGAAAAGAGTATGAAGAATTTTGTACAGCATTGAGATTCGGAACAGTAAAACTACGATTTGAAGTAATTGTGTTAGCCATGGCTAGCTTTGATACCATATAAGATTTTGTGATCTTGTTTGGTTATCCGAAAAGTGTCAAGAAAAGTTCTAAAGAAAGAAAAAGCCAGAGAGAAAAAACAAAGGAAGAAGAACAATCGAGAGAACTGTTTTTATTAAGTGGAATTCTACTTTTTTACACTTTGTACACTCATTCTCTTTTATACTGCTACCATACTCTAATAAAAGAGAATTACAAGAGTTACAAAATATTGCTGCACTCAGTGGAAAAATTGTAACAAACTCATACACTTTAACTAACTTGCATAACAACTTTATCACCTAAGCAACTAACTTGCACAACAACCTTATCACCAAAACAACGTACCACAACTTGACAGTATATAATCTGCATATACAGCTCATTCTTTAATAGGCCGAGAATTTGGTTTCGGTTGTGGTGGCTTCTGGGTTGAGGGAGAGTGGGGTCATGACCGTGAAGAAGAAGTGCGCCATTGTGGGGATACGGTGTTCGATAAGGCTGGAGGTGCCATTGGGAGAGAAGAGTAATGTACGAGTGTCCAAAGATTACATGAGGTTTCCTGTTGGGGTGGCTAATGAGAAAATGGAGGCTAATAGGAAGAGGAGTGACGACTTTTTGCAAGCTTTGTTGGATAGGATAGCAGTAATGGCAGATTTGTGGGACCCACAGTGGTTATGATGAACGGGCGAGATGAGGAGGGTCGTGATGATGGTTTGAAGAATGTAGATGGTGGGTAATAATATTGGTAATTCACTTTATTAATATACATTTTGTGTGTGTTTATTAGCGTGTGATTTGTTGATGGACAATGTCTTTAGACTTCAGTTTTGAGATTTCGCAATGATAAGTAGTGGAGATTTTGCTAGTTTCTTCTAAAGCAGTTGAAAGAATAAATTTTAAATAGCATTATGCAATGATGAGCTCTCTATATATAAGGAGAATGATCTAATGAGTGACACTGCTACGTGGCAATACGGTTAATCCACGAGTTTAACATTATTTAATAAATGCTACAAAATCCAGCCATATGTCTAGTTGCACACTGTATGATGGGCGACATTGCTCATATATATATATATATATATATATATATATATATAATTCATGTGTGAGTGTTTTGGATGTGAAATCTAGCTATTATGCCTATATATATATATATATATATAATTCATGTGTGAGTGTTTTGGATGTGAAATCTAGCTATTATGCCGAGTTATCTTTTAATTCACGAGTTTTTATTTGTGTATTTCTCTGTTTTTGCTATGATTTTTTGTGCACACGTTATTATTAGCTGAGAAAGAGTATACGAGGGAATGCAATGATGCAAGGACTATTTATGAAGAGTTTTTACATAAAGTTGAATTGCAATTTTGGTTTCATTGTGTCAGCTGAGAATCAATCCTAAAATGTGATGAGGTTTATATATTTGCTTGAGATATGGGTGCTTAGTCTTAAGTTTGTTTCTTTCTACTGTCTGTGTGTGGATACCTGGAGAAGTACCATTACATACTGATATACATCTCATTGCAGGACACATTTCCTTTTAATGTGACATCGAGTCTTTGAATCTTTGGCAGGGCCGGCAGGATATCCTAGTTGCAGTTAACGGTAAGTCAGATGGAGATTGCTGGTGAACCTGTTGGGAAGCTATTTCTTTGGGGTCATTCGGCATGCACACTAGAGAAGGACAATGACTCTAAGATTCTTGTATTTGGCGGTTTTGGGGGTATGGGAAGATATGCACGCAGAAATGATCTTTTGCTAATTAATCCATTACAAGGAACACTAAAAGCATATTCAGACTGAGGGCAGTCCATCTCCACGCTTGGGTCACACATCTTGTTTGGTTGGAGATCGCATGTTTATTATTAAAGGGAGGGCTGATCCTTTGAACGTCCTGAGTGATGTGTGGGTTTTCGATGTGGCTAGGAGTGGTTGGATGTTATTAGAATGTGCTGGCTGTGTCTTTTCAACCTGGTAATTTCTTCAGTGCATTTATGCTCCAATTTTGTTTGATGCTTGTCTTTTTGGCATAATGTTGCATGCTACAGACATTATTCTGAGAGATTACCTTTTTCTAGTCAGCAGTAATATTCAAATTCAAACAATAAATAATACCAATCTGTGGAAGCAAATTGGTATATCCTCTAACATGAGCTTTGCTAGTCTTTCCACCAGCCATCTTTATTTCTTATATCTAATTATAGTTATTTAACTGTCCATTCACACAATGATTTATTACTTAACTTGAATTATATATTCTTAATTCTTGATCAAATATATATTTATACGTATGTGACACAGGCACCGGCATCTTGCAGCAGTTGTAGGCTCAAAGATATATGTGTTTGGTGGTCTTAACAATGATACAATCTCCTCATCTTTGCACATGCTCAACACAGGTACCTTGCAGTGGAAGGAATTATTGGTTAAAGGGGACTGGCAATGTGCTCGTCATTCTCACTCAATGGTGGCATATGAGTCATAATTATTCATGTTTGGAAGGTACAATGGAGAGAAAGCCCTTGGGAACTTGTACACTTTTGATGTTCAAATATGCTTAGGGAAGAAGGAAGAGGTAGCAGGAAGAAGTCCACATGCTAGGTTCTCCCACTCAATGTTCCGCTACAAAAGTTATCTTGGAGTGATTGGGGGTTGTCCAGTGGACAACATGATCAAGATTTGGCACTACTTGATCTTCAACTCCATAGGTGGAAACTTGTGAAGCTCAGTTCTATGTGTAAGGAATTGTTTGTACGGTCTACAGCCAATGTTGTTGGCGGTGATCTTGTTATGATTGGCGGTGGTGCAGCTTGCTATGCTTTTGGAACAAAGTTTAGTGAGCCAGTGAAAATCAACTTGTTCCCTATCCTGCTTATGTCCTTAGATGACCATCCCGTGCCTCCAGAGATGGGAGAAAAGCTTGTCACTCACCAATATGATGGGGTAACAGGAGAAAAGACTATTGACTTCCAAGGTCCACAAAATGGGAATGCACAGACTTTAACTGAAAAGTCTGAGTTCAAATCTGAAGCTGAACAACATCATGTAAATGATGGCAATCAGATGGTTGCTTCATACTGGGTGGTGCAACTGGACAGAAAGTATGCAAAGTTAGGGAAGGGGATATTGAAGTTTGGATGGTTAGATCTTGGAAGGAAGGTTTATCAACAAAAGGATGGAATATATATGTTTTCCTGTGACTGAAATTTTGTGCTGTATTCCATGAAAAGCAGCATCATTTTGGAGATGAATCAGAAGATTTGAATAATGTTTATTTCTCTAAACCGTACATAGGAGAAGGAATTTTGCTTAATGAAATCTCATGTTCAATTGCCTTGCTTCTTCTTAAGGAATGTGGTGCCACTAAGCACGTAGATGAAGTTGTCGAAGTCAAAAGAGCTTCTAAATCTCCATTTAAAAAAATTGCTTCTTAAAGCTGTAGCCTCATCGATTGAGCATAAAGGTTTGCCGGTTACACTTTTAGAGCAGCTACCTTCTAGGTTTGTTCTTTATAGCTTTTCTTCATTGGTATTTGTATGTTTGCTTAAAGCTCTACGAATCACAATGATATCAAATTCAGGGAGTGTTGAAATGTACATATGGTATATGTATCTGTATATAATAAGAAAGATTAGGTAGCCTTTTATTTAGTATTAATATCCTTCCAATTAGGGTTGATAGCTTTACTTATATAATCATGTATTTCTGTTCTATGAAACATACATTAAAGAATATCTTTTCTCTTTTAATTTTATATGGTATCAGAGCCACTGTGCTTTCTTCGATTCATAGTTTTTCTGGAGACGTCGTCTGTCATTTTTTTCGGCCACCGTGCTCTTTTTCTTTTTTCGGTGGTTGTGTCCTCAGTTTTAAGATCATCAATAACTCATCGGCCAAACCTTAAGAAGACAGGCGTTGAAAACTTGCTGGACCCGCCTCCATTTGCCACTCATCAGAATTCGATCTGATTTTTTATGATGTGTGGACTCTCACTATCGGTGTTCCTGCCTTTAGACAAAGTCGGCAATCATTTCTGTCACAGCCTCACACTCATTTGCCGCCGGATGCCCCGGCCTCCATCTCAGACCACCGGATTCCAATCTCTTTCTCTGGCGCGCATAGACTTTCACTACCGGCGTCATTGCCTTCAGATGGAGCTGGCGAGCTAAACCCTATGGCCGCGTCATTGTCGCCCACCGGTTGCCGTCGCCATCACCAAAAAATTGCCACTATCATAAAAAAATTGCTTTTGTGTTGTCAGCAAGCTTTCTTTTGATCTGTGAGTCAACATGACTACTGAAAGCTTCAAAACAGGTTCTACCTTTTTCTTTAGTTCATTTTTTGCTATTTTTATTGAAAAATTAGTATGAAACATTAATTATACCTCATGGACCACTTCTGTTGAATTATAGTGTATGGAACATGGCCGAGAGGATTATTTAACTACATAGATTATAAAATTAAAGGACAAAGGTACAACTAAGTGGATAAAAATTGATTACTTACTATGCAATTAGTTATGACAAACAATCAACCTTTAATTGTACCCTATTTATAAAGCTCACAAAACATGTTTTGATATATGGAATTAGGCCAAGTTATTATACACTAATAACATTCAAAGGCTATATTTTATTGTCTCTGTAGTAACCAGTATCCATAACCGGTAAGAATATGTATATTTATATATATAAATATACGTATTTTATTTGTATGTGGGTGATCCTTGATTTATATATTGTTATTAGTAGTGTTTTTATAGGTTAAGGATATACTATTAGTATTGGGTTTATTTGCAAGACTTTGGAATTATTTTAGGGACCAAATTGTTATACTTTGAAAGTTTTGGGGGTGAATTCGTAAATACCAAAAATTAGCCACTTAGTATAAAAATACACTTTTAAAATCCTAATTCTCTCATTTAGGTCGAGCTACCCCTTTTAAGAGAGAGAAGAGAGAAATAGAGGAGAGAGAAAGAGAAGAAGAAGAAGAAGAAGAAATTGAAATTTTTGGATCTTAAGAGGTATATCACAATTATTTCTTAATTTATTGGTGTTAATTATGTTAATTATGTTAATTTCTTTAAGTTTTGATTTCTGAAAATATGTATAATTGAGGATTTGATGTGTATTTCGTATGATAGTTTGAGAATTGATGATGATTTATAAGATAGTTTGATAAATCACGATGAATTGTGGAATTTCTGCTGAATAACCTCTTGATCTAGGAATTTTGTAAAATGTTGTGATTCGATTCTGGTTTTGAATTTTGAGTATATAAAATTAGACATGTTAAGGATCATCTGAGACTTTGAATCGATTGAAAATTCTGGAAATTGAATTTATAGTGAATTTACCAAAATGACCCTGAAATTCTGGAAATTTCTTGTATAAACAGTATAGTACAGTGAAAAATAATTTTTGTCCTACTGAATGATCTTCAAAAATTATGAATTTGTGGAATATGATAATTTTATATGTTTAATATGATATACTCGGAATTGAGAATTTAGATCAATGTGGTTGAAGTGTTATGAATTTCTAAAGTGTATCAGCTCATTGCAATATTTGATTAACAGATTTTTAAAGTTATAGAATAAAATAGTTTTAAAATACTTTCGGCAGTGATTTGGAAGTGAAATATTTATCATGGACTGAGATATGTGTTAAGAGTAATTATGTGGTAGTTTTATAATTTTTGAGTTAGTATATGATTTTATAAAATTGGGAGATTGAATACTGTTCAGTAAGTATCTTGATCCTGTCAGGTTTGTAGTTTGGATTCGATGGTGTGTATGGAATGGATTGTGTAGGAATTTTGATATAATATTCATATATAAGAAGTATATATGAGTCAAGAATGATATATTCTGATTTCGGAGTAATTGGACATCATTTGATGTATTAGAAATTTTTGTTAAGTGTAAGTGGTCAGAATGACAGGTTTTGAGAAACCAAATATTTAGACCAATTTGATGTGATAAATGCATTGTGTATAATTTTGTAAGCTATTTAAAGTATTTTGTGTGAATTGTGAGGCTTATGAAAGGATTAATCTCCATTGATAGGTTAAGAAGATTTAAGCCTTGTAACTGAAAGTGTTAAGAGGTAAGTATACTAGACTTTTACTGAAATCACTATAAGCATAGTAATTGTCTATGTATGATTTTGTAAATGTGCTTAAAAATATATTTATGTTATGCCAAAGTGTATTTGATATGAAATGTGAAAGACATATGTTTATGAATGTGAGCATTGACATTGAACATGGACATACATGTGTTTTTGAAAGTGAACTTTCAAAATGAAATGCGTTTGACAAAGAAAGCTTTGAAGTGCAATATGTCCATGAGAAAGATTTTGTGTTTTGAGGATGCTTGAACTCACTGTTGACTTAGTAGGCATCTTATGTGATTTGTGGAGCCTTTATGTGTGGCCTTTCCTTCGGGATAGGTATATGTTATGTGTTCCGTATGTAGGGAGGATCCTATTGGTACCTAAAGGAAGAGTGAGTCATCACATTCGTGTGGTGGCGTATTGGTGCATGTGAGAGGACTCACCGATGATCAGGGTGAGAGTTTGGCTTTTACCTTCGGGCATAAGCATTATATATGTGTTATTCAAGACCTCACTTGTACTATTCCTCTCATACGGTATGTCACCTACGAGTGACATTTGGCTCATTATGTGATATGTGATATGTAAGTCTTACTAAGTAGTAGTTGAGTGATGGTATTCCTATTATGTGTTTTGAAAGAATGTGTAAGCGCTTACATGATATGTGATTTGATAAGATTATGATTTTGATTGATCACAGCATATCATATATATGCATTGTGTACATATATGTATTTGTATTTGATATATGAAAAACTAGTATGCTTACTGAGTTTTATACTCATTATAGTTTATGGTGATTTCAGGTAAATAAGGTACATGTCTGCTTAGCGGATTTGGCAAGGCTTCTGTTGTTCCTTGGGTTCCCTAAGTTGTTAGGTTGCTAAGTGTTTCATTTGGGGACACGTGGGATAAGATATTTGATTTGTCCCTAGTGAATAAATACTTATGTATTATTTTATTGTGTGTGGTTGGATTTAGTTTAAGTTTCACCAAGTGTAGTAATGGATTGATTTTAAGTAAGAATTTGCAATGAATATATTCTGGGCTTCCGGTAATAAAGTTGCTACTGGTGACGTAGTAGAGTGTTAATCTCTGAGAAAACTCTGCGTATCTCCGGTTTACTAATTGTCCCAGTCATAATTCAATTACTATAATTCTGAAAGAAATTAAAATGAATGTTTAAGTATTATTGAATGAATGTAAGTGATGTCGTGTGTCAGATCTTTTGGGTCTGGGGCGTGACAGTCTCGAATCTTGTTAATCTAAAATAATAAGGTATGGACATATTAGAATTTTTTGGTCGGATGACATCCCTCAAGACTGAATTCAATTCACTCCTGTCCATTGTTAAGATTGTCGCCAAAGATTTTGTATAAAGGGACAAATTTTTTATGGTTTTGACTCTAGCTTCTATCAGTTCTGAGCTTTTACCAATTTGAGATGAAATCCTTGCTAGTGCGGCTGTTCCTTCTCTGGATGAGGTGTTTGCTTGGCTCCTTTGTGTTTCTGCTCCATGTCATGTTCTCGGATCATTTGCGGTTGATCCTTAGTCTTGGCCTTTCAATCTCAATTACAAAGTTCTTTAAAAGGAGAATAAGGCGATTGTGGCAAAAATACCCCAAGTGTAGTTATTGTCATCTTCGACACACTAAGTGTTTATCCACACTTTCGAACTTCAGAACTTAGCTCTGAAACCACTCTTTGTGAGGCACTTTCACATCTTGGGTAGTGTCAAGCAATGGTTGAAGAAATGATTGCTTTGCACAATAATAGTACATGTGAATTAGTCTAGTTGCCACTAAGACATTCCACTATTGGTTGTCGTTGGTTATGTTGTTAAAGTTGAACCTAATGGTCAGGTTGATAGGTTGAAGGCAATGTTGGTTGCAAAGGGGTACACGCAGATTTATGGCTTGAATTATTTTGAAACTTTCTCTCTTATGGCTAAAATGTCATCCGTTTGGTTGTTCTTATCTATGCTTGCTATTCGACAATGGTCTTTGCATCAGCTTTACATTAAAAATGCATTTCTTTATGGTAAACTTTAGGAAGAAATCTTATGGAGCAACAACCTGATTTTATTGCTCATGGGGAGTTTGGTTTGGTATGTAAACTTAGTCACTCTTTGTACGATTTAAAACAATCTCCTCGTGCCTGGTTTGGTCGTTTCAGTACTGTTATCCAAAAGTTTGACATGATTCGAAGTCAGTCAGATTACTTTATTTTCTATAAGCATACAACATAAGGCCAATGTATATATTTGGTAGTCTATGTTGATGATATTGTCATTTCAGGAAATGGTCAAGATGGTATTAAACAATTGAAAAAGCACTTGTTTGATCATTTTTAAACTAAAGATTTGAGATTACTTAGATATTTCCTTGGTATAAAGGTAGCTCAGTCTAACTCTGGGATTGTTATCTTTCAAAGAAAGAATGCTTTGGATATTCTTCAAGAAATATGGATGATGGACTGCCATTTCAGGAAATGGTCAAGATGGTATTAAACAATTGAAAAAGCACTTGTTTGATCATTTTTAAACTAAAGATTTGAGATTACTCAGATATTTCCTTGGTATAAAGGTAGCTCAGTCTAACTCTAGGATTGTTATCTTTCAAAGAAAGAATGCTTTGGATATTCTTCAAGAAATATGGATGATGGACTGCCGACCCATAGACTCTCTTATAGATTCTAACACTAAACTCTTACCTGGACAAGGGGAGCCTCTTGCAGATCTTGGGAGATATCAGAGACTAGTTGGTAAGCATAATTATCTCACCATCACACGGTCTGATATTTTCTTTTCGGTTAGTGTTATCAGTTAGTTTCTACAATCTTTATGTGATAGTCATTGGGATGCAATTATCCAAATCTTATGATATATCAAAGGTGCACCAGGTAAATGTTTGCTATATGAGAATAAGGGTCATACGTAGATTGTTGGATGCTCAGATGTTGATTGGGCAGTTTCTCTATCAGATAAATGTTATACTACTGGGTATTATGTTCTTATTGGAGAAAACCTTGTATCTTGGAAAAGTAAAAAGTAAGACGCTGTTACTAGATCGAGTGTAAAAGTAGAATATCGTGCCATGACTTTAGCAATATATGAGCTTATATGGTTGAAATAGTTGATCCAAAAATTAAAATTTGCAGATATATCACAGATAAAGTTACTTTGTGATAATCAAGTTATTCTTCACATTTTATCCAATCTAGTATTTCATGAAAGGACTAAACATATAGAGATTGATTGTCACTTTATTCGAGAGAAGATTTTGTCTAGCTGTATTTCCACCAGTTATGTCAGCTCAAACGATCAGCTAGTAGGTATTCTTATTAAATCTCTTAAGGGTCCTCGAATTGATTTTATTTGTAACAAGCTTGACGCACATGATTTATATGCTCCAGTTTTTGGAGAGTGTTGAAATGTATATATAGTATATGGTGTATGGTGTATGGTATCTGTATATAATAAGAAAGACTAAGTAGCTTTCCATTTAAGATTAATATCCTTTCAATTAAGGTTAATAACTTTGCTTATATAATCATGTATTTCAGTTCTATGAAACATACAATAAATAATATCTTTTCTCTCTTAGTTTTACAGTTAGATATGAGTTGTAGTCATTTTCATGCAATTGTTGTCCTTATATGTGGATGCAATGCTTGTCCTTATATGTGGATGCAATGCTTGTGACTGTGTCAACATCTTTTGGCTACATTAGATGGGAACGGCTGGGGGATATTGTTGTGCTTCCAGTGACATCTTTCAGGGATCCATTAGAGGACTTGAATGGGAATGAGCTTTTGCCTGCTATTGCCAAGTCACTTAATGCTTCTCGTCTTGCTAATCAAGTAAGCTATATGCTTGCATTACATAGCTCATGCTGTGCTTGCTGATGCCTAATTGGGTAGTTTGTTTTAAATGTCCCTTTTCATGTCACAATCTTTTCTAATTTCTGCTGTAAAGGTTCCATTTGGACATCTACTGATGTTGATCTGAAAGGATCTATGTGCATAACTTCTTTTACCATGTACTTGTCAAAGTACATAAATAAATCAAAACATTATTACCTCCTTTCTTACATAAATTATTTGTGATCCATATGATGAGTATGCAAGTAGTGTCTTCTTGGAAATTTGGAATTTCCATGATTAGTAAGTTATCATCAGTAGCATGTATATCTTTATATCTATGTATGGTGGGCTATGTATGCGGCCATGTTATAATTTTACTAGTCTGCTAGCTATTATCTTTCTATTAACTGGCTTAGATTGGTACTGTGTTATTTAACTTGTGCTTATATCGTCAATAAATCTTCTGCAAGCTAGAGAAGTAGAAACTAAGTTCTGATGGAGGATGTCATAGTGAGACTAGTGAAATTCACACCAAAATTAATTTATGCTTATAATTGGTATGGTGAATTTCTGTATATTCATTACATGAATTTTTGGTATTTTGTAAGGGTCGAGTTGTGCCAACTGGTACAAGGGATAGTGCTTTGGAGATTCTTGCAGGAGATAATGGCGGGGTCAATCATTGCGAGAATGGAATTCTCTATTCCTTTGATGCTACCATGTGCATGTTCTCCTGGGGCAATCTCTTGGAAAAGCTTCATATGGCCCGTTTGGACTGTAGAGACGAGGTTATTGTGGGCCTGTTTGCTGGCTTTGGATATTTTGTGTTGCCATTCCTTGTCAGGTATGTTATAATTATTGTTATCTTAGTCCTTTTTACTGCCTACATCTACCCTCTTAAGTTAACACAGTGCTCTCTCACACACACATAAATCAAAAACGTTCTCATGCAAACTTGGTTTTGGTGAACTCACATTATCATTTTTTATTATAAGACTTCTTTCATGCGTTGAAATCTAAGGATTTTCTAGATATACAAGTTGGGAAGTTATTGCTCACAGAGAATTTTCTTAGCTCCTATATAAAAAAAAATATTTTCTTAGCCTCTGCAGCAGTGTAGAGTGTAGAGATTAACACGCAGCGGAATACGTAGAGAATACAAGCAATGAAGTAGTTTAAAACAATCCAAGCAAGAACAACAAGCTAAATTGTAGAGCTAAGTATAGACAATAGAGAAAAGTAGAAATATACCATACCAAGACACAAAATACGTGGTTCAGCAAATTGCTTACGTCCACAGTGGATTAAGGATCCAAGTCTCTCTTATTCTTTGGTTGATTATAAGAGAATTGATCATACAAGATCAAGGAATGATACAATTGAATTTTAGAGCTCTAGGGTTTGTTCTAAAGAGTTTTGAGAGTGTTTCTCATCTTGTATAACCCTAGGCATAATGGGGTATTTATATGAAGTCTAAAATACCCACAAAAAACGGAAAGGAAAAGCCTAAATTCGGAATTTTCAAATTGTGAACAGTGAACAGTAACCGTGAACAGTGCAGCGCCGCGGCATTGAGATCCAGCGCCGCAGCATTGAGCAGTGAACAGTGCAGCGCCGCAGCATTGAGATCCAGCGCCGCGGCATTGACATTCTGGAACCAATGCCGTCGTCAGCGCTTCCTGCGCCGCGGCGCCCACACCTGGGAATTTTTCCCTGTTTTCTTCTGCAATTTTTTCAACTGTTCCATTAGAATTCCACCTCTTCCACACATGCTTCCGGCTCCAAAATAATTCCGACATGTTCCCGAATTTGTTCCAAACATTACCAACATCATAAACATGATTTTGGATCACAAATTCCACATAGAGTTTATCGCGAATATAGACAGACTTAACGATTACAATAGTGTTGGGTTTAGGACTGTGGTTTAATAGTTATAGAGAATCATGTGTATTTGTTTTTCCTTAAAATTAAAATTTAGTTAAATTATGTCCATCATCTTGTGCATAAGCTTACACTTTTTTAACTGGTTGATAGTTGTTTTATTTTGCTTAAATTTATTTTGAATGATCTTGTTGATTAATCAGGGCTAAAGCAAAACTTGTTTATGCTTGTGAATGGAATCTGCATGCTGTTGAGGCGCTTCGACGTAATCTTCAAGCCAATTCTGTCTCTGATAGTTGTATTGTACTTGAAGGGGATAATCGGGTTACAGCCCTTAAAGTATGTTAAATGTTTCTCTTTGTTAAACAATGTACTATGTTTGTTCTAGGAGAACACTTATGAGCTGAACCATAACAATTTCCTAAAAGGCTCTGACCAGATAATGAGAAAAAAGTTTAGGACTACTTGCAATCCACATAAAGACAATGCTAAATTACAAACAAACCCACTGATCATGACAGATAATCTGCTGATAATTAGGTCAGGGCTGATTAATGGGTAGGTGTTCATGTCAAAATCCTGTGTGATAATATATGGATGTGGTTTGAGTGGTTTTATATTTTGCGCACAGCAGGTTTTGGTGTTTAGCTTTGAAGACCCGGTTTGGTTTCTTTCATGTGTTGACTGACATTCTACTCTTGTTTATAAGGATCATATTACCTTTATAACATGACATTTATTTCGGGAGTTATACCGTGAGTGATTCACCATAATCATTTTCCTTGCAGGGAGTTGCTAATCGAGTCTGTCTTGGTCTCATTCCAACAAGTGAGAATAGCTGGGTTACTGCTGTAAGGGCGTTAAGGTGCTTTATTCTAATGAATAAATTTCTGAATTTGAATCTGCATTATAGTTCGAGCTGCTTTAGAGCTCTTTAAAATCATTGCAAGGATCCCTTTTTCTCCACTATGCACTTTTTCCTCCCTTTTCCTCCACTATGCACTTTTTCCTCTCTCTCTCTCTCCCTCCCTCCCCCTTGGTTTTGAGGAGTAAACTGATATTGCAGGAATGAGGGTGGAATATTGCATGCGCATGGGAATGTGAAGAATTCGGAGGGGAGTTTGTGGACTGAACATGTTTCAAAATCGATACATGACATTGCTAAATCTGAAGGTATTATAAATTTTACTCCTATAACACTAGTTGCATTTTTGTTCACTGCATCCAAAGTGATACTTAGGGCACCTTGGTTGTTTTCAGGTCATAGTTGGGAAGTTACAATTGAACGTGTAGAGAGAGTTAAATGGTATGCACCCCACATTCGCCTTCTCGTTGCAGATGTGAGATGCGGACAGGTCCAAACATAAACGGTCAATTACTTCTTGATAACAAATGCTTCTTCTTGTTAAGCACAAAGTTTTGAGAGAGAAAAGGAGTTGGGGTTTTGATGACGCACGAGAAGGCCTAAGCTGATCCACCATTATCATGATACCGGAGTGCACCCATGCCATCAAATTCCTCGAGGTCCTTTAGATGCCTGTGCTGGTATATATGAACTGGAAGATGGGCCAAAAAATGATGACTATGATAAATTCTATTGCTGAATGAAAATTTTGTAACACTTTAAAGGATACGTCTTATATTAATGAATTCAGTGCTCCGGAGCCATGATACCATTATTAAAGAGTACACACTTTGAAAGTTTATTGATGCTTCTGCAGCAGCTTCCCTTAGTAGAGCTAGAGCACATGTTATTGTGGGTTTCATGATCATCATTGCCATTGGTGGTCCATTTATCATATTCCCTCTTGGGATAGTTTATCTGTATGGTTAATGAATTTGCATTATTTTACAATGTTTATTTTTAAACTCTCTCTCACGAAAATGAAGATGCTACAAGTTTCAAACCTAGGCTATGCGTGTACGTTTCTTCCAAATTATCTGAAATTTTTTACAATAATTGTGACAAGGTGTGCCCCATCACATACTTGTGAATCTCTAGGCCACGATTGCTTGTTCAAATTCATGCTCTCAAGAATGTACAAAACTAATAAACTAATAGCTTCTTTATTAAGCACTTTTATTCAATCAAGAAAGAGATATCCACTTTCTCTGTAAATTATTATCCAATGTTGATTAAGATGTACGGTCAAGATTTAAGAATTGCATAATTGAAAACTTAACACTACTCTACTACAAAGAGTGAATAGCCAAGTGTCGGTGGCCATTCCTGGGCAATCTGGTCCAGCCAAATTCGTTGGCTTTAAGCCACTCAGCTCATCAATATCTCACTGCTTAAACCTTGGATTCTGAAATAATAACAGTCTTATGAAAAAAAAATATTTCTTCAACCTTTTGAAAAATCTGGGTCTGTCTAATTTTCATTGCTTTTCTTTAGATTTTTCTGGGTCTGTTTGAATTTTCATGTGCTTCTTCTTTTCTAAATGGTTAATATATCATCAAGCTATAAATAAGTGGGTACTAACTGGTTTTTGACAGATGAAATTTCTTGAGGTGACACAATGCTTAAATCAAAATTAAGGACAGATTTACTTAATATTTTTATCAATGAAGTCATCACTTCAACAAAAATTCATTAGCTCTAATGCGAGTTTTAGGATATGATTAGGTTATGATTAGTTTTTCAACTTATAATAATAGAGCTAAAAAGGGGCGTGAAATGCATCTTATTTGTTTGTGTATGAATTCGAAGCCTAGTGAGTGTAAGACTGAAAATTTATTAAAAAGATATAATTAGATAAAAAGGGTCAATAAGAGAAATTAACTAATCTCCAATGTAATGATAACAAAAGGCATTGTGGGTAGTTTGATTGAGAGCATTTGGCAGCCAAATCTGAAGAGATGATTCTAAATTGTGGCTTCAAAACTTTTGTCATTCTCTAATATCAAAGTCCATCAATGGAAATTTGTGGTGTTGCCTTGTTAAACAATAAGGATTCCTTTTGCTTTCATTACTTTATATTTTAGCTTATTGTATTTCAAGATAATAACTTCTTATGTACCAAGTTGCAAATGTTAATATTAGGGGCCATACTAGTGGTAGTGGACAACTTTACAATTGAAGGGCCCTTATTGTTGTTTCACAAGAGTTTTTGTTGCTTTCATATATGTCCAACACATCACTGCCTAAATTATTATAAAAACAATAATGCATATGTAATTAATTTGTTTATTATAAATAATATATTAAGTAATTATTAAATAATATAATAATAATTTTAAAAAATTATATTATTTTATTCTTTAATAATTATTTAACACTAATTTACAATTAAAATTTTTAAAAAATATTTAAAAAAGGTAACATTTCTAACATTAAAAAAAAGCTCTTGTCATGACAATGGCCCATGGTTAATTGTTGAGTCCTTCTTAAGATATCCCAAAAAATTATACAAGACAAAAAGATAAAAATACTAATAGATGCCAATAATGAAAAAAGGAAATGGTCCTAGGCTCGTAGCCCACTTGAAAGTGATAGCATTCATATCTATTTTTTTTAATATATAGCTATATCTTTTTTTTAAAAATAATATTATATCTAAAATTTTGAATTTTAAATAAGGTATTAAATAGTTATTAGATGAAAAAATAGTATAATTAATAATTTAAAAAATTATAAAAAATTATTCAATAATTATTTGACACTTCATTTTAAATTTAAAATTGAGATGTGTAACGTTATTATTATTTTTTTAAATATTTACATAATATTTGAACATAATTCGATAAATCGTAAATACGTTAAAAATAGAGAATTAAAATTAATATTTACGTAAAAAAGAAAAAGTATATATATATGAATCTATGATATCATCCAATATCAGAAAGTTTGTAAATAAATGATAGCAGTTTCATTCATCTGACCATATTTGTTTTGACAAAATCTAACATGAGAGAATTACAAGAAGTACTAAAAGAAATTTACCATTCTCGGTGCTCCTACCTAACAGTATCTACTATCTAGGAAAAAGGAAATGGACAAAAAGAAAACAAGAATTTTTCCAGTAGTCCTGAGACCTAGCAATCAAGTGCCCCACAAGAAAGAGCTGTAAGATTATTTTATATTGACTATCTCCAATTTCTTTTGTGTGTGTGTGTGTGTCTTTTCTCATGTTTCCACTGGTGTGTCTCTGTTCTGCTAAAAGGTAAAAGAAGAACAAGAACTCAGCAAAAACAAGAGTGGAAGTAGCAATCCCATTAGGATGGATGACTTTATCAGCTAACTGATTAATTTTTCACATGAAATTACTGTATTTTTTTCCCCATAATATATGCTAACTGAGATAGAAATTATATATATATATATTTGTTTGTATGTGATGCTTGATTAGAAAAAAGATATTGGTGGGATGATTTTACTGGGTTTTAAAAAAAAATAAAAGTATGATGTGTGTTTTATTTTTTTAATTTTTTTAATCATTATATATAAGAATAATGTTAAATATTTTAAATAGTATTTTAATTTTTTTTAAATTAATATACCAAGTAATTATTAAAGAATAAAATATTATAATAAATAATTTTAAAATTTATAATATTTTATTACTTGTAATTATTTAACACCTCAATTTAAGATATAATTTAAAATATATAACATTAATTTATATATAAATATAATACACCTAATTAATAAAATATTATTTACTAAATAATAAATTATGCAACTTATTAAATTATTTCTCTCATTATATATATAAAATTAATCTAATAAATTACATAATTTATCATATAATAAATAATACTATCACATATTATTATTAAATAAATTTATAATTTTTATATAATATACAACGTCTTACATCACTACATCAATTATATATATAATACCCCACCTATAAGCAAAATTGATAGAAAATGACCCATGTCCAATGCTCGTTGGTTGCCAAAATCTTATCACCATGCCTTTCGAGGATAATATCCTCACAAGAAGAACGCGTTCAAATCTGATCAAGACCATGGGATCAAGTACTTGTAGGCCTACCTTCGAAAGAAACAACACTAGTAAAGAAGTTTCATGGGTTCCTACTGCTTTTGGCATTCTCTGTGAACTTCAAAAACAAGAGTTCCCAACTTTCTAACACTAAGAAGAGGAGATTAAAGTTTTGGAATCAGTTGAAGGGCAGTAAATGCTAGATGAAATTACAAGCGTTACAAAAGGTCAAAAGCATCTTGAGTCAGGAGTCATCTTTTTTTATTATCCAAACTTGGTTTGTTGGTTCTCTCTTAATTATTTAAGAAGTAGCAGCCAAGAGAAATCCAAAGCAAGCAAGGTCAGTGACCTTTTACTGAGTGAGAGTAGAGAAAAAAAAAATGGGTGCCAAAGCTTTCTTCTTTTTTGCTTTGCTATCCTTCTCAGCTGTGTCTCTCAGGCCTGCCTATGCAGAGAATGAGGAGGACCCAGGTCTTGTTATGAACTTCTACAAGGATACGTGCCCTCAAGCTGAAGACATTATCAGAGAACAGGTTAAGCTTCTCTACAAGCGCCACAAGAACACCGCATTTTCTTGGCTTAGAAACATCTTCCATGACTGTGCTGTCCAGGTAATGAACGTGCACATGCAACATGTACTATTTTTGCTACTTTAGAGATATATGCTAATTACCAATTGCGGGTTTTTAATGAGTTCGATAGTCTTGCGATGCTTCACTGCTGTTGGACTCAACAAGGAGGTCCTTGTCTGAGAAGGAAGCAGACAGGAGCTTTGGTATGAGAAACTTCAGGTACATTGAGACCATTAAAGAAGCTGTTGAAAGGGAGTGCCCTGGAGCTGTCTCCTGTGCTGATATTCTTGTGCTGTCTGCCAGAGATGGCATTGTTGCGGTACTTCTCTTGACCTTTTTGTCCCAGTTTTTTGCCTTTTTTGTAATTGTACCTTCTCTCTTTCTTTGCATTAGCTTGATTTTACTCTTATTCCACTCAAAATGACTGCTTTGCAATAGATCTGAAAGTGGGTAACAAGACTTCAACTGTTTAGCTTGCTGAACAACTTAGTGCTAAAGAAGTGGCTTTATTTTACTCGTTCATAAACTTGTTTCAGCTTGGAGGCCCTTACATTCCTCTCAAGACTGGAAGAAGAGATGGCAGAAAGAGCAGAGCAGATATTCTTGAGGAGTACCTCCCAGATCACAATGAGAGCATGTCTGTTGTTCTCGAGAGGTTTCAAGCCATTGGTATTGATACCCCTGGTGTTGTTGCTTTGTTAGGTAATACAATATTTCCTCTTAATCCAATGTTTTATGTATGCAAAAAGTTATCTATGCTTAATTATGCACATACCCAACTGGCTTAAACAAAAATTTACATAATTTGGTGTTTATGGCTTCTATCAGGAGCTCACAGTGTCGGTAGAACCCACTGTGTGAAGCTTGTTCACCGTTTGTACCCAGAAGTTGACCCAGCACTCAACCCCGACCATGTCGAGCACATGCTCTACAAGTGTCCTGACCCAATCCCAGACCCCAAGGCTGTCCAATATGTGAGAAATGACCGTGGCACACCCATGAAGCTAGACAACAACTACTACAGGAACATATTGGACAACAAGGGGTTG
This sequence comes from Ailanthus altissimus, assembly GCA_946807835.1. Taxonomy (NCBI): domain Eukaryota; kingdom Viridiplantae; phylum Streptophyta; class Magnoliopsida; order Sapindales; family Simaroubaceae; genus Ailanthus; species Ailanthus altissimus. The sequence goes on along the minus strand of OX327690.1, from coordinate 29,236,241 downwards.
ATGATAGTAGATCATCAGCTAGCCATAGACAAGAGGACAAAACCTTATGTTAAGAAAATGGCCAAGAACCAAGACTACTTCTTTAAGGAGTTTTCGAGAGCCATAACCATTCTTTCTGAGAACAACCCTCTTACTGGTACAAAGGGTGAGATCCGAAAGGTGTGCAACCTTGCCAACAAGCAACACTAGAAAGCTATATTCTGCTACAAGTTGTAGCTGAAAATTTCTTCCTCGTATCTACGAGGAAGAAGGGGTGTGACCGTGTGAAAGCAGTAGCAAAATAAGATGGTTTTTCTCTTGATGGTTTGTCTTCATCTTCAGTGACTAGTTACTACTATGTTCATTTCTTTGTATCTTCTGTTTAATTTTTAGCCTTAGTATTTTCATTTCAATTGTTGTGAGCTTTGATGTTAGTTGTGGGGGCATGGAGAATGTACGTATGTATGGATGGTGGAAATGGTGTATGGTGCATGGATTACAATGATGATGATGATGATAATTGATGATTTATGACAAATAAGCTTCTCTCTCAAGACTCTCTTGATGTTAGGATGATGCATATCTGAATTGCAATTCAATGAAAATGACCCCAACCCAAGCACAGAGCAAAAGTATATTAAAGTACCCAACGTGTCCCCAAAGTTAGCGCAAAAAAAAAAAGGGCCAAATAATTAAGTTAAGAGCCATAACATTCAGCCTCATATTATAATACGAGGAGAGGATAAAGAAAGAGACATAAATTAAAAGGATAAGATTCCCTTATTTAAGCAAATATAACTCTATGCACATTATGCAATAAATAATAGATCTTTTGGTAGGAAGAGGGAGATATATAAATCCTCTGCAAGACAGAGACCGAGAGATAGTAAAGCATTGTTTCAAAACAAACACAAATACACACTGAAGGGGAATGTGTAAGTGAGCAAGACAAGGCTAAAGAAAATGGTATGAAATTTTATACTCACAGTTGGTTCAATAGAGTGATTTTAGGCTGTGAAATGATCCTGTGAGTGACGTCGTCCATTACTCTATGTCGCTCACTAAATCATTTGTCTCATGTTGTGTTAAATCTGTGAAGCATAAGCGCTAATAGCTTGAAACTGCATAATAACTAATTTCTATAAATTTCTAATGTTTCGAATAACCAATTTCTAACGTTGCGTCCCTTTTTATATGTTCAAACTAATTCCATTTCAATAGAATTGTAGAAAGAAAGTTCAAGAACTTCTACCAGAAGAGAAAAAATAGTGCTTTGATGAGCAGAAAGAATAGTTAATAACTGGAAAGAGCAAAGGAGGCTGGAGGTTCATTGGCAGCAGGAGAGGAAGAAGTCAAGGTACCACCAGAAGCAGAAGCCAGAGAGAAAGCAGCAAAGCCAGAAAGAGCCAAGCTAGCCCACAGCACTACTACTACCAAAGCCAGCCATAGCTATCCCTCTTACCAAGTTCAAAGATTATGAGCAATGACCTTGTTTTTTCAAGATAGATATGTTAATTTATTCAAGCGATGGATGAAAACAGAACTTAATATTGATATATGCAAAAGATGAGCTCATTTAGATACTTTACTGATGCAAAGACAGCACTGCAAGACTGTTTAATATCTGGCTCTAGAAAGTTAGGGGCAAGAAACTACATTTCTTTTGGGTCATAACATACATAGAACATCCAAGTACTTGTCGGTTACATACCCGCTGTGTAGAAGAGGCCCAAATAGGCATTACATTGCATCCTCTTTAGCTAAGATTATTTTCCAGTGAGGTTCATTTACAAATTGCATATGTGCAGCCGATCCTTTACTTGCAGTTTGCTAATTCCTCTTTTGGATCTGTACTGCTAGAAGTGCTACCAGAGTCACTATCAGGTACCTCTGAGGCCACATTATTCTTTGCACCGACTTCTTTCATTTTAGGGATAAAAGAACTGCAGGAGGGGTGATTACTGTAGGGTTGTGGATGGACTGAAATGTAATTTGCAGTAGTTGGAAAAGTTTGGTAACCATATGTAGTTGGGTAGGGACCAGGAGGAAAAGCATTTGGTGGAGGCCAATACAACATAGGCATGAATGTGTTTGTAGCCTGTGGTGGAAACATATGATATGGGGTTTGATTGTGGTAGGAGATGTTGGTGGTGGAATTGGTAATCACTTGGTTTGGGACTACTGGGGTATCTGCTTGAGTCTGAGATGGCATGGATTGAAATGCTGCCATTGCATGAGCTTGAATGGAGGCATAATCCATCAGCCCAAACTGGGTAGGAGGCACAGTGCTTAAAGGTGCAGTCTGTTGAGTTGACGATCTTGGTGCATTATTGGGCTTACTTGTGGTGTTTACTTGTTTCCTTGCCTTAGATTTTGTTGAAGTTGTCTTCCCAGTCAACTGCTGAGAACAAAGACTCGCCTGCTGAAAGAGTACGAAATTGCAAATGAAAAACTGTTTTAACAGAATTCCAAACAAGCTCAGTGTTTGTTTTTTAAATTAGAACATTGCAGAAAGTGGCGATAGCATCATAAATGACTAAACAATGACTGGATAGGCAGCAACACCATCAGAATGGTAGATGCCCTATCCAAATACACTGTCTTGCTCATCTATTGTGCACACTAACTTCTATTTTATGCTCACCAAGATTTTAGTAAGATATGATACTAAGCCGGAGGAAAATTAAATGTCTGAATAACTCGAAATTAAAGGCACTCGAAGTATAAACTTTCTAGAAGTTGAGATCTTACAGTATCAGAAGTTACTTGATGTGGAAGAAACAACTCCTCCCTTTCAGCATCCTCATCTGTCCTGCAACAGAAAAGTCATACAGTTGTTAAAGATCTGCTGCCAAGACTAAGCTATTTAGTGAAAGATTAAAGTAAATCAAGAAGAGAGGGGATTCCAACTGACACTTAAAGCCAGGCATAACAGAATAATCCCCATGGGAATTTATTTGTTTAGGAATCAATAAAAAAGGACTGCAAAATGCTTTGTGTATCACCATCTTCGCTCAAGAAATGATCATTAACCGTTTTTATAATGCTTATATACTATTAGCTACAAGGACATCTACACTACATAAAGCGGTTAAAGTGCATTGCATAAGGTATTGGCTTGACATTTATGTCTAATTAATAATGCGCTTTATCAGAATACGTCCTATAAGTTTTTAGCAGTATCTACCTGTAATATTTTTGCAGCAAGTCTAGATTTCGATATTTTGTTTCCCTTTGGACAAGGTCATCAGGAAAACCAGCCATGAACAAAAGAGTGATGCCCAAGGCCTTGAAGAAGAAGCTACCACTGCGAACATGGACTAGCTTTGCCATTCGGCACATAACAGGCCCAAAAGATTTTAGCTTGTTTCTCCCCATGCGTTGCCTGACATATCTGGTAAAAAATTTCATGCAGACAATGGTTGGTTAGCCTAAGGGAATGGCATAATGTGAACTGAGTTACAATCAATAAAGCTTCTCAGTAAAACTTGCGAGCTTGAATCAGAAAATAAAGCCTTTATTAACTGAGAAAATCTTCAAGTTTGTTTATGTAGGTGAATCTAAAATCATGATAATTTAAGATATAAACAAAAATACCATTGCCTCTATTTGGTATTAGGACATACAAAAATGAAAACTGCCACAGTAGGAATGCATATAATACAATCATGACCTTGCAAATCACAGTTGCAAAGGAACTTACTCATTCTGGGGAAGATTTCTTGTCCTTCCACCATACTTAATACACAAAAACAAGCATGAAGGGCAGCTAGGATCAGATGGGCGCATAGCCTTCTCCTCTTCAAGTATTTGAACAGGGCATAGTGTTGGGTTCTGTCGATTTGTATAGAAAACCTTCCTTCGCACTCCAGGATTCTCATACAGCACATGCTCCTGCTAAATAAATGATTGAGTAGATGTTTAATTGATGAGTGAGACAGAGGATATATGAAGAGTAAATGTTAACTGGAACTCTAAAACCTGATATAAATATCATATTAAAGCAGATTATAACAATGTTTCTAAGAGATCCTATTGGTCTTTCATGATGGGTGAATTTGTTTTGCATTTTGCAACACTATAAATACTTGCCACAACAAGGAAACGAAAAACAAAATGTTGAACATAGTTTGCTTACCCCGGGATTCTTTGAAGACACATAGAGTTCCCCCTTCCTCAAAATGCTGAAATGATTGAAGTCCAGCTCATACATATCTTCACATCCATGTCTTATACCTAGAGATGCAAAAACTATGATTTTTCTAATGGTGTGGGACTGAGCATTTTTCTGTGACAGAGCTTCAAATTCCAGTATTCTCTTTATTTCTTTTGGACAGAAAGGCACCTTTGCTGGCTTTTTATTCCCTGATATAATTCCAGATACTGTATGACAAACCTCCTTCCTAGGAATAAGAATCTCTTCTGGTGCCTTGAATTCTCCAATATTTATAACTTCTTTCTTATCATCTTTTTCTAGATCCCCTTGGTTGTGAACCGCCTCTGAATCAGGTGCTTTGCAATCTTCTATTCTGTCTGTGTTCAATACTATGCTTAGATTTGAAACTATTGGCTCACTCCGAGCACTAACAAAATTTCTTGGACAAGGCAGCATTACTGGACAGGAACTTTCGTCATGTAGCTCTTCTTTGAGATCAGTAGCACTTCTTATATTCTCATCAATCTCCCTATTTTTAGGGTCTGTGTTAGTTTCATCCTCTTCACAGCAATCCTCATCTTCATCCTCACTTTCCTCTGTATCATCGCAGTCTGCAGCAGATTCACCATCTTTAGGTTTATCAAAATGCAAAAACTGAGTGTCATCCGTGCTCATCCAGTTGACTAAGCGGCCCTCCATATTTGCATCCATGGGGCGCATCCATCTCTCATGTTTTGTCCTTGATGCTATTTGATCACTTCTGTTGATACATCCATCTTCAGTTCTATTACTTGTTTCTATCTTCTGTCTTTTGAATTTCCTGATGTACCTTTCTGCTGCATTCAGACAGCTTCCCTGAGACGCGAAAGACTGCAAATAGATACATTGCTATAAGCATACAGAGTGTTCATGATTAAAATACATGTCCAGACCTATATAATAGAACTGTGGAATGCACTTCTAAAGCAATTTAGATATATTGAAATGCTAAAAATTTCTTGCACTACGATCATTTAGCGTAAATAACCTCACCTTGAATGAGAAAAAGGTTATTGGGAATCATGATCATTTATAAAGACCCCAACCATCATAGAAGGTGAGAGAGTTGAGAACTAAAAACAGAACAATAATGTTGAATCAACGTCTCATACATGTAAAATACTGGATCCTACATCCCTATTAACCATCCATTTCTTGATGACCAAGATAAATTGTCCTTGGGTAACTTAAAAAGAAGATTTTAGAAATAGTGATCAAACTAATTCAGAATAAGGAAGAAATTGAATGAACATGATCATCCTTCATCAGAACCAGGTTTGTTATAACCATTCATTAAAACGAGAAGTAAATTAGATGCTTTACTTGTAGATTATGAAGAGATTAAATTCAAAATACTAATAAACCCCATTGCAAGTACAAAAGAGAAGAAACAAAAAATGAGCAAAAACACAAATAGGCACTATGCAATATTCATACTTGTCCATCTATTAGAAGAAACTCTTTATCTCTTTCTTGTATCTGGGCTTCAAGTAATGATATTCTCTCCATAAGTTGAGCATTCTTTTGTCTCTCTCTTTGTAACTCAGCTGAAATCTCTGCAATAACATTGACACTCTCTCCTTTCACCACTTCTTGCTCGATGGCACACAGTGCAGAAGCATTGACCAAACCAGCACAAGATTGTTGCTCCACCATTGAAGAACAAAACAAAAGCTATAAATAGAAATATCTAAAATATCACAAAAATGAAAGACACCCACTAACCAAAAACTCCAAGAAATGCTTCAAAGATTTAATAAACGACAAAACTTGAAGGAATATTATGGTTTGACGAGAAAGATATTGATGTAATACTTATGAAGCAAAAATATCAACACAAAACACTACAAAGTATTTTACTTAGAAGACAAAACCCATATAAAAAAAGTGATTTTGAAAAGCAAATTTGGACTGGCTTCTGTATACAAAGATGTGGTTTCATTGATTGAAGACTTGTGTATAAATGTCAAAAGAGCATTATCATTGCAACAGTACTGTGTATGAAATATGATGAACGTAACTATATAAGTCAAAGTGTCAAATACTTAACAGTTGAAGCAACATGTAAAGTTTTGATAAACAGAAACAAGCAAAAAGCTCTTAACAAATAAAGATGATGGGGTCTCAAACTCTAAAGCTATGGTGATGAAGAAATCTAATGGCTTTGGTTTTAGTTTGAGTGTTTGTAAAAGGAAAATACAACGGCGAGGAGTGAGGCATGCAACACCACGTGCACCTCTCTCTCAACTCAAGATAATAAACTTTTTGTTTCCGTCCTTTTAATTTTCTTTTTAATACTTTTATTATTCGAAAACAATTTTATAAAAAATATATATTTGACATTGTTTTTAAAAGAAAAATATCATCATCTAAGAACATAAATAGATGAAACTTGCATCTACTAGTAAAACGGATGGCTTATGCAATTTATTATGTTCTCTACTTTGAGCTGGTGCTTTACTGTTTTTTTGTCTTTATGATTTATATACAAGCCATTCAATTCATTAAATCATCACTTAGTTTATTTGTAACACAGTTCATGTTAAAGATTTAATAACAACAGCATTGTCTTCTTGTATGAGGGTTGTGGTTGTGCCCCATTGTTAAGCAAGCTATGAGCATCCTAGGCAATGTTGCAGTATTAAAATTTACTAGATTAGATTAGATAATAGTTAACATTTTAAAAATATATACAAGTACTTACCTAACTCCATGTAATTACTCAAACTAGTTTAGAATGTCAATGGTTATTGGTTACCCTTTTACCTAACCAATTCCTAGGAAGTAAAATACCCATCTCGTGAATCAACAATATACATCTCTCATCATGCCTGTTATAAAATATACAACTGTTTTGAAATAGAATAAAAGGAGTGTTTGATAAATACTTAAGTATAGAATAAATATTTTTTTGGTTAAACATTTTAATTATTGTGTTTTCAAAACAGAAATATAAATACATCTAAACCAAACCAACCCTAAATCTATTTTTACCACTGAATGCCATGTTCTCAAAATGACAGATTCCCCTTGTTACAGTAAAGTGTAATTTAGGCATCTTGGAAAGAACTTTGCTTTAAGTAATTACCAGTACAGTACTGATGCAAAAAAAAAAAAAGGCACTGACTAAAATGGGGGGTAATGGCTATGATTACTGGAATAAAAAGATTAGAAAGTTTTGCTGTCTGTCTTGACTATCGAGTCCATATGAAGCCTTTGGCTTTTCCCAGGTATAAAGAAAATGTGTGCACACGTGCATATAATATGCGTAATGGGTTACAGATACAGTATAGAAATACAACCTCACGTGGAAAGGTAACTTGAATGCTTGTCTCTAATGCAATTTGTGTCAGGGGAATATGAAAACAAAACCTTGGATACCATCCTTCTAATCTTAAACTAATTCAAACCCCAAATGGGCAACTCTAATTTTTTTTTTTTCAAAAACAAATGGGGGCCAATTTGTTTTATAGTTTAATGCTATGAAGATATAATCCAGCTCCTTGTTTGTATCATCTTGATGTGGGCAACTAGTCTTTTCCCATTACAGAGCTGTCCAGTAGAAGAAAAGCAATAAGGGAACATGAGCACAAGCTTAAAATTTATTTATTCTTCATAGGGTTCCAATGGAAAAAGTAGTGGCTGGTGAAAGGGTAAAAGAGTTAAGTGTAATGAGTACACACAACTACCTTGATAACTGGCTTTCTAGTTTAATTAATGGGTAAGAAATATTTAATAGAAAGCTTGGAGATAAAGAAATGAAAGTTGGAGTATTAAAGAAATGTTTTTGTTTTGTCTTGTGGAGTGTGTTTAGTGAAGGTTAAGTCTGGTGACATGTTTAAGATATTTTGCATTTCTTATAGACTTTCAAAGCTTCACATGATGTCCTGTCTAAAGTTTTTAGGGGCTTTGAACATTGAAATGGGAAATCATGGGACTGGAGTAGCAATGCTATTGTTGCAATAATGACAAGCAAGTTATTTCAATAAACTTAAATATAACCAAAAAAAAAAAAAAAAATTGAGCCATCTTACTTATGTTGTTGTATGACGTCTAGTTAACTTGCAATTTCAACACTATTAAAAAATGCTACAAAATGGCACTGCAGGTCCAATTATTCACCAGATTAGCAAGATATTGGAAATCCATGGAGTTCTCATTATTAGATTCAAGAACCCAATATTCAGTTTCAAGTGCTCTTTAACGGACACATATTTCTGTTACTAATGGCATCTGGTTTTGCCATAAGAGTAACACAGTATTGAATAGTCACCGTTACATGGCCTTCTCAATCTTTGAACAATATAACAAGGTGAAAGGAAGCGACTACTTTGGTTTCTCAATCAGTTGATTAAAGTAACTGGGTGCAACATGAATACTAAATAAACATTGAGATCATCTGTTAAGAGTAACAGAAGTACAAACCAAGTGATCCTCAAGGAAATCAGATCGCTATCTACAGTCGCCGCCCACAACACAAGAATACACTACTCTTTCCCCAAGGACAATGTAGTATTAGAAGTAATCAAATGAATCAGGTCAAATGTAGATATGCACAAATACTGCTTTAACTCCTAGTGAAAATAACTAAGAAGGCTTGTGAGCTAAATTTAACTGCCTGGAAACTCAAGATGGAAAACGATCTAGAGGGAAGATTGCCCTAATTCCTATAGACATTGTTAAGTTACTCAAGCAGCTCACTTGCTTGAAAATACACGTCAATCTATTGGGCATTTAGATCCATCCTGTGGAACTAAATGAGCTTTGCAGGCTGTGGCATCCCACTTCTCATCATTGTGCAGAACTCCTCATAATTGATCCTCCCATCCTATAGTTCAAATGGCATCAGAACCAATAATGTTTCCATAGGAAATTTTGGAGTTATGAATCAGACAAAAACTTACATTATCTGTATCGACCTCAGAAATTATTTCCTTGATGCTGGCTTCATCTCCAATTCCATATTCTTTCATTGCTGTTTCTAGCTCGTCCCTTGTAATATATCTGAAAAAAAGTTTACAATCACAGTTCATGTTATTGGTTGTCTATTGGACATGTAGCTTCTTCAGAATTTCCCAGTTCTCTAACACAGTTAATCAACCAAGCAGACCCTGGATTTCATTTGGTAAACTGCAATTCAAATTTGCTCCGCAAGATTTACTGATTTAGAACAGAAAAGATGCATCAACCAGAATATAGAAAAGAACAAAAGAAGACATAATCATACTTGAAATTTCTTACATCGTTGACACTCAATATAGTGGAGAGTGAAAACTAATACATAACTCATATAATTGTAAGAAAATGAGTTGCTGGTTTGGACATTCATCAGCAATTCAAATTTAAAAAGAAAAAGGGAAAATAAATAAAGAAGATTTATATTGCTTCATAGAGTTGTAAGATGAAAGCTGATGAAATGCGAGAAGTGTACTATGAGATGAAATAGTTAATATGGCTATTGTTACAGATAAAGGTATATTGAAAACTCACCCACTACTATCTTTATCGAAATACTGAAAGGCTTTATAAAGGTGCTCTTCTCTTTCCAGTCTGGATCTATGCATTGTAGCAGAGACAAATTCAATGTAGTCAATTGTTCCATTTCCATCTACATCAGCCTGGAGTTCATTGCACGGTGATAACAAGATTACCAGTTGAGTATGAGATGCAAGGCATATTCAACAGTCAATAAATTGAGCTCTGGTAGGGATGGCAATGACTTACAGCTTCCATGAGTTGTTTGACTTCTGCTTCAGAAAGTTTCGACCCAAGTCGAGCTAAACCTGTCTTCAGTTCTTCATAAGTGATTGTGCCGCTCTTATCAGTATCCATGTTCGCAAACATTGTTTTAAGACCTTTAATTTCTTCTTCAGAAAGAGTTTCAGCAATGACCTGGGTGATTGCAAAAAGCACAAATATTAAATGAAGATAGATACAGCAGGCAGGTGGTGGTGGTGGTAGTAGTGATAGTAGTGAAAGGAGAGTGATGAAAGTATGGTCAGAGGTAATGGCAGTGGCATTGAGTTAGCAGGAAAGGTTACACTGGCGATGGAGGAATCGCTAATGGGGGATTATTGGGAGCTGGGGCCATGGTTGGTGCCTCAGAGGTGATAATTAAAAATAAAATCTAACACAAATGTGGAAGGAAAAATCTCTGGAGTGCCAAATTGAAATTTCTTTGCAGAACAGGCATTCCAGAGGAATCATGATTTTAACCACCCCATATTCCTATTTACCTAGAACATTACCAATAAATCACTTTCAAGACATTACCAATAAATCACTTTCAAGGATTTTGTCTACAACGAGATTCAATCAAGATTTGCAGAAAGAACTGACATTTGTCATGAAATTATAAGGGAAATTTTATTATAATTTTGTGTTTCAACTGAAAATAGGCAGTATCAATAGAATTCAATAATTTACCTTCAATGCCATCTTTTTGAGCTTGTTCATTGCCCTGAATTGCTTCATTCTAGACAGAACTGCACTATCTATGGGCTTGTCAGATGCTTCTCCGCCTTCTTTAAGCCACAGATGTTCTGTCCATATAGATTACAGTACTTCAGCCAAAATTACAAAAGCCTTGCACAATTGCTACACAAGCTATTTGCTCTAGGTCTAAGGAGCACCAGGATTGGAATTTTCAAAACTTAAATTGCCCGGAAAAAGGTAGCTTCTATTATGCTTCTACAACTATGTGAATAGCATATCAATCTATGGGCACGACACCAGTAAAAGCAATAATGAAAGAGAAAACAGGAGTAGCTTCTTGAAAAAGGACCCAAGAAGTTACTACTAGGGATGTCTCTAGAGCATAACAGGATGATGATTTTAAGTATTACTCAGTTATCATTTTCAGTTGAGCTAAGCAGAATACGGTTCATTACCAAGAACTTGTGCAGAGGTAATCCTTTTTCTTGGGTCTGGTGTCAACATTTTCTTGACTAGGTCTTTGGCACTATCTGAAATCAATGGCCATGGTTGACTTTCAAAGTCAATCTCTCCTTTCAAAATGGCATCAAATATTCCCCTTTCGGTTTCTGCAAAGTGGATGAGCAAAAATATATAACCACGCATAAATGACTGAGCGTATAGTTGAGGGGAAAATCTGATAACATACAAAACATCCAATATTATGGCAAAAACATCATTTGTTTACCAGCCCAAAACGGAGGAACACCACTAAGTAGAATATACAGTATAACTCCTGCACTCCATATGTCTATTTCCTTTCCATAACTACGCCGCAATACTTCAGGAGCAACATAGTAAGCACTGCCTACTATATCACGGTACACTTTCCCTGAGATAAGCATCAAGAAATTATAAATAAGTTTATGGCTAGATTACACATAATATGTAAAATTGTATAAATGAAATGAAACAATCAAATTAAAAAAATTAAATAAGTTGCATTGACAAGTAGAACAATCAATGAGGCAAAATTATCAAATAACCACTTGACAAATTCAATTAGTGGGAGATGATTCCCAATTCTACTTGCATGTCCACAGATTAGCTGGGCCTCAATCATGATTGGTAAATGAACAAAAGCCCTTTCATCTTTGACAGCACACTTGGGAGTCGGGACTAAAATTAGATGATCATATTTTTCTTATTTAATGACGCTTTTGGTTATAACAAACAAAGGTCTTCTTTCCCACAATGCAAGCCACAAAATGTGAAATACATGAAGTTGAATATTCTAAAATCTAAACGATTTTGCAATTTCTCAGGAATTAAACCAATTCTTAAAACAATATAACCATCTAAATAAAAAGCCCTAGAAAACAAACCCTTATCATAAAGCATAACATATCACAAAGCTCAATTGGTAAAATTAAACTTAAAACTGAAAATTTAACATAGGATTTAAAAATATCACCTTCCTCAATGAACACAGACAGTCCAAAATCGGTAGCCTTCAACATAGCACTCTCATCTTTGCTGGACAACAAGAAATTCTCAGGCTTGAGATCACGATGCATCACTCCCATAAAATGGCAATGATGTACCACATTCACTATAGCCCTACAAAGAGCAGCTGCTGCTTTCTCAGTGTAATGCCCCTGGGCAATAATCTTATCAAAAAGCTCACCACCGGAACACAACTCCATCACAAGATGCACTGATTGCCTGTCCTCATAAGCACCCCTGAATTCGACTATGTTCTGTTGACCAGACAAGTGCTGCATTATCTGAATCTCTCTCTTTATATCTTCTCTATCTTGTTTGTTTACAAGCTTCCTCTTTAGTATTGACTTGCAGGCATATTTTTTGCCGGTTGAATTCTCAGTGCACAAGTATGTAATCCCAAATTGGCCTCTACCCAGTTCTTTTCCTAAGGTGTAGAATTGCCTAATGTCTTCAAGAGGCTGGCCTAGGATTGTATCTGGCTTTTGCACTGGGCTTGCGCTTGTGACTGGTGCTGGAAATTTCACTGGCTGTGGCAGCTGCCTTGTTTGCGGGGTGGCTTGAGTTTGAGGGACAGAAACTTTTGGAGGCTGAACATGTTGCTGTTGTTGATAAGTTTGATGGGTTTGTGTTGAACCACCAGTTTGGTGACTTGAATGGCCAGTTCCTGATCTGTAGCCATTAGTATCCGACTGTGGAAGCCTACCTTTGCTGGCACAACAACCCATTATGAGATCAAGATAAAGGGATCAAAAATCAGTTATGAAGATATAATTGGGTTTCTTAAGAACCTCTTTCAGTGTGAATCTGATGAAAAAGGTTGAACCTTTGAATATAAAGACTAAAGAACAAATTGGGAAAGTTGAATGTGGGCAAACAAACAGTTCTGTTCTGAAGGGCTATTTAATTTTAAGCAATAAACCCAGATCATAAGTTTCAAGTCTTTTAAAGCTGATGACTTTGGAGAAACAATTGTAAATACACATATATTATATAAAAGAAAAAAAAAGAAAAGATAGTTAAATTTATAATACCAATAAAAACAAATAATTTTACATAAGAAGTGGATTTGTTTCTAAATAAGTAACAAAAAAGAAAACAGATGCCATTGTAATTTTATTTTAATACGCAATTTAGTATTTAGCTAGTAAATAGTTATAACTTATAACCAATAAGAAAATGTAACCAAATGAATAAATAACAACTTTATTTACATATTAATTAGGGTTTGTTAAAAAAAAAGAAAGAAAATTAACCATGAGAATCTAATATTATATAAAAGGGCGGTGGTTTGGTGACTGACTGTGTTTAAAAGCAAAACGTGCACTGTGGCAAAGCCGGCAAAAGGTACATAATTTTTGCAGTTTCAGAGTCAAAACATTTCTAAATTCTTACACCCACTTCGTGTGGTGTCTTTGTCTGTTGTGTTGTATTGATATGACTCGATTTGGGGCCAATTTTATTGCACTTGTCCTGAGTGCTTTCGTTATCGGCAAGAATCGCGCCCTAAATCAGTGCTCAGTTTGTTCATGTCTGAGCTGTAAACCCCAATGATCAGTAAGCAAAGACCTGTTGCTCAACTTCATTTATCAATTAGTATCACATCTATCCATATGTTCGATAAATATTTGTTCATATTTTATGGAGTTAAAAGTTCAAGTCTACCGGAGTGCATTTCTCCTCCTGAGGTCGTCGAGGTTTAAGTTCTTATGGATGTTAGGGTAGTGCAGTAATTCTTCTTTCTTGTAGAGTTTATACTCCTTGTGAAATTTGTCTCCAAGTGTGCATGCAAAATCTGTGTTTTATTGAAGCTAAAGTATTTTTGAATATATTCAAACATAGGGACAAGTTTTCTCATTTTTAATTTTTTTTAAAAATTTGAAAGATAAGCAGATGAGATGAATTTGGTTACGAAATAAAATAGAATTTAATTTTAGAATTTGATATAGCGAGAATAAAAGAAACACATTTTATTTTTTCAAAGATATAAAAGAAAGGGAGGAATAAATATATAGAGAATATGTGGGTTTAAGAAAATAAAAGAGTCATGTGTGAGATAAAATAAAGAAAACGAGAGTTAGAGTGATTATTGCAGGAAGAAGTAAAGAGTAGAATTGAGGTAATTGAGACGTGGACCGTGAAGCTAGTAGAAGAGTTTTATTTGAGAATATACAAAAAATTTATAGTGTTTGTCATTAGTTACTAACTTCTCATTTTACTTCTCTCGGGGAAGTAAATTTATGAGAAAGGAGAAGAAGTTAAAGTAAACTAAGATTAAGCTATTCAATTAGTGGGTGAATTAATTATTTAAACAAATTTTAATAATTATAGATATATAATTTTCTTTTCAACTGAGTTATTAAATAAATCAATTTATATTTTATTATAATTCTATTATAGATTTGTTATAGCTATTAGTTTAATTTAATAGCCTTCGCCATTTTTGTTTTCCAACTTGAAAAAGAAAAAAACATTGTCATGATTTCTTTTGGCACCACATTAAATATGGCATATGAACGAATTATATTAATATAATATTGTTCATTTTAAGTTTAAGTTTTTATTGTTTTATTCTTGAACTTTATCTAAAATATTTAATATTAATAGAATTATGATTAATTTTTTATAAACTTATAATTCTCTCAATTTTTAATTAATGTGCGACATTTATTTATTTTTTTCTTAACAATTCTCTCATCAAATAAAGGATTATTGAGTATTTTTTCAAATAATATTTCATCCACTCTTAATAATCTATTACTTATTTTCACTGCATTAAAGATGCATGTCTTACGTGAAGTACTAGAATATCGCCTACTTTGACAGCTCACTTTATTAGGTCAATTTCACATCATTGCGTTAGCATCACACGCCTTACGTGAAGTTCGAAGCACACCAATGTTTATTCATAGAGTACAACTACAGAACCATCGCAAGACAAGAGCCTACACCAAGCTCATTACCTTCTCGTTTAGCACCGAGAATTTTCACCATATAGTAACTTCAGGACATAACTCTGATGCTACTGTAAAGAGTCCAATAAATTACATATATCTTCATATTAGTATGATATTATCTATTTTAAACTCAAACTTTTATAGTTATACCAATAGAAATATGATTAACTCTTTATAAACTTATAATTTTCTTAATTTTTATTCAATTTGAGACATTTCCTTAACAGCATGTATATGTATTGATTCGAAATGTTTTATTATTATTATTATTTTTGGTTAACAACACCTTTGAATTTTGCTTTTCACTACCCAGAATTATGCTCATGCGCAAGTTTTATATGTTTTAACTAATAAAAAAGAAAATCTGCTATAGTTTTTTTGAAAGTGAATTGTAAGTACCGTCTCTGAAATCATAACCTTTCTATGAAATTTGCTTAACTCCTCACACAACATTTTTCATATTCTATATAATTACTTAGAAGAACAGTAGAATAACTCTTATGAGATAAAACTAAATTTTGTTAATAAGAAGGACGTAATATTACAGATTTATTATTTCTATTTAAGCATTTATATACTTGCTAAATGACTTTCCCGTAACAGTTACAGTATCCAAAAGAAAAAAAAATACTCATGCCTTTTATTTACATATTTTTGCTTATTAAATTATTATTATAGTTTGCAATGAAATTCTTATAGTAAGGTTATTTTAGATAAATTAATATATATATATATATATATTAAAACTAAGGGATTTTTAAAATCACTTAGCATGTATCATTTCGTATTTAATTACAGATTTAGATATAAGTCTTTAGGACCCGTTTAAATACATATAAAAGCTTTCAGCTGTGTGTTTGAATGACTAACTCTTTGAGGGGCATTGCTTTATGCATGCATGTATGACCAATTATAATTATTACTTTACCTATGCGATATACTACCGCTAGGTGTATGATCAATTATTATTTTTGTTTTGCCTACGTGTTAGTAGTTATATCGGGATTTATTATCAGTTATTCTCTTGAGTACTTGTTTGGTGTAATTTTTTAATTACTAGCATAATTTCTATTTTAATAGCTCAGTAAATTTTATTTTACAGATAAATAAAAATTTTACAAAAATTTTTAATTTAATTTCTAGTATAGTTTTTGATTTATCAACTCAATAATTATTAGTAGATAAATGAGAATTTTATAATATTTTCAGTTGTTCTCCCTAGAAAATTACCTTTGGGCTTAAGGCCTTCAGACCTAAAAGAAGTCAGTCCCCAAGGGCCCAACTAGATTTGTTTGTAAGATAACCCTTCTCAGAGCCTGCAACTCCTTGCAAGATAGCCCATTCCGAAGACAAGCTCATGGTATAACCATCGGGTCAGGTCCTGACATGTTTAAATAGCGAAGAATCTGCTCGGATTTAAAGGACCTGATCGACACTTTGAAGTCCCTGCTCAACAGGATAGGCTAAAATACAACTAAAACCACCATTTATACACTAACTAGATCAGTTCATCTCAACGTCTGCGTGATCAATGAAGAAACCGAGTCAAAACAGACACTAGGTCAATTGTCTGTTGAACAGGCTGACCAGGTACAGCCAGTGAAGTTACTAGAAGACCAGCTCTTTGAGAAGACTTTGGATCACAGCCGAGCCGAACAAGAAGAAACTACTAGAAAAAAGACACAAGTAAATCAAACTTAACCTCACACTTAACCAAATCTACTAAGGCTGACAGGCATAAGGAATATGCCAAGAATATACTTAACGTATATTAGAAAGATACTTAGTGTGTAATAGAAGTATGTCAGAAGAATATCAAGAGAAAGATATTTAGTGTGTGATAGAAGTATAGCAGAACCAGAGTTAAAAGCATATCAGGGAATATGCCCAATTTTTTTTTTGAAGATCAGTACTATAAAAAAGAGAGACACATACAGAAGCAATGGATGATGCTTAAAAGAAAACAAAAGAACTAAACATAGAGAGAAAAAAAAGGTATTTTCCTTTATTCTTCAACATTTTGCTTAACCTTTTCATTAGTCTCCCGTCATAAAAAATATTTTTTGACTTAAGTATTAGAGAGTCTTCGCCATAACCCACTCTAACGAGACCATCATGATAGCTTCATTTGTGTTTTGTAGGTTCTACCGTAGCCGACGAGGAAGAGAAGACCAAGGCTTCCTCAAACAAGTCCAACCAAGCGAGGTCTCAAGTGTTGATTCTCACTAACAAACAAATTTAAAGTTCGTTGACTCGAAGAACTATTTTTTTGAATCAACATCAACTATATAGATAAAAGAGAATTTTATAAAATTTTCAGCTATATAGATAAATGATAATTTTATAAGATTTTCAGCTACATAAATAAAAGAGAATTTTATAAATTTTTTAATTATATAGATAAAAGATATTTTTATAAAGTTTTCAATTACATAAATAAAGAAGAATTTTATAAAATTTTCAATAACATAGATAAAAGATAATTTTATAAAGTTTTCAGTTACATAAATAAAGGATAATTTTATAAAAAATTTAACTACATAGATAAAAGATAATTTTATAAAGTTTTCAGCTACATAGATAAAATATAATTTTATAAGGTTTTTAGTTATATAATATTTTTTTAATAGATATCGCATGTGATTTTAGTATGTACTCAAATGATTTATATATATTATATTAGTGTAATTAACAAAGTATAAAATAAAAAAAAATATTTTAGTAAAAAAAAATCACTCACAAATTTTGTGCTCACTTTATTTTCTTTATATATTTTTTTATCTTCAAGTCGTGATATTTCTAATTAGATAGTATTAGATTTTATAAAATTGGTCACAGAGTATTGTAAGAACTTTTATTTTTCTTTCATTAATTAGATACTTGTAGCAATATTTAGATTTATTTTATTAGAGATATTTCATGTTATTGGTTTTCTTACCACAAGTTGAATATTTTTTTTTCTTATGTTTTGTGGGAGATTTTAAGATTAAATAAATTTTAGTAAGTTAATTTTATTTAAGTTAATAGTGGTAAGAGTTAAGATCTTTCCTAATCTTGAAAAAAGTTAGGTTGAGTTGTTTTAATGTGAAAGTAAAATCTTATCTCAATTATTATTTAATCTTTGTATTAGTAGACTCTTGAAGTAATATCAGTAGTTAAAAAAAAAGTTTTCCATTTAATTGTTCTTATAGAGTTAATAAAATCTTTCTCGGTGATCTAGGAGATTTATGTTGAAACTCTCCCCATAATAAATTTAAAAGGTGTTTGATTTGAATTTTATATAATAATTAAAAAACAAAAGGTCCATTTGATGTATTGTATATAACTAAAATGCTCGATAAATTATTAGCAGCCAAATGTTTATATCAAACACTTAATTTTTACTTATTAGTTATAATTTTTATTTCATAATCCACACCAAAAAACCATAATGTCAAATGTTTATCCCCAAACACCCGATTATTTTTACTTAATAATTAAGATTTTTATTTCACAATAGTAATCGTTGTAGCTTCGAACAACCACAATACCTTAATATCAAATAAATCCTAGATTAATGATTAAATTAATCACTCAATTTTATTTAATCAAAATTAATAAGATCACCCCACGTTGCAAAAGTTTGTGAAGCTCTTTTTTTTTATTATTTCGTGGTCCATGAAATTTACATGACAAAACAAAATGAGTGTTCTTTGTCTAGATAGTGATTAGTGAACACACAGACAAAGATATTAGGGCTTTTAATTAATCTTAAGTGCCTTTGGGTGGTTCTTGTTGTTTCTCCTTCTTCGATGATCATGAAGGTCTCGACTTTTACTAAACTTTGAAATATCATAAATTAAAAAGTTTTTGTTAATACTATTTTGAATTTATAATTTTAAGTGTTTATCGAGCAATTATTTATTGACTTTCAATTCACAGTTAGTGTTTTTTTACTTTACAATAATTATGATTTTAAATTTACAATACTCGTATATTATAATATTAAAAATTTGTGTGTATGTTTGATGTTTTTCGCATCAAATACTTTTGATTTTCTTTAAGTAATTCATCTTTTGTTTCGTTTGTTTTTTTTTTTCTTTAAAATTTTGCTTCAATTTTTTAAACGACATAATAAAAAAAATTAACAGTTCAGTCTCCGTGTTGACTATGAACCAAAGTTTTAGTATTTAGACAAAATGTATACTCCTTAAAATCTGTTGATGTCAGTAATATCATACGACAACATACACTTTAAAGGTTTCAAAAATCTATTTAATTTACAAAAACAATCAAATGAAATCGTGCTTTAAAGGTTCCAAAAATCTATCTAATTTACAATAACAATCAAATGAAATCGTTTCACAGAAGGCACAAGATATGGTCACAATTCACACACACATTAACAAGAAGATTTTTGTTTGGAATCTGCCCAATTTGGAAGGAGATTTCTTTATCTAGATTGATTGTACGTATACAATATATTGGTTATGGGAACTGCCAATAAAAAGTTAATAATCTTGTAGAAAATTCACAATCAACCAAATACTTAAATAATCAAGAGTTTATAACTAACAAACAATAAAAATGAAAATGAAAAAAAAGTGCTAAAAATTTATAATAATTATAAACTTACGTTTACTTTTTAAATTGAACAATCGAGTTTAGAATTATATTATATCTCAATATATTACAGATAATAATTATACATAAATTTTCATCATATTCACATACTTTTTTTTTTAAGGGATTTTTCTCTTTAAATTATTTCTCTCTCTGAAAAACCTACTTCTTTCTTTCTCTACACCTCTCTCTTTCACTCCCTCTTGTGCTTGAAGTAGAAGAGAAGAATTGGTAATGAAAGATTCCAACCTAAGCTTCTTTATATAGGGTTTAATCTAAGCTTGTTTTGGTTTTAACTTCTTAAAGTTGAATTCAGTTCTCTTTATGGAATGAGGAAAAATAAGCTTCTTTTAATACAAAGAGAAGGATAATTAATTTGTTCTTATTTGAAAATTTTTGGAACATGAATAAGACTAAATTGGATTGGGAGCAGATAAGATATAAAGAGAAGGAGAAGAACCTAAATTGCCCAGAGAAAAGATGAAGGACATACAAAATTTTTGAATTTGCTTAAATTGACTTAAAATGACGTTATTTTGGAAGGTGCTGAAAATTACAACCCCTAGGGCTATCTATTCAAATTCTATTAAATTAAAGTCTTGACTTTTTGTCAATTTGTGCCCCGATCAATGTGACCCCAATCCCATCTATCACCTCCATTTAAAAGATAAACCCATCTATCTTTTAGGGTTTAAAAGATAAAAATATTCTCACTCTTTAAAAATATTTTAATTATTTATATAATAAAAAAATATAACTTTAAAATTATTTTTATTCTTCAAATTAATAAAGAGTGAGAATGTAATTAAAATTAAAATCACCGTTAAAATATAATTGATGTAAACCTCAGGCGGCAACAGTGTTAAATCCCCCGATTGTTTCGCCTGCACTCCGATGAACTGATTTAACGTTGTCAGACAAGACGAAAGAGTTAAAGATTTGATATATCCACGTCATATTTACATTCCCTTCATAAAGGTAGGACCCACGTCATTTGACTACGTCGAGTGCATCCAGTTTGGGCCCCATGATTTCCACTTGGACAACCTGCAGCTTAGGCATACGTCTTCGTCGTCCTTCCATCACTCAACACGTGTATACTTCCAACGAAATTGTGCCCTACTAAACTCTTTCCCTTTCTTGTGATGTGTCCTAAAATTGACAGGCTTAGATAATATATTCATTATTAACATATAATCATCAAAAGAAATTTTTTTTTTTTGTAAAAATGTTGTTTGTTGGGGGCGGACAAATCAACTACCCATGAGCTTTGTCGGACGCTTCTCCGCCTTCTTTAATCCACGGATGCTCTGTCCATATAGATTTACAGTACTTCAGCCAGAATTACAAAAGCCTTGCACAGTTATATATAATGCCAGAAGAAACGAAAACATAATCTTGATTGATAGACTAATGAGTAACAACCACGTCGCCACACCAGCTATTTGCTCTAGCTCTAAGGAGCAAAAGAAATGGAATTTTCAGAACTTAAATTGCCCGGGAAAAATGGCAGCTTCTATTTTGCTTCTACAGCTATGTGAATAGCAGCAGATCAATCTATGGGCATGGCGCCAATAAAAAAACAATTATGAAAGAGAAAACAGGAATAACTTCTTGAAAAAGAGGGACCCAAGAAGTTACTACCAGGGATGTCTCTAGTGCATAATAGGATGATGATTTTAAGTATTACTCAGTTATCATTTTCTGTTGAGGTAAGCAGAATAGGGTTCATTTTCATTACCAAGAACTTGTGCAGAGGTGATCCTTTTTCTTGGGTCTTGTGTCAGCATTTTCTTCACTAGGTCTTTGGCACTATCTGAAATCGATGGCCATGGTTGTCTCTGAAAATCAATCTCTCCTTTCAAAATGGCATCAAATATTCCCCTTTCAGTTTCTGCAAAGTGGATGAGCAAAATATATAACCACGTATAAATGACCGAGCATATAGTTGAGAGGAAAATCTGATAAAATACAAAACATCCAATATTATGGCAAAAACATCATCTGTTTAGCGGCCCAAAACGGAGGAACACCACTAAGTAGAATATATAGTATAACTCCTGCGCTCCATATGTCTATTTCCTTCCCATAACTACGCTGCAATACTTCAGGAGCAACATAGTAAGGACTGCCTACTATATCACGGTACACTTTCCCTGAGATAAGCACCAAGAAATTATAAATAAGCTTATGCATGGCTAGATTACACATAATATGTTGCATGAATGAAATGAAACAATCAAATCGAAGAAAAAAAAACAATTAAAGAAGCTGCATTGATAAGGAGAACTATCAATGAGCCAAAATTATCAAATAACCATTTGAACAAATCCAATTAGTGGGAGATGATGATTCCCAATTTTACTTGCATGTCCACAGATTAGCAGGGCCTGATTCATGATTGGTAAATGAACAAGAGCCCTTTCATCTTTGACAGTGGGAGTTGGCTCATATTTTTCTTATTCAATGATGCTTTTGGTTATAATAAATAAAAGTCTTCTTTTCCCACAATGCAAGCCACAGAATATGAAATATATGAAGTTGAATATTCTAGAACCTAAAAAATCTTGCAATTTCTTAAAGCAAGAATAGTAGAGCAGCTAATGACAAAGAACGTGACGCGGAGGGGAGCTGCTGATGTGGCCGAGAAGTGGGATCCAAGAAACAGAGTTAGTTACAAAAGGTATTTATACAGAACTTTGTAACTGATTTTTCTACCAAAATTACAATTTGTTGCAATTTGTTGCAACTTGCATCCTTTTTTGTTAATAGATTATTCTAGATGTAGTTTGCATAGTATAAAAGTAGTAAATATCTCATTTTGTACAATGTAATTTAGATTTCTCAGCAATAACAAACTCAATTTTACTTTCTCTCTTCTCTATGTATTTTCTCTCATTTTCCTGAAAAATTTTCGAGTTGATTTTCTGAATTGGTATAAGAGTTTTTAATGGTTAACACCCTAGCAATTTTAGATCATATGAGATCATCAATCTTGGGCACATAGTTCAGTAATCTTGCAATTGGACAGACCAATTCTTTTAATTTCTCAACTCTAATAAAATTGGATCACAACAATATTTTGCTTTAAAAATCTCATATCTTAACTTTTGCACGAGAAAATGCCTCAAAGATCTCTTAATTGCGGCAAGATCATGTCTAGATTGGTTCATCTCACAATCAAGAACCAACTCTAAAAGCTTGCTAAGCATAAATCTAGAATATCAAAGAAAGCAAGATGCATTTTTGATGAGCCGACTCTTCTTTGCAATGAATGAAATAGTTATGAGCTTAGTAATACACTGCAAATCCTTTTCAGAAATTTGAATGCATTTAGAGAAAATGTTTAGGAGTCAATCAGTTGCAAGGCTTGCTCAACTTAGTGCACAATTGCAGACTTTGAGGAAAGGCACAATTCTAGTTAATGATTATTATGTTGAATTAAAGAATATTGCAGATAATTTCGCCATAACTGGAAAACCTGTATTGGATCAAGATCTCATTACTTATTTGCTTACTAGCTTAGGATCTGAATATGATTTAGTTGTTGTTTTGGTTTTTGCTAAATTAGATGAATTGACTTTGGTCGAAGTTAATGCAATACCTTTTAGCCAAGAAAGCATAATAGAATTAACTAATTCTGTCGATAGGGATTTTATAAGTGCTCATATGGTGTAAGTAGGATTCAAAAATAAATTCAAAGAAGGAAATTGTGGTAAAAGTGGCATTAATTACAACAATAGTTTTAGTGGTAGCAATAATCTATAAAATCATCATTTTTACAACAAGTGAAAGGGTAAGTAAGACAATTTTTAGAACAAAGGAAAGTCTAAGAATGTGTATTAGATATGCTTTAAGATTGGTTATGATGTTTTTAAGTGATCGTTTCAATGAAGATTTTGAGCCACTAAATCAAGCTAATAATCAACAAGTAGAAGCTTTCATAACTACACCTACACTACTACAAAAGGAGAAAAAAGACCAGACTTTGTATATAAACAGTGAGGCAACAAATATGTGACCAATAATGTCAACAACATGGCCTTAAGATTTAATTTCAAAGCTAAAGAGCATATAAATGTCGTAATAGACAATCTTTAGAAATTCTGCAGATAGACGCTTGTATTTTGCACACTTTAGACAAACAAAAATCTTTAGTATTGAATAATGTCTTGTGAGTGCTCAGCATGAAAAAAAACTTGATTAGCATCTCTAAGCTAACCTTTTAAAATAATCTGAAAGTTATTTTTGGAAAAAATATTTGTGTTATCAAGGATGTGAAAGAGAGATCTCTGCTCAAATGAGTTACTAATAGAGGCTTGTATTAGCTTATTTATCTATCTTAAAAACATTCAAATCCTTCTTTAAATTTGAATTTCAAGTCTACTTTGTCTCTCTTTGCTAAATGTAGAGTAAATAAAACCCTACTTGAACTAAAAATAAATGTATCACACAAGCTTGAAATACCTTCTAATCTTCCAATAAAGATTAAATTATTGTATAAAGCTTTCTTTGATCTTCAGAAACAAATGCAAACACAAATGTACTGCATAATATATTTGGTCATCCAAATTTAGAGATTCTTAAGAAAAATGTTTTTAGCTTGTAATGTTGATATCAAAATCAATAGAGATTTCAATTCTAAACTGTGCAATGCTTGTTAAACTGGAAAGAATCATTTGCATCATTTTGGACTATTTGAAACAAAAGCAACTGTTGCTTTTATAATTGATTCATTCTAATGTTTAGGATATAGCTTCAATTTTATTAGGTAATTGTTATAGATATTATGTTAGTTTTCTTGATGATTTTACCAAATTTGTGTGGGTTTATCCCTAGACGCAGAGATCCAAGTTATAAAAGTGTTCCAAAACTTTCAAAAATATGTTGAAAGATTGCTAGATAGGAAAATTAAAGTGTTTCAATCTGACTTTGGGGGAAATTTAGAAAACTAACCAAAAAATTTCAATAACAACAATATAATATAGATTATCTTGTTTTTACACTCATAATTAAAATAGGAGAGTTAAAAGGAAACATATGCATATTATAGAGACTGGTTTAAGTTTATTAGCTCAGAGTAGTATGCCATTGAATTATTGGTGAGAAGCCTTTTCAACAACAACCTTTCTTATAAATAGAATGCCATTGTCTATCTTGAGTTTCAAATCCCCATTTGAGTTACTCTTTGAAAACAAACTTGACTATAACTTCATGAGAGTTTTTGAAAGTACTTGTTTTTCTTATCGCAAACCTTACCAAAAACACAATTTAAGTTTCCATACTATTAAGATAAGAAAATGAATATTAAAAGAATAACTTTTGCTCTTTTGTTTTTCTTGTTTTTACACCTTAAAATAAAACATCAAAATAACTTCTCATCTTATTTGCCCATCATATAGCCGGCCAAACCATTTGCACTTTTACAATAATGTTTTTTTTCAATTTTTCACATATTTAAAACAAGCCAAATTAACTTTTTAATTTAACTTAACCATAGTTAATATTTAACTTAAGTTTAATTTAACCTAACTCAAGTTAACATTTAATTCAAGTAAGGTTAATTTACTTATCAAACAAGTAATTAATTAAATATTCAATTAATTAACTTAACTCAAGTTAAATTTTAACTCTAATTAAATTAGTTTACTTTTTCAACAAGTAAATAATAAAATATTCAATTAACCTAACTCAAGTTAACATTTAACTTAAATAATTAACTAACCTAACATTAATTAACAATTAACTTAAGTTAAATTAAGCATTATTTAATTATTAAATAAAAAAATATCTTGAATATTTAATAATTAAATATATAAAATTACCCTTAACCCTTTACTTGCTTACCAAGTTAACCCAAAGTGGATCCCATCTAACCACACACTTGAGTAAACTTAATAAAAGACTCACTATTAGCCACGTGTCATTATTTAATTAGTAAATAATAATTTTTAACTAATTAATGTATTTAACTCTTAAATATTGACATGCGTGCATTCTAAGGGTTCATGAAATAATTGTTTGGTTTTGCTAGATTCTACTGGATTAAATTATTCAACTAAGTACGTTGCCCTAGTACACTTCGTATTGCAGGACTCTCTAGGTCCATGTCTGATTCATCAAATAAAACTATTCCATGAGTCTGTGATCAATGCCCTACTCACACATCACGAATATTACAAATCAGTACATTAGACCATACAAGTTGAGGTCATAGCGTATACGTATATGCTTTTGACCAAAAAAAATTTTGAAACACAATTCTTGCAATATCAGGATATACAACTCACCCATATGGCTTACGGATCCCATATCTACGAACACCAGACTCCATGAGCATTATACCATACCCAGTGGTCAAACGATAAAGGTCTCTGACATGTGTGGAATTAAAGTATAATGGATCACTCATAAGTCTACCGTGGCGCTCAGGTCAAAGGACTACGAATACTACTCAACTCAAAAAGACTCTCTATTGACAATTTTATGGGGTGTCCATTGGAGATTATCGTGAGTCTGTTCAGTATCCAGTTCTGACTGAATATCCGTATGCATATACGAGCTCTAAGCTCATGGTAAGTTAGAAAAAACTATTTGTACAATGCAGATATAAACATATACTGATCTATATAAAAAAGATTTTTCAACAGATCTGCATCAATAAAAATAGATCATGAACATAGTGTTTGAGAACATACTTGCATAATAACAATTTCTAGCACCTATAGAAACTCTTTGTAACTATATCATTATTAGTATACCCTCAGGTCTTTATCTCTTTACACATAAGGTTCTAACTCCTTAGATATCACTAACTCTCAGCCTTGGTCTAAACTCCTTTAGACCAGATCTGAACTTCTTCAGATCATACAATGCCAACAATATTACAAGCAATGTACCATATGTGTTTTAATATTAACAATTTTATTCGAAACATTTATTATATAAATATTAATAAATTAATATTCATACAATATTGGAATGACATATAAGCACCAGCTCTAATATAAATTTGCCTTGTTGAAGCGAGGTTTTTATAATCTCAAGTCATATGTATTTATTTTTGTGAAGAGAAATGTTAAACATATCATCATGATGCTAATATATGTTGATGATATTATAATAATTGAGGATAATTTAGCCTTGTTGTAGCACTTTATTAGTTAGCTTAATGATGTGTTTGCTTTAAAAGAACTTGGTTAGCTTAAATACTTTTTTGATATTGAAGCCACAAAAAAAGGTGCAACTTTGCATTTGTCTTAGCACAAATACATTATAGATTTATTGATATAATCCTTTATAGAAGTATCATTGGGGGGACTTTCAGACATGACACTTACCAAGCCCAAAATTTCATTTGTTGCAATAATCTCTAGTCAATTTTTGTGCTCACCTACTTTCTTTCATTGGACTTATTGGAGAAGGGTTCTAAGGTATCTCTAAGGATTAAAAGATGTTGGCTTGATCTTTGAACTTGGAAAATATCTTGACATAATAGCTTTTATTGATGCTGATTAGGTATGTGATTGAGTTTGATAGAAAATCATTTGGAAGCTATTGTGTTTTTCTTGTTGGTAAATTAGTTTGTTGGAGATCTAGGAAACAAAAAGTTGAGTCTAGATCAAACACAGAGTCAGAGTATCAAGCTTTAGCTCAAGTGACTACTGAAATCACATGGATTCAATCTTTATTTTATGAACTTGATCTTCAGCTCTTTAAAACTCCTGCAATCTGGTATGATAATGAAGGGGCGACAACCTTAATTGTCAATCCTGTTTTTCACAATCATACAAAGCATATAGAGGTTGATATACAATTTTTGTGTGACAAAATTCAAAATAAAAAAACTAAAGTGAGGTACATGCATTCCCACAATATAGCAGATTGCAGACTTGTTTACAAAACCGCTTCCAATTTCAAGATTTCAGAGTTTGGTTATCAAACTCAAGATTTCAGAGTTTGGTTATCAAACTCAAGCTTTCTTTTCGACTCTTGAGTTTGAAGGGGATGAAAGCAAGAATAACAAAGTAGTTGATGATAGAGAAAGTGACATGAAGGAGATCAAGTAGCTGATGATAGAGAAAGTGACATGAAGGAGAGCTACTGATGTAGTCGAGAAGTGGGGTCTAGAAAATAGAGTTAGTTAAGAAAGATATTTATGCAAAACTTTGTAATTGATTTTCTGGCCAAAATTACAAGTTGTTACAATTTGAAGCAACTTGCATCCTTTTTCATTAATAGATGATTCTAGATGTAATTTATATACTATAAAAGCTGTAAATATCTCATTTTGTACAATTTAATTCAGATTTCTTAGCAATAACAAACTCAATTTTACTTTCTCTCTTTTCTCTTTTCTCTCATTTTCTTGAAAAATCTTCTTAGTTGATTTCTTAGTCACAAGAATTTAATCAATTCTTAAAATAATATAACTATTTAAACAAAAAGTCCTAGAAAACAAAACACTTATCATAAAGGCATAACATAACACAAAGCTCAATTTTAAACTTAAATTGAAAATTTAACATAGGATTTAAAAATATTACCTTCCTCAATGAATGCAGACAGTCCAAAATCGGAGGCCTTCAACGTAGCACTCTCAGCTTTTCCGGACAACAAGAAATTCTCGGGCTTGAGATCACGATGCATCACTCCCATAAAATGGCAATGATGCACCACATTCACTATAGTCCTACAAACAGTAGCTGCTGCTTTCTCAGTGTAATGCCCCTGAGACTTAATCTTATCAAAAAGCTCACCCCCGGAGCACAACTCCATCACAAGATGCACCGATTCTCTGTCCTCATAAGCACCCCTGAATTCAACTATGTTCTGTTGACCAGACAAGTGCTGCATTATCTGAATCTCTCTCTTTATATCTTCTCGATCTTGTTTGTTTACAAGCTTCCTCTTAAGTATTGACTTGCAGGCATTTTTATTGCCGGTTGAATTCTCAGTGCACAAGTATGTAATCCCAAATTGGCCTCTACCCAGTTCTTTTCCTAAGGTGTAGAATTGCCTAATGTCTTCAAGAGGCTTGCCTAGGATTATATCTGGCTTTTGCACTGGCCTTGTGCTTGTGACTGGTGCTGGAGATTTCACTGGTTGAGTCTGCTTTCTTGTTTGTGGGGTGGCTTGAGTCTGAGGGACAGACACTTTTGGAGGCCGAACATGTTGCTGTCGTTGATAAGTTTGATGGGTTTGTGTTGAACCAACAGTTAGGTGACTTGAATGGCCAGTTCCTGATCTGTATCCATTAATATCCGACTGTGGAAGTCTACCTTTGCTGGCACAACAACCCATTATCAGATCAAGATAAAGGGATCAAATATCGATTATGATGATATAATCGGGTTTCTTAAAACCTCTTTTCAGTGTGAATCTGATGAAAGAGGTTGCACCTTTGGATTTGAAGACTAAAGAACAAGATGGGAAGTTGAACGTGGACAAACAAACAGTTCTGTTCTGAAGGGGTATTTAAGCAATAAACCCAGATCAAAATGGGCATTATGTGGCAAAGCCGGCAGAAGGTACATAATTTTGGCAGTTTTAGGAGTCATACATTTCTAAATTCTTACACCCACTTCGTGTGGTGTATTTGTCTGTTGTGTTGTATTAGTATGACTCGATTTGGGACCAATTTTATTGCACTTTTCCTGAGTGCGTACGTTATTGACAAGAATCGTGCCTAAATATATGCTCAGTTTGTTCACGTCTGAGCCGTTAAACCCCAATGATTTTAGTAAACAAAGAGCTGTTACTCAACTTCATTTATCAATTAGTATCACATCCAAAATCTTGATCTAATCTTTATCCATGTGTGATCACAACAAGTGAAGTTTTTGTTTAAGACTTAACTCCACTAAGGATCATAATTTAGGTCTTCAAAGATTCGAATACATCTTATTTAGAACAATTTTGTGTGATCTCCCGTGTGGCTCTTGACTCTATGATCATAATACTTCGATAGTTGAAACTTTTTCCTATTAACAACTCCCTTACCATACATTTTTTTTTGACCTTTTTCATTACGGTAAACTAATCTTTAATGTTACCTCATGGTGTGCGTCCTCTTAACAATACACGTTAAATTACACACAACATTCTTATTCAACACTTAAAATTTATTGTGCTTCTCACTCTTTATTGTCACTATAGACCCACTTTCACTATTCTTTTTTCTTCCTTAAATGAATATCTTACTTGATCTAACATACTCAAAAATACTAAGTTCACCTTAGTGCTTGGAACATGTTTTATACCAAGTATTTTTCTAATTTTCCCAACATGCATCATCTATCTTTATACTACTAATTTTCATAACTTTACAAGTAATACGACTATTTATTAACACTTTTTCTTACTAATGGAACCATAATTGGTAAATAAATACCTATAGAACATATATAGAAACTACAACCAAAATCAAGCATTCCCTTACCAATATTTTTTTCTTCAAAAGCTATCAAGATTTCTGTATTATTATAATCCTCTTCATAGACTATTGTAGCATCACCTTCATTTTTCTTTTCATTCTTTATGACCTTTTCCTTTGGACAATCTCTTATTAAGTGTCATTCTTTATTGTAACCGTACACTTTCTAACTTTGCTCTTTAAATGATTTTTTCTTCTATATTTATTCTTAGTTTTTTCCCTTACAGTATAGACCACTGTAGTATCCATATGCTCTGATATTTTTTTTTAATTCTTTTAAATTCAATGAGATTTTAACATCAATCATCGTTAAAGGGTTAGTAAGTTCCTTTTATCATAATTACTCAAAACTCAATATAAAACATATGATTTAAAAAAAAAAATGGACCACTTCTCATTTTTCCCCCTCTTCTTCACTCCCTTTAACTACTAATAAGAAATGGCTAGCACTCTTTATATACTGATAGGTAGGTTAAGTATTAATATAATATTAATAAGAATAATTTAATACCTTATAAATCTTGTAATAATTTAATACATAAAAACTCTCACATAATAATAATAATAATATATAAATATTGTAATCCTCACACACATTTAAACTAGGTTTAATAACTAATTTAAAAATATTATAACTACTATGTATAATAATGATAATTTATTATTAATAACTTACAATATAAAAGTTATATTTAAATTATGTAACTTATGAAATATTTTAAAGGGTTTTAAAACTTTTCTCCACAAAAGATTTAAAAACCTTTTTATATATACATATAAATTTTAATATATAAAAAAATATAATGTATAATTAATAACAAAAACACATAAGTGTAACATTATATTATGTAATAAGTATAGATGTCTTTCGAACTTGAACCTATATTTAGTGTTATAGAATCTATTTAAGGAACCCGAGTGAACTATGTTTAGAACTTAACCCCTTTAATCAAACTTCAACTATAACACTCATAATAATGACGAAAACTTATGAGTTAGCGCATTAATGGTCCTGTGCTTTATCTTAATTCTTGTGAGAGTTTTAGAAAATAACTCAATTCTTATAATTATGGTCCTACGATTACTCTCATATAGATGGTCCTCCAATGGCATATGTGACTTATCCCTTGTAAGAGTATGTTTATCTTGGACTCATTCGAGATAAATACACTTCCTAATATCACACAAAATTATCACTTTTACCATATAGATGAGCGAAAGCATATCTTCTTTAAGATATGTCTATAATATAAGTGCTACATAAGTCACACAGTATAAATTATTCCTATCTATTAAACCTCCTTTATAGGATCGTCAATCACAAAGGTTGAGTTACTTCTATAGGTGATTCTCTTATGGGTTTAAGCACACCCTCCTCGACAATTTTATAAAACTTTTTAAAAAAAAATATTATATTTATGATTTTTCTTAGAAATATTTTATTTATGAGATTTTATATTATTCCCATTCTATATAACATACTAAAAGAACTCTTCAACTAGTTACATATATCTATTTTGAATTGGTCTTGAAAACTTCATCCTCAAAATTTTTGAATTCCAAACAAAATTCCTCTCTTAAAGAAAAGCATTAGCTCAAATGAGTAATAAAACATATACAACATAATAATCTTTAATTTTAAAAAATTATAAAAAGAAGAAATATTAACACTTTTATTCTTATTTTCAGTTTTTCAATGTTCATTAATTTCTCATGTAATTTTATTTGAGAAACTACTTAACTAATATATATTTGAAAACTCTCATATTTTGAAGAATTTTGAAAATATTATTTTGCACATGATTTTAAATTGTGGATACAAATAATTAAACTATAGTATATTTCAACAAGAATAATTATTCTTAAATCTATTTGTAATATGCCCTCGTGCACATATACACACACATATATATAAACAAACAGAGTTTATGTGAAGAATTAAGAAATTTGCATGTTAAGTCAATATACTACCTATGAACATTAGTTATTGCAATAATTAAAGTTCAATGAGAAAACTCATTATTTTACCAATAAATTAAAAAAAAAAAAATTAAGATCATTCATATGAATGTTGTTGCAGTAAATCTATATAAAGGGTAATTTTATACAAACACTTAAAGCATGCAAAATATGTTGCTGTCAACCAAACTTTCACAACCAATTTGAACAACAACAACAATAATAATAATAATTTCATTTGTTACAGAATTCACAATAAATATTCTTATAGTAAACTGAATTTTGACGTTAATATTTAAGAAGAATAATCATATGTAAAGAAATTTGTTTCTATAGAAAATGACAAAATTGTGGTGTCCTTAAAACATTCAATAATAAACATTTTGAGAATATGCATATTAAAATCAACATATAATAAAGTTAAAAATAGAAAGGCAATATGTATTTGACATATAACTAATTGATATGATCACATGTTAATCATTTAACAAACAACATAATGGTTTTTTCATGTTCTTTATTTAAAAAAAGAAATTCACTCAAATATAAAATAGTAACACTAACATAAATTTACTTTTGTAAATATAATAAAAATTAATAAATATACAAGAACTCTTTGACTTTAGATTATTAGGTATATTTATTTTAAAAATATTCAATCATATAGTAAAACATATATTATCAAATATTTGTAAGATATAAATCATCAACAATTATATTATAAACATTATATACAATCCCTATCCCCATACTCAAATAGTGTAAAACAATTTATACTCATCTCATACTCAATATATATAATTCGAATTTAGGGTAGGGGATCCTCAAATAAGGATGGGGATCCTCACGGGTATCCCATATGCGAAATTTTTTTAAAATTTTTTAAAATTTTTTAAATACTTTTTTATTTGTATCAATTTAATTTTGTGAAATAGCATTTTTTTCGTGTACAATTATAATATACCAAACAAATATAAATATTATATAAAAATAAAAACTACATCGAGTCTTTAACTACTAATTTTAAAAATTAATAACATGAATTAAAATCTAAAAATCACAATAATTAATAGTTTTTTTAAACTTTGTCATCTAAATCATCATGCTTCATTTATAATTCAATTATCAAATTTTTATTTAATTTTTTTTTGTAAATTTGTAACACAAAGTAAAAGAAATTTTGAATTAGATTGGTGATGATTAAAAAATTAAGAATGATAATAAAATTATTTACCTCTTTTATTTGTTCATCTTCATCTTCTTTTTTTTTCTCAACAAATGAGTTCACTCCAATTTAGAAGTAAGTGTCTAATATTAAATATAAAAAAAATAAAAAAATTTAAAAATATAATATAAGTAAATTTTATACCTCTAAATTTAGTATGTAGCAAACTGTAATTTATATAAATAAATAAAATTTTCTCATACTAATTTTTTTTAATTTTATTTTTAAATTAAGTATTTGAGCGGGTTCCTGTCGGAATTTTGCCACCCCTATATATAGGATAAGAAAACTAGTCTTGAGTATAGAAGAAGCATGCTAGATAGTACTATCTTAAAGTTAAATAGTTCTCTCCTCATGCGGGTAGTAATAAATTTATATGACTTCAAAATTCAACTTTATGTTTGCAACTACTCTCTTTAATGAGCATGATTAGTAGAAATAATACCAAGTCCCCTTTTATCACAGTTGTCCAAAACTCAATATATAAAATATATGGTTTAAAAAAATGAATCATTTCTCATTTTCTTTTCCTCTTCTTTACTCTCACTTTTACTTTTAATAAGAAAGGACTAGCATCCCTTATATAGTGATAGATAGTTTATGTATTGATTCTAATATTTAATAAGAATAATTTAAAATACTATAACTCTTATAATAATTCAAAATACAGAAGTATTAAATAATAATAACATATAAATATTGTAATTCTTACATATTTAACCTAGGTTTAATAGCTAATTTGAAACATTATAACAACTTTATAATGATGGTAATTTATACTAATAATTTATCATATAAAAGCTATAATTAAATTATAAAACTTATGAAATTTTTAAAGGATTTAAAAAAAAATTCCAACAAATTCTTGTTGTTTCTCCTTCTAGGATGATTTTGAAGGTCTTGATAAAGTTGCTTTTACTAAACTTTGAAATGTGTGGTTAATATTTTTGGATTTATAATGTTAAGTATTTATCAAGTAGCTATCGACTTTCAATTCATAGTTAGTATTTTTTTATTATTTTACACTAGTTATGATTTTGATGTTACAATATCTGTATATTAAGCATATTAAATTTTTGTGTGTATGTTTGATATTTCCCGCATCAAAATACTTCTAATTTTCTTTGGAGCAATTCATCTTTTATTTATTTAAAACTTTTGCTTCAATTCATTAGACGATATAATAAGAAAAATTAACAATTTAGTCTTTGATTTGTTTTTTAAATTACTCATAAAATTTCTATATTTTATTTAAAATACTAAAATTAATATTTGTAATTTTTAAAAAAAAAACTCAAGAACATCATAAATAATATAAAAAAAAACTCAAAAACTAAATTTATCGATTCTCCTTATTAACTACGAAGTAGGGTTTAGTATTTAAACAATATGAAATCGAGGCATAAGATGTGATCACAATTCACAAATACATGAACAAGAAGCTTTTGGTTGGAATCTCAAGTCTCAACAAAGATTTTGGGTAAGAATACAATGCACATAAATTAAATTAACTCAAATAAGGAGAGAATTCTAATTCATAGAAATATGTTAGTATTCACTTTTAAATTGCTTTATTTATTTATTTTTTATTTAGAAGGGTTTTGCATAGAACCATAGACAGTGACAATGATTTTTTTGTATATTGGGTTTCTTATATGTTTAGATTCTTTGAAGAATTATTCTCACCATTTGATTGCCAAAACGTTCAAAGCAAATGTATATTATTCAAGTATATTTTAGATTCTTTGAAGAATTATTCTCTTGGGCCAATGTTGGATTTAGGCCAAAAATCAAAGCAACTGCAAAGCCTATTTTTGCACGGACCAATGGACCATTTAATGGGCCCATTCCGTACACCCAAATCGATGATGAGACAAAATGATAGAGGGCACATGCAAGGCAAATGGATTGGTCCATACTAATAGTAAATAAATTAAAAATAATATTACGTTTTTTAAATGTTATTTTAAAATTTTTATTTTAAATTAATGTGTCAAATAATTATTGAATGATGAAATTATATAATTTTTAAAATTATTTATTATACTATTTCACCAATTCAATAGTTATTTTACACATAATTTAAAATAGAATTCTAGAAATAACATTTTGAAAGTGTAGAATTATTCATAAGTAAAACGGTGTTATTCTTTAGAATCTTGAATAATGATACACTTTCTAAATAGTATCTCAAATTTTTTCATCTCAAATAATATGTCAGGCAATAATTGGGTAATAAAATGATGTAGTGAGTAATTTTAAAATTTGTACTATTTTACTACTCCAATGATTACTTGACACATCAATTTATAATAAAAAAAAAACTTTGAAATATGATTTAAGAAATGTAGCATTACTCTTAGAATTATGAGTAATTGATAATTTTAGAAGTTGTACGACTTTATCATCTAATAATTTTTTAACACATTAATTTAAGATAAAAAATTTAAAATATCATTTTAAAAAAAAATGTAATATTACTCTTTTACAAATACATACATCTCAATAACTAAGTTGCTTGTTATTTCATTTCCTAAATTGTCAAACTTATTTATTGGATAAGGTTTTCATCTTCAATCTATTCAAATATCCCATGTCAAAAAAATAAAAAATCTTTTCAAATATCTCAGTGCCAACTTCAACCTCATAACTCATGGTAACTTGAAATCCTTCGACACATTGAATGTTGTACAATTAATCGTACAGTGATATCATAATTTTTCAAATCATATTTTAAATGCTGTATCTAAAATTGAGATGTCAAATTATCATTGGGTGATGAAAGAATAAATTTTAAAATTACTTATTACACTATTTTACCACTAAATAATTGCTTAACACATCATTTGAGATAAAAAAAATTTGAGGTACTATTTAGAATGTCTAACATTATTCTATCATAATATGTGTGTTTTCACTCTTATAACTATACCAATTTATTAGATAATTTTTAGTGTCAATCTAATTCTTTAATTTCTTTTAGAGTCACTCAAAGGAATTTATATGGAGTACCTTCATTCACATAAAAAAAAATAAATGCCTACAATGGTTTCACAATAATGCACACAAGTATTTAGTATATAGTGAGTAAAAAAATTTATAAAATTTTTTAATTTGGATAGAATAAGAGTCCATAAGTTTAAGAGTCCGAAACTTCTTTAAAGAAGTAGAATCCTAGCAAAAAATAGAAGTCCTCGAAATTAGACGTTGCGGCACCAAGGACTGGCACCGCAAGGCTAGTACGCTCCCGTTCCAATGCTACAGCACTGCATGGCTAGCTGTGTGATACTAGAGCTATTGTCTCTGGCGCTACAGCATTGGTGCCGCAGCGCTGAGGCTTAGTGCTATCATCTCATCTTTTCGTGCTCTTCCTTACTTCTAATTCGCTTAGTGCTATCATCTCATCTTTTCGTGCTCTTCCTTACTTCTAATTCTCCATCTTACTCATCTATTGTACATCTAATACGTACTTAACTTTTTTTTAACTCCTCACTTAATATCCATCTCAATTCATACCTATATATAATCACCACTTTCATCAACATCTTAGTTTCATTTTTGCAAGCCATATCACACAACATAAACTAATCAAAACCAAATGTATTATTATGATTTCCATCGTCATGATGATGAACTTGGACCTTCAAATTTTCAAAATGATCGCATGGGACCTATTCATAGCACAAAGAAAGGACCAAATAAAAAGATATAGGAAACAAAAAAAATATAAGAAACAAACCAATGGCTCTAAACCCCTTTCTAAGTTGAAAACATTACAAAGGCTCAAGTCCTTTTTCTTGTAAAAGGCAAAAGAGACATAATGAATCCCCACCTCCCATATTGGTTCATCAGTCACTATAAATTTTATATATATATAAAGAGAAAAATCTCTATAATTCTCTCTATTCTATTGCTATTAAATTAAAGTATTGAGTTTTGACAATTTGTGCCCCTCCTTCCCAATCAATGTGACCCCAATCCCACCTGCATTCCCCTTTGAGTTGAGTTGAGTTTCATTAGCCATCCCCCATTTTCTTGTACTTGTAGATTTGATCCTTTCACCATCTGTCTTTTTTAAAAAGATTTACCGTCTTTCAATCTCTTTTTCTGATCTTGAAAAAACTTTTCATTCATGGTACCAACTTTGGCACATCAACAGTAATAATAATTACAAGTATAATTTGGTACATCTTTTAATTACTTTTTTCTTATTAGTAATTTGATTCTTTTTTGCTTACTTTATTAGGGTTAACACCTGGGCTAATTTCTCAAACCATGGTTCCGGATTTTAGTGTAATTGCTATAGTCCATGAGACATGAACATATGGTTATGAAATTGAGACACGGACACTTTGGATTTGCCCATATAATCTTCTTCTTTTTTAATTCATTGGTTATAATAATAAAACTGATTTAGAAATACCAAATTGGAATACTTTCCACCTCAAATAAAAATAAAAGATTTCAGTGCAAAATCCAATTTGAGGCGATACTTGTACTAAATTTTCCTCGTGCCATTGAAGAAATATTCGACACAAATTCCAAATTCACTTTCAGCACATAATACATAATGGCCCAATGAGATTTTGGGTGCTTGAGCTCACTCGCTGATCAGTCAACTCAATTGGGTTTGAACTGAGTTGGCTCGATCGAATCATTGCTCAAGAAAATATTAAATATATATTTTTTAATAATCAATCACAATTTAAGTTTTTAATATTTTTTTCTTTTAACCATCAAACCCGGTCTGGCTCCAAACTGCATCCCTCACGCGTCGCAGGTCGCGACCTTTGAGTGTGCGACCCACGCCCTCAAAAACCGACGTGCCTCCTGTTCTTCGGCTGCGCGCCAAATACTCATGCGGAGGAATCATATCCATGTCACGGTCGTCATCCAACTGATGCATTGACTCCACCGAATCGACTCGATAAATCTTGCTCCAATCGGGGACGTTGACCGGCACCGACTTGGCCATGTTATGCCTGCCGCGTGGAGACGCCGCCACGACCTCACTCCCCCTGAACTGATGCACTATCCTCGTTGTTGACGATGTCGTCTTGCCCAAGTCGTCAAAGTCAAAGGCCAACGACAGCCCGCCCACGTGGTTCCTCATAGGCAAACCCCCATTACTCTCCCCTGTAGAGCGTGGAATCCACTCGCTCTGTGAATTGTTAACGACAACAACGTTGTCGTTTCCGTCCCCAACGACGTCATCAACTCCAACCGTCGACCAGACATCTTCCTCCCCAAGCTCCGTAACATCCCCGTTTATCCCTTGCTCGTTACCGTTACCGTTACCGTAACCGTAACTTCCCAAATACCGTTCGCTTCTACTGCTCGTCAATTTCCGGCCTTTCGCCATTTAGAATATTCTAAAACTAAAAAAAAAAAAAAGAGAAGTCTGCTTGGACGGCAGCTACTCTCTATCTCTCTTCTGGAATGGGAGCTGCTAATCTGCCTCTTTGAAGCCTTGCTTACTTTACCAGGGGCAGCTCAGTCGAACGGATAAGCCAAGTGATAGGCACAGTCCTAACCACTCCATTTGGAATCTCAGGCCAAGTGAGAAGCGAGGAAACTTCTTGAATCTCTTGTTTTAGGCTCCGGAAATGAACATCACTGGTCCGGAAAAGTCAATCGAAGGAGAAGGGTCCGGATCAAGAGATAAGAGTGGTGGCAAAAAAAAAAAGAAAAAGAAAAAGAAAAATACCTAATAATAATAATTCAAAATAAGAAGAAATGAGTAATAAGAAAAGGAGTAAATATTATGAGTCCATTGCTTGGGCTCATGACAATAACACAAGAACATAGGTTGTGCTTTGGCTAAGTGGGCACGAATATATAGGCAGTTGTTTTCACTAAAAAAAAAAAACGAAACACAACCAACTTCATTTTCATTTCATTTGAATTTGTAGTTTCATTTCGTCTGAATTTTCATTAAATTATTAAAAGTTGTGTGGTGAGAATGGAAGATGCCAAGATGGGCACGAAACTGTAAAACTAAATAAATTAAATAGAAGGTAATGATCGTTTTGGGGACTTACTGGTTTGTGGGAGTGAGCTTTCTAGTGAAAGTGTAGTTTCCAAATGTGGATTATGTATTATAATTATTAATTATCGTAGTTACTTTCTAATTTTAGTCATTTTCAAGTTTTCATCTCAATTCTCATGAGATGAGTCGTGCTTGTAATTAAAATTTAAAATAAATAAAATTTATAATATGTAGTTAAAATAAATAAATAAATTTAGTCCTAAGAGAAATATAACATTTTAGATAATATTTTGTCTATGTTCACAAAGTATACAAAATGTATTTTTTTTTTCA
Organism: Ailanthus altissimus; assembly: GCA_946807835.1. NCBI lineage: Eukaryota > Viridiplantae > Streptophyta > Magnoliopsida > Sapindales > Simaroubaceae > Ailanthus > Ailanthus altissimus. The sequence goes on along the minus strand of OX327690.1, from coordinate 29,196,650 downwards.
AACAAAAAATCTTTTTAACTTAAAATATTTCAAAAAGAGTTTCAAAAAGAGTTTTTTACTTTTTTTTGCTAAAAGAAAACTCAAAAACATACTTTTATCTACAACCAAGGCCTTGCCGATTGTTTCACACGCGCTTTGTGGAACTGATTTAACGTTTGCAGACAAGACTGAAAGAGTTAAAGATGTGATATATCCACGTCGGATTTACATTCCCTTCCTCAAAGGTAGGACCCACCGTCATTTGACTGCGTCAAGTGCATTCAAGGCCCCACGTCCACGTGGGTACCCACAGTTGGCATCCGTCTTCATCGTCCTTCCATCGCCCAACACGTGTATACTTCCAATGGAAGTGGGCCCCACTGAACCCCGTCCCTTTCGTATGGCGTGTCCTAAAATTGACAGGCGTAAAAATGTTGTTTGTAGGGTGAACTAATCAACTAATTGCTACTGAAACAATAAATTAAAAAAACACAATTGATGGTTTAAGATGTTAACAATTTTCTTTAAAAATAAAAGATGTTAACAATTAATTAATTGATTTTTGGTTTAATTGTTTAAATTAAAAAATTAATTCAATTTCGTGGGTGAGATTGAGAAGGTGTTTAGGAAAATGAAGTGAAAATAATGGCATTAGTAATCTCTTGTGTGATGGGCACATTGGACGGTCGAGAATAAGTATTGGTAGGGTCAAAATTTATAGGTCTAATTAGTACTTGTCATATGTGAAGTAAACAAGAAACCTTATCACCATTCACTATCAAATATTTCACATCACAAGGACAATAAAATTTAAAGGGATCATCGACTAATTTTCGCAAAAAAAAAAATCCACATTATTACGGGGTCATCATACATACATGAGTATCAATATCATTTATGTAACTACTAATATGTTATTAGTTTGACATTCAATATGTATTGCAGATTTTGAATTTTTATTCTACGAGTTATTCTACTAGTAATATGATTTTGTATTTTGTAGCTTTGCTAGTGTTTGGGTGCGTGGGGATGCTACTAAAAATGACAAATGGTGGGTGGTATTCTTGAGGCACCAATTTTGGGACTAATTGTGGTGGGAAGTGGCTAGGGGGGCCTTGGGACCCAGATGGGCAGTGACCGATCTAGGGGGTTGGACCCAATTGCACTGGTTAGGATCGGCTTTGTGTGGACCTTGAACTCACTTAGGCTTGCCGACAGCATTGGTTCTACCACTACAGTTCTGAGTATCCTATGCTTGGTTATATATATATATATATATATATATATATATATTTTAAAGTTTTAGTAAGGAGTTAAACACTCTTAATTAATTAAACTTTATTATTTTTTTCTCTTATTTGAATTAAGGTAGATATGACTGTTGTGTAATTTAGTGATCACTTGAATAAATATTTAAGGGGTATTTTTTTAAAAAAAAAGTAGAGGGGGTGTCAAGGCACAATTTTTTTTACCTTTTATTCTCTTAAAAATCGAACCTTAGTAACTTAACACGAGAAACATAAACTCTACCACAAAATCATGCCTGGGGCAACTTGGCAATAGTTTAGTTAAGATATTGTTTGATAGATGACGATGATGATCGGAAGGTTAAATTTTTTTTTTCTTATGGGTAAATAGAAAGTGCACGTATGAGGAAATGAGAGAGAGAGAGAGAGAGAGAGAGAGAGAGAGAGAGAGAGAGAGAATGGTCATATCAAATGTTTGATGAAAATGGTAAGTTAAAAATTTAATCAAGCGAACCCAATTTGAATCTGCAAAAGCTAGATCCATTGGCGGCTATATTAAAATGAAAAAAATAAATAATAATAAAAAATTATACCCCGCGAGAGAAAAATCATCCAATAATATAGGAGGGCAGAGATATTTTAATTTTTAAACCATTTTGATGGGAAAATAGAAGTGGAAAAATAGAAGTAGGAAAATTTATAGAATTTTCTAGGGCACCAAAGGCCAAGAGAGAGCATATATAGACCCCCCTAGGTTTTAGATAATGCCCCACAAAATTGTCCTTATACTCGAAACATGACAGCTAAATAAATCAGAAGCAATAAGCAAAGATTATCAAAATTATGTGATGCAAATTAATGCTGCAAGTTGAGATTCCATTGGGGTTTGGGGTACCAATGCCAAACAAAGACAAGATCGGTATTGTGTCATTGTTTTGAAGAATCAGAATCTCACCTGCTACTTAGCCCACAACTCATCCACTTAGCAAAAAGCTTTAGTTATGGGTACCAGTACCAAACACTAAGAGCTGCCTTCGATTATGTTCATGGGGAAATAAATAGCAGAAAAAATAACAGGACAAAACTATTATATGAACAAGATATTTTTAAAGAAATTTTTTTAAAGTTAGAGCTATTACAAATTAGATAATGATATCGTTTTGATATTTTTTTATAACTCAGTTATCTGAAATCGATAACTTAATTAGAAGCTTAAAATTTGTAATGTAAAACACAAATATTATTCTAAACGCAACAAATCCCATGTATGGCATCAAATTTTTATTTGAAAGCTATGTTTTTACTTTTATTTAATGTGAAATGAGATCTACAAGATCAGAGCTTTGGTAATGATTTGTGCTAGGATAGGCCAAAGGGGGATTATTTTGTGATTATTTTGTGATTATTTTGGATGTATTAGAACTGAAAAGTCACTGAATTTTATTAGTTTAAGAGGGTTTTTTTTTTTAATTTTTTCAAAAAATTTTGATACTAGGGAAATTATTCTATATAAGAAAGTGTTTTTTTTTTTTGGGGGTTGGTGGCTTCGTTGGGTATGGTGACAAGCTTAGGGATGTCAATGGTCAGTCTCATGCCAGCCAATAGAAGGAGATTTTTACACGGGCTAATCAATCAAATATCTCTACCTAGCTTAATTATTTCTAGGATTATTAATAGTACTATTACTAATGCCACGTGCCATTTCAATCGAGTGAAACCCACTTCCCAAATTTAATCCTTTGCATGTAAATGCATGGAACTGAGAAAGAGTAGCACACGAACATGATTGTATCTCCATCTTCATAAATTCCATTGAGAGACTCCCGTTTCATTAGCTTGCCATTTCTTTATTCTTTGATCATGACATGTAGAGCATCACATGGTGGACCGTAAAGTAGATGGGAACACGACTATTACACAACAGTCAAGAACTATTTGAATATGACCAAGTTTGTCAGAATTCTGGCACTTATAAATTCTCAGTTGCCAACTGCAGATCGAACTCAAATCATGGGAAACATATATATATATATATATGTCTATTTGCACATTCTTCAACAGAAGTTATGAAGAGGGAGTCACAATCAAAAGATTAATAATAATGCAACAGACTCACAGTTACAACACTGATCAAAAGTTCAAACACGAACGGAATAAACATAACAGTTTCTGAGCAATAATATTATTATTAGTGGTGGTAGCTCAAGTTTCAGGATCATTTCCAAATTTCAAATGGCTAGCAACAGAGATCGATCGCCTTCAATCCCTATTCAGAATTGTTACTTTCAAGTTGGGGGCCAGCCATTTTCCCATGTGTCATGTGCCCCCAACTCATCGTCTTTGCAGGACTGATGTTGCCAAAACATACGAGAGATTTTGTTATTCTTGGAGAGAGTGATTTTGTAAACATTTTTCTTATGATCTGATCTAACATATTGCTTATGCCCAGAATAGATGATCATTAATCATGTTTATGTACTATTAATATTATAATTTCTACAAACCCTAGCTGATAGCTGTTTTATTATTGCTCAAATCATGTGAACATGGCGGTTGTTTTTGGAGGGATTAGAATTTTAAGAGATTCATCTACGTACTAAATAGATTCTATGCTAAAAAAAAAATTCAAAATTTAAGAAATATAATTCTATTTCTGCTGCATTATTTTCTCGGGAAAGGGACAGTCTCTGCTGGCTTCCATTGCATGCATAATTAATATAAAACTAAAACCAAGTCACATTATTATTTACATATAAGTTGTGAGATTCCTGTTTGAATTATTTTTTCAAAGATGATCCCTGATCGGTGATCACCCTTTATGTTTAAAAAAAAAAAGATTGAATCAGAATCTTGCCCTTCCAAAATTGAAAAGGGGATCTCCTTGTTATATATATATAGCCGCATCACAGTTCTCAAGAACCCCCATGTATAGTTGTTAGAGAATTTTTTCTTTAAGTCTTAAAAACAATCTGGATTGTTGAAGATTTGCATAACAATAAGCCAAAAACAGTACAGCACTGGATCAAAGAAGCGCTTCCAGCCAATTTCACTTCATGCAATCTTAATGCATATGGAGCATCCGAGTTTCTGAACCAGGGTTTTTGATGATCAGTTTTTTTCTTTTCTTTTCTCCTGGTCACAATTAACTTTACTGCCTTTACTTGACACCATAAGAGGGTACCTTCTGAGTTCTGAACTAACTGATAAATAATGTTTTTAGATTGGTGTAAAGTCACTTTCAGATCATGTGTTATATAATGCCAACCCATGTAGTTATATATGTACCTGAGCTATCAACTGTTACTCTACTTTGCTGTGTTTATTACAGTTCATATTTTTGCAATGATGATTCTGGTGAAATGAATTTTTCCCACTTGCACATTATGATTTCTGACCTCTTTTAGTTCTAGTGGTGGTGATCAGTCCATTTCTAGATCAAGTGTGGGGTTCTGTGCAATCATGGTTTTCAGTATATAGCTCTTTTTCTTTATTATTATTACTATTATTTTCTAATATTATGACTTTAATAAATTGCTGTAGGTAGAAATAAAAAAATTGATAACTGTAAAATTAAACGTTCGGTTCAATTTTTTTTTTGTCATAAAAAATCGCTTTGATTATATTTTTTGAAAAATCAATCGATTCGGTTCAATTGTTTTAAGAAATTAACCGAACCGGTTTAACTCTAATTTTTGTAATTATATTAATAAAAAATTTAAATTTATCTAAAATTAAATAAATTATAATTATATTAATATAAAATAGACCCAAAAATTAAGTCAAAAAATTATTTAGACAAGTGAATCAAAAAAGCCTACAATTTAAAATAAAAATTAATATTTTTTTAAAAGTCTAAATGTTTGAAGACTTATACAATATATAAGAATAAATTTAATAATTTATGTAATGTGTGATAAAAAAATTTTAATTATATAATATATAATGTATAAGGTAACATATAATAATTTAGTCAACTTAAATTTTTAAAAACTTATATAATATATAAGAATAAATTTAATGATTTATGTAATGTGTAATAAAATTTTATTATTATATAATATATAATATATAACGTATAATGTAATGTATAATATATATTAATTTAGTTAATTTTTTAAATACTTATATAATATATAAAATATTTTTAGTGCCTTTATGTAACGTGTAATGAAAAAATAAAAAAAAATTAAAATGATCTACTAAATTATTTAGATAAATAAATTAAAAAAACTTATAATTTAAAATAAAAAAAATTAATTAAACTAAATAAAAAAAACTGATTCAATTCAATTTAATTTTTACCTTTAAAAAAAATTAATTTTAATTTTATTTATTTATAAAATTGAATCGAATTGTGACCATTCCTACCTGTAGAAATGACATCGAAGATATTTTTCTTACAAAGTTACTAATAGGTAAGTAATTCTGAAAACAATAAATATCGGGTGAATCAATTTTGTTTGGCATCTCATTCTCATTATCTTCAATGAATTTGAGAAAATCCCACGACGAATCAAATAGTTTACACTTTGAGAAAAAAAAAATTCTCTTTGAACTTGTGTTAATTATGACTTCATCCAAATTATTCATATCCAAGAGAGTACAATGCATGACCAATTAGATTCCCATATATAGTTATATATGTCTGCCACGATGATGGCATTGATTTGATATATATATATATATTTTTTATTTTTTTTTGAGAGCCCACATTGAAATGATTTGTCAAGCATGAATTTGCTACATTTCTTCATCATTCTTGTTGATGTGATTTGTGATCAACAGAGATCTTTATCTGTATGTTTCTTTTTTTCAACTAAGCTCTTGAAACACACATGCCCTTCATCCATTTGTTCAAAGACTCTTTATGTCTCTTCTTTGCCTTCTTATTTTATTTTAATTTTTAACATTTCTAGGGATTTTGTCGTTTCTGATAAAAAAATGGAAATTCTATTTTGATCCGAGTTAGACAATTCATATATTAACTAAAGAGGGCTCTTTTAAAAATAAATAAATAAAGAGGGCAAAAGTTGTCCATTTTGCCCTTTAATTAAAAAACACCTCTCACCCTACTTTCTCTTTTCCTAGTAGCATTTTATTTACCACAAATTTTGTAGATTGTATTTAAATTCATAATATTTTAAAATTTTGAATTAAATAAATTATTGTGAAGTTAAAAAAAAAGTAAAAATGACTAAAAAATTAATGAGTTTTTTTTAAAATTTTATTTTATTGTATTTTTAAGTTATTTTTGTATTAGTTATTAAAAAAGTATAAATGTAGTGTTAATAATATATAAAATAAGTTGAAAATGTATGTAAAAAGTTAAAAATAGTTCAAAAATGATAGATTCTAACCATTTTCACGATTGGAATGTGATTCACCGCATAGTATTACGCGCCTAGCGTGTGGCCACACCGTCGGTCTAATTTTTGTCAAAACCGAACCAAAATCAATTTTTTTAAGGGTAAAAATTGAACCCAAACCGGTTTTTTCGATTTAAATTTTAAAAAATATTATCCAATATACTAGAATTTGAATCGAACTTGTGACTTGGTGGAAAGAATTATCACTACTAGACCAACTGAGCTAATGACATTTGCTAATATAAAGTGCATTCTACTTTTTTTTATTATATCACCTTTAATGTATTAACTAATAAAAATTAAATTTTAGATAAAGTTAAAAGTAATACCTAGGATCAACACATATAAGTTGAAAGCTACTTTGTAAATTGGGTTGAAGCCTCTTCTGTTCTTGAAAACACATTTATTTTTTATTATATTACAATTTAGATATTAATAATTAAAAAAGTTGCCACCCAAGTATTGAACCTAAAACCTCAATGAACCACAACTCCCTTTTCACCAAGAGAGCTAAGCTTCTTTTTGTCATTAACAACACATTCAATTTTCTTATATATTAGTTTTAAATATTAATATAATTAAAAAAATCAAAATGCCAACAGAGGGATTCGAACCATAAACATTAAAGACAAGTTAGAGTTACACTGCTATCTAGGCTAAAGCACCATTATATTACTAGACATAAAATTTATTTTTATATTAACATTTCAAAAAATATATAAATAACTAGAAAATTGGTTTTTTCGGTTCGGTTTTGGTTTATAATAAAATCGAACTGAAACCGACCGATTTTTTTTTATTTTTCAATTTAAAAAACCGTTCAGGTTTTAAAACAAATAAAAACCAAACCGAACTGGCCGGTTCGGTACGGTCCGGTTCAGTTTATTTTGCCCATCCTTAATCACAAGCCTCTGTCGATGGTTAAGTGAATAAATTACACTTTTAATAATTACATATATGTCAATGGTAATCAAATTAGAATGTAATTAATTAAGATCAAATCTAAATCATGCCATACATGCCATCTAAGTATATGTTTATCATACATAGAACTCGTAATTCCTATGATTATGCATCAAATTATCATAGGCTTAGCACGTGAATTCCTTTGTCAAGTTCATCACGATTCCTCAATCATTCAAATTATTGGCCAGATATAATAAAAGCAATAAACATAAGATAGAATAAATTAATTATATATATTAAGTTCATGAACTAAAAAGTAATAAAATTCAACTACATACTTAGGTTCAAAAGTATAACCCTAGAAATAAAAAGGCTTAGGTCATGGTAAAACAAAGAGTTCTAGAGCTTATCAAGAATAACATCATAAAAATCCTAAAAATTTGTAAAGATAAAGATTTGAAAAGATAGAACTAATTTTTCTGCAGCCTTCAATCTTCTAGTCTTCTTGATTCTCCAGAAATTGATCTTTCTCTCTTCTCTTGATTCTTCTTTTTTCTTTTTTTCCCTCTTAATTAAGGTTTTCGGCCTTTTATTTATAGATTTATGTCTTTAAATTAGGGTTAAACATCAAATACAAGTCAGAGTATGATTACTGTTAACAAGTTACTATAGTAAAAATACTGTTCATGCACTACTATTCCCTCGTTAATGTTTACGTGCCATGGTGTTGTGGATATTATTTTGGGTGCCACGGCTTACGTTTCTGGGCTCTGCATCGCCGAACACTGTAACATATCACTGTAGCAGATATTTTAGCATTTTAATATTTTTGGCTTATTTTCATTAGAGTTTCGACCCTATTTGCTCAATTGACTCAAAACTTACAAAAATAATAATAAAATATATAAAAGTAAAATAATCTTAATTTCTACGAACAAATATTAAGTTTGGAAGATGAAAATATTAAACTTAATTAACCCCTATCAATTCTCTTGTCAAACTTTTTAGTTGATTATTGGTTTGATGATGAGGGATTATCCCGTAGTGAGTGGGTTAGGTGATAGACTATGGCACAAATACTTTTCGGATAGAAGTGAGTTGATTTACAAGAATTTAAATTCGTGGTTCAAGAGCGTTACATTTGACGATGATATAGATACAGTAAAAATGCGTCTATTTTATGTATTTCATGGTTAATGCCACGTGATCGGAATAGAGCCGTACAATATTTTGTGCTTTACCTCGTAAATAATTTTGATGAGTTTAATGCCTCTCCTTGAGGCACGATTGCATAGACTGTACTCTACAATAGCTTGTGCACAGCTTTAATTAAAAAGTTAGTGAATGTCAGAAAAGCAAACGCTCCAGATAGGGAATCATGCAACATATACTCATTCAGTCAATCATTCTTGATGAGTAATCTATTTTTTCAATTCATTATCATATTGGGATACATAAAAATTATTTTGTTGACATTATTATTTTTTCATTTATTATCATCTCAAGTGTAGATTTACGAGGTGATCACAAGATGTGGAGAGCTGTTTGCCTGTAAGAATTGAGACTATTTTTCCCGTATTCTAAATTGGTCTGGTATAGGCACCCCATTATACGAAAGCATCATAAACGTCCTCTTTAATGGTATTAGTATATGCTTTTACATTCAACAAAAAATATATATAATTTTCTTATAACTTTTTTTGTTTTTTTCTAATCATGATTAATAAATCTAAAATATTATAAAGGTTTTAGAAGTTCATAGGAAGTTGGTGTTCCATGAACATGAGAAGAGTGCAGACTGTCATGTGTCAGTAAACTTGCGCATTCCACGGATAAAATAGGAATGGAGTCTTAAGTTGGAGAAAGTTGAGATTTCAAACATCTAATTCACCGATAATGTTCAGCCTGACTACAAATTTCTAGCCCCGCTAGCGACTAAATCAATAGTATAATAATTTAATTTTTTTTATTGAATTATAATTACTTATGTTATTGATGAGTGTTAGATTGTGAAAATTGATTATAATTACATATATAGTTTGAGTTCGGCGTGTCATCATCGTAGTATTATGTTTTGGAGAAGAGGATGGATGAACTTAAAACAAGGTTATTTACTAAGAATCGTAAGGTTAACTCAAGGCTGTCCTCCAAGATTGATCGTGTTGGCTCAGAGGTAATAAGTAGGGTGGCTAAGGCCAAAGAATATATATGTATAAGATATCTCTCTTGATGTAACAGTTTAAACCAACTAAGATCGCTGAGGATGTAGGGCGGAGTATAGTACGTTTTGAACCTAAATCTCATTGGATACAAAGTTTAAGAAGTCAATACATTAACTTGTGCTATTTGATTCTGTACGGTGCTGAATTCATGGCTATAACAAGAGGTTGGGAGTGGGGATTATGACGCCTTTGTCCGTATGTATATTGAGTATCTTATGTTAAATTGGTCATTTGACTCATTCCCTTAGATTGGTACATTTTATAAATAAAATATGGTTGTTGATTTATGGACCGTTGTAGGATCTGCTTCATAGATGTTTAATACTATATTTCTTTTATATATGCATTTATGTCATATTATTTGTTCTGATGTTTACGTATTGGGTGGATATGTGCAGAGATGATATATAATTGGATAGAAGTGTATTTTTTCAATATGGTAGATTTGAGAACGTTCATATAATAAGAAAGATTCTATTGAAATTTCATTAAAATATCAAACATCATATATCTGCAACTTTCAATTTTGTCACATTTACAGATAGTTTCATAACTTATCCAAAGCTGAAAATTGTCAACATCAATACTAAGGACAAGTTGAAAGGGCCCACCCGAATCCCTGTGCAAGGTATTGTCCGCTTTGGGGTTCACGCACCCGTCCTTTCCCCTCAAAGTTTTGTCCTTTACGGGCGGAATGCATTGCCATCCTCAAAAGGCGCCTCGCAAGGGTAGGAGGGATTTCTCCTTATAAGGCCTTCACTTTGGACGAGTCTGCCCGATGTAGGATTTGGGTCGTTACAATACCCCTCACCATTAAAATAGAGCCGTTCTCGGCTCTGATACTAAATGAAAGAGCCCACCTAAATCCCTGTGCAAGGTATTGTCCGCTTTAGGGTTCACGCATGCGTCCTTCCCCCTTACAATTTTGTCTTTTATGGGCGAAATGCATCTCTATCCCCAAAAGGCGCCTCACAAAGGTAAATGAGATTTCTCTTTATAAAGCCTTCACTTTGGACAAGTCTGCCCGATGTGGGATTTGGGTCGATACAATACCCCCTTACCATCGAAACAAAGCCGTCCTCTGCTCTGATACCAAATGAAAGAGCCCATCCGAATCCCTGTGCAAGGTATTGTCAGTTTTGGGGTTCACACATACGTCCTTCCCCCTTATAGTTTTGTCCTTTATGGGCGGAACGCATCGCCATCCCCAAAAGGCGTTTCACAAAGGTAGGGGAGATTTCTCCTTATAAGGCCTTCACTTTGGACGAGTCTACCCGATGTGGGATTTGGGTCGTTACAATACCCCCCACCATCAAAACAAAGCCGTCATCGGCTCTTATACCACTAAAAACTGTCACGCCCCCGACCTGAAAGATTTGACACACAACATAACTTACACTCATTCAATAATGTGCACTTATAATTAATATTATATAAATTTTCAAACTTGAATTCTACATAGAAATCCTTAATAAGTTACTAGTAGGTTCATCACAAAATTAATCCATAAATATACTTGGTGGAACATAAACCAAATACAACTACACTTAATAAAATAATACATAAATATTTATTCACTAAGGATAAAACAAATATGTCAAACTACGTGTCCACAAATTCAACACTTAGCCACCTAGAAACTTAAGGAACTCAATGGATAGTAGAAGCTTTGTCAAATCCATTAAGCACACATGTACCTTATTTACCTGAAATCATCATAAACTATAATGAGTATAAAACTCAGTAAACATACTAGTTTTTCATATATCAAAATACAGATACATATATATACACAATGCATATGTATGATATGCCGTGATAAATCAAAATCAAAATTTTATCAAATCAAATGTCAAGTAAGCACTTATACATTCTTTTAAAACATATAGTAGAAATACCATCATTCAACTACTACTTAGTACGACTTCCATATCACATATCACAAAATGAACCAAATGTCACACGTCGGTGACATACCGTATGAGAGGAATAGCACAAGTGAGGTTTAAATTACATATATATAACGCCCATACCCAAAGGTAAGAGCCAAACCCTTACCCTGATCATCAGTGAGTTCTCTTACATGCACTAATACGCCACCACACGAATGTGATGACTCACTCTTCCTTTAGGTATCAATAGGATCCTCCCTACATACAGAACACATAATATATCAATCTTAAAGAAAATGCCACACATAAAGGCTTCACAAATCACATAAGGTGCCTATTAAGTAAATAGTGAGTTCAAGCATTCTCAAAATACAAAACGTTTCACATGGACATATTCCACTTCAAAAGCTTTTTATGTTAAACACATTTCATTTTGAAACACTCACTTTCATAAACACATGTATGTTATGTATGCTCATACTCAATGTCAATGCTCACATTTATAAACATATGTCTTTCACATTTCATATTAAAATATACTTTGGCATAACATAAATATATTTCTAAGCACATTTACAAAATCATACATAAACAATTACTATGCTTATTGTGATTTCAGTAAAAGTCTAGTATACTTACCTCTTAACACTTTTGAGTACAAGGCTTAATTCTCCTTAATCTATCAATAGAGATTAATCCTTTCATAAGCCTCACTATTCACCCAAAATTCTTTAAATAGCTTACAAAATTACACATATTGTACTTATCACATCGAATTGGTCTAATTACTTGGTTTCTCAAAACTTGTCTTTCTGACCACTTACACTTAACAAAATTTTCTTATATATCAAATGATGTCCAATTGCTCCAAAATCAGAATATATCCTTCTTATATATTAATATTATATCATAATTTCTACACAATCCATTTCATAAATACCATCAAATCCAAACTATTATCTTGACAGGATTAAGATATTTACTGAACAGCATTCAACCTCCTAATTTTATAAAATCATATACTAACTCCAAAATCATAAACTATCACAAAATTAATCTTAACACATATCTCAATTCGTGATAAATATTTTACTTGAAAATCTTTGCTAAAAGTAGTTTAAAACTATTTTATTCCATAACTTTAAAAATCTGTTCATCAAACAGTACAGTGAGCTGATACACTTTAGAAAATCATAAATTTTTTATCACATTGATCTAAATTCTCAATTTTTAATATATCATAGTAAACATGGAAAATAATCATATTCCAAAACTTTGTAATTTTTTAAGATTATATAGTAGATCGAAAATTGTTTACTACTTTAGTATACTGTTAATAGAGAAAATTTCTAAAATTTCAAGGTCATTTTTATAAATTCACTAAAAATTTAATTTCTGAAATTTTTCATCGATTCAAAGTCTTAAATGATTTTAGACATGTCTAGTTTCATATTTCCAAAAGCAAAAACCAGAATCGAGGTACAAAAATGTATAAAATTCTCGGATCAAGCGACTATCAAGTAGAAATTCTGCAAATTTATTATGATTTATCAAGTTATCTACATAATCATCATTAATTCTCAATATATTTTACAAAATCCACATCAAGTTCTCAATTTTACATATTTTCAAAAATTAAAATTTAAAAACATTAACTTAATTAACACCAATAAATTGAGAAAGAGTTATAATATACCTCTTAAAACTTAAATTTTCAATTTCTTATTCTCTTTCTCCCCCCTCTAAAAGGTGTTATTCTTTTTTTTCTTCTTATTCTTATTCTTTTTTTTCTTCTCTATTTCTCTCATTTATCTCTCTAAAAGGTGTGGCTCAACAAAAAATGAGTGAATTAAGGTTTAAAATGTGTATTTTTATACTAAAATGATAATTTATAGTATTTATGAATTAGCCCCTAAATTTTTTAAAGTATTATAATTTAGTCCCTAAAATAAATCTAAAGTCTTGCAAATAAACTCAATATTAATAGTAGGTCCTTAATCTATACAAACAATACTAATAACACTACATAAATCAAGCATCATTTACATACAAATAAAATATGAATATTATATATATATATATATAAATATTTATTCTTACCGGTTGTGAATAAGTAGTTACTACAATTCTCCACTCCTTATAAGAATTTTGTCCCTGAAATTCATGACTTAAGCAACCAGATGATGATACTTAGATCTCATTTCCTCTTCTCATTTTCAAGTTGCCTCTTCAACTGTATGGTTTCTCCATAAAACCTTTACAAAATAATCTTCTTAGCATATAGAATTTGCTCATTTTGGTCCAAAATCCTAATAAATACTCATTCATATGTTAGATTATCTCTAAGTTTAAGTGACTCATAGCTTAGTATATGAGAAGAGTACGAAACATATATCCATAAAATAAACACATGGCACACATTATGATCTTATAATAATAATGCGAAAGAAAAGGTTGATCAACTACATCATCTGTGCCTTCAAGGATCTCAAATGGACCAATAAATATTGAGTTTAATAATAATATTTATACACACATATTTTTATTTTTTTCACCCGTTCGTTTAATATTTAATGGGCATATATACACTTTACCTTTTATTCATTGAAAAATGACATAGATGTAGAATACCCATACTAATCTCTTAAATATAATTCTTAACTCCTCTGAAAATTTTAATCCTTTCAACATGTACTCATATGCCATAATGTCATTAATTACCTTGATATCATTCTAAAAATGAAACTAATTTAGCATTTTTATGCAACTAGGTTGTCATTCAAATCTAAAGTTTTAAATTAGAATGTTGAAGACATTATCTTAAATGATCATAAATTAACTTCAATGGAAAGACTTTTAGTTTAATTGATTCTTAAGCATTAGATCTCAGCATTATATATCTTACTTTAATTCTTTAAAACATAGTCCATCTTATTGGATATTATTTTCTCATTGAGATTGACATGTTTGATTTTCCGAATATGCTCAATTTTAAACAGAAAAAGATTCTACTAGCACAATTACTGCGATGGCAAATATGGTTTTTCAACTATTTCTTTAACGTCATCCATGTAAAAGAAAAAGACAAAACGATTGCTGATTTTTTTTCACGAAACCCTATAAATAGGCAAAAACCTCACAACCACGTTTCTAGCAACAAAGAAAACTAACCATTTTACAATATTCATGATAAGTAACTTCAAAGTCATTCATTCAGTACCTTTCACTCCTCCTAAACTCTCAGAGCTCATTCGAACCAGAACACTTCACTCAGCAGCTAAAGAATTAATTCAGCATTATGCAATAATGGCAGTTCAAAAACATGGTGACTTTGTAACCAGCGGTCCTCTTTTTAATCTGGATTACCCATTTTTTCATCTCCATTGAATCACTCATCTCTAAAAATGGTCAAAGCCCGTCCTTTACCTACTCTGGATCTATACACCATTGCAATGGAGCTTCCATTACAAAAAAACTCTAGATTGGATACAGCAACATGATGAAGAAAATCATGTATGCATTTTTCTCCAATGATTTTATCCCATATCTTAGTGGAATAACAAGCTACAACACATGCTGTATAAGCACGTAAACAGTTCTGTCAATCCCAGACATCTGCACACAGTCTTGTTACTCTAAAGAAAAAGGGGTGATAGTATCAAACCATGAGATTCATTACTACCCTACTATTAAAGACTATTTTACCTTTTCATATTCTTTGTAGTTATTCCAAAAAAAAAAAATACAAAATAGAGCTCAGAACACTTGAAAAGATCTTAGTAGAAGAAAATCAAATTATTCCACCTTCAATATGGATCTCTCCTCATGACCACGCACCTTGGGAGAATGTGCCACTAGATTTTTCTGAAAGAATGAATAATGCAAACTCTATTTTCCACAGAAATCAGATCCGTGCCGCTCTATCACATCAAATAGAGACTGACCACTTTAGACACCACCACTACTCTCCAAATCCAAATGAATTTTCTCTAAAACTGGATAACTTTCCACAACCCAGTGTGCCAGGTGACCACATGCAGATTAATGACATATCTCACCAACCAACTTGACTTTATCCTTATTCTAAGACTCCAAACCTTATCCAACTGACAACGAAGTCCAAAGAGAAGCAACCGCATTGGTGAGAACCAGTTTAATGGACCCTATATCACCAGACACGAGAAGTTTTTAGGCCCAATTCAATGACTTTACCCATGGATATGATAGTGATAGTTCAAGCTACTTATCACTTAACAGTTAATTATAACAGGAGTGCTTTTACTTTATCTTTATGTCAAGTGTGCTTTATTTTTATATCATGTCTGCTTTTAATCTATTGGCCAAAAAGTCCATGTTATGACCATAAAAATCATTTTAATTATTAAAGTTAATTTGGCCTCAAGTCCAAAGTCCAGATGTTAGCCCAAAAAGTATTCAGGTCATAAATGTATTGTCAGCCATTAATGCCAAGATAGCAAGGTCCCTAAGTCTATAAAATGAGCCTTTATTTGACTTTTTTTAATCATCTTACCTAATTCATCACACTTCCGACACAATTTTATCACACTTACATATCAACAGATATTTATTCAAAATTTTATAGTCTATTGTCCTTTATAAATGATAAAGAAAAACTCATTATTTTCTTTTGCCTTACAAGAACCGAGGAGAATATATTTGAACATACTTACACATATGCTCCGTAGCTATTATCATTAATGAAAGAGCCCACCCGAATTCCTGTGCAAGATATTGTCCACTTTAGGGTTCACGCACGCGTCCTTCTCTCTTACGATTTTGTCCTTTATGGGCGGAACGCATCGCCATCCCTAAAAGGTGCCTCACAAGGGTAAAGGAGATTTCTCCTTATAAGGCCTTCACTTTGGACGAGTCTGCCCGATATATGATTTGGGTCGTTACACAAGTGCATTACGAAATAATTAAATATGTAATAAAAAGTATAAGTGCATTACATAATAAGTGCACAGAAGTTACGAAACTCAACACTCATACATAATTAAGCATTAGGATCCAGCTCGTTTCCATATTTTTCAGATCCGTCATAAATAAAAAAAATAAATATTAGCCTTATATTATAGTGAAATTAAATATCAATAAGGTAGTTTTATAAACAAACATAAATCACCTACTCTGAAAAGGGATAGGGTTTTGACACGTCCGTCGGTTATGTCTATACTGTCTACAATGACTATATATATACTTCGATGGTTCCTCCCATTGAGATAGAATCTGATTCATCCGACGTTTGCCTAACTGACAATGTGCTATTGAAAGTTGAATGTCCATATTTTTCAAATACTCCGAGACTATCCAATTTGATTCATTTCTAAGAAATTATAATTTTAACTTCCATTACGAATATTTATGTATGAGATACATAAATGATGTATATATTGTATTTGATGCGCATATATATAAATTTTAAAATGGACACATATACCATGTGCATACACTTAATAGGTTTAGGTTGTGAACCGGGATAAATTGAAACCCCAACAAAATGGTATCAGAGAGTTTTGTGGTGCCCATTTAGTGTATTTAAGAGTGAATTGGTGTTTGAAAGTGTTTTGGGACTCAGTTGGTGTATTTTAAGTGTTGAAATACGTGAGAAGAAGTAACAAGTTGCTAGCATCGCAGCATCGGATGATGGGCGCTGTGATGCTAGGGCCTAAGTTAGGACGTCCGCGATGTGGCACTAAGGCCTGAGTACCCCAATCCTACAATACTAGTAGCCCTGCGCCGCGGTGCTGACACTATTCACTTAAAATAGTACTTTTTGCAATAGTACTTGTATAGTAATTTGGAACAGTATTCTACAATATTTTTTAAACAATACTTTTGTACATTACTTTTGAACAATGTTCTACAATACTTTATACAGTGTTTTAGACAGTATTTCAAAATTAAATATGCATATAGATGTTTATGAGATGCAGTGATAAGAGTTATTAATCTGCATTATAAGCCGAAATTATTTTTCTGTGCTGGTAACCACATTAGAAGCCCTACTGGTGAGGGTTAGTTCTGTTTGCATAAAAATAAATGACTGATTGAGAATCATCACCTTATGAAGTGAGACCCAATTTCAAAAATCCCTCTTAATCAGATTGAATTGTATTTTATTATGAGATAATTTTATACATGATCTGTCTTGTCAATACGGCGTTAGAAAAGTCACGTCAGTCTTTTTTCAAGATTGCTATAGTGTAAGGGATTTGGTTGGTAGGACTTAGACTATGTCGGTTAAACATGAGATAAGACAAATATATTCAAAAATATTGCCGTAGATCGCTACAATGTGCGGGTAGTATCGGTAGTATATATTTGATCATTAACAAGTTAATTTGGAATACACTTACCCTAGATCACTACAATGTGCGAATAAAGAATATTCAAGATTATGAGTAGGAGTTACATGAGATGCAATTGACAAGAGTTGTCTACCTGTTAGGTTTCTAAAGGCCTAGATCGCTATAGTGTGCGACTGGAGTAAAATGCCAATGGGGTCTACTTTTCACTGTATAGTTTAAAGAGTTTAAACTAACATTGTCCCGTTTGAGAGATTATCGAGATTATGTAAAGTAATGGGAGAATGTTTTTAGATTAAAAAATGTATGTACAATATACCCTTAATCTAAAGCGTTAATATTAACGATTAAAAATGTTCCGTTACACATCTCATATTTTCATTTTATAGAGATAAGATGAGTACGAGCAATCCGTTAGTACACTTGATTAATGCACATTAACTATAGGGTACCAAGAATTATTAAGGACTTACTTATGAATTTGAGAATAGTTCTAGATTAAGAATTACTTGGATATATTTGATATATCTAATCCATAGTTAGAGAATGGTAACAATAGAAAGTGTTTCCAATGTGATAAGGTTTGAATAGTAAGTGTTACTATTCAAAATACCTTAACTGAGAATAGATAGATCCCTTAGATAACTGTTTACAGAATATAGATGTTTAAATAACATATGATGCCGTTAGTGTAGGGGTATGGTATACCACCTGCCCTTCTCATATCCATAAGTTATTGCGTGATTTAAGAAATACTACAGAGCTAAGAAATAAGAAGTACAGTTTTACATGAAAATGAAGATTTCCTACACGTGGTAGCTGTTAAGAGCTTTTAGGTCACTTTTCTATTCTGGCAGTAGCTTTATATTGTATAATTGATATTACGTACTAAACATTATTAAGCAAATCATATCATTCCCTATAGTTAATAGAGAGGGTTATCATAAAAATATTGAAAATAGTTCTTTATGTTTATATGATAAAGATAATGTTTTACTTACTGAGTGTCAGGTAATGAGTGGCCAATATATCTTAGATATAATAAGAAATGTCTAGGTGAACAAAATGCATAGTAATTCAGGAACTTTGAATAATGATGAATAGTAGCACGTAAGATTAGGTCATGTGGTCGTGAAACGACTATCCCATTTGGTTAAACATGGTCAGATATTTAATTTGATTATAGAACCTTGACCAGTTTGTGAATTCTAAATTCAAAGAAAGATAACCGAATTCTAATGTAGGTGTTGGACACCGGGCCACTAATTTATTGAAACTGGTATATATGATGTATTTAGTTCAATGAATCACACTGTTAGGTGAATTTTAATATTTCATAGTCTGGATAGTGATTTGTCACTATACATACATATGTTTTTAGGAAACACAGGTTGAAATTTTGAAGTGTTCAAAGACTTTTGACTAGAAAGTAAAAAAAAAAAAAAACCTTTATGCATACCTTCGATTAGAACGAAGCAGTTTATACATATATAGTATATTAAGAGAATATTTAAAGGAGAATATAATTCTTACTCAGCATGGTCTTCCAAATATTCCCCAATACATTGGTGTTTTAAGAATGGAGGAATAAGACTTTATTTGTCACGGTCTGATTAATATTGAGCTTTACTGATCTTCTAATATTTATAGGATTATGCTCTAAGAATCTGCTGCTCACTTATTTAACATAGTTCCACCAAAATCAGTTCCTCTTACTCTGTATGAGATATAAACTAAAGGGAACTAAGTCTTAAGTAGTTAAGGCTTTGGGGTTATTCTGTTCACATAAGAGTTATACAACAGAATATACTTACGCCCAAATAATACAAGTATCGGTTCATTGATTACTAGTTCTATGAACCAGAATAACGAAACATATTCATTCTTTGTAATACCACCTCCCATGAGAAAGAATTTCTCTTAGATCGTGGCGATTATAGAATGATTGTACTTGTTGAAGGCAATCAGAAAATATATGAACTAACAATAGAATCTTGAGCGTGCTCTCTTTATAGGTCGAATAAGATATCAAGGTCACAATTTAGGTATGATTGATGCCTAAAGGTACTTTTGGTGTTTTCTCAGTTGAAGAAAATGATCATTTGACTTATAAATAAACGATGTTTAACATCATTTTTTAGAAAATGGCAAGAAGCCAGAATCTAAAATTGACTCTACGTATAACAGTCAAGTCTATATCTTAGTTGTGTTTCCTGTAGAGATTGTTCATAGTTGTTGTAAAAGAGTTTACACAGCGGAAGCATAGACACTTAAGGGTAGAGAACTTCAAAGCTCAACTGGTGAGGAAATGTTATACTCATGTATCTAGGATCAGTAATAAGCAAACATTGTTCATCAGTAACCATGCTAAAGTCAATTTAGATTTCGTTGGCTATCACAACATATTAAGATTTTAAGGTCTGTTCGATGGACGCAAACATGGTATTTTGAAATGTATGTCTCAAGTTAGAGATATAGATGGAGCTGTATGACGATTTTGTATCCAGCCTAACTTCTAATCTAGTTGTAAACAGAAGAAGTCCTTTTCTAGACTTAATCTATTTTCTGAAGCTAGTGTTTTCGTTTAAATGACAAAATCAAAAAATGTGGTTTCGTCAGTAATGAAGAGAAAACATGTGTGTTTAAGAAGGGCAGTGGTAGCAGAATTATCTACCAGATTCTCTATGTGAAAAATATACTCCATATTGAAAACGACGTTGGTATATTGTATTATTTGAGTAAGAACTTTTTCATAAAATATTTGGGAGAGACCTTCAATAAGACTTTATAGAGATGAAGCTAAGAGATTGATGAGACTCTCTCAATTATCGTACATAGACTAAGTCTTGAAAATATACAACTTAATTAACTGTGAGAGAATTAATGTACCTTTCAGACATGACATTCATTTGTCTAAGAGGAAGTGTCCTCAAGTAGAAAATGAAAGATTTAGAATGTTTACCTTATAATATGCATAAGCTAGAAGTAGCTTGATGCATGTCATGTTATGTACGACACCTTGATTTGAATGGCTCCAAGAATTATGAGCTGGTATTAGTCAGATCCAGGCTTGACCTATAGATGGTTATGAAACATATCTAATATACCTTAGAGGTATAAAGGATAAGTTTCTAAATATAAAAAAAGTTTCTTACAAGTGAAGGAATGCACATACCCAGACTTTCGTCTGACTCAGATCGTAGAAAGTTTACATTTGGTTATATGTTCTTCCTCATCGGTACCAAAGCTAGTGAAAAATGTGCAATTTAGATGTTCATAGCTAATTCTCTCATTTGAGGAAGAATTAGTTACAGCTAGAGAAGTCTGAAAATGAGGCACTATGGATATTCAAATTAGTGGTAGAGATTAGAATAGTTTCAAGCTCAATAGATCTTATCCCACTACATTACAAAAAAAACAGGATAAATGTTCAAGCCAAGAAGCCATATGGCACACCAGTAATATGAGATATAGAGTTTGAATACCACATAATTGGAAAGTTCTTGACTACTAGAGATGTGATAGTAATTAGAATACATTCCTTGGATGGCGTAGCGAACATACTCAAGCTTAAACTCCTACTGCGTTTAAGAAACACTTGGAGAGTATTGATATGAGATACCAGTACGAATAACACTAAAGCAAGTGGGAGTTTGTCAGAGTTGGTGCTTACGTGTGATAAGGGTTCATTAAGTCTAATATTTCTATCTTCTAAATTTAATATTTGTTCGTAGAAATTAAAATTATTTAACTTTTAATATATTTTATTATTATTTTTGGTAAATTTAGAGTCACTGGAGCAAATAGAGTCAAAATTCTAATGAAAATAAGCTAAAAACAACAAAGTAAGTACTATAGATCTGCTACGTGACGAGTTACAGTAATACGCTATAGTGATCTACTACAGTACCCATCGCTGTGGCACTCAAAACAGTATCTCAGCGCCCTGAATTCAGCGCCGCGGTGCCGTGGCAATAAATAGTACCGAGTGAACAGTATTTTAAAGATATAAACCTATAAATAGAAGGCTAAAAATCTTAATTAAGGAGAGAAGAGAAAGGAGAAAAAAATCTTAAAGAAAGAATTCACAATACAAAATAAAAGATCAAAGGCAAAAATTGAAGAACTAAGATCAAGATTCAAGATTCAAGCTTCAAGTCAAAATTGAGCGAGAAGCACATCAAAGAGTCACTTTGATTAGCTTTTCTTCTCTTTTTTTATTATTATGTTCTTATTCTTGTTGATCTTTATGAATTGGTTAGAAACTTTTAGTTTTGTGATGGACTAAATTATTCATCTAAGATTTGACTATGTGAACCTAGTATGAATTTGGATTGTATTAATTTTTAGTTTATGAACTTGATATATTCAATTGATTCATTCTATCTTGTGTTTTAATTCTTTCATTATACATGATCAATATTTTGAATGATTGAGGAACCATGATGAACTTGACAAATGGATTCATGAGTTTAGCCTATGGTAGTTTGATGCATGATCATAGGGTAACAACTGTTAGGGTCGGTGCTTACGTGCCATCCTTGAATGTACATATACTTGTATATTTATACAAGTGTACATTTCTATTAAATCGCTAATACTAATTTATATGGTACCATGCAATGTAATGTTATAGACATTGTAGATTTGAAGGAGTTTGGATTAGATATAAATGAGTTTAGATAAGGGTTCATGGTTAACCACGCTGAGAGATATAATTGCTAAATGTTAGCACAGTTAAGTGTTAGCTAGTTATAATACTCAGCAGATCCAAGAGTTTGAGCTTTGTCTATAATGGGACATACACCTGAGAATATACTAGTGACTGCATAGTTGCAAGAGTTGCAATCGGGTGCCAGAAAATACTAGTTGCACAAGTATGCTCTCAAATAATTATTCCTGATCTATTTCTACCGATGCGGGTTTGTTGGTGGATACCCTTTTATATAGATCAGCATATGTCATACCTATAGGGTATAGATGGTCGATCGACTGTGAGCTTGGAGCTCGTATTGACATATGGATATCCAGTTAGGATTGGATATAGGACAGACTCATGAGGGCCTCCGATAGACACCCAATATAAGCCATCAACAGAGGGTCCTCTCGAGTTGAGTAGTATACGTGATCTTTTGACCTGAGTGCAAGGTGGACACTAAGTGATCCACCATACTTTGGTTCCACACATGTCACAGACCTTTCATAGTGTGACCGCTAGGTGTCACTGGGTATAGTCTGATGCTTATGGAGTCCGACGTGTACAGATATGGGATCCATCAGCTCGTATATAGAGTTAGATATCCAAATACTTCGAGGCTGTATCTCAGAAAGTCTTGTAGCCACAAGCAATCATCCCGGGAAAGAGTTCCGCCAAGGTGGAACAATATGGCAAAAGAGTTTGCACATATTATTCAGTAAGATACTAGTCTGGAGATAAGACATAGATGAGCACTAAGGGATTTGACTGTGATAATCTATATTCCTGCACATCCAGGATATCATGACGTAAGGATTATACGTATGCGTTGTAACCTCAACTTGCATGGTTCAACGCGCTGATTTGTATATTCGTGACGTGTGCATAGGGCATTGCTCATGGACTCATAGAATAGTTCCATTTGACGAATCAGGCGTAGAACTTAAGGAGTCCCGCGATATAGAGTGTACTCGTTGTGCACTGGGGCAGCGTGCTGGATTAAAGTGTTTAATCCAGCAATATTCAGCACTACCATGGGAATACATGCATGTCTGTAATTAAGTGTTAAATACAACAATTAGTTAATAATTATTATTTACTAATTGCATTATGACACGTGGCGTATTGTGGACCCTCAATTGAGTTTACCCAAGTGTGGAATTTGGTGAAACCCACTAGAGGGTAAACTTGGTAACTATTTATGAGGGGCAAAATAGTTATTTCTCACTTTGATTATTTAATGGTTAAATAATCAAAATATCTCTCTTATTATATTATATAATATATTATTAATATTATATAATATATTATATATATTATTATTAATATTATAAAGAGAAAGAGAGAGAAAAAAAGAAGGGTGTGGGTGTATGGCCATTTGGCCGAGAGAAAGAAAGAAAGAAATTGAAAGGAGAAAGAGAAGAAGAAGAAAAAGAAAAAAAATAGGAAAAATAAAATTGTTTCATTTTTTTCTATGTTTCTAATTGAAGCAATGGTTGATTGTTTCAAACTCTCAATTTCTTATCCTTTTGGAGAAAAGGATATAAAAACACACACCGGTCATTTTGGGGATTAAGAGTTAATCCTATGCTGGATATCAGGCTGCTGTTCTAGCTCACCAAGTCCACCGAATTGGTGACTAGAACTACACACGAGTTGGTCTCCATGCGAACTTCGAGAAAATACGTGTATTACGTTACACGTTGTGGTGAGTTCTCTAACCCCTATTTATATATTAATGCGATTTATATATTTATTTATTGTATTTATTGCATATGATACATTTAGGCTAGTGCTAAAAATTAGCAGAGATGAGAGTTATATATGCTAACTGTAGTAACCAGTATCCATAACCGGTAAGAATATGTATATTTATATATATAAATATACGTATTTTATTTGTATGTGGGTGATCCCTGATTTATATATTGTTATTAGTAGTGTTTTTATAGGTTAAGGATATACTATTAGTATTGGGTTTATTTGCAAGACTTTGGAATTATTTTAGGGACCAAATTGTTATACTTTGAAAGTTTTGGGGGCAAATTTGTAAATACCAAAAATTAGCCTCTTAGTATAAAAATACACTTTTAAACCCTAATTTACCATTTTTAGGTCGAGCTACCCATTTTAAGAGAGAGAAGAGAGAAATAGAGGAGAGAGAAAGAGGAGAAGAAGAAGAAAAAGAAGAAGAAATTGGAATTTTGAATTTCAAGAGGTATATCATATGTATTTCTCAATTTATTGGTATTAATTAAGTTAATTCCTTTAAGTTTTGATTTCTGAAAATATGTATAATTGAGGATTTGTTGTGTATTTCGTAAGATCATATGAGAATTGATGATGATCTATAAGATAGTTTGATAAATCATGATGAATTATGGAATTTCTGCTGGATAACCTATTGATCTAGGAATTTTATAAACTGTTGTGATTCGATTCTGGTTTTGAATTTTGAGTATATAAAATTAGACATGTTAAGGATCATCTGAGACTTTGAATCGATTGAAAATTCTGGAAATTGAATTTATAGTGAATTTACCAAAATGACCCTGAAATTCTGGAAATTTCCTGTGTAAACAGTATAGTACAGTGAAAAATAATTTTTTTCCTACTGAATGATCTTCAAAAATTATGAATTTGTGGAATATGATAATTTTATATGTCTAATATGATATACTCGGAATTGAGAATTTAGATCAATGTGGTTGAAGTGTTATAAATTTCTAAAGTGTATCAGCTCATTGCAATATTTGATTAACAGATTTTTAAAGTTATGAAATAAAATAGTTTTAAAATACTTTTGGCAGTTATTTGGAAGCCAAATATTTATCATGGACTGAGATATGTGTTAAGAGTAATTATGTGGTAGTTTTATAATTTTTGAGTTAGTATATGATTTTATAAAATTGGGATATTGAATACTGTTCAGTAAGTATCTTGATCCTGTCAGGTTTGTAGTTTGGATTTGATGATGTGTATGAAACGGATTGTGTAGGAATTTTGATATAATATTAATATATAGGAAGGATATATGAGTCAAGATTAATACATTCTGATTTTGGAGTAATTGGACATCATTTGATGTATTAGAAAATTTTGTTAAGTGTAAGTGGTCAGAATGACAAGTTTTGAGAAATCAAGTATTTATACCAATTTGATGTGTTAAATGCATTGTGTATAATTTTGTAAGCTATTTAAGTATTTGTGTGAATTGTGAGGCTTATGAAAGGATTGATCTCCATTGATAGGTTAAGGAGATTTAAGCCTTGTAGCTGTAAGTGCTAAGAGGTAAGTATACTAGACTTTTTACTGAAATCACAATAAACATAGTAATTGTTTTGTATGATTTTGCAAATGGGGTTAAGAATATGTTTATGTTATGTCAAAGTATATTTTGATATGAAATGTGAATATATGTTTCTGAATGTGAGCATTGACATTGAGCATGGACATACATGTGTTTTTGTAAGTGAGCTTTTAAAATAAGATGTGTTTAATAAAGAAAGCTTTTGAAGTGTAATATGTCCATGAGAAATATTTTGTATTTTGAGGGTACTTGAACTCACTGTTAACTTAGTAGGCATTTTATGTGATTTGTGGAGCCTTTATGTGTGGCCTTTCCTTTGGGATTGGTATATGTTATGTGTTCCGTATGTAGGGAGGATCCTATTGGTACCTAAAGGAAGTGTGAGTCATCACATTCGTGTGGTGGCGTATTGGTACATGTGAGAGGACTCACCGATGATCAGGGTGAGGGTTTGGCTTTTACCTTCGGGCATAAGCGTTATATATGTGTGATTTAAAGACCTCACTTGTACTATTCCTCTCATACGGTATGTCACCTACGAGTGACATTTGGCTCATTATGTGATATGTGATATGTAAGTCCTACTAAGTAGTAGTTGAGTGATGGTATTCCTATTATGTGTTTTGAAAGAATGTGTAAGCGCTTACATGATATGTGATTTGATAAGATTATGATTTTGATTGATCACAGCATATCATACATATGCATTGTGTACATATATGTATTTGTATTTGATATATGAAAAACTAGTATGCTTACTGAGTTTTATACTCATTATAGTTTATGGTGATTTCAGGTAAATAAGGTACATGTGTGCTTAGCGGATTTGGCAAGGCTTCTGCTGTTCCTTGGGTTTCCTAAGTTGTTAGGTTGCTAAGTGTTTCATTTGGGGACACGTGGGATAAGATATTTGATTTGTCCCTAGTGAATAAATACCTATGTATTATTTTATTGTGTGTGGTTGGACTTAGTTTAAGTTTCACCAAGTATAGTAATGGATTGATTTTAAGTAAGAATTTACAATGAATATATTCTGGGTTTCCGGTAACAAAGTTGCTACTGGTGACGTAGTAGAGTGTTAATCTCTGAGAAAACTCTGCGTATCTCCGGTTTATTAATTGTCCCAGTCATAATTCAATTGTTATAATTCTGAAAGAAATTGAAATGAATGTTTAAATATGGTCAAGAGAAGTTTATATTTATATGTTAAGTTATGGGTTGATTTTAGTGTTGAACTTACTAGCAACTTGCTAAGGATTTCTGTGTTGAAGGAAAGTTGAAAATTTTGTGTAATATTATTTATGAGTGCACATGCAGTGAATGAATGTAAGTGATGTCGTGTGTCGGATCTTTTGGGTCTGGGGCGTGACACTAACAGTTAGCACTGTTAAGAGTTAGTAGGTTATAAGAGTTAGCCAGATCTAAAGGGTTAGATCATTCCCTGTAATTGGACAAAGACTTGAGGGTATACTAGTAATGATATAGTTGCAATGAGTTGCAATAGGTGTTAGGAGAAGTCATTATGTAAGTATGTTCTCAAACACTATATTCCTGATCTGCTCACTAATGCGAGTCTGTCGGTGGATCCATTTAATATAAATCAATGTATACTATATGTATATGGTATATATGGCTGTTCTTAGTCGACTATGAACTTATTGGAAGCTCGTATATGCATATGAGTATTCAGTTATGACTAAATATTGAATAGACTCATAAGGACACCAATAGACAACCTATGAAATTGTTAATGGTGAGTCATTTCAAGTTGAGTAGTATACGTGGTCCTTTGACCTGAGTGCCATAATTGGCTTGTAAGTGATCCATCATACATTTGTTCCATATATGTCACAGACCTTTTATGGTGTGACTATTGTGTGTCGCTAGATATGGTCTGATGCTTATGAAGTCCGGTGTATACAAATAAGAGATCTGTCAGCTCTCATAGGGGAGTAGTATATTCAGATGCTCCAAAATTGTATTTTAAAAAATATCGTGGCTACAGTACTAACCCGGGAAAGGTGTTTCCCAAAGGGTTGAACAATATAGCAAATGTGTTTGCATATTGTTTTTGATAAATATAAATCTAGAGATAAGTTCATGGATGAGCATATGAGGATTTAGCAGTGCTGATCTATATCCCCGCACATCCTGAATATAGAGACAAAAGGATTATATGTATACGTTGTGACCTCAACTTTTATGGTCTAACTCGTTGATTTATAATATCTGTAACATGTGCGTGGGGCGTCGACCATAGACTCATGGAATAGTTCATCTTGACAAATTGAGTGTGGACCTAGAAAGTCTTACAATATAAAGTGTACTCGTTGTGCATTAGGGCAGCATATTTGATTGAATTGTTCAATCTAGTAATTTTCAACAGAACTAAATATTTGTTTCAGGTACTCTAGGGATATGTGCGTGTCAATATTTAAGTGTTAAGTACAATAATTAATTAAATATTATTATTAATTAATTAAATAGTAACACATAGCGCATATTGAGCCTTCGGTTAAATTAACTCAAGTATTGAGTATAATGAGATTCATATTGGGTTAATTAAAAGTTTAAGGGTTATTTTTTTAAATTTATTATTT
Organism: Ailanthus altissimus; assembly: GCA_946807835.1. NCBI lineage: Eukaryota > Viridiplantae > Streptophyta > Magnoliopsida > Sapindales > Simaroubaceae > Ailanthus > Ailanthus altissimus. Next base: position 29,168,103 of record OX327690.1, on the reverse strand, counting down.
AAATGTTAAATAATCTAAATATTTATTATCACTAGTTAAGTGATTAATTATTTTAACTAGAGTTAATTGTTAACTCATTATTAAATTAATAAAATAAATATTTAATTGAAAATTTAATTACTAAATAAAATGAGATTTTATTTAACAATTAATAATTATTAAAACAAATATTGTTAAAAAAAAACTATATAAAACTTTAAGAACATTAAATGAAACTTTGAGGATTTAAATGATATTTTACTTGTCAAAAAGTCGTCCATCACATTTGTTGGACACATTTTTACTTTTTTATAAGCTAAATTTTTATAATAATAATATAAAGTCAATTGTTAAGATATTTTTTAATTATTATAAACATATATATTCATTTGATGATATATATATATAAAAGAAAGGGTGGCTGGTCATGTACGGTGATAGAGTGTCTTTGGAATTCATTTTTGTTTTTGAAATAAAGAATGAAATGATTCACGGGTTTTTTACAATAGAGAAAGGAAGAAAGGAAATGAAAATTTTCTTTGAAGTTATTTTTGAAGGTAAGAAAAATTATTTTTGTTTTAAGTTTTTAAGTATTAAAAATAATAAAACATTTGATAGCAAAGTTGTTTTGTTATTCATCTTTTCTTCTAAATAAATGGTTACAATTGTTGCATTTGAGTTATTTGTATTTTAATGAATTTAAGTGTTGAATACATCAAGAATAAAATGAAAATATTATAAGTGTTAGGTTATAAAGATTAAAAGTTAATCCTATAGTTTAAGAGTTAAATTAGATGTTGAAAAATAAAAGTTGTTGTTTTAGCGACCCAAGCTCACTATGTTAGGTCATAAAACTGTCAATGGGTCTACTTTAGCCGGTACTCTAAAATAAATCTATTCCAAAGTCTTGATAGGTGATATATCTCAATTCTCAGTCATTAGTATTAATTTGATTAATATATTTTATATTTTGTTTATTAGCGTAATGAATAAAATTTATTGTATTTATTTTTAAAAAATTAAATTTCTAACTTCTGTTATGAATATTTATGTATGAGATGCATAAATAATGTATATATATATATATTGTATTTGATGCGTATATATATAAATTTTAGAATGGACACATGTATCACGTGCTCACACCCTAGGTTTAGGTTGTGAACTGAGATAAATCGGCACCCAAACAATTATATCCAACATTTTGACCAGTATCATAGTCAAGATCAACGACAACATCTCCATATATCTGACTATTATAATATGTGTAGCCTGATTATTCGTTGAACATCGAAGAAGAATAATAATAATCCTCTTGGGGATTTGGAACATACACAGGGGTTGCCGATTCGAATTGATTAGTATAACCTTATTTTTCCTCCATGGGTGTTTCTGCATTACTTTCATATTCAAGAGCTCGAGTATCCATTGTTACTTAAAGAGATGTAACCATAATATTCTGTAAGTTCAACCATAATATCACATCGTCGTCATTTTCAAATGGAATAGGTCTCAACTTTATAGTACTTAAAGGATTCTTGAACTTTAGAGTCACTTTATAATGCAACTGATCAACTCCGAGAAGATGACAAATTATTCTCAACAACGTTTCATATTTAATATTTTTTTGAACTATTATGTGTATATTATGATATCCAATGTATCTTTTAAAACCATCACTAAAACTCTTCCATCTTCCCCCAAAGCATATAATGGTCGAAATTTACGCCATGATAATATCAGCAGCACTTAAAAAACAACAACGCCATTTAGTATAATTTTATATATATCATTAAATTAAAAATAATACAAAATATTGAATATATAAATAAGCATCATGTGCCTTGATGCGCGCGCATCAGGGCTCGTAGCAGGTGCATGGGCGCCAACAAGCCACTGAGGCGCACCTTATTGTGTGTTTTATTGCACACCTTGTTGCATGCTTTGTTGCGCACCTGGGCATGCAACAAGGTGAACCCTAATGCGCGCATCAGAGCATGCAGTAGTTTTTTGGGTCGTGCACCTATACGCCTATGCGCAGTTGTAACACATCGGTGGGTGGTGGCACTTGATAGCACGTGGTGGCCTGAAAAATGGTCAGAATTTGCCTTTCTAGTATTTTAAACTATTTTTGATCATTTTTGTGTCATTTTCGACTTCTTACACTCATTTTCAACTTATTTAATACATTACTAACATTACAATTATATATTTCTAATAATTATATAAAATAAAATATAAAATACATAAAACTAAATTTAAAATAAAAACTTACTAATCGCCTATGCCCCCATTTCAATTTTTTTCAACTCTATATTTTGTTATTTTAACTCAAATCTTCAAAATATGTTGAATTTATAACCAATCTACAAATTTAAAAGTTTAAGAGAATTTTTATAAAAAAATTATTATTATTAGAGAGAGAGTTGTAAAGGGGGGTGTTGAGAATTGTGAAGAGACATTTGGCTGGCCGAAAGAGAATAAATTATTTTGTGAGGAATAAAAAAAAAAAAAATATTTCCGTTAATATAACATAAAATATTTGACTCTGGTAAAAAAAAATTTGGTTTACAAACCTAATTAACTCCGAAAAGTTTCCTTAATTTAATCCTGAAAATTATAGTGCTATCATCTTGATTTGTCAGTTTTCAGAGGCATTTTAAGGATTCATCATTAATCCCATAATTATTAATAACTTTCCTTTGAAAAGCTTTTATCTTCAATTTGCACTTGCCGTTCAACCATTTGAGAAAAATTCTATCCACACACACTCTTTTTTTTTCTTTCAATATGTTTCAAACATGGCTAGCTTCGACTCTACAATGTCAACTTCCCTACCATTAATATTACTTTAAGAAAAAAAAAGTCATTTTAATTCATAATTTTATTAATATATACTAATTTAATTTTTTTTTAATATATACCGTATTAATCTTTATCGTTATAAAATTTTTATTAAATAGTTAATTTTTTAAATTGTTTTTACTGTAATATCTTTTATATGATAAATGATTATTGTTATGTTGAACTATGAGTGAAAATATTAAATATTCTAATACAAAAAAGATAAAATAAATATATATTAAATCACCTAATTACCCATACGAAATGTCTGCACTAAAAGATAAATTTAAGGATTATCTTGTAATTTCAAATCTAAAAATTATGTCTGGCAAGGGAGAAGGTTTTTATTTGTGTGTATATTTGGAGCAAGTTTTCATTGAGTCAACTTGGGATGATTCCTTATCTCCATCACTGAGTCAAATCTAAAATTGTGCTGCACAAAATGATGAGACTCTCTGTGAAACTTGTGCGGCCATTCACTCTTTCCCCTGCCCCTACACCTTCGAAACATACAACATTCTGTTGTTGCGCCATCGCTTAACCCTTCACACTAACCATGAAATCGATTGAGAACCAACGTGTTAAAACATCCTAACACCACGTTTCGTTTCCAGCTTCCAAAGTAAGTAAGTGCAGTATTCAATTATCTAATAAGTGGCTAAAATTCGTAAACCTTGAACATGAAAACGAGATACAATGAAATAAAATTGAGGAAAACAATGATTAGATCTAAGCTTTTTACAATGACGATGTCAAACAAATCACATAAACAACCTCAGATCCACAGTATCTCCTAAATGCCCTGCATTATACATTCCTAATGAGTAACAAGCAAGAAATGCAAGATCAAGTTCTCCCAATCTCGACGGCCCATTAGTTCCATTAAACGAATTCCAAACTTTACTTTTGAACCATTTTGAACAGCACCCATCATTTGTGGCTTAACAAAGAATTCACAATTAGGCCAAGGCTTCACCTCCGATTCCTTACCGGATGGACACAAAACACTCTCGACAATACTACTAGGATTTCTCGATGCATGGTAACAAGTATAAGCAATGAAAGTGACTAACAACTTTATGTATCTATATGTCGTTGGGCTCCAATCTTTGCCTCTTATTTTTTAATAAGCAAAATCCCAGGTAGTTTGCCTTACAGTATCATAATTTCCTGCCATCTTTATAATCAAGCAAACAAAAACATTTTAACTTACCACTAACCTAACATAATTTTCATATATTTTAACACAACCCCATATTATAACTATCATAAAAAATCAATAAAATAAAAAGAACCCATCTTCGAAGATGTTACAAAACTTTACCTAATGATAGAAACTCAAAAGAGATTAATTTGATATGAAATATGACCAATTTGCATCAATGATGAAAGAGAGTATTCATTTTTTTTCATAAAAGAGAGAAAGAGAGAGAGAGTTTCAGTTTAACTCTGAGAGAGGGAGAACGAAGTTGGCAGGAGAGACGAATGAATGGGGACAAGAGTTTACGACATGTGGCCAAATGTGGAGATTTTGTCTTTATAAACTGACATTTGATAATTTTAATGCAATTCCAAAAGTATTCTTTTGTTATCGAACACCAATCATTTAATATAAATTTTTTAATGGTAAAAATTAATGTGATATATATTAAAAAAATAATTAAATTAATATATATCAATAAAATTAAAAACTGAAATGGTATTTTTTTTATTTTAAAAAATTAGATTATGATCAATTTTTTTTTGACAACATATGAAGTTTTTTTTTCTCTTTGGCTATTGGTTTTTCCTTTTCATTTGGATATATAGAGGAAATTAATATTACAAAATTATGTATAGAATTCAAGTATTCAATTCAAAAGACAAGCATACTAATTAAAGTGATTCTTTTTATTATTGATATATGGTTATTGAGTGCTTTTAAAATGATATGCTAAATTCATTGAGACTATGTTTAGAACACAAGATTGGATTGAAATATTATTTAAAGCAAGATTGAATTAAATTGGATTGGATTAGACTAGATTATTTCTATATAGTGATATCTTTTGTTTAGTGCAGTGATAGATAAGACTAATAATATCACTACCCTATGCTTGAATAATTCAGGATTGGGCTATAAAATAATATTACCTTTTTATTATGCAGATTTAAGCAAATTGTAAATATTTTTTTTTAAAAAAAATTGTAATATTATTTAAAAGAATTTATTATTTTATTGTAATAAGTCAAATTTTTTTATAAAGAAATAAAAATAAAAAAGAGATGAAACTTGAGGACAAAAAATAAACTCTATACTTGTGTGGTTAGAAGGAAGAAGTTTGTTAATCCAGTACTCTTAACTCTTTAGTTTTGAATTAAAATTTAGACTGGATTATTACTAAACCCAAATCAAATGAAAAATGCAAAATATGGAATAAATTATGCCTAAAAGACAATACAATCTAATAATTAGTCAGAGTAATGCTACATTTTTTTAAATGATATTACAATTTTTTTTATTATCTTAAATTGGTATGTCAAACAATCAATAGATAGTGAAATAGTGTAATTTTTAAAATTACCCATTATACAATTTCACCACTTGATGATTGCCTAACATATCATTTATGATAAAAAAAAAATTTTTGAATACCATTTGAGAAGTATAATATTATTTAATTTGTAAAAATATGATTATAAGTGTATAACATTATTCACTTTGCTTATTTTTACAAAAAAATTAGAGACAAAATCATACTAAACAAGATTAGGAGAGTTGCTATATATGTTATCATCTATTTTATATGGAGGGAGCGTAATCAAATAATTTTTCAACCAAAAACAAATCTTATGTTAATGCTGTTTTTTATTTTATTAAAGATTATGTGTAATTTAGGTATTTAAGAGTTATTAATGGACAGTTTTTAAATGACATTACTAGCAAGCAGTAGTTTATATCGTTCATTGTGAGATTTATTTGTTGTATTAATGTTTTTCTTTTTAAGTAATGAAAATTTTCAATTCTGTTTGATTATAAAAAAAACTAAAATACTAAACTATTTAACATAATAAATTTCATACTTATAAACTCAAATGTTTATTATTTTTTAATTAATACAAGACAATTCATTCAACAACTAGAAATCATATATTTCATTATCTCATCCTAAGTACCAATATTTACAAATTATCTGCATTTAAAAATCTCACGTCTCAATGATTTCTTCAATGAATTTGAGAAGATCCCACGACGAATCAAATAGTTTAAATTTGTGTTCACTATGACTTCATCAAAAAAATTCATATCCAATAGAGAGTACAATGCATGATCAATTAGATGCCCATATATAGTTACATATGTTTGCCACGATGAGGTGCCATTGCCTTTTGTTTTGATTTGATATATATATATATTTTGAGAGCCCACATTGAAATGATTTGTCAGGCATGAATTTGCTACATTTCTCCTTCAATTCTTGATGTGATTTGTGATCGACAGACATCTTTTTATCTATATGTCTTTTCTTGAACACACATGCCCTTCATCAATTTATTAAAAGACTCTTATGTCTTATGTCTCTTCTTTGCTTATTTTATTTATCTTATTTTTTTTAACATTTCTAGCTTTAATTTTATCCTGAAAAACTAATTCTATTCTATCATTTAAGGATTCATCATTGGCCCGCTAATTGAAAATGTATTAATAACTTTCCTTTTAAAAGCTTTTATCTTTGAAATGCTCATTAATTTTTCTCAAATTCTATCTATACACAAACTTTTTTTTTTTCAATATGTTTGAGGGCTAGCTTCGACTCTACTATGAGAACTTCCTTACCATTAATATTACTTTTAAAAAGCTAGATTATGATAAAAATTATTTTGACAAATATGAAGTATCTTTCTCTATTATTATTATTTTTCCTCTTCATTTAGATTTATAGAAAAAATTAGTATTGAAAAACTAGGTCTAAAATAAAGATATTCAACCTAAAATACTAATCTATTAATTAGAGGGAGTAATGTTAGATTTTTTAAAATTTTATTTTAAATTGTATTCAACAAATAATGTGTTAAACAAATATTTAGTGATGAAATAATGTAAATTTTAAAATTATTTATTATACTTAATATTTGTTTGACACATCACTTTAAAATATAGATCGAGATAAAAATTTAAAATTTTTAATATTATTCTTAAATAGAGTGACACTTTTATTATTGATTTATGGTCATTGGGTTCTTTTTAAAAAAATCTACTAAATTCATTGAGGTTATATTTAGTAGAGATTGGATTAGATTATTATTTAGAATAAGATTCGATTAATTTGGATTAGATTAGATTAGATTATTTATAGTGATGTCTTTTGTTTGGTGCAGTGATAGATAAGACTAATAACTTCATTATCCTATGCTGAATAATTTAGGTTTGGAATATAAAATAATATTACCTTGTTCCTACGCATATTTAAGCAAATTGTAAATATTCTTTAAAAAAAGATATTCTAATATTATTTAAAAAAATAATTATTTTATTTTAATAAGTCAATTTTTATATAAAATAAAATAAAAAAAATGAATTTTGAGGACAAATAATAAACTCTATACTTGTGTGGTGAGAAGAAGGAAGTAGTGAGATGAGAAGGAAGAAGCTTGTTAATTTAGTACTCGTAACTCTTTAGTTTTGGATTAAAATTTAGACTGGATTATTACTAAACCCAAATCAAATGAAAATTGTTAAATATTAAATAAACTCTTTTTAACTTAAAAGACAATCCAATCTAATAATTAATAAAAATTATGCTACACTTCTCAAATGATATTTCGAATTTTTAATCTTAAATTAATTAATTAAGTAATTATTAAATAATAAAATAGTACAATTTTTAAAATCATCTATTATACTATTTTACTACACAATGATTACTTATCACATCATTTGAGATAAAAAAATTTAAATACTAATTAAAAAGTGTAACATTATTTAATTAGTAAGAGTATAATTATAAGTATCCAACTCAAAATACCAAAATATTTAACATAATAAACTTGGTACCTGTAAACCCAAATGTTTCATTCATTCAATAACTAGAATCACATATTTCACTATCTCATTCTAAGTACCAATATTTACAAATTATCTGCATTTAAAAATCTCACGTCCCAAATCTTGTAGTGTCAAAATCTTCGAATTAAGATACCTTCTCCTCAAGTTGGAAAAAAGAAAAAAAAAAGTCTCAAATCATGAATTTGTCTTCAGTTTTTTGAGTTGTCTTTTAATTTTCATTGGATTTCTTTTATTTGCTCATATTAATTTCATTTTAATTTTAACTTTCAGCCTTGTTCGTATGGGGCAGTTTACCAAGACAAGTGTGTCAATTCTAGTGACAACATATTCACCCTTCAGAAAAAATCAAGTGTGTTTTCTCAGTTTGCTGTGTTTCCTTTTCTGTCACTCTGTGGTTTTCGCTAAAATGGACATTAAAATGTGTCAGTTTGCTATGAAGTGTTGCAGCGTCAAATAAAAAATGTGTCCGTTTGGTATAAAAATATTGTAAACGGTAGAATACCAAATAGATTAGCTATCTAATCACTGACAGGCAAAGGGCAATATTCATTATCTGTTGTCAATAAGAGAAACTAGGAGAAAGCAAGATAAAGGAGCTGTTTCAGTAAATAAATTATATTGCTTTAACATGTGTAATCGTACAGTAATGAATTATACAATGAATGGCTAGCCTGCAGTTTGCTGGGAATATTAAAACATACTGTCGAACTCACGTAGGAACTATGTAGTGATGGTAAGAAAACATCACTTGGGAAAGCTGAAAATAGACCATCAAATTGCCAAGAGAAACAAATCTAGCAGCAGCTATGCAGAAGGGCTAATCGGAATGAATCTTGTGCTGGCAAAATTTAAAATTTAAGTCTAAGGGTGATGGAACACCAGCACATTCTTGATCTGATGATATTTTCTAGCACAGACAGAATTTCGGAAATGGTTCATGTTGCGACTCGTCTATTTGATAATTTTTGCGCAAATGAGTTTTGTGGTTTTCAATCATGGCTTTCAAAAGCTTACCCTTTAAACTGGTCTTTCGGGTTACTCGTGGCCATTCAACGGACCCTTTCATCCCTCGAATTATGTGTGGATTTCCCATGTCTGGTGGGAAGTACTGCCTTCGACCGCCTTCTACTGGCTTTGTATGCGGAGTTGTTGTTGCCAGGCTGCAAATTATTCCATTTGAAAGCTTGCCATCACCCTCATCTGATGCTATACCAGAAAATTCACCATTACTGGCTAATGATCTAATTTCAGCTACAGAACAAGTCTTGTGCCCCAGTTGTTCTTCAGAGATTGAGCACACAGCAATGATATCTGTACCAGAAGAATGCTGACCAGCATTCTCATTACACATTATTCTGCTCCTTGAAGAAATCTGGCCTAGGGTAACACTGTTAGCAGCAGAGTGGTCACTTCCTTCGAGGGAACATCTTGAATCCCAATTCTCAGCATGTTTCTCAGATTCCCAAACTCCATAATCTTTATCACCGTTGTGACTAGCGATAAAGTCATTTAAATGCTTTCCCACAAGGTTATGACCAAAATCATTTACCTCAGGACTTGCAACGTGAGAGTTAGAAGCATCACAAAGGGGACTACAATTGACTAATGCTTCCGTCTCTCTCTCGTTAGCACCTGCTCTATGTTCTTCAAAAATGGAGTATATGCTATCTGATCCTGGGGGCACATAATCAAATTGTTTACTATCTTGTATATTCACTGATTTGACTGCCTGTATGATTAACTTGGCTTTTCTTAATTCCATCGCAGCCAGAGTTGCAGCTGTTGGCCTTAGAAAAGATTCAAGTTCTGCTACCAGCTCATTCATCTGAGAATATTTATGTTCGAGAGCCAATTTTGCTTCAACTAGCTTCATCTGGACACGTTCTTCACGCCAAATCTCTGCCAGCTGCAACATGTTTCTCTCTTCTTCCACGTCTTCACGGATTCTTTCCGTTTCACTCTTCAACACTTCCAGTTCGGCCTGATCTTCTCCAACCTTCTTCGCCAGCTCATTACAAATTTCCGCCATCAACTGTCTAGCCATTTTTTCTTCCTCATAGTCTTTTTTGAGCTGTTTTGCAGATGACTTAGCCTCAGCCACCTCCTCAGTCAATTTAGAGTTGATAAAGTTGATCTTTTTGTGCCTTTTCCTTTCCTTGTTTAATTCATCCTTCAAGCCATCAATAATTGCGCGCATTTTACGGTGTTCTTCGCTATTCCATGAGTTTCTTTCCTCTCCAAGCTTTCTTATCAAGTTTTTAAATTTCTTCTTATTGGACCGATGCTCATCTTCGAGTTCATGAATCCTCAATCGAGCTTGGGTTAGCTCTGCTTGCAGAGCAGAAACAACGGAGGAAGTAGTAAACTGATCTTCAAGAAGTTTCACGTGGCTGTAAAGGCAATAGGCCTCAGTTGCTGTTTTCGAGCAGCTACGATCCCACTTTGTAATCCCTTCCATTATCCAGTTTGGATATGGCAAAGAAGATCCATGCTAGACAAATGCCATAAAGGGAAAAAAAAAAATCAGAACTAGAAAACTGATCACTCTAATTGAGGATTAGCTATTAGGTACTAAACCTAAATAACTAAAATCGAAAGAGTGAAAACTAGCATACTAATTGTGGATATCTGCAATACTAAAATTGACATCAGTCGAATTACAGAGACTGTCTAACAACTTTACTGGTCATTGTACCGATACAACTGACATACAATTATTTGGTCCAAAAGTTCGAATAAACAACTTTCCATATACTATTGATCAAGTGAGTCCTCGGTATGTTGGCGAAGGATAACTGTCCTCCCAAGTCCCATCTGACCAAGTTGATCTTCATTCAAAACTATTAAAGACATACCTTATGTGGGATCTTATGGCTCTGAATATGACCAAGTTGAGGGCTTCGCAACAGATCCTTGGTTCCTACATCATATCCTCTGCCACTGTGATGCGAGGGAAGCATGACATTTACCTGTCCAGCATGAGGCTGCAGGATCACAAAAAGGATATAAAACTTTCAAATTGTTACAGAAGCTATCATTTTTAACTTAACGCACTTAAATTCAATAGAGCCATTACTGTGAATGACAATGATTGAGATTGTAAAAATTAAACGGTATATCCCCGGCAAGAAGTGACAGAAACATTTAAGCATTATATAGCAGAGAATTACAATTTCTGGATAAATTATGATCCTCCCAAACTCAGAAAAAAAAAAGAACTCAATCAAATAATGAAAAAAATTCTGTATAAATAAGAAAGCTACTAGTTTGCAATAATGATCCTAAAACTTGAGGATTGCAGAAATTATTTGAGAGTTCAAGTAACTAAGAATTATATACATTACCTTTCTTTGTTTGTTTGACGACGAGAATTTCATATCCCTGTTTATTCAATTATGGCCTTCAAAAATTAAAAACTCTTCCTCAATTTATCAATACATACATTTGCATAAAACCTACTAAAAATTTTTCTTACATTTTCCCAGTATTCATCCAAACACATGATCACCAATCACATAAGCATGCAAATGAGGAACCAAAAAGAATGCACACACAATAACATAAAGCTATTTGATCAGAGTTTGCCCATCAACACAACAAATCAAAGCATCATTTCCCACCATTTCTCATCAACCAAATATCACAATTACTCAAATCCAAATAAACAACTAAAACACATACCTGAAACCTTAACCGATCACATGATCCATATTTAACCCCGCAATAATCTGACGCCTCGGCCAACAAAAACACCTGCCAGAGCCCAGCAGCCAGCTTCCTGGCTGAAGACGCCGCCGTCGCAACGGCACCGCTAGCACCACCGCCCCCATGTCCCCTTTCATTCTCCTCAAACTTCCAGCTCAACAGCGGCGTCCCAGGAGTCCTGCACCTCCGGCAACGGCAACTGCAACCTACTGGGTTCCTAAATTTGCGGTGATGATGACGAGGAGGAGTTGCCGCAGAAAAGGATCGAACTGACACGTTCATTTTGCTCTACGAACCAAGAGTGCCATTACAATAGCAACTCACCGCTTGTTTTAGGACAACGACACGCTATGTTTGCGGAGAGTTTGCCGCGTGGACTGGAAGTAACAAACCGAGTGTCCGAATGCGAAAGCTTATAATGTTAAAAGATGTACGTTTTTTTTGGAAAGTACTCATTCGGTATCTTAGAAAAAAAAAAAAAACAATTTACGATTTTTTTTTTTTGCTTAAGGACGTGCCATTGAATTACTAAGGCAGCTTAAGAAATGCCAACTAAAATCATGGATTTTCTTCCATCATTATTCATTGAAAAAGATACAACTAAGATCCTTTTTTTTTATGTCTTTTCCTTTTTTCTTAGACTCGCTTAAGATTTTTTTCACATATTTTTATTAATACGTAAAAAATTTTAAATACGAGTGCATGTAAGATATAAAAAACATACAATTTATTTCAACTATATTTCGATTGATTGTGAATACGTTTGACATTTGTTATGACTTAATTTTAAATAAAAAAAGAGTAAAAAAAATAGGGATGCAATTACAATTTTGATATTTAGTGACCGAAATTTTTTATTTCATATATTTTTTAACCTAAAGAACACACATATACGGAATAATAACTATATTAATATAAAATGTTCTTCTAAACATATTTATTATTGATATCAAACATATTTTGATGGCCATACGTAATGCAGCTATAAAACACATTATGAATAAATTTGAAATGGTGAATAAAAAGATTTTTTTTTTCCTAATGTGACTAATATATCATTCACTAAATTATTATTATTATTGTTATTATACATAAGATTTTATCTAACAAATTGTAAGAGAAGATAGATTGAAAGTGCTTTTAGGGTGTTTATAAGAAATTGTTTTATATAAAACATATTTTATAGGTTTTCTTGGTACCTATTTCTTAGCAAAATGTTAATTTTTTTGTTTAATGCATAATATACATGGTTCAAAATGTTAAATCGAAAGCATTAAAAAGAAAATATATATACCCAAGCATCACAAATAGTCCTCTAATAAATTATAATTGTATAATATGAAAGAAAAGCTTGGTGTATTTTTACTTTCTATGGAGGTTATTAGTTAATTTTTTGTCGATTTTACTTTTTTATAATTTTAAATTTCTTTAGCAACTATTAATATTTGTTTTTATTTAGAATTCTGGCTCAACCCCAATCCCTCTGAAGGCATAGTCCACAAGAAGATTGATCACACGAGCATTCTAGAGTTTTGCCCATAAAAGAGTGTACTTGGCCTAAGGTCTTCAATCACATAAACCCTTTGAGGGTTGACACATAAACTTTTCAAGACCGCATAAAATTTATTTTTTTGGTATCATTTTCTTAAAAATAATAAATAATTATTCTTCTAAAAAAAGTGTTATTAATATTTATTAATTTTTTTAAAATAGTAAAATTACAAAATGACAGAGAAGTAACAGAAAAAAAATCCATTCGTTAAATTTTACAGGATTTATTAGCCAACTTGTACCAATTTAATAGAATAAACCTAGATCTACAAACTATTGAAAACCTGGTCTGTTTGCCGAATTTATCACAAACAAAGCAGTAAATAAGGGAGCGTTATGAGGTGCCAAATTTTGAAGCTGAAGTTATTTACAATTCTTTAAAGGTTGTCATTACTACTTGAAGGTTTCTATCGCAACAGCTTAAATAAATTGCACCACACCTCTTTCACAATTTATTATAAGAGAAGGGCTTCACTGTAAATATAATTAGAATGAAAAGTATAAATGAATTTTATAGATAATTAGAATGTAAAGTTTATATTTTAATTCATGTGTCATCAATTTATAACTACAATTTATTAAATAGTGTAAATAAAAAAAGTGTCATTGCTCCTACTTCTTCATATACATATACATATACACATCCTTCCATCGCCCCCCCCCCCCCCCCCCCCCCCCCCCCACACACACACACATATATATATATATATATATATATATATATATATATAAAAGATTCTTGGCTTGAAAAACAGCATCATAACATAAATATATATATATATATAAAAAGTAATTGAAAGAATAATTATTATAATTCTTTTTAGAGAAATTTTTTTTTGTGAACTTTGTAATACTTGTAAGAGTATACTTTTATAAGTGCTTTATGATTCAATAATAAAAAATAATATTTTAATTTACTGTAAACGTAGACAATTGTCGAACTACGTAAATTATTTGTATTCTTTCTTCTAACATTATTTCTCTATTATAGTTTCTCCATTATTTGTTGCATTAATCATACTTATGTGAATTGCTTCCACCCCACAACACTTTGATTAATCCATACTTATATAAAAACATCTAGAATGTATTTTTTTAGAGATAATAAAATAAATTTGATTAAATATACAATTATTTGTCATAATTATATATATATATATCAATTTATTTTATTGGCCTAAAAAAGTGTACAATTGAATATTATTTTTTCAACAATAAAGACTAGTAGAGATATTAAAAAATATATATAAGAATTTATTGAGTAATTCAATAAAATTTTAAAGATTGAATTAACAATTTTCACACACACATAAATGGGACAAGATCCATGGCACCATATTTTTGACATGTTTCATTAAATCAATACACATTTAATGACTCGTATTACATTTCAAATATGCATTGGTTATAATATATTAGTTACGCACGTTTGATTACAATTGAGCTATTAGATGTGCATTATACGAGTAGTGTTACACTTACACAATTGGCATATAGAGTTTTTATTTTTTATTAATACGATAGTTATACAATACTAATCAATATTAATCAACAATAGACACATCAAATGTCGTCTCAATTTGTATCCCACTTATATAAGCATATCATTACTCCTATATATATATATATACATATTAAAAACTCAAGAAATTGATAACCTCGATTAAATAGTATATTTTTTATTTCACTTGATTTAAGTTCAACATGCTAATTAATAATGATAAATTTATAAGATAATACATTATAAAAAAATTCTTATAGCTTCACATATGACCCGCTTATTACATAAATTAATTTGCAAGTAAATCAATATAATAATATCTAAAAGGCTTTTGAAAAATATATATCCATGATTTTTTCTTTAAAAATATATTTATGGTGACTTGAATCTCATCTTTAATTTTTCATAATATAAAAAGAGCTTATAATGTAGAATTCTCACATTGCAATAAGAAATTACTCGATATTCTATATTTTTTAGTGCTTATTTGCTCAAGATAAACTTTATAATAGAATAATAATTCTCAACAAGCAAAATTTATGAAACTATTAAGAAAGGTAGATTCAAATTATTTCGTTTAATTACAATAAAAGAATATTAGATACAATATTTTTTTTAAAAAGAAATATCTTTATAAAATAATAATTTATTACTTAATTAATTAATATTCGCTTAATTATTATATATCTCTTTGTCCCAAAAATATTAATTTATTAAGTTTCTACTATATATATGCCTTACTTACTGGTATTCAAACACTATTTCACCTGAAAAAAAAAGTTGTACATAATTTGCATTTGAGTACAATATTACCACTTACACCGGCATTGAATGCACATCCATTTCAATTAATCATCATAATTATAATATTGTTGAAAATTCAAAAACCCAACTCATTGAAATCAAACTTTATTATATATAAATATATATTGGCCATTTTTCTTTTCTTTTTTATTTTTTGTTAAGAAATTTTCTTGTTTACTAACTAATATATATTGATTGGGGTAATTATATATCAAATATTACAATACAAACTCTCACTTTGTTGATTGTTGAATATTAATAAGGCATACCAACCCAACCAATCTAGCAACCATATGTGAAATATATATAAATATATATATATATATATATATATATAAATTTCACATATGGTTGCTAGATTGGTTATATATATATAAGATTTTAATTTTTAGCCCATTTAACGCTCCAATATTAGTCATTCAATTCACCGCACTAGACAATCAAGTAGTTGAATCAAACTAAACACATGGGGATTTTATTTTTGTGCAACTATTCGACTTAATGAAATTAGGGTTTGATCGATGTTCTAGCTATTGCTTTAATTTATTAAATGGGATGGTACTCATATGGGTTATGAGATATGAACCAAAATCTTTTTTAGTTGGCTTGCCAACAGATGGTTTATGGTTTATATGCATCTCAACTTCTTTGAACAACAAATCTTGGTGTCAATATGCAAGATCGTGAATTTTTTCAATATTTAATTTTGTCATAACTGCCTTTTGTATTGCTTGTCTCAATCTTGTATCATTTTTAAATTATACAAAATCTAATTAAATAATGTTATTTAAAATATATTCAGATTAATTTTAAAATGCACAAGGACCCTTAAAATTTTTTATAGGAACAAAATTGTCTAATTTTAGAATAATTTATAATTTTAAGAGGTTTGTGAATATTAGTTTATCACTCAATTTAAAAATTTAAGTTAATAGGTGAAAGCTTAATATTAGTAGTAAAAACAAGTTTTAACAGCTCCCCTATTTGAAACGTAAATTTGAATAAATTTGAATTAAGTGGATCTCCCGTTTTGGAGATTAAAAATTAAGAAATTAATTAAAAATAAAGACACAGGGTTCAAACTCAAGACATTAACTTTGATACTATATTAGTTTATCATTCAATTTAAAAATTTAAATTGATAAAAAAATGTCTAATATTAATATTAAAGATAAATTTTAATAATGAATAAAAGAATAAAATTCGCACAAAAAAAAAATAGCATAGAGTTGAAAATGAAAGAGGTCCATTGATGCAACAATTCAGATTCTTCACAAACACGGTGTAAGTGAAGTTTGAAATCTTAACCTACCATATAAATCTTGAATTAATTGACACCATATAACTATAACTAACTAGTTAATAATAATCAAGACTCTTAAGAACACATGAAATATTTTCTTAAATACTTATAGACCATTAAAAATGATTTTTGTTTTCGATTTAAAACATTTAAAAAAAAAGAGACTTCTATTTTATAATTAATGCTAAAATGAACTCTTGAGTTGAAGCTTATCCTTTCTTCGCTAGATTAAATTGGTAATGTCAATTGACTAGTAGAAGAAAGTTCTCTTCGCGAAATTTGGCTCTTTGTATTCAATTCAAGAGTTATAATCAGGAATTTAATTTTATTGACTGGTTATATGTCGATGGTAGCTAGATTTGTGGCTCACAAATAATGTTTGAACAAGTAAAAAATAATGCACTCGGAGATAGAGAAAGAAATAATAAATAAAAAAGAACCGGTGATTCTAGTTAAAGAATATATATCACTTACGTATTTTGCTGGTGACCATGTAAGTTTTCTTTTTACAGCCTGCAAAACTATGGTATTTATTATTTTCAATCATATACATATTTATATGAAATCAAAATCACCCTCAAATACGGCATTGACTGCAATTTTGCCTTAGATTGTTAATATGACCCTATATAATTACCAAGGGTTAACTTAAGTAATTAGAGTACTTATTTTCTATTAATTTAAAAAAATTTACTAAGTAAATCAATCCACATCACATGAACACAATTTAAACCACGTTATATAATTTGAAAATAGTTCAAAAAAAATATATTATTTTTTAAAACTATATAACGTTATTGTTTAGATATTTTTCACTTTTTAAGACTTTTGAACATAGAAGTTTCTAGTAATTGAAGAGGTAAAACTAGCAAATGTGATCGTCTTTTACTTCATTGATTATAAAGAACGTCATAACGGTAAGGACGTGTTTAATATTTTTTGAAAAATAAGAATGTTTTTAGTAATTATCAAGTCTATCAAGAATTAAAACATCATTCTCTTTGATAATTGATTAACAATTGGGACACCTAAATGCTTGCAAGTTTCGTTGTAGCGTGTAATATTAGTTTCAATTTCTTGTTATGTTGTGATAAAAATAGATAGCTTAAGCTCGCATATTTCAAACTACGAATTCTGACTATCGATCTTCTTAATTATTGCTTTCATCACTCTTTAGTTTTTCTGCCACCTTGGTTAATATTCTCCGTCACCTCTCACTGATCACATAATATTTTCAGTGGGCTTCGACTACGAAATTCATAATATTTCAGTGGGCTAATATATTTTTGATGCTAACGTTCTCGTGAAGAAAAATCATATGATCTATGTTCATGGTTACAAGTTAATTATTACGACCAAATTGCATGCACTTACGTAGGATTAATGAATAATGATAACTTACAATCGATAATATTCCAACGTCGAATTGAAGGTAAAGGCACAATTTAGCCAAAAACAATGATGAACATATAATAAACTCATGGCTCATCAACATATATATTTCATATGACAATTTACTTTACTATATGATATTTTATTTTCTATTTTTAAAGATAAACTTCGATGGAACAGAGACGATTTGTTAAAAAAAATAAAAATAAAAACAATAAAAAAAGGTATTATAACTAACTTTATAAAAAAAATGAGATAAACCTTAAAATTAATCGAATTTGTAGGATTAAAATTATTCATATTTTTTAGAAAAAAATAAATTATCATTTAAAAAAGTCACCGTCTCACTAAGTAAATTAAATATCAGTGGGATATATTGATTTAAATTTGTGATATTATTTTTTTTGACACAAATAAGTTAAAAATAATGCCGACTCATTAATTGTTTAAGCATTGGATTATATAAAATCAAAGATTCAAATTTTGTGTATTTTATTGTTAAATCAAAATTGAAATTATACGAATTCACCCGTTTATATAATTACAATTTAAACTCATATTAGTTAAAGCATCCGCTGCCACATTTCATTATCATGATTTTATGACATTTAAATTTGATAATTAAACATGTTTTAACATATTGACGAGCACAATATTATAGTTGATGTAAAAATGTATCATGCATACACTTTATGTGTTAGGCCAATGAATCATATATATTATGCACCTAATTAGTAATTATTAGTGTGTGAGTATATATATTAATGTAAGATAAATTTTTGATAATGAAGATTGAGTGGTGAAACTTGAACCAGAATTTGTTCATGTATGAGAAAGGAATCGAAGGGTTAATAAGAAATTAGAGATAAGAGCTCACGTGAAATGAGGGAAAGGCCGGGGAAAGGTGAAGAACAAAAATCAAAGGGCAAAGTCAAAATATTTGATTTGCATAATATTTGTTCACACTTACCTTCTAACCAAAGATGCCGTTTTGCAAATCCATTTCATACTCAAAGATTAATTGAAAATAAAAGCAAAAAAAAAGAAAAAAAAAAGGGAAAAAGAAAAAGAAAAAATCTATGTCAAGTCTTATAGTTTTGCTTCAAATAGCCACAGCTAATTGATAATCAGGCTAAGGGAGCCGATCAAAGCCAAAGTTTTCTTTTTGGTTGTTTTGACATCATCAAACTAAACTCCTGCTAGCTGTTTAAGGAATTTTTGGTCAACTAACCAAAATCTCATCTCATATATTTTCCACGTAAGACCAAACCCTAATCGAGATCTTATTGCATTGTTGCCAACTAACATGTGATATGATGTTTCTTGGAACGTATCCAAAGTTATATATATATATATATATATATATATATATACAGATATATGAATATATTATATATATACACATATATGAATATATTCAACTTCACCAAGTCTAAAAATATCTCTTCTTCTTCGCAGAAAAAAGAGAATCCCAAATGGGAAATTGCAATAGACGTGAATCATCATCAAAGATGGAGTGGACTGGCGAGGATTGGGGGTCTTTCACATCGAAGCATCATCGGCTTATGCGAAACCAAGTAACGGATGGAGTTGTTGTTGATGATCATCATGAAATTGTTAGTAGTAGTGATGGTCATCACATTGAGAAGCTAAGGCTGCTTGGTGATCAGAAGATTGGTTTTGCTTCTTCTTCTTCTTCTTCATGTACAAGGGAGGTGAAGATAAAGATTTCGAAGAACGAGTTAGAGGAGTTGATGCAAAGAATTGACATGCAGGGCTTATCTCTAGAGCAAGTCTTGGCTAGGTTGATCAATAATAATGGTGATGATCATCATGATCATCGATGTCGGCTTGACCATCAACGGTCGTGGAGGCCGGTCCTACAAAGCATCCCGGAGGTGAATTGAGTTCTTGCTGTTGATGATGATGATGTTGGTGTTCATATGTCTCTTCAATTTGTGTCACATTTTTATTGTAAATTATATAATTTATTTCTGTAAATTTAATAATTATATTATTAAGTCTAGCTAGAAAATATCTAATGTAAATATATGTAACTAGTTGAAATAGGACTCGTTCAAGAAGCTTGATTCCTTATTTCTTTAAGCAAAGATAGAGCCATAACTTAATATATATTACGAATATATACCAAAATCTTACCTACTGTATTTTCATAATTTAACCAATGATCATTAGTTTGTTGTTATCTCGTTAACAAACACAAATCAGAACAGAAGAAAGTCAAATTTTTTTTAAAAAAAAACAAAGTGGCAGTGGGCCTAAGATATTGTTAGGCCGAAGAATTGCGATGCAATAAGATTTGTTGGCCCATTTTTTAAATTTGTTAAAATTAAAAATGATTATATTATTATATAAATAAAAAAATAAATTTAATAATATAAATTTTTATTATTTTTGTCAATAAAAGTTACAATGGTGAAGATTTTTTATTTAATTAATAACCAATAATTATTTAATATATAGTTAAGTGTATTTTTTTTATTGAGTTATAATTTTACTCTTTAATCATTTAATTTAAATAGTAATAACCTAATGAATTAGAATAAAATTAAATATTTTAAAATAAAAGAGATAAATTTAGATAATAAGTCAAATTTAGAAAACAAAATTTTTTTTGGTTTGAAATGGAGAATCTATCCAGTCAATAACCCTATGTAATACAGTGTTTGAGGTCACATTCATTGATCTTGATCATTTAATAAAAAGACCATATGGAAAACTTGCTTAACATTTAAGAACCCAGCTCAATTTCTCAATTCCTCACCCATAATTCTTAGTTTATTTCAAAAGTAATAATTTTCTTATAGTCTTTACAATCAATTTATCATACAAAAACATGGTAATAAAAATGGTGAATAATGAGAAAGGAATACTTTTGAAATCAAAATTTTTTGAGCAAGAAATTCCTGGACATGCAAGCACCAGAGAAAAAAAAATTAAAAAGAAAAAAATAAATTGAATTTCCAAAACCAAACAAAAATACAAAAGTACCTCAAAAAAAAAAAAATTTAAAGAACAGCCTGTCTGTCTGTCTGTCACACAAGTCATGCGCACTTGCGCTAGTTTCAGACAACCTTACACGTGTTAACGGGAGCCATCTGACACGTGTGGACGAAACATATCCAAGTTAGGGTAGTGGCTGAAGTTGGAGAAGAGAAACAAAAAGGCAGTTGATGGCGTTAATGACAGCAGTAGAGAGTTGTGTTGTATCTAAAACTTTTGTTTATGTCTCTGTGGGCTCCCCTCCCTCTCTTTTACAGCTATTTCTTATGCGGCTATTAACATGCAGATCCCTCGTTTTTCATGCCTTCTTAATTCAGGACATATATTATTAAATTTATTCATTTTATTTGTCTTAAAATAGGTCCTCAATCCGCAACTCTTAATTATACTTATGTCAATTTAACTATTCGGGGGATTAACAGTATATTTTTTTTATTATTTTAGTATTTGATATTATAATTATTATTAATAAGTAAAAATATATATTATACTTTGAAAATGTATCACTTCAAAAGTTTAATAATATGCTTTATTGATAAATATGAAAATATGGATCTTGTGATTAAAAGATATGTATATATAAGAATTTAATCAGAGCTATGAGTATTATTTGGCATTGTTTTTACAATGTCAAATAATATTAAATAGTGACCCATCGCTTATCAAATGATGGGTGATGTCGTTTACTAAATCAATTTTTTTATTTATATATTTATAATTTAAGAGATTTTTTAATTTTATAAAAAATATATTTAATTAATAGTAAGAAAAGTAAAAGATGGTAATACTACATATTTATGAAATTGGTGACTATTTTTACGAGTTGCACAAAAGAAAAGGAGAGAAAAATAAAAAAAGATGGAATTGTTTGCTACAAGTGAACAAATTATGTCCTTATGTGAGAGAAGATGAACATTTGGTGTACCAAGATGATATTATGCCATTTCTGATACTTGCTTGTGGAGGACCCCACTTACTTTGAAGCTCATTCATGGCTTCTCTACTACTCTCCATTACTCTCTCCTCTATTCAGTATTCATCATGTCTTTGTTTTTTTCTTTTGCTTTCTTTCTTCCTTCTCTTTCACACTCATCCACCACTGTCTGAATTCCAAGACACAAAACTTTTTAACTGTTCTATAAACTGTTCTTTGCATTCTTTTGGTTTATTCCTTCTTGTTTCTCATCTTTTCTTTTTTTAACTGCTTCTTTTTGTTTCTTCTGGAGTTTTAAAAAGAAAGGAAAAGAAAGAATTTTGGTGGCCATGAGTGAAGGGGTTTCTCTTAAGCTCAGTCTGAATATGGTGCTCTTACTTGTGTTTATGTTACTTCTATGTGAGTATTCAGCTTTCTTTTACCTGTTTCTTTTCTGGGTTTTGTTTTATTTTTGGCATGATCTGTTTGGTAAATTGCTATGTTGTGGAGGAATTTTTACTTTGTGTTTCTGGTCAATTTTGTGATGTTTTTAGTGTTTAAGAAATGGATTTTTTTTTCTATTGCATGAAAATTTGGTTTGTGGTGTGTAAAAGCTCTTAGTTTCTTGGAGAATTGCTGAATTTTAGTTGTTATTTTCTATAATTTGTTAGTTTATTTGAAGTATTTAACCTCAATTCTTCAATATTGACACTAATTATTTTCTTTATTAAGTGATGGCTATCTTACATGGTTATGAATTAGCTATTCTAGTTTGCGGTTCTTCTCTATTCTAAACGAAGAAATGAGAAAGAAGTTAAGGTTTAGGGTAGTGCTGACAATGTGAGATTATTCTTAGTAAATTTGCTAATTTATGAGCTGCATATAAGCATTAGTCTTGCCATTACATATCTCGTGCTGGAAGCTGTTGTATATATGTAGACAAAACTAGATCAAATTTCTCTAGTCCTGAACTTCCTTGATGTTGTATTACTCTCCCTAGCATTTCTACTGACTCTGTAAAACCTTAAGGTCCGTTTGGAGTAGAAGTAGATGAGTGTTTAGTAAACATGGAGTGCAAGTAGTATTTACCCATTGACTGTTGTGCTTCCAAAGTTAAGAAGAAGCACCTCTATACCAAATGAATCCGGGAATCATTTGTCTTAGAACCCTAGTGTATGGTTCAGCAACAATTTTATAGAGTTACTGCATATCATGTACTTACAGGGTGAGGAGATATTCTACTTTGTGTCTAAGCAACCCCCAAGTAGATAATTGCTTAAACTACCACCATAAAATAAAACAAAACTGATGTCCTTTTCTGGGCATTGCATCTAGCTTTTGTGAACTTGAGCTCCAGAGTGCAGATTCTGCTTGAAAGGGTTTTAAGAGTAGAGTAGTGCTGTACTGTCATCTTAGTGGCCCTTTGATTTATTACAGGTTTGCATGAATCTTGTTGCAGCCCACTGTATAATCTTAAAGATCCTGTAACAACAAACAGACGAGCTGATGATCTTGTACCTGAGATTCCTCCTAGTGGGGCCCCTCAGCCCTTTCTTCCTCTTCTTGCCCCTTCTCCATTGGCACCGTTCACCAATAACACTGTCCCAAAGTTATCAGGTTTGTTTTGTAGTCTAATAATGCTAGTTCTGAAAACTCTTGGCTCTGTATTTTTAGTTAAATTTGTTCTTGGTGCTCTTCTTTTTTGCAGGACAGTGCATGTTAAACTTCACTGCAGCTAAGAGTTTGATGAGCATGACGTCAATTGATTGCTATGCCTTCTTTGCTCCATTGTTGGCTAATGTTATGTGTTGTCCGCAGCTAGAGGCCACTCTTCTGATTCTCGTTGGTCAGTCCAGTAAAAAGAATAATATGCTTGCTTTAGATGGGACGCTTGCTGAGCATTGCCTCTCTGATATTGAGCAAATTTTGGTGGGCCAGGGTGCTGCTGACGATCTTAAGCAGATATGCTCAATCCATCCATCAAACCTCACTGAAGCATCATGCCCAATCAAAGATGTTACTGAGTTTGAGAGCACTGTGGATTCCTCCAGGCTTCTTGCTGCCTGTGAGAAGATCGATCCTGTAAAAGAATGTTGTGAGCAAACTTGTCAAAATTCCATCTTAGAAGCTGCTACAAAACTTGCATTGAAAGCTTCAGATTCTTTGAGTATGGATGGCCCAAATGTACTATCTGATCACTCAACTAGGATTACAGATTGTAATAATATTGTCCTGCGGTGGTTGGGAAGCAAACTTGATCACTCTCATGCAAAGGAAGTTCTCAGGGGACTATCTAATTGCGACGTTAATAAAGGTGGGTTTTGAGTGAAATGTGGGTGTAAAAATTTAATTCTAATAGTCTATGCATTCAGCAATTATTGATTGCCATGGGAGGCCCTAGGTGATCTTCATTTACTGGTATTTGGTATTTCTTCAACCTTTTGTCAAGGACTAAGCTGTGTTCATATTTCTTTTTGGTTTCTAATCTGTGTTTGTTTCTTATTTTTAAAGTTCTGTTTGTGTGTTGTGTTATGGACTATGTAGTAATTCATATTTGCCCTGCATAGTTTTCTCTGCTTGATTTCAGTGATGTCAATCCTGCAGCCAACCTGCTTGCTTTTGTATCTCTTAGTTATTTTCTTCTGTTTTCTACTTCAGTTTGTCCTTTGGCTTTCCCTGCCACAAAGCATGTTGCAAAAAGCTGCGGAAATGAAATAACTAATCTGACAGCTTGCTGTAATGCCATGGAGAACTATGTATCACACTTGCAAAAGCAAAGCCTTATCACTAACTTGCAAGCTTTGGATTGTGCTACGTTACTAGGAATGAAGTTACAAAAATCGGGTATAACAAGAGATGTTTTTAAACTCTGTCATATAAGTCTCAAGGATTTCTCCCTACAAGGTTAGTGCCTTGTTCTGCTCACAATTCTACTTGACAGGCAAGTTGAAGTATCTTTTGTCAGACTCATAAAGCTGTTACTAATACATGCTTCCTTTTCATTTTGCTATCTGATGTGATACTGGGAATTGACAATATTGATGCAGCTGCTGGAAATCAAGGTAAGATGCATAGTTCATTTTACTATTTAGTTATTCTTTTATAATTTCACATAACAAGATCTGTAGAATCCCTTCTTACTTTGAGTTTATATGTATCAGCAATCATCCAATTATACCAGCAGCTTCAGTTCTATCATTTCTAATTGAAAAGTTTAATTTGGTTGCTGTTTATGATTGCTCTCATGAATAACATCTGAATGCCAATGCTTGATGCTTTCATGAGTCATATGACAACGCCTGAGATTACACCCACAGAGCATAACTAATACCCTTTGAACAGAAAAGCCAAAGCATCATTCTCTCAGACCTGTAGGACAATTTCTTGTTTCAAGGAACAGATCTTTGTCAGTGTGCAAACTTGATATAGTTTTGTATGGGACTTTTCATTCTACTTTAGCCTTCTATTAGAGTTGTTTATAACGTGCATATTTTGTTTCCTTTTCTGTAACAGAATCTGGATGCCTCTTGCCAAGCTTGCCTTCAGATGCAACATTTGACAAGTCTTCAGGGATCAGCTTTATTTGTGATCTGAATGACAACATTCCGGCCCCATGGCCTTCTTCATCTCAATTACCAACTCCATCATGCAATAAAAGTATGTCCAACTGATAACAAATTACTCACCAGATGGGATACCGAATCTTTAGAACACAATTGATTCTACTTAATTCTTAAAATTATTAAAAGCTACTTATAGCTTTTATTTTCTCTATTAAATTTGATTGAATTTCTTTTTTGACTTGTGTGTGCAGCTATCAGAATTCCTGCACTTCCTGCTGCTGCATCCGATCAAAGCGGTAAATACATACATAGTAATTTGTTCTCATGCTCCCACAAAATTCTAGAATCAAATGAGATAATGACATTTACTAAATGATAGCTTATGCTTGACTTAATATTCACATGTTTCACAGGTCTTTATCATGAAGATTTGAAATTTTATCAGCTCTTTGCTTCGTCTGCAATTCTCTTGATGCTCCTCATATAAGTATATATCATTCTTGCTCATCATTTACATTGAGGGAGCTTTTCCTATGGCATTACCGTTCCCTGTTCTTGCTGAAGATAATCGGAAGAGGGTTCTGTTGGGAACTTATTATCATTGAGGCCTTTGACCTGCCTTGGTTTATTAGGGAGAATCTCAACCCGGTGTTCAAGTTTGTCGCTGGTCTTGTTAATTATTGATTCTTGCATATGGTTGTCCAATGAATTGTAAATTCTTTGTAAAGTTGTATCAGAAAAATGAAAAACCATGCTTTTATCTACCAGATTATGCCATGTAAATTTTGTTTGATATATGTTTCAAGCTCAGACTTCCACAGGACATTGTATAATATTCCGTCTACTTTTTTCTCGTATATGAATTGAAGCACAATCTGAGACTTCCCAAATGGGGGCATGACTATTGACTTGTATGATAGTTGATATTCAGGGCGACACTCGATTATGGAGAAGCTAACAGTCAACGCATGTAAGCATATATATATATATATATAAGTCAAATATCCCATGGCACAGGAATGAATCTCAGAAAGACATGCATATAAATTCCGATGAATCAATTTAACCTACTTGATCAACAAAATTCATTCATAAACGACATAGAAGAGTATTCCAGAGATGTATTTAAAACAAATTAATTATCCTTTCAAATATAGCACCATTAAATCAGACTAATCGTAATATATATATGTCATTTGCTAACCGTAATAGAGAGAAGCTCTGTTTCTACGGCTTTGAATTGGTGATTAATATATATAATTAATTTAGTAGGCTATATAAATTATCACGTGATAAGTAATATTGTTATATGTCATTGTTTAATAAATTTATGATTTTTTATAATTTTTTGTACAGTTTATAATATACTACAAAATCCTATTACGTATCAAAAAGCTCATTATATAATAAGTTACGTAACCTATTAAATCAATTATATATATATATATATATGCACGATTGGTAACACCTTTTTTACATAATTTTTAACATAATTTTTTAATTATTAAATTACTTTTCATTCAATAATTTTTTTTTTAAATAAAAAAGGGATGTGTAATGGTTGTATTTTCAAAAGTTATTTAATTATTAATAGATCTCATAATAATAATAATATATTATCTTTTCTCTTTTTTTTATGTTTAATTTTTTTTATCTTATTTAACTTATTTCTCTCTCTCATATTAATACTCTTATCTTATTGTTTACAAATATTATACTTAACTAATTTAACAATTTTATTTTTATAAATTATATTATAAATTTTATAAATAAGTTGCTGGCTATAGCATGCAACCAAGGAATAAAACAGTTGGAATTTTGCCTAGGTTCAAGGATTGCTTTCTGGTTTTTATTTTCAGTGAAAACTTTCATTCACAAATTTTAATTTGAATTTCAAATTGCAATATTTGCCTTCAACCATCCAAAGTTAAATGCCATCCATCTCATATGTATGCCACTATATGGTGGACTAACAAGTAACAAAAAATATAAATAGATCAAACCATAATAAAATATTTATCAATCTATAATTTTTTAAGATGAAACTCAATCATAACACGAGAAAAAACAAGTTCACACTCTTTTAATATTTTCAAAAATTACAAGCCTACTATTTTTTTCCCATCTCTTCAAAGAATTTTGCCACAAGACACATAACGAGGAGCCTAGTAAATATTAAGTCCTATACAATTATCAAGACATAGTTATATCAATTTATTTTGTTTTCTTTGTTGATAGAATAATGTATATCTTCCAATTTTGATTATATATTATGAAAGTTCCGTTGTTATTGAAATTAGTAGAACTATAAAGTTGAGTTTTATAAATTGATTTTTTTTAAAAAGTGAATAATATATTTAAAAAAATAGTGAATAATTTCAAGAATGATTATATAATTTATAAATATAATTTAAAAAATAAAAATTTTAAAATTAGGTAAATATAATTGTATACAATAAGAAATAAAAATATTAATATGAGAGAAAAAAATAAATTAAATGAGATTAAAAAAGATTAAAAATAAAAAAAAATTATTATTCTCATAAAGTTTATTAACAATTAAATAATTTTTAAAAATATAATAATTACACATCATTCTTAATTTTAATCAATAAATAAAAAGTAATCTAATCAAAATTTTTGATCACAGGCAATTAGTTACAGGAGACCGCCTCTTGTCTTCTGATCAATAGCAATCATGATAGCGTTGCAGATGCTGAATTTGATTTCCGGGGTTCACTTGGAAACTGAAGCTGTGTGGAATTTAGGCATGAACAGTTCTGTTTTCAAACGCGAGTTGTTTGTAAAGAAGGATTTGGAGCCTTACTCCCCACCCTTGTGGAAAAATGATACGTACGAATCTTCTCCTTTGCATCCTTGAAGATTTTCAAAACCGATCGTTTATATATAAATAATTAAAAAAAGATATTTTCCCCTTTACTCTGTTATGAAAGTGCCAAATTTTTTTTTATTTTTAAAATGTCTATGTTGAATACAAACATACTTGTTTTCATTTGGTATAATTTTAATTTATAAATTTAAATATATTTAAAAAAACAGTAAATAATTTCAAAAATGAGTCTATATAATTTATAAAATATAGAAATACAATTTAAAAAAAATAAAATTGTTAAGTTTAGTTAAATATGATTTTTGAACACAAAAAAAGATAGAAGTATTAATATGAAAAAGAAAAACGAATTGGATGAAATAAAAAAAAACAAAAGAAAAGAAAGAAAATAATACATTATTATTATTGTGGAGTCTATTAATTATTAATTAACTTAAAAAAAATACAATAAGTATGCCTTAACTTTAATTTTAACCATTGAATAAAAAATAATTTACTAATTAAAAAATTATATCAAAATTTACAGAAAAAAAGAGGTACAATAAATTTTGCTCCTTTAATATATATTACATGTCTCTATTGTTAAAAAAAATTATGTTAAGTGATTATTGTTCAAAGACAAAAAAACACTTTTAAAAATATATCAAAAGTGTCAAAATGTCAGTTTAAGAATAAAAACTTGAAATATCCCCCCAAAAAAAACTAAGATGAACATTAAAAAATAACAAAGCCTTATAAAAAAATATATAATATATAAAAATTAAAAAAATATATATATTTTTTGAATCTTTGAGTTTGTAATATGGCAAATCTACCTGGTATCAAGAACAGACTTATCATCATCACCCTCCGTCGTTGTCTTTGAGTAACGACAATTCGGTGATGGTGGCCGAGAGATGGAGTGTGATATTGAAGCATAATTGGGAATTTATTTATTTTTATGGAGGAATTGAGTTCATTAAACTGAGAAATATAAAAATAAAAATAAAAATAAAATCATATGTCTAAATGATAACGACAATTCGGTGATGATGGCCGAGAGATGGAGTGTGATATTGAAGCATAATTGGGAATTTATTTATTTTTATGGAGGAATTGAGTTCATTAAACTGAGAAATATAAAAATAAAAATAAAAATAAAATCATATGTCTAAATGATACATTAACTTTGAAAGAGAAAAAAAAAAGGATAAAAACAAAAGAGAAAGGGAAAGAAAGAGAGAGAGACTTATTGTAGGTGAGTTTTTGTGATCATGAGCAGGCATAGATGATCTTTGAGATTGTTGTTGCTGTTGTTGAACGGTAACAGAATGCTTGATTAAGAGACACAGCCAATGAAGAAAGGAAGAAGTACAAATCTTTCCATACGATATCTTATTTTGTGCATAAAAAATTAGCAGCTAGCGAGCTAGAGAGGCAATGAAAAAAATATTAAAAAAAAGTGGGAGAGGATTAGTGGTTGAAGATAATGCAAAAATGAAAGTGGGATAATAGGGTTTGTTACAATGGGTTAGATCACGGCTTTGTTATCAAGTTATAATTATACTACATATATAAAGTCAAGCTACACATAATGATCATTATCTTGGTCATCAGTTAGTTTGGTAGAAATAAAATTTTTTTATAAAAAAATTAATTAAAAATTATTAAAATATAATTTAGAGAATAAATCAAGTGCGTTAGATATGTAAGAATAAAAAACGAACGTTAAGAGAGGAAAAAATGCAAGAGTCGGTGCCTAGGTATGGGCGTTGCAGCACCCAAAATAGAGACTGAGCGCTGCAACGCCCAAGCGGGAATGCCTCAGCGCCGCGACGCCCAGAGCAGAAAGTTGTTTCACATTTTGATTCGACTTATTTCGACTCTCACTTATTTCAAGACTTATTAATACGACTCTCACACGTTTAGGGTTAACTCAGGACCTCCTAAAATCTATATAAAGGCTATTTATTGGCTTGTAAACACATTTTAGCGATAAAAATACAAATCTTTGTGATTAGAGTGAGATCTTTATGATCAAACATACTTTGTGATTCTTAGTGAGAGAAAACCCCTTAGTTGCAAGAGAGAGTGATTACTTTGTGAGTCTTTCTTATAAAAGGCATACTTTGTGAGTGTCTTAAGATTCAATAATAAGAGAGTGTGATCTTGATCCACTGTGAACGTAGGCAAGTTGCTGAACTACGTAAATTTTGTGTGTTCTTCTTCTACCTTTCTCTCTTTAGTTTCTTTATTGCTTGTTTTTGCATTATATTACTTGAGTTATATTACTCTTTTGAGTGCTTCCACTTTAACAAACTAGTATTAGAGCTTGATTATGAGCAGACATGGCCACACCCAAGTATGAGAAAGAGAAATTCAACGGTACGAATGACTTCAATTTGTGAAAGATGAAGGCAAAGGCGTTGTTGGTGAGCCAAAGGCTAGGCTCGGCATTAGAGGAGACTATAGCTCTATCTAATGATGAAGAGAAGACACAAAAGTCATCTAAAGTTGAAGTAGAAAGAAATGACATTCAAGAAAGAGCTCATAGCACAATCGTTTTGTCATTGAGCGATAAAGTAGTAAGGGAGTAGCAGGTGAAACGACGACGATAGGTTTTTGGAAGAAGCTTGACTCTCTTTATATGCGAAAATTATTGGTCAACAGATTACATATAAAGAAAAAAGTTGTATCAGTTGTCTATGTTAGAGGGGATGCCGATGAAAGATCATATAAACGCCTTCAATAAGATCATTCTTAATCTTGAGTCTATCAATATCAAGATATAAGATGAAGATAGAGCATTGTTGATAGAGCAATTATCAAGTCCATGTTAGAGGGGACGCTGATGAAAGATCATATAAACGCCTTCAATAAGATCATTCTTGATCTTGAGTCTATCAATATCAAGATATAAGATGAAGATAGAGCAATTATCTTACTGAGTTCACTTCCCAAAAGTTATGAGAGCTTTGTTGATACATTACTCTATGGCAGAGAGAGTTTAATGATGAACGATGTGAAATCATTATTAAACTCAAAGTTATTAGGAAAGTATATTGAGGGCAACGCAGAAAATCTATCTGTAAGAAGAATGCTCTCATATAAAGATGGAAAGAAAGATGGCTCAAGATCGAAGTTTAGGACTCCTAGAAAGTACTATTGCTGCAAGAAATAAGGGTACTTCATAAAGGACTATCCATAGAAGAAAGCACAAGACAAGAAGAGAGCGGATGCTGTGCTTGCCTATGATGATACTTATGACAGTGCAGAGATAGTCGTCACTACTGATGGTAAGAATATTGAACAATAAGTGGTTCTAGATTTTAGTTGTACATTTCACATGTGCCCGCACAAGTCTTGATTTATAAATTTCTAGCCCATTAGTAGTGGTAAGGTATTAATGGATAATGACGTTACGTGTCAGATGATGGAAATTGGTAGTATTAAACTTAGGCTGCATGATGTTCTTGACCTCAAGAGGAACTTGATCTCACTAAGGACTTCAGACCAGAATAAGTGTTCCATCAGGATCAACGGAAAGGTTTTGAGAGTATTAAAGGGTTCTATGGTAGTAATGAGAGGAAAGAAGCACAAAAACGTTTATGTGCTTAAGGGTGAAGTTGTGAGTGATTCTACATTATTCTCTGTAGATGATGAGAATATGCAAACTAAATTGTGGCATCTTAGACTAGCACACATAGGCGAGAGAAAACTAAAGGTTATTTAGACAAAAGGCATTTGGTAAGGATAAGTTCCAGCCATTAGAGTTTTGTGAGTATTGTATGCTTGGGAAAGCGCATAGGGTGAGATCAACACCACAGCAGAATGACATAGCTGATGGGATGAATAAGACCTTACTTGAAAGGGTTAGATACATGCTTACTAATGCGAAGATGTCCAAAGCATTTTGGGGAGAAGCTGTAGTGACTGCAGTTTATTTGATTAATAGAAGTCTCTCTTCAACAATTGACTTCAAGATGCCAGAAGAGAAATAATTTGACAATTCTCCTAAATATGACCACTTCAGAAAATTTGGTTGCCTCGCCTTTATACATGTTAAGGAGGAAAAATTGAAACCTAGAGCTGTCAAAGAGGTATTTATAGGGTATCCCGAAGGAGTGGAAGGATATTAGGTGTGGTGTAAAGACTTGAAACCACTAAGGAGTATTATAAGCCGTGATGTGACGTTCGATGAGATGACTATGCTGAAAGCCTCCTAAAAATATGAGAAAGAAGAACTTGTGTCTAAGGAAGACTCAGCACCTGAGTCAATAGAAGTTGAAGTGGAGCCTAAAAGTAGATCTGATATGCCCATAAATCAGTATTTTAACAAGGAGATCCTTGAAGATAAACCAAGAATATCAGCGAGTTCCTCCCAATCCACCCAAAGAAAGACTAAGACTCTTGAGATAGAACTTGAAGAGTACCAGTTAGCTAGAGACAGGCTAAGGAGAATAATTAACCTACCAATTAGGTATGCACAAAGCAATTTAGTTACTCACGCTTTTAATTCTGCTTACACTCTTGAGTTTGATGAGCCTAGAACATATGGTGAAGATATGAAGAGTGAAAATAAGAAAGAATGACAACAGGCCATAAAAGAATATATTAGTTCTCTTAGGAAGAATAATACCTGAAAGTTGGTGGAGAGACCTCAAAAGAAACTAGTTAGGTGTAAGTGGGTATATAAGGTGAAGGAGGGATACTAGGAATAGAGCTTATGAGATTCAATGCTAGATTAGTTGCACAAAGTTTTACTCATAAAGAATGAGTTGACTTTCATGAGATACTCTCTCTAGCCGTCAAGCACACATTCATTAGAATTTTGTTAGCCATATGTGCAAACCTTGATTTACATTTAGAGCAGATGGATGTAAAGATAGCTTTTTTGCATGGAGAGCTTGAAGAGAAGATATATATGGCATAGCCGCAAGGGTTTGAGGAACCCAAAAAAGAAGATTATGCTTGTTTGCTAAAAAAGTCATTATATAGGTTAAAGTAATTACTTAGACAGTGGTATAAGAAATTTGACGAGGTTATGATGGCTTGTGGTTTTAATAGGAGTGTGACGGATGCGTGTACTTCAAGAACTTAAGTTCTGGGATGATGTATTTACTTCTATATGTCGACGATATGTTGATCGCATGCAATAATATGGCAGAGATATAGAAACTCAAGAAGCAGTTGAGTGACGAGTTTGAGATGAAGGATTTGGGAGCAGGAAAAAGAATATTGAGTATGGATATTGTGAGGGAAAGAAGAGATGTTATCTTTTTATCTCAACAGTGATATATACTTAAAATTCTAGATAAGTTTGGTATATCAAACGCAAAGGCTGTCTCAACTCCTTTGGCCATGTATTTCAAAATTTTAGCAGCATAGTCGCCAATATCCAAAGAGGAAAAACTGTAGATGAGTAAAATACCATATGCAAGCACTGTTGGGAGCATCATGTATGCAATAGTTTGCACAAAATCAGACATAGCACAAGCTGTGAGTATGATGAGTATATATATGATGAATTCGGGTAAGGATTATTAGCTTATAGTGAAGTAAATTTTGAGATATCTCAAAGGGACATTGAATTACGGGTTGATGTATAAAAGGGATAAAGACAGCAGTGTAATGATAAGAGGATACGTAGACTCAGATTATGCAGGTGATCTAGACAAGAGAAGATCGTTGACGGGTTACGTATTCACAATGTTTGGGTGTAGTGTGTATTGGAGATCAGTTCTACAACATGTAGTTGCACTATCTACCACAGAGGTAGAGTACATAGCTGTTGGTGAAGCTATTAAAGAGGCTGTGTGGTTGAAAGGCATATGCTCGGAGGTAATGGCTATTGAAGAGATGAACACCAGTGTGTATTGTGATAGTCAGAGTGCCATACACCTAAGCAAGCATCAAGTGTTTTCACGAGATGTCTAAACACATTGATGTGAGGCTTCATTACAATTGAGAGATTATCCAAATGTAAAGCCATTACCTTCGGTTGACTAAGCCATTACCCTCGATTAAATTTATCCTATGCAAAGACTTAACCGGAGTCACTACTTTATGAGGGTGATCGAAGATGCAGAGATGAGAGATCGAATTACTTTTGTGGATGATTTTAAATCAAAGAGATGATTTGTGAGAAAGTTGATTAAAAATTATCGGGATATGATTTGGAGAATAAGCGAAGTGCGTTGGGTACGCAAAGATCGAAGACGAACGCGAAAGGAGGAAAATATGCAAAAGGCGGTGCTCATGTATAGGCGTCGCAACTCTAGGTTGTGGGCTCCGCAGCCTCCAAAATAGAGTATGAGCACCGCAGCACCAGGTGACCAGCACTGCGGTGCCCAGGCAGGAATGCCCCAGCGGCACAATGCTAGGGGTTAGGCGCTGCGGCGCCCAGTGTAAGGAGTTATTTTTCGTTTTGATCAAGTTTATTTTGACTCTTACTTGTTTTAAGATTTCTTAATACGACTCCCACATATTTAAGATTAACCTATGACGTTCTAAAACCTATATAAAGGCTCTTTATTGGTTTTGTAAACATATTTTAGTGATAAAAATATAAATATTTGTTATTAAAATAAGATCTTTGTGATCAAACATACTTTGTGATTTTTAGTGAGAGAAAACCCTTTGATTGTAAGAGAGAGTGATTACTTTGTGAGTCTTTTTTATAAAAAGTATACTTTGTAAGTGTTTTGAGATTTAATAATAAGTAAGTATGATCTTAATCTGCTGTGAACGTAAATAAATTATCAAATCCCGTAAATTCTATATATTATTCTTTTACATTTTTCTTTCTAATTTTTTTATTACTTATTTCTGTATTATATTACTAATTACTCTGCTTCAACATTTTCAATTGAGAAACAATGATGTTATTTCTGCATATACAAAACTCATTGGTATTCTATTCCGCAACCTGTAATCTAGAATTCAAATATATGAGATTAAGTTAAGTTTACTACTTTTTAGAAAACAAAAGGCTATATAAAAGAGAAATAGCCTTCTCATATAATTTAATCCATTTTTAGGTATGTAAATAACCAAAAATAAGTCAATTTAACTTAGTGTGGTTTTATATTTTTTTAAAATAAATATAAATATCTTTTTTTGGGTACTATTTTAAAGCTTTCAGGAGATGGTGGCCGAGATGGAGTGAGATCTTCCCAGGTTATGCTAAGGAGCAAGTAATTCTTAAAGATGGATAGCCAGTTTTCCTTTCTCTCTTTTTGGATTACTCGAGGGTTTTTGAGAGTCAAGTCGATTTAGTTTCTTAAATCTATTATGAGTATTTTAAATTTGATTGTTATTGAGTTTTTATTAACTTTTATATAATATTAGTTATAGTTCAAATAGTCACATTTATGATTTTGAAATTATAAGAAAGTTTTTAAATTTATCTTGTAGTGCATACATTTCATAAGGGAAATTAAATAATTAAATAAATATTTATTATTTTTTTATTGTATCAAAATATTTTATACTTCTCATCCGTCACATAGCTCACTTGACAGCAATCATGTGTAAGAGTAGTATAGTTAAAAGCAATAAAAAACCACCCACTTAATATAATCTTAGAAAATTTTTAGAAATAGTTATAGAATTTTATAAATATACTTTTTAACCATCTTTTAATTATTTATTTTTTATTAATCAAATAAATTATAAATAGACATATTTGTCATCATATGCATAATATAATGTTAAACAAAATATTTGAATTCAAATATAACAAATTTAAACTTAAATTTGATCCGATCCGTCTCTAAAAATATATTTTAATATTTAAAATTTAAAATAAATATATTTGAAATGATTACATAAAAAAAAAACTTGAAAATGAGGTGACAAAAAAAGGAAAAAAAAAAACTAAGAGTTGCATTGTGGGGGATCATCGTGGCCCTGCGACGCCATTGTACTATCTTGGATAAGATATTTTTGGTCTGAGATGTGCTAAACTCAAATGACAATTAGCTGCCATCTAGGTACAGTCAAATAAGTCTTTTTTTTTTCAAATTTGAATATTTTTTTCATGTATAATTCATGTATATCATTTTTTATAAGAAAATTTTGAATTGAGAAAAAAAAAATTGAATAGAGAAAGTGTTTTTTTGTTTTAAGGGTATAAAATTGGCTAAAATAGCATGTTTATAAATTTTTAGAGTTATTTCTAAAATATTTTCTATAATCTTTAGAGACTAACATAATATATATTAAAATATAAAAGATTAAATTAATATATATTTATAAAATTAAAAATTAAAAAATTATTTTGTTAAAAAAAACTAGAAACGGAAGAAACTCGTATAGTAATTTAATAGGCTCTCGTATCTCCACCTTAAGATCTTTCAGTGGCAATTTCAGCCATAGAATTTCATAAATATATTGGGCTATTGCCTTGAATTCATATACCATTGCGCTAGATCTTGCCACTTCTCCATGGTAAAACAAAAAGTAGAATACTTTGTATTTAATGCTTATAATTCAAGGTAGCCACCTTTTTCTTATTGACGCACAAGAATAAAACCTATGCCCGACTTATTTCATGTTTCTTTCTTTTATAGTTTGACTGAGAATAATAACCACGTTTTACACCCTTTATTCTTCATTAAAGGTGTTTTTAAGCTTGTTGAGATTATCTAACCCTTGAATTCTAGTTTCTTTTTATATTTGAATAGGAATTTGAAATTTGTGTTAGTCTTATATAAACCAAGCAATGTATTGAGGTAGTTTGATTTGAGCTAAAGATGTCCTATAAAGATGCCACAAAGCTACAACAAGTTGATTGCTAGAATATGTCATCCCAAGCTGACCTCTTTAGTAAAATTCAAAGATACATATATAAAAGTTGTTAATTTTACTGTTGGATTAAATCAAATTTATTTAAGAAAGTCTTAAATTATCTTATTTGAGTTGATTTATGAGATTATTAAATTAGTAATTTCTTTATACAATGACATATATAGAGGTTTATACAATGAATGATTAAGATTTACAAAGTTATATAAGGATTTAATGATGTATAATCAAGATAGAATAATATGCTAAAAAATATTTTAAGATATCATTGAATATCTTGTGGATTATTCTCAATCTAGAACCTTTCATATTTTTTCACCAAGTAACGAGTTTGGGCTGTTTGTCCACCTAAGTTAATCAAACTTTTTAAAAATTTTGACTTACGTACTGTTTTATGGGTCTAAGTAACCTCTAGGAGGTGTGATGCACACTAACTATTTGAGAAAATGTTTAATAATATTTAAAAGTATTTCCTCGAACACTTGGGGCATGACACTAGACATACGACATTACCATGTGTTTCTCCATTATTTATTGTGCAAGTCTGGCTCTCACACTTCTCACAATTTGTGACTTGATTTATCCATCGCAACCTTTTTCTCTTGGATTAGCTTGAACAATTTTGCAATATCAACTCTATGAATTTCAAAAACTCTTTAAGAGTTTGGTAAACCTTCCAAATTCAAAGAGAGTGAAGTGACTATGATATAATGTTTTGAGTTAAAATCATACTGTCTATACAACTTGCCACAAAAGCACGAATTGCTACAGTCAATAATATTCTACTAGATTATGATTTTCCAATACCGCCTCAAACACCGATATAATTTGTTTACAACATTCCAAAATTAACTACATTGGAGTGGAAATGGTGGTTGGATCAAGAACAAAAGATGAAATTCACCCTCGAATCCATTCATTACAGATTTTGAAAATGCTTATCAATTCCTTTCTTCGTCAACAGCTGCAAGTTAGCAGATTGGTGATTACAAGAAGACAAAAGTTCTAAAGGCAGATAATGATGCATGATAAGACTATATATGCGGGAGAAAAATCTAGAGAGAGCAGCAAGTGATAGCAGAATAGTTATCAAATTCTTGAACCATTTGGATAGGTTTTATCAAAAGAATGAATTGACACTCACAATTATTATATTATTTGATGAGAAATTATTAGTTTTATCTCTGTTTTTATTTCTAAAAAGTCATCATTTCCAATCTTATAAAAAGGTAATTAAGTATTTTAAAAAATTTAAAATTTTAATTAACATTTTAAGATGAAGACAGAGACAAAACTAATTCATTCTCTTTATCTTATTGATAGGTTTATGTAGAGAACATGCCTGCATATAAAACATGGTTTATATATAGACCCACGCCAGTTACAAACTTTTTTCACCTCTTGAATTACAAATATGGATACTTTCAAAATTTCTTTTTCTTAAAACAAAATGGCAATAAAGAACTCATAACGTGGAATATTGTTGTTTTAATATTCGTTCAATCAATTCAAAGTTTTGATTGGTCTGAAAAGGGATGCGTATGGCTATTGGCTACCAAGCAAATGATGACATGAGAGGATAGCCAAATGAATTCATTGAAGACTCTCCGATACCTGTGTTGTCTAAATAAGCTAACAGTCAACGAATGCAAATTCATATTGCAAAAATTGTGAAACACACACACTCTCTCTCCCTCCTTAGCTATATGTATTTTTGTCGTATAACTAAATGATAGAATGGTTCACTTATTTGTGCTAGATACTGAATTGACAGCTACATTAAGTTTTATTAAGTTTTAAGAGTTGGAAGTATACTGAATTGACAGATACGAAATCTTACTCAGGAAATACTAATTCTAACTCTTTATTTTTATTCAAAACCTTGTTTATTAAATACAATTTTTTTTTTAATTTTTATTCAAACTCAAGTTATTGCAGACATTAAACACATTCATAATCAATCAAGTTACCTCTAGGGGCGTATTTCAACTGCTTGAATTTGAATAAAATAAGAGAAAAAAATTAATATTTAGTAGATAAAATTTCTATCTTCATTCAAATCTTTAAAAAAAAAATAATTATCTTTAATTAATGTCTTTGTTTAATAAATTTAGCATTATTAATTACATCATCTCTTACGGATGTGGACTGACAAGATTATTACTATTATTATTATAGTAACAATGCAAAGGACCTGGCTATATATGACTAGTAGTTCTTTGACTCTTCAAGCAATTTCGAGTACACAAAAGACTAACAAACATGTTGCTCCTAAACATAATGATTAACGATAATCCAGTTGTTCGGCCACTTTAATCCCGCACCTAATAACTTTTACACCAAAAACATATAAAACACTGAAAGATTTTGAACGTATATAAGAGAAGATGGAAATATAACTATGTGGTGCAAACTTGAATGCATCGTTGATTTATGACACTGTTTACAGCACTCCTATCGGGAGCACTTAACAAAATTTGTCACTTTAATTTTTCTTTTATTATCACTACTATTAGTATTATACCTGGTCGTTAGTATGTTTTCTAATTTTATTAAACCATCGTCCAAATGACGTGGTACATTTATTTTATGCAAATTTTATTTTACAAAAATTATTTAAAAATTATAAGAAGAAAGTGTGTAATGTATATTATTGGACCCATTATTTGTAGGCCAATTAATTCGCACATAACCCAATTCAAAAGCTCAAATGTCCAGTTCATCTTACTAGATAATTAAATTTATTAACTTGTAAATTTTACAAATGAGTCATAAATTTTATGAGGAGGTGAGAATAGATTAATTTTTGAATTTCATTTAAATTTTAATTATTTAATTAATATTTTACGTAAAGAATGATTTTTTATAAATAAAATAATTTTATTTAATTTTTTGTGTGTTTGAAACGGATTATAATTATTAATTTACTATAAGTTAATTAAATCAAACTTTAATTTAAATTTATATATTTATATTTTGATACAGACTAGAATTTACACATTATATATTAATGCACCCTTGTCTCATAATTTATTATTTAATTCATTACTTACATGGTAAGCTACTCTCCATGTTTAATATTCAACAATTAATTTTCATACACAATTTATTTATGTTGCAGATATCAAATTATACTCTTTAATTTGACACTCCTATAACATTAATTAAGTCACAATTTTGATATCCTTTTAATTCTACGCACAACGAAAAATCATAACTCACACTATAAGTAAAAATACATAAGATCAACATACCAATAAAGATAAAGAAAATAAATCAATTAACAAGATACAAGATATATGTGGTTCGGTCCAAAATTATTTACGTCTACGGAGGATCTATGATTTAGCTTCTTATTATTGATATAAATCACTAAGTATCTTCTTATATCATCAATGATCTCACAAGACCCTTAGTATTTTTCATAGAGACCTTTAAGTATATACCCTTGATCACCATGACTCCCCAAGACCTCTTAGTATCTCCTCATAAGAGATTTTTACAAAGAATATAAGAATAACCTAAGCATTTAAGCCAAAAGGATCTATGATGTTTTTTTTGTTCACTTAAGAATCAAAAGAAAACACTCTCCAAAAGTGCACCACGCATTTAGTGCCTACCTAGCTCCTCTATTCTCTCTTATGGTTACATATTGAAACCTTAGATGTTTGATTTTCTCTTGTGTTTAAAAGGGTTTATATAGTGAATAAAACACCCTTAGAAATCTTAAACCTAATTAGAATAAGAGTCCTTATTTGTAAGAATCATAATCTCATTTAAAGAAGTCAATCG
The DNA here is from genome assembly GCA_946807835.1 of Ailanthus altissimus. NCBI lineage: Eukaryota > Viridiplantae > Streptophyta > Magnoliopsida > Sapindales > Simaroubaceae > Ailanthus > Ailanthus altissimus. The sequence continues at coordinate 29,127,047 of OX327690.1, read as the reverse complement.
AGCCAAAATAGAAAATACCCTAAAGTAGCCGCGTAAATAGTAACTATGTGAACAGTATCTTATGAACAATACCCCCTACTGTGAACAGTGCCCCGATGAACAATACCCGTCGCCGTGTGCACAGTACTCGTTGTGAACAGTATCATCGCATGAACAATACCCATTCTTTTACCTTTCTGTTTTGCTCCTCTATTATATACTTAATACATACTTAACTTCATAATTATTCTTTTTTTATATCCATCTCAATTATTATTCAGATAAAATTATTGAATCACTAATTTTTAATAATTTATTATACTTCTATTTATTTTTAAGACGTTCTTCATATGCTAACACTTATCTTTAGATTAAATATTGACATGAGTGTAGTTTTTTCTCGTAAATTAAAAGAGTTATCGAAATAGAACAAAGTAATTTTTTTAAGGCTTCAAATCGGAAACATCATATATCAACGATAATACAATCATTCGGTATTGTTATGACGTGTGCACCTACCAACTTGTCTAAAAGTTTTTTTATACAGATACATACATGATAGAACTTAATTGATTTATTTAATGTATAATAGGTTTTTTCGATCATTGGACATTCGACTGGAATCTGATTTCATCATTACCGCTTCAATTTCTTCAAATACGATAGCTTATAATTGTACAATTCTAATTATTTGGTTCAGTCTTCGTCTCTTTAGTAAGTATGATTAATCTAACAGTGAATTAATATTTGAGCCAAATTATATATAATTAAGTATACAAGCAAGCCATATATTGCCATATTCATATAACTCTTGAAAATTGTCATATTTGAGCGGCCTCTTGACGGGCAGGATTTGTCTTTAATACATGTGGTTGATTTTCTAGTGAGTAGTGACGACTACCTCCTCCATCTAACCACAAAGCCAAACAAAGACAAAATACTAGAGCTTATATTATATGTATGGCGTGACTAGCTCTTCCATTTTGTCATAGAGAGGCCACAGTAAGTGCGTGTGTTTGAGAGAGAGTGAACATGGACTCGAATATTGAAAATGATCTCAATCAACCCATGTTGGAACTAAAACGATCCGAGCCAGAGCCAGTGAGTTCTGAACTTGAAGAAACTCTTTGTGATACGAGTTTGTCATACTTTCAGAGACTCAAGAGAGCTACGTGGATCGAACTCAACACCCTCTTTCGCCTTGCAGCTCCGGCAATAGTCGTTTACTTGCTCAATAATGTCACCTCCATGTCCACTCAGATCTTTTGTGGCCATCTTGGCAATCTTCAGCTCGCTGCTGCCTCTCTCGGCAACACCGGAATCCAAGTTTTCGCCTATGGCGTCATGGTAATTGAAACAATATTGTCCTTAGATTGTTTGTTATTTTTTTATATTAATTTTGTAAAGATTGATGACAAGATAGAGTTACCTGCAGTTGGGGATGGGAAGTGCTGTGGAGACTCTATGTGGTCAAGCTTATGGGGCACACAAATACGATATGCTAGGTGTTTATCTTCAAAGATCGACAATTCTTCTGATGGCAACTGGGATCCCACTTATGGTCATCTACATATTCTCAAAACAAATCTTGCTTTTACTTGGTGAATCAAGTGCCATTGCATCATCGGCAGCGCTCTTTGTTTATGGTCTTATCCCACAAATATTTGCCTATGCTGCCAATTTCCCCATACAAAAATTCCTCCAAGCCCAAAGTATAGTCTTTCCTAGTGCATACATAGCAGCAGCTACTCTTGTGATGCACATATTGCTAAGTTGGATAGTGATTTACAAATTAGGCTGGGGACTGTTAGGTGGGTCGTTGATGTTGAGCTTCTCATGGTGGGTAGTGGTGGCAGCACAATTTGTGTACATTTTAGTGAGTGAAAGGTGCAAGAAGACGTGGACTGGTTTTACTTTACAGGCATTTTCTGGGTTATGGGACTTCTTGAAATTGTCCACAGCATCTGCTGTAATGCTTTGTCTCGAGACTTGGTATTATCAGATAATAGTTTTGATTGCTGGGTTGCTCGAAAATGCTGAGATTGTCCTGGATGCTCTCTCTATCTGGTAAGAATTCTTTGCAATAGCCCTTCTGAGATCTTTGCAAAATATGCATGGTTGAAGTATGATGAACAATAAATTTTAGACCCTGCATTAACATTAGATCAGGTTACATGGTCATTGATATCTCTTTTCCCATGGTCCCAACAGAAGTATATGTATCATAAAAGAATTGCTTCAAAATTTTATGTGGCAGCCAACCAACCCTTGATTGAGTGGCAAAGATCGATTACAACAGACACATGATTGTGCTAGATTTGATATCAGGTACAAGGTGGCTTTTTGTTCCAAACCCATCAACAGTCAGTCAACTTGTTTTGTTTTTTTTCCTTCTGAAAGCCATATATTCGATTATTACAAGTGTCGTCAAAAGAGAAAATCGCCTATAGTTTCTTTTATTTTTTTCGAAAAAGATTCACTGATTTTGTATTTATTGAGAACTAACATAAGCTACACTCCATCGATCTGCATACCGTCATTAAATCAAATTACTAATTAATTGCTATTAGCCCATTACCTTTTAATAGGAATATAATCAATCATTTGAGTAGATTTCTAATTTATATATTGATGCAGCATGACAATTTCTGGATGGGTGTACATGATTGCGGTGGGTTTCAATGCAGCTGCTAGGTAAGTTTATTTCACATATATATATAAAATGATTTAGTGAGCAACTGAACTCACTGTATAATAATCTTTTAGTAAGATTTTATAATATATTATAAATTATGTAAAATTTATAAATTAATTAGATAGTACCACGTGTAGTAATACTTATTAAATAATAAATTACGTAATTTAATAGATTATTTTTTTATATTTAAATAATTTAATGAGTTACGTAATTTATAATATGATAAATAACATTATTACGTGACACAATTTAATAAATTTATAATTTTTTTATTATTTATAATATGTTATAGAATTTTAACGCTTGTTCAAAAGCTTTTGTATAATTATATATATATAACACATACATATATTAAACTTTTGAGCCATTATCTTTACTTCTAAACTTTTGAGATTAATGGCAGCAGCTCATGACTATCAACAGACAAATATTAATTAACTGTCCTGTGCAAGATAATTAACTTCAAGTCTTTGTCTTTTGTAAATTTAATGACCTTTCTTCCTTTTTTTTTATTTAAGAAAAACTTTATACCACTAAGATCTATTCATTAATTATTACTTGCTTTGATGAATTATTGGTGATATCAATTGTTATTAGTGTGAGGGTGAGCAATGAGCTAGGGGCTGGACATCCGAAATCATCTGCATTCGCAGTTATAATAGTGACTTCAAGTTCCTTCATCATCGCCGTGGTATTGGCCATCATTGTGATGGCATTGCGCCACGTCCTCAGCTATGCTTTCACCAGTGGCACCACCGTTGCCAATGCTGTCTCCGAACTCTGTCCTTTCCTTGCATTCTCCGTCATACTCAACGGCGTTCAGCCTGTTTTGTCAGGTAGATGGATTCTTTTCTCTTTCTTTTTATTATTATTATTATTTATGAATAAACCGACCTCACAGTTCACACTCACCTAACATTCAAACCTAACATGTCAAAAGATTCATTCATTAGCTGAATGTTCTCACTTGTTAATGGAGAGATTTTGATTCCCTTAGAAAATTGTTAGACGGTAAATTTTTTCTCAATATTAAAAATAAATATTGTCCATTTGAATATTAAAAATCCGAACTGTAAGATAATTGAATTTTTTTTCTGGCCAAAGGTGCAATAACTGGATTATTTAAAGACTCAAAGTGCCCCATATATAAACACCCAACTTACAAAGTAATTTGTGAGATTACAAACAAAATAGTTATAATGATAATAATAATCATAATATGGTCAGAGAGAAAATTGCAAATGCTTCTCTTACATGCAAAAACGAAAACCCTAGCCAGAGAGATTCTCGAGGGGCACGTGCATGTTGTCAATATGAATATGACACATGATATATCTCAGCATCTCCTAAAACAACAATAACAAAAGACAATGGAATTACCCAAGATCCAATATTTAATTAATCAATTGCAATATCATTATATATTATTAATTAAATTGGATTAATGCAAGCAGTATTCAAGTTCACAAGTTGTCTTTTGTTTTTGCTTTAGACAAAGATTTGTTGATTTGGTGGCTGCATATGTTAATTTCTTATTAATTCTGCATATATGTGTATGTTTTTATATGCATAACGTATAATTGTCAGTGAATTGATTGATTATTAAATTATAATTTGGAGGGTCAGACAATGAAACATTTACCTAATTCACAAATAAAAGTAAGATTTAAAGTACTACATCACGAGACCTAATGATGACCCTTAGTTTTTGTATTATGTTTCTTTCGCGAATGAGTCAGAAATCCACTTAACTTATACTTTAATTTCAACTCTCCGATAATTTAGTCATTCCATTTTGTCAATTATTGCTAAGCTTAATTTGAATCCTTAATGATTGATTAAAAGAAAATATGAAATGATCTATACATTATACATATATAATGTAAGTATTTACAGGAGTGGCTGTTGGATGTGGATGGCAAGCATTTGTTGCTTATGTTAACGTGGGATGTTACTACTTTGTTGGTGTTCCATTGGGTTGTCTTCTCGGCTTCAAGTTCGATTTTGGTGTCAAGGTACTGCATGCATTTTTTTTTTTTAAAGCGAAACGTTTAATATTTTATGTAATTAATTATCCATAAATCAATTTTCTTCCTTCTGAATTCGAGTATTAATAAGAATGTTAATTTTTATTGTTCATATGTTATGATAGTCGACCAAGCAAGGCCGGGCCAAATTATAAGTAAATGTAAAATTGAAAATATCTTTAATAGCTTTCATACTTTATTTTTATGTGTAACAATTTATTAATCTGGAAGGGAGATGAAAATATGATAATACATTTCTTTCATAAGATGGGTTTTTTTTTAATTATTGTTATTATTACTATTTTTTTTTTTGCATAGGGAATATGGTCTGGCATGATCGGAGGCACCCTTATTCAGACTATAATCTTGTTATATGTCACATTTCGGACAGACTGGAATAAAGAGGTAAATTTAATAGAAATAATTACTCTATTAGTTCTTAATCATATAATTACATTTATCTCTGATTTTTTTTTTTTAAATTTTGCAATTGATAAGACATTATAACAATGTCAAAGCCAAATTAATTTGCTGGTAGGGGCCCATTACTACTAAGTGGTGTTATCTTATATGGACTTTTTAAAATTGTTTTTTTGTACAAATCGACAATTAAGGACAATAATTTTGGTCCGATTATGAAAGTGAGACCTGAAGAATCCATAATAAAAAGGCATTGTTACAATTCGATAATTATAATAAATTCAACCAACCTAACATTCTTTCTATGATTTGATAATTATTTTTATCATTCTTGTATGATTTGGTGATGATGCATCATTAAGCAATAACGAGATGACATCCTCTAAAGCTTCCATACTGGCCTTTCTATTACTATTTTTTATACAAAACTTTAAATTTTTAAAAGAATGTTAGGTCAATCACGATGTTGACACGCTTATAAATTAATTATATATTTTTTATTTTATATTTATTATAATTTTATTTATATAATATAAATAAAAAAATATTCAGAAGAAATAATATAAATAAAAAATATTATTAATTTAAAAATAACAATCATTTTAATTACGATTTAGGCTGACACTATTCTTAATTTTATTTTCACACAGGTTCAAAAAGTAAAGAATCGTTTGGATAAGTGGAACGAAACAAAGGAGCCTCTTTTGACCAACTAAATAAATTAAAGCCTCTTGATGAGTTGGGCCAAGTATCCCGAAGCTGGCACTGATCCGATTTGGCATTTATTTTTTCACAGCTTCAAGACCCACCAACATGACTAAAACAGCCCACATTGCTCATTTATTATCTTGAAAAGTTACACTTTTGGATCCCATTCAAATTCAATCTTCAATAATTTGTGTAGTTTTTTTTTTTAATGAATGCTTGAGTTTCGTTTGATCATCAACCCTCCAACAAATAAGACAATCCATAATTTCATATCACATAGCATATAGTGCTTCTTATTATTGTTGGTATTGTTTTCAATATTCTCAATCTCAAGAACTGTAAAATTATTGGTCTTTATGCATTTAGGAATCAGTTTCAAAATTGGTTTTCTTTTTTCTAGTCACAAGGATTCCAGAACAACATCTTTTTCCTTGTATGAAATAAAGTTATCTCTCACATTCTTCTTTTTTGAAAACCAAATCCGAGAAAAAGTAGAAGAAAATAAAAAAGTCATAAAGCCAACAACTATAAATAAGGCACAAAATCATATGTCCTAAATTAATCAATTCTTTTTTATTCTCTTCAATTCAGAGAGAGCGAGAGAGAGAGAGAGAGTGAATGGTTGTCTAGAGAGAAATAATTTAGAGAGAAAATTATTTTAGAGATAGAAAGAGACAGCGTATAGAGAAAATGTGAGAGAATGTACTGGAATGCCTCTATAATTTCATTTTTTTTTATTATTTTAAGATATAATACAATACCAGATATGTTGATCAGCTCAGAAAGTGAACGTAGGTTTATTAAAATTGAACCACTATAAATCTTTTGTGTTTTACTTTCTGATTTTATTTATTTACTATATGTTATTATTCACTCTTGAATTTGACTTTTAGATTAGAGTGCGAATATTCAACAATAGTATTAGAGCTGAAGGTTCAAAAGATTAAAAAAAACTCAAGGGTAATTTATTAAGAATCTAAAGAATGGCGATTATCAAGTTTGAGATGGAGAAATTTAATGAGCAGAAAGATTTCAATCTTTGACGAAAGAAGATAAAAGCTTTACTAGTTCAACAGAAGAAAGCTTAAGCCTTACTAGAGATAAAACAAGAAGAAACTTCAGTAGGTGATGAAAAAATAAAAATGATGGATGAAACTGCATTTAGTACCATCATCTTGCAGTTATTTGATAATATACTAAGACAAATCAATGAAGAAACTGCAGTAAAAGGGCTTTGGGATAAGCTTAAAAATTTGTTTATTTTTAAATCTTTATCTAGTAAGATTCCTCTAAAAGAAAGGTAATTTAACTTTCGAATAAAACCCTCTAAAGGTTTATAAGAGAATCTTAATAAATTCAAGAGGATTTGTATAGACTTGACAAATATTAGTGAAGCAATCAATGATAAGAATTAGGTTGTCATTCTCTTAAATTCATTGCCAAGCTTTTATAGAGAAGTAAAATCAACCGTTAAATATAACTTTAAAAGTCTTATCCTAGAAGATTGCTTGACTGTAGTAAAATTAAGGGAATAAGAAATAAAAACTAGATAATAGAAAAAAAAAAGTTGTTGGCCAAAAGCAAATTAGAGAAAAAAGAGAAAGAGAAGTATATAAGAAAATCCAAGTATAAGTCAAAGACAAGTAGAAGAAAGTACTATTTATATAGAAATAAGGGGTGCTTAAAGAGAAACTACTATCAAAGAATTAAGAAATTAAAATAAAAGGGTTCAGATCATGTAGATACAATGTAGCATCTGATAAGTATGATAATTTATAAATTCTCACAATTTCAATAGAGGAAAATCTAAAAGATTGAGTCTTGAATTTCATATATACTTGTCATACAATTTCTAACAAGGATTAGTTTGAAACATATGAATAATATAAAGGGAATAAGGTACTAATTGAGAATAATAATTCATGTAAAGTGATTGGACTATGCACAATTCCTATAAAGTTACATGATAGAACAATAAAGATCTTGAAAGATATGAGATATGTTCTTGAATTAAAGAAGAATATGATATCTTTAGAGGTTCTACATCAATCAAGATACACTTGTAAAATTAAAAATAAACAATCGAGGATAAACATAGTTTCTATGCTTATGATGAAGGGTACTAAGCAAATTGGTATGTATATTTTATAAAGAAGCACTATCACGGAATATTGTTGTTGCTGCTTATGCAAGATATAATGAGACTAAGTTAGGGCACAAGAGAAAATGCCATATATGAAAACCAAGCCTACTACAGTCGAGAAAATAGAGTATCTTTGGAAATGAAAGGCTAGTTAGCTAGAATTATATGAATATTGTACATTGGGAGACTAGAACATGCTTAGTTTCAATATCAGCAATTACAAGGTAGATGGATTTCTAAAATATATCCATATTGACATGTGGGGGCCAAAAAGTACAGAAACACATAGTGGTAATGGGTATTTTCTACTCTTGATTAATGAATACTCAAGAAAGAACCATGTGAAAATAAATGAGTTAAGAAAAACTTAGAGTAAGGTAGAAGGATCTTACATTGAGGTGGAATTACAACCTCAACCCCTTTTTAGAATAATATACAAGTAAAACTAGAAGAAAATTTACAACCTCAAACTGATTATAAGCCAACATAGTATCAACTAATAAGGGACAAGAAGAGATCATTGGCATCCTATTATTTTACTTTTAGTGAGGATTATATTAGTTGAATGGCACAATTGTAACTAGTACTTATACTTTCAAGTAATGAGGCTGAGTATATAGCTATAATGGAAGCTTATTGGGAAGCTGTATGGTTATAGGTATTGGTTCAAAAACTTAATATGGTCAGATCAGTAGTAATAATATTTTTGAATAATCAGTGAGCTATTTATCTTTGTAAACCCTATAATCCATGATAAAACCAAGCATATGGATGTGAAAGTACCACTATATCAAAGCATTGGTTTTTTAATAGAAAAGTAAAGTTGGAGAATATAAACACTAAATAGATTCCTGCTAATTTGATAATGAAGGTATTGTCCGTGAACGAGTTTAAAATGTGTTTAAGCTTGTTGCATATTAATAAGGGATGAGTAATAAAAATAAAATTTGAGCTGAAAAAAAAGTACTATATTAATATATGAACTAAAATCCATTAGAATCAAATGTGGATATGTAACATTGTTGGTTCTTAAACATGTTAGAAGTCAGTTTCAAAATTGATTTTCTTTTTCTTAGTCACAACAGGATTCTACAACATCTTCTCCTTCTCCTTGTATGAAACCACATTGAAAATTAGATTTGAGAAAAAGTCAAAGAAAAGAAGAAAAACCATAAAACCAACCACAATATGTAGGGCACGAATTCACACGTCCCGAATTAATCAATTTTTTTTTATTCTCTTCAGTTTACAAAGATATATATATATATATATATATATATAGAGAGAGAGAGAGAGAGAGAGAGAGAGAGAACAATTGTCTCAAAAGAGAAAACTATTTTAGAGAGATAATGAGAGTATAAAAAGAGATTGTGAGATAATATGCTGGAATGCTTCTACAATTCTATTAGTTATATGATTTTGAGATATAATGTAGTATTAGGCATATTGATCAATTCAAGAAATGGATGAAATTCATTAGAATTAAATCGTTATAAATTTTAGGTGTTTTACTTTATGATTTTATATATTTACTGTCTACTGTTATTTATTCTTGAATTTGAGTTTGGAGTGCGAATTTCTGTTTTACTTATTGTCAACTAGATGAGTTTTCAAGTTGTTAATTTTATGCTTTGGTTTAGACAATGATTTGTTGATTTGGTAGCAATACTATAAACACAATTACATATATATGTTAATTTCTTATTACTTATACATATATATATAAATTTGGCAGGTTCTATAATACTATATTTTTTATACAAATTTTAGATCGTTGGATTGTTACACTCTTAATGGTTAAGATGCAATTAAATATATGTAGCTAATGAACTATAATTCATACAAATTTAAAATTTAACCTCAACAATTAAAAGTATAATAATCTAAAGTATAAAATTTATGTAATAAATTGTGTCAAACATTTGGTACTATAAATATATGCATAACGTAAAGTTGTCAGTAAATTAATTAATAATTAAACTATAATCCAAACGGTCGGACGAATGATGAAACGTTTACCTAATTCATTTATCAAATTAAGATCTAATTATATAAAGTAATGTTACATATATATAATTAAAAATATAAAATTTATATCATACATGATGTATTATTAATTAATAACTATCACTTATTAAATAGTTATTATTTTTTAATAATATAATAATTATTCATACCAATCAACAATTAACATATTAGACTTAATATATAAATTTTATATCTTAACTATATATTACTCAATTATATATAATACTTTATCATGATACTTAATAATGATTCTTAACTTTTGTATGTCTCCTTTATGAACGAGTCAAAAACGCACTTAGCTTTTACTTTAATTTCAACTCTCCTTTAATTTAGTCATTCATTTTTTTCAATTACTAAGCTTAGTTTGAATCCTCAATGATCGATTAAAAGCAAATATGAAATGATCTATATATATAAATGTATGTAGTTACAGGAGTGGCTGTTGGACGTGGATGGCAAGCATTTGTGGCCTATGTTAACATGGGATGCTACTACTTTGTTGGTGTTCCATGGGGTTGTTTTTTAGGTTTTAAGTTTGATTTTGGTGTCAAGGTATTGCATGTATTTTTTAAAATAATTTAAAATGGTGAAAGTTTATATTCGATAATTTTTGTATATGTTGACTAGAAAAAATAATTTTTTGAACTAACGGACTTTAAATTTATTTGATTGTAAGAATCAATACTTTAGTTTTTGCTTATTAGGTTGTAGCCACGGGTCTGTTAGGTCTCCAATCACTATGGTGTCTACAAACACAAGAAAATCTATCGTTAAGACCTCGCTAGAGGTGGTTTCGATAAAGACTCTCCGATGCTTAAGTCAGGTACGTGTTTGAGAATGAAGAAAAAATTGAGAGAAAAGAGTAAGGATTATGAGAGCAAGATAGTGAATTTAAAGTTCAAGATGAAAGATTCAAGATGGAACTTGTTTAAGCTGTTTTTTTATCTTTAAATAACATCGATCTTTTTAGGATTTTTATACTTATCTTCGTCGAATTTGTGATTGTTTTGGGTAATCTTCTTATCTCTTGGCATGATTTGAAGATATCTTCCAAACATAGCATGATTATGGGCTTGTGAGTGATCCATCATACTTAGGTTCTACACATGTAGAAAACCTTTCATAGTCTGACTGTTAGTTGTCGCTGGCGATCGTTTGATGCTTATAGAGTCCGAATGGTGGATCAGGTATGAACATTCAACCAAAGGATTGGTAAGTGTGCATAGATATGAGTGAGTTACATATCCAAATGCTATAAGGTTGTATTCTAAGAAGTCTTATGGCCATAAGCATTAAACTCGAAAAAGAATTTTTCATGGTATAAACAATATCGCAAAGGGGTTTGCGGATATTGTTTATTGGAATACGAATCAAAGAAATAAAATTATAGTTGAGCAATAGAGGACTTGACGGTGTTAATCTATGTCTTCCCTTCTTCAGGATATTAATGACGGAGGGATTGTACTTATATAGATTAACCTCATCTTGTATGGTTCAACTCACTATTTTGTATTATTCATAATGTGTGTGTGTGGAGCATCAATTATGGACTTACGAAAATATTTTGTGAGATAAAATAGGTGTGAACCTAGGGAGTCTCACTATATACAGTGTACTCATTGAGCACGTGGGTAGTGTACCGGATCAAATTGTTCAATCCAGGAAGTTTTTTAAAAATATGAATTTATATTAGGGTATCTCGAGGAGTAGCTAAGGTTTAAGTGTCGAACCTAAGATTGTAACAAGTGAGACTTGATACTTTTATCTATCTAGTGTATGCCTCAAATTGTACCAATAATGTGTATGAGTACTAAATTGAGCATTGGTAGACATAGCTATTATTTGAATGAAACAATTGTTATATCATTCAATTAAACTTAATATCCAACCTTTACATAATCAAATGATTCATTTGATTCATTCATTTGCACATATGTTTACTTTCTATTGGATGAGAAAAAAACAATGAAAGCTTGTTGCAAGATGATTGGCTAATGGATACATGTTCTTAATTTATTCGTCAAAAGCAAATGAAATTTTTTCAATTGAATTTGATTTAATTGAAAATAGTAAGAGGTGGCAACGATTTTGCCATGTTGCCACCAATTGCTTTAGTATTTAGCCACCAATGTTGAAGCATTAACGAAGCATTGAGAATGCTTTGTCATGCTTCAACACTTGGCATATTGAAGTTATATTATTGACTAATAGTGAGGTAAAGTTTGCCTATAAATTGGCTGGATAGTATGTGAGCTGTGAAGTGAATTGTTTTTGCTTTAAAAAGTTAAAAGTTAACTTTGATATAAAAGTCTGAGAGATAGAAATAAGTCAGAAGCAAGAGTTGCTTCAATTGTTTTAGAAATTAAAGCTATCAGTCTAGCTTAAAGAAGCTCACCAAGTCCTCAACTAGATTTGTTTAAAAGCACGCTTCAAGGGTGAGTCCCCGATCTCATTAGTATAATGAGATAATATAATATGTGCTTTAATTTCGCTAGGTTATATATATGACATATTTATTATTAAATTATTTAATAATGTATATAATCACCCGTAGTACGACGTACACGCACATAACACCCAACACTCTCCAGCCATGCTAGTTTCAAAAAGGAGGGATGATCTTGCCTTCTTGCTACCTTTTATGCAAGAGCTGGAGCACTATATGAATCCAGCTTGAGCGGCTAGCGTTTAGTCTCTAAACCTCATTACTGAATTCCATGAGTTATGGCATCTATTCTTGATGTAAGTAACTTTTTTTTTGTTTGGTCATATCTTTTTTTGGTATACTGAGTGGTCTCATTTTCTTTGGTAGTCTATTTATCTTTTTTCTCAGTTTTAAATTGAGATCCTTGGAAATGGTGGCATAGGCTTACTAGGTTAAAGAGATCCTTGCATAAGTGAGGCAAGATACTATGTAAGCTAAAGGGAGGAGGACCAGAAGAGAGAGCTTGTAAGTAAGCTAGCCGCCTAGATTGAGGACTTAGAGACTGGTCGTGCTAAGGCGAAGAGCAAGGTCTCCGAACTGGAGTGCCAGAAGAAGCTGGCAGAGTAGAAGACAACTAATTTTTTAGCTATAGCTGAGAGACATACTGCCGAGCTTATGAACCAAAATGATGAGTTAGAGAGATAGCTTGCAGTAGCTCAAAGGGAGAGGGAGCTGATCAAGCAGATCAGGAGAAACGTGGCTGCTTAGATTGAAGATCAACAAAGCTCTTGGTCTGTTGAGCATGATGAAGACTTTCGTAAGGGCGCTGTAGAGGTTGATCGGACTCTTTGAAGAAAATTATTCAGAGATCGACCAACAGTGGATTTGGGACCTGGTTACTGGGGAGCATGCCTATGAAGGAGAAGCTTCTTAGGCCTAAAGGGCTGAGGTGACTGATTCTGCTGCTAATACTATTCCTGCTGCTCATTGACACATCCATAATATAGGAGTTTATTCCTAAGTACAAATTTGTCAAAATAATAAATAAACTGATGAGAACGGGGTTGATCCATAAGGAAGTGAAATTAAAATTACAAACTATAAATACTCTAAAGATAAATAAAGCAATATATGACATTTGCAAATAATAATTTAAATAATTAGTTAAAATGAATGCTAAGCTTAGGGGGATCTACTCTTGGCATATGAAATAAGAATATATTCATCTTTCTTTATAACTCAATTTGAATCCTCATACAAAGGAGGTTCCAATCGAAAGATATAACAATTAACGTTCATCATCATTTATATATTAACTTGTATTTATTTCTTTTAATTATTATACACAAAATCCTGTAAATAGGTTCAAGTATTTATTATGTCAATCTTTATATTTGTTTACAATTAATCATAACTCCCACTTTAGAAGAAAGAATATTTACGCCAAATCTTGTAAATGATTTCAAGAATTTATTGTGCCAACTATAAAGATTGTTTATAATAAATCAAGATACACCACTTTGCAAAACAAAATAAATACATCATATATAAATTTGCTTGACTTAAGAATGAAATATTAAATTCTAAAATAAGAGTTGAAGTATATCCCATTACCTTACCAAGAGTTTTATCCTTTCACCTTAGTAAAATAAAAATTACTTAGATATAATAAAATTAAAAAAAATAGATGGAAGAAGAAATAACATAAACTTTAGAATAATAAATTAAAGAAATAATACTACAAAGAGATAATACAAAAGACAAATATTTTGAACTAAAATCTAACTCTCTAATTATATATTTAGGTATAAACATGCTACCAATTTTTTAAAAAATATGGATAATACATGACAAATGAGAATGGAACCACTTGGATGATAAAAGTTAAAGAGGGAGGCAACTAATTTGTTGATTATCATTAATACACCTACTTGATTGTTTAATTTAAAATTAATTGGTCCAAAATAGCTTGCACTCAAAAACTAAAAGTTGTATACGTATTGAGTTGAAATTAAACCTTTTAACTTTTTAAATTGAGTTGTATCATATGTATTATATACGTATTTCTCCAGTTAAAGGGTAAATACTAAAGACTGTTCAGATGAGTTTGTCCTGCAGATCAGTTGTCTTCTAGACCATTTTTTACCCTCCAAATGCTAGAATTAAAAATCTCTTGTGAAATCTAATATTTTATTCATTAAGTCAGCTCTTCATCGGATCAAGAATCACTCTAGTTGAATTTTTAAGTAAAAAGTTATGGCCATTTGACCGAACCAACCGTAAAATAATTAAAAGCTAATCAGGTACAAATTATAAACATGTTTAAATTAGGGAGGTTAATGACACTAGTAATGCAAAATAATGATGTAAAATCCTTATTAAATATGTAATTTTAAGTGTTCATCACACCTTATGTTATGTGATTTCTATGTTAAGCACAAGTGCACGCTATCGAGAACAAGTAATAAAGTGATGAGTTAAGTGTCGATCCTATAAAAAATTATTTTTATCTTTAACCAAGTACTAAAATATTTTCTTCTCACCTTTATCAAGACAAATGATAAATTTGAATTGTTTATATTAAAACTAATTATTAATTCTACAAATCAATCCTAATTGTGCAAACAGTGTAAGGGCAATCACTAATGAAGAGTATCTAGGATTATTGCTATTCCTTAATATGAATTCATTATCCCATTATTAATCATTCAATTTAATTATTAGCCATAACACTTAATTCATCATAAGCCTTTTTCGATAGTCGAGTAGTTATATCTTAATTTATCAAAATTTTATATTCCTATGATAATTTGAATAAATCAAGGTTCATTACAAATAAGTTGTATTGATCATACATGCTATATAGGTATATTCCTATCCTATATTAAAACTTAAAGATATTACTCCACAATCATGCATTAATTTATCTATGCCTAAATAATAGATGCCTTTTTCAAGTTTATCCTAATATTCTATAATCATCCAATCACCATTTCTAGCATATGGAAAGCATTAATAACAATATAAATTGAATAATAAACCAAATTCATAACAATGAAAATCAAATACTATAATTAAGTTCACACACTGAGTTAAAGGCTACAATTCTAGATAATGAAATTAAATCAACATAAGAAGAGTTTAATGACTAAATAACAATAAAAATAACATGATACAACTAATCCCAAATCAAATTTATGAAGACAAGGGTGCTCTATTCAATCCATGGTCTTTGGTTGAATCCTTCAAAAGTTAGCCAAATGCTTTTGATTGTGTAATCTCCCTCTAACATAGGTTTAAATGTTCTTTTTTCACAGTATGAGGATGATTTCTAGGTTAGAAATGTGTTAGATTGAGAGAAAATAGGTTATGGTTAGATTAAGGGTCGGATTTTTGCATTTGAAGGTAAAACAAGGTATTTCTAGAATCATTAGAACGTTGGGGCATTCATTAGTTGTATGAATGCTGAGGTTTTTATTTTTAGATGTTGTGACATTGGTCACTATAGCAAAATTATTGTAGTAAATCTTTGTTCATAATTACTATAGCACTTACTGTAGCAATTTGCCATCATTTGCTTCAATTTCATCATTATTCTCTTGATTTAACCTTGTAACAACAACATTTAGCACATAAAAGCTCTTAAATTGCTTAAAAACAAAAATTACTAATATAAATAGGGTTAGATTATGGATCCAAAATATACTCATCAAATACCCACAAACTTAGACAATTGGTCGTCCTCAAGCGTTAGAGAGAATAACACAAAGTAGAAAAAATAAATACACAAACTCATATGAAAAATCAAAAGCATAAAAGTAACAATTGGTCAGATTAATTTAATAACCTTATTGTCTTAAAAACTGCATCAATATTCTCAATCTTTTTAGAATTAATAAACACTCTAAACAATTCACAAACACTATAATTAAGCACTTTCATTCTTTCCCATAAATAATCAACCATGCGTGTGTGTGAAACAAGAAAGTATTAATTGAATTGTACCTAGATTAGCTCAGGTACTCAAGATTGTATAGAAAAGATGTGTCTTAATATATTTTAAGTATAAAAAACTACTATAAGCTTTTTTTTTCATACAACTCTGCACTAATGTAGAAATGCACATATTTAGGGATCTTTTAGGTCTTTTATTAGCTTGTAATGTAGAGCTAGGGTTAAGGTAGGTTATTTTAGATACAAACTTGGTTTAGTTCACGCCATGAACATAATCCCCCTAGCTACCACTTGAACTTCATACACTTGATTTAATTCCCCTAAACTTATTATTTTGACCTAATTTCAACCATTTATTATCTTTTTTTTAAGACATCATTTCATTTATTATTTTTTTTCATTTTTTTATTAACTCTCTTAAACTTAAAATAATTCCCCCAAACTTAAAGCAGCACTTACTCGTCAAATTTCATTGATTTTCCTTTTTAACAACCATAACGCTGCAAATTCGATAATATTTTTCAATATGCTTTGTGTTTATGGTATTAAAGTTATTTTAGGTACTTAAAATTTAAAGTGTAGGTTTGTCATGTGGTTATTTAATAATTTGGGCAATTTAGGCTCAAATTGGTGATTAAGGATAAATATACATCAAAGGTAGGCTAGAAAGGCTCAAACCGTCCAAAGATGGTCTAATTGCATTTTTCTATTCATGTGTTTTCTAGGATTTCGCTTCAAACCATAATCAAACAAGTTCTAGAGTGCTTGTCTATTCATCGAGAGTAGAGTGTACTGCTTAAGCATGAACATTTCTAAGTAAAAATTCAACTAACACAAGCTTTATCTAAGTGCTAAAAAATTGGAGATTACAAACAAGATCAAAATCAGTCTAAGTATTGGTGCATGAATCATTTATGATATCTATCATTTACTAGTAGATTGAAAAATAAGTTCTATAATCAAGTTTCTTATCATGAACTAGCAATCATCATCTCAATCCAACACAAAACACACAACAAAAATAAAATAAAATTTGCATGCAAACCAAAACAACTAAAAATAGCTGCCATAAATAGACGTACATGACAAAAATAAGTAAATAAACATCATAAATATAAATAAACACTGAAGAGTAAAATAAAAATAAAATAAAATTTGCAATTAAACTAAAACAACTAAAAATAGCACCCATAAATAAATGTACATGACAAAAAGAAATAAATAAACACTGAAGAGTATTTCTCTCCCTTAAACTTAAATTTCGATATTGTCCCCAGTGGCAAGAAAAAGAAAATAAGGTTAGGATACTCCCTGAGTGGATGATGTTTTAGAATGATGGTGTTTGAATTTTAAAGCCAATTATATTGCTGGGCTGATGCTAAGTTGTTGAAGTGAGCGCCAACTTATTACTAAGGCTTTAAACTTGCTTCATTTTCTAGTTTCCTTGGCTTCATCTTTTTGGTTATGCTTCAACTTCTTTTTCTCAACCTCTAATAGGCACCGACTTGCTGCTTTACATACTGTAAGAAAGAAACAACATTAAAAAATTTTAAATTTTAAAAATGAAATTTACTTGGGTTGCCTTCCAAGAAGCGCTTGATTTAACGTCATTAGCTTGATGTCCTCTTTATTGCCTTAAGGAGGATCAAATAGCATATCAAAGGCATAACTCTTGTGGAACGTAAGTCTGTTGGAGTTGGTGCTCAAGCACCATTTTAATTTTGTATAAATTTAATTTATATTTATAAAATATGCATTTCTATAAATTATTATTTTATTATATGACATTAATTTTGTTTTCTTCATATAGTTTACATCAATACTAGGGGTTATTATTTCTAAGAGTTAGAATCTAGTATGAATTAAGACAAAGACCTAATAATATTTATTGTAGTGACATTGTAGTTACCACTTATCCATAACCGGAAAGAATAAATATTTGTACTTGTATAATATTCATATTTTATTTGTATGTCGGTGATACTTAATTTATATATTGTTATTAGTATTGTTTGTATAGATTAATAACATACTATTAGTATTAAGTTTATTTGCAAGACTTTAGATTTATTTTACAGACCAAATTGTAATACTTTAAAAGTTTTGGGGTTAATTTATAAATACTGATGAACACTTGAAATTACACATTTAATAAGAGTTTTACATGATTGTTTTGTATTACTAGTGTATTTAATTTTCTTAACTTAAGTATGTTTACAATATTGTACTTAATTATCTTATAACTGTTTTGTGGCAGGTTCGGTAAAATGGGCATAACTTTCTACCTAAAGATCCAATTGAGGTGATTCTTAATCCTGTGCAGAGCTGACTCAATGGGCTAACATATTGTATTTCACAAAGCATTGGAAATTCGAGTGTTTAGAGGGTGAAAATTGGCTTAGAACAGAATTGATCTGCAGTACAGGCCCAGTTTGAACAGTTATCAGTATTTGGCCCATAACTATAGAAATACGTATCTAATACGTATGAGATCACTCAATTTGGAAAGATAAGAGACTTATCTACAACTTTTATGTTTTGAGTGACAGCTAATTCGGATCACATCAATTCCAAATTGGATAATCAAGTGGGTGCCCAAGTGATAATGAATGCAAATTATTTTGCCACCATTCTTGACTTTCATCAACCAAGTGGTTCCCTCCAAATTTGTCTCGATTTATCCATGTTTTTCTATAAATAGGTGGCTTGTTTATGCCTAAAGAATGTAATTAGAAAGTTAGAATTTAGTTCAAAATACTTTTCCTTTGTATCCATTTCCTTGTACTATTATTTCTCTTGTTTACTATTAAGTCATGTTATTTCTTCTTCCATTTCTTTTCTTTTCATTTAGTTTTATTATGTCCAAATAATTTTGTTTAAGCTAAGGTGAAAGGGTGAAGCTCTTGGCAAGGTAATAAGATATGTTTAATATTTATTCATGAATTTAATGCTTCATTTTTAAGTTATGTAAATTTATATATGATGTATTTATTTTGTTTGTAGAATTAATACCATTTCTTCTAAAGTGGTGATTCTTGATTTATTATTGACAAACTTAATACTTGGCACAATAAATTATTGAAACCATTTACAAGATTTGGTTTATATAACCTTTCTTGTAAAGTGGGAGTCTTAATTTATTGTAGACAAATATAAAGATTGGCATAATAAATACTTGAACCCATTTATAAGATTTGGTGTATAATAATTGAAAGAAATAAATACTAATCAATATATAAATGATAATGAACTTTAATTGCTATATTTTCCGGTTGGAACCTCCTTTGTGTGAGGATTCCAATTGAGTTATAAAAAAATAAAAAGTTAAATATATTCTTACTTCTTATGCCAAGAGTGAATCCCCGTAACCTTAGCTTTTTATTTGAATTGGTTAATTGAAATAATATTTACAAACATCTTATACTGCATTAATTATCTTTAAAGTGTTTAAAATTTGTAATTTTAATTCTACTTCCCTGTGGATCGACCCCGTTCTCATCGGGTTATTTATTACTTCGACAATCCTGCACTTGGGAATAACTTCTATATTCTGGACGTGTCAAGTTTTTGGCGCCGTTGCCGGGGAGGTAACGTTAATATTTTGTTTTGTTATTGTTTGTGTGTTTATTTTATTTTCATGGAAGGCTGAGCCTCCTACTCGTTATTTATTATTCGTTTTTATTTATTTATTTATTTATTTTTTATTTTCATGGAAGGCCGAGCCTCCTAACGTACTTTATTATTATTCTGTTTTTATTTTCGCGGAAGGCTGAGCCTCCTACTCTTTATTTCGTTTATTTATTATTTTTTACTTTTTATTTTAGTTTTTTTTTTAATTTTCATGAAAGGCCGAGCCTCCTAACGTACTTTACTTTATTTATTATTCGCCTTTTATTTTCGCTTTTTATTTTAATGGAAGGCTAAGCCTCCTACTATTTATTTATTAACTTTTTATTATATAATCTAACATCACTAATCTAACTTCTAATTATTTATCTTTATTTTGCTTTTAGTTTTACATATTTTATTTACTTGTGTGTAATATTTTATTTTATTTACCTGTGTTTAATATTTTATTTGTATTATTGTTATTGTATTTTGTTTTGTTTCTTTTTATGAGCGGTTGGTTTCGAGATCCTAATTCTCATCGTTTAGTAAAAGGTAATTTCAAAACTTCCTTTGATAATTTGTTAGATTCTCCTTCATCTTCTCATTCTTCACCAAGTAACACCATGAGCGAAAATCAAATTGAGGGACTCATAGACCCAGGGGACAATCAGTCCCAACATAATGACCATAACCGACCTAGGACACTTAGAGACTATATGAACCCTACACGAACCGGTGCACCATCTTGCTTAATTTTTCCACCGGATGCAACGCATTTTAATTTTAAGCCAGGCATTATCCAACTTTTACCCACTTTTCATGGCTTAGATGCAGAGAACCCTTATCTACATCTAAGAGAATTTGAAGAAGTGTGTAACACGTATAATGATCAAAATTGTAGCATGAACACAATTCGACTTAAGCTTTTCCCTTTTTCTTTAAAAGATAAAGCTAAAACATGGCTACAAAACCTTAGGCCAGGATCCATTTCTTTATGGGACGAGATGCAACAACAATTCCTGAAAAAGTTTTTTCCCTCCCATAGAACAAATTCTTTCAAAAGACAAATCACCACTTTTGCCCAAAAACCAGGAGAGACTCTTTACCAATGTTGGGAAAGGTATAAAGAATTGCTTAATACCTGTCCCCATCATGGTTTTGAAACATGGAGAGTAGTCTCAAATTTCTATGAGGGCTTAACACCCCAAGTTAGGCAAATGGTAGAAATGATGTGTAATGGAACATTTGAGGAAAAAGACCCAGAAGAGGCAATGAACTATCTTGACTTACTAGCAGAAAATGCTCAAAATTGGGACACTGCTGGTACCTGTGAGGCACCTAGCAAAAATCAAACCACTACATCTAGTGGGGGTATTTATCATCTTAAGGAAGACCATGACCTTCAAGCCAAATTAGCATCCCTTGCTAGAAAAGTCGAAACCTTAGAAATGAAAAAGAGTGGTCAAATAAAATCTGTTCAAGAAATTGTGTGTCACATTTGTGAAACCCATGATCACCCTACCAATGATTGCCCAACTTTGCCTGCATTTAGGGAATGTCTCCATGAACAAGCCAATGTTTTAAACACGTTCAAACGGTCAAACAATAACCCATATTCACAAAACTATAATCCTGGATGGCGAAATCACCCGAATTTTAGTTGGAGGAATGACACTCAAGCACAGGCTTCGCAACCACCTTTCCAACCACACCAAAACTTTCAAAATCATCAAGGTTATGCACCATATGTCCCACCTCCTAGGAAAAATCTTGAAGAAACCTTGCATACATTCATTGAAAAACAAGAGTCTGTTAATTCTCAAAATGCTCAAACATTTGCTGATTTGAAAGAAACTCTTGCTAAATTTGCATCTGCACTGAACATTCATGAGAAAGGAAAATTTCCTTCTCAACCACAGCCAAACCCCAAAGGACAACATAACTCAAATGCATGTAGTTCAGGAAGCCAACACATGGATCAAGTTAAAGCAGTTATCACTCTTCGGAGTGGTAAAATTGTTGAAAAAGAAATTCCTGAACCTCATGAGAGCGATGAATCAATCTCTAAGGGCAAGAAAAGTGTTGAACCTACACTTAATGAAGAAAACACCAAACCTTCACCTCCACCCCCATTTCCTCATGCATTACGTAATACTAAGAAGATGAATCACAATCCTGAAATTTTTGAAATCTTCAAACAGGTAAAAGTTAATATTCCTTTACTGGATGCTATTAAACAGGTTCCATCTTATGCAAAATTTTTGAAAGACTTATGCACAGTAAAAAGAAAACTGAATGTGAAAAAGAAAGCATTTTTAGCTGAACAAGTAAGTGCCATTCTTCAGAACAATAATTCTTTGAAATATAAAGACCCTGGTTGTCCTACAATTTCATGTATTATTGGAAGTCATAAAATTGAACAAGCCTTACTTGATCTTGGTGCTAGTGTGAATTTATTGCCGTATTCAGTTTATCAGCAGCTCAATCTCGGGGAGTTAAAATCAACATCTGTAACTCTTTTACTTGCTGATAGATCAATAAAAGTACCAAGAGGGACAGTGGAGGATGTCTTAGTTCAAGTTGATAAATTCATATATCCTGTGGATTTTATCGTCTTGGACACAGAACCTGTCAAAGGATGTAATCCGATACCTGTTATTTTAGGTCGTCCATTTTTAGCAACTTCTAACGCTTTGATTAATTGTAGGAATGGAGTAATGAAGCTTTCATTTGGAAACATGACACTTAAACTCAATGTTTTTAATATGTGTAAGCAACCATATGAAGATGAGGATGAAAGTGAAGAAGGTGACATGATTGAAACGATTGTGGAGGATCATATTCAAAAAGGGAGTTCTACCGATCCCTTAGAAATGTGTTTAATAAATTCATTTGAGTCAAATATACAATTAGATCCTGAAATCTCTGACATATGTTCTTTACTTGACTGTGCACAGGTGATTGAAAATAAAAGATGGAAACTAAAGTTTGAAGAATTGGGAGAAAATGAGGATAAAAAGAACGAAATTTTAAAGTTGGAGTTAAAACCTCTGCCTGAAGGACTGAAATATGCATTTCTTGGAGAGAAACAAACTTACCCAGTGGTAATCGCTTCTACACTCACAAGTGAACAAGAAGATAAGTTGATTGAATTATTGAAAATGCATAAAAATGCAATTGGGTGGACTTTAAAAGACATAAATGGTATTAATCCTTTGATTTGCACACATAGAATACACCTAGAGGATAATGCCAAAACTTCCCAACAACCTCAAAGGAGATTAAATCCACATATGAAAGAGGTAGTGAGAGCTGAAGTTCTCAAATTACTTGAAGTAGGAATCATCTATCCGATCTCAGATAGTAAGTGGGTAAGTCCTACTCAGGTAGTACCAAAAAAATCTGGAATCACAGTCATTGAAAATGAAAAAGGTGAGTTAATACCAACTCGAGTCTCATCTAGTTGGAGGATGTGCATAGATTATAGAAAATTGAACTTGGCCACTAGAAAAGACCATTTTCCTTTACCATTCCTTGATCAGATTATAGAAAGAGTAGCAGGACATCCCTACTATTGCTTTCTAGATGGTTACTCTGGCTATTATCAAATTCCTATAGCACTAGAAGACCAAGAAAAGACTACATTCACATGTCCTTTTGGAACCTTTGCTTTTAGAAGAATGCCCTTTGGACTTTGTAATGCCCCAGCAACATTTCAGAGATGTATGTTAAGCATTTTTAGTGACATGATTGAGCATTATTTAGAAGTTTTCATGGATGATTTAACTGTGTTTGGAAATTCTTTTGATAATTGTCTTGAAAACTTAGAAAAAGTCTTAAAAAGATGTGAAGAAAAGAGTCTTGTATTGAACTGGGAAAAATGTCACTACATGGTTACTTCTGGAATTGTTTTGGGACATATAGTATCTTCTAAAGGAATTGAAGTGGATAAGGCAAAAGTCGAACTCATTACACATTTGCCTCCACCAAAAACAGTCAGAGAAGTCCGATCCTTTTTAGGACATGCTGGATTCTATAGGAGGTTCATAAAAAACTTTAGTGCTATATCTAAACCTCTTTGTAACCTCTTAGCAAAAGATGTATCATTTAAGTGGACTCAAGAGTGTCAAAATTCATTTGAAAAATTAATTGGCCTCTTAACATCTGCTCCTATCATACAATCTCCTGACTGGTCTTTACCTTTTGAGCTCATGTGTGATGCTAGTGACTACGCTGTTGGTGCTGT
Source organism: Ailanthus altissimus (assembly GCA_946807835.1). Classification (NCBI taxonomy): domain Eukaryota; kingdom Viridiplantae; phylum Streptophyta; class Magnoliopsida; order Sapindales; family Simaroubaceae; genus Ailanthus; species Ailanthus altissimus. The sequence continues at coordinate 29,102,810 of OX327690.1, read as the reverse complement.
ATTAGGACAAAGAAAAGAAGGTAAATCCTATGTAATTTATTACGCGAGTAGAACTTTAAACAGTGCACAAATGAATTACACAACAACTGAAAAAGAACTACTTGCTGTAATATTTGCATTAGACAAATTTCGTTCTTACTTAATTGGTTCTTCAACTATTGTATTTACTGACCATGCTGCTGTAAGGTACTTAATGTCAAAACAAGATGCAAAACCAAGACTGATTCGATGGATTCTATTGCTTCAAGAATTTATTATCACTATCAAGGATAAGAAGGGAGCTGAAAATGTTGTTGCAGATCACTTATCAAGACTCACACTAGATTCATCAACAGAAATAACACCTATTAATGATTCTTTTCCCGATGAATTTTTATTTTCTACTGTTACAATGCCCTGGTATGCTAATATTGTTAATTTTCTTGTAACAGGAGAAATGCCACCTCAATGGAATGCTCAAGACAAAAGAAAATTTTTAACGGAGGTGAGAAAGTTTTATTGGGATGATCCTTATCTCTTTAAATATTGTCGTGATCAAATATTTCGAAGATGCATACCCGACAATGAGGTAAATAAAGTTATTGAATTTTGTCATTCTGAAGCATGTGGGGGACATTTCTCATCAAAGAAAACAGCTGCAAAAATCTTGCAGTGTGGATTTTATTGGCCCACTTTATTTAAAGATACACATGCATTTTGTATAACTTGTGAAAATTGTCAAAAGTTGGGATCAATTTCAAAACGAAACATGATGCCTTTGAACCCCATTCTTGTTATTGAAATCTTTGATTGTTGGGGGATAGATTTCATGGGACCATTTCCGTTATCATTTGGATTTACGTATATCTTAGTTGCAGTAGATTATGTCTCAAAATGGATTGAGGCCATTCCATGTCGACATAATGACCATAAAACAGTCATGAAATTTTTGAAAGAAAATATCTTAAGTCGATTTGGAATCCCTCGAGCCATTATAAGTGATGGGGGTAAGCATTTTTGTAATAGACCATTTGAAACATTAGTGAAAAAATATGGTATTACTCATAAAGTTGCCACCCCTTATCATCCTCAGACAAGTGGACAAGTTGAATTAGCAAATAGGGAGATAAAACAAATTTTAGAAAAAACTGTAAACCCAAATCGCAAAGATTGGTCTTTAAGACTAACTGATGCACTGTGGGCTTATAGAACTGCTTTTAAAACTTCATTGGGTATGTCTCCCTATAGGATAGTTTATGGAAAACCTTGTCACTTACCTGTGGAACTTGAGTATAAAGCCTACTGGGCTATTAAAACTTTCAATGAAAATCTTGATTCTGCTGGACACATACGTAAATTACAAATAAATGAACTTGAAGAATTGAGAAATGATGCATATGAGAATTCAAAAATTCATAAAGCTAAAATTAAAGCCTTTCATGATAAAAAAATTCAGAGAAAAACATTTGACACTGGTCAGAAGGTTTTGCTTTATAATTCTCGACTTCACATATTCCCTGGAAAATTAAGATCAAGATGGAGTGGCCCTTTTATTGTGAAACATGTGTACCCTTATGGAACAATTGACATTGAAAATCCTAGAAATGGGAATGTGTTTAAGGTAAATGGGCAAAGACTCAAGCCGTTTCTAGAAAACCAAGCTTTTCATGAAGAATTTACGTTCCTGTCGGATCCTTGTTACGAGACCAATTAATCTTTGTTTTATATATTTACATATTTATATATATTTATTCTTCTTCTAACATTTTTTTTTTTTTACTTGCAGGTTAATTTAGTAGTTTTGTTAAAGTTTTATTTTGCACCCCGGTTAAGCGGCGGATAACGGTACTCCGTGATATTTCAAATCGGTTTTGTCAGTTTCCCATAATTACTGATATCTTCTCTTCTTCCCCCTTTTCTTAAAAAAAAAAAAAATGGATGACATTCTAAAAAATTTGAAAAAGCGTTTTCCCTCATTGCCTCAAAATTCCTTGAAGAAAATTTACCAAGCAAGATGTGAAAGATTAAGGTTATTAATGATTATGAATATACCTGTTGATTTACGTTGGTTAATTGAAGCCAAAGTTAGATTGACAGGTGAATTTTCAGACTCATTAATTTCCTACATGCCTGGCTTAGGTAAAAGCTCTTTTTCAAAAAAACGAAGAGCAAAACGATTAAATGTTTGTTACAAGTGTGCACGCACGACTTGCAACACACGTTGCCGCACTTTAGGAATGGTGTCTGTAAATCGTGAAGATAAAATTAGGTTCATTAAGGATGGCCTGAGTAAGGAGTCTTTAGATAATATCTTATCGACTCTTGAGACGCATCCTAGTGGATATGTGCATATTGCAATTCATGAATTATGGGACATATTCCTAAAAGAACATGAGCGGTACAGTCTCGGGAATCTGACTTTAAAAGACCCTGTTTGCCAATTTATAAGAAAATTGGATGGGAAGCCTATCCCCGACCCATAGAGGGCGTTTAAGCCGTTACTGGACGTAAAATCAGAGGAAGATGTGAGCCACAATCACAACTACTTGTATATATTTACTATAGCTGTTATTTTTAAATGTTTCATTTCAAACTCAAATGTCTTTTCAATAATCAACCACCTATAATCCTTTTTGAAAATTTTGCATTTTAAGCCGACAACCCATGTGACTTTTCCAGCTAACAAATTGAAAATTGGTAAAAGGTATTGAATCTTGTACTTCAAGCCAATAGCCATGTGATTTAACTTTGCAATACCTTTTGGCTCTATAAATACATTGCATTATTTCTGCATCTTTGTACAAACTCAAAATCATTCAAGAGAGAGGGTGAGTGTAATCATGGAAGGATCATCAACTCATAAATTCACAAAAATTTGTGTCTTTTGTGGATCCAGCCCTGGAAAAACTAGTGAGTTTATAGAAGCAGCAGAAACCCTTGGTAAGATGTTAGCTGAGCGCAATATTCATTTAGTATATGGGGGAGGTAGTCTTGGATTAATGGGACGTGTGGCAACCGCTGCACAAAATAATGGCAGTCGAGTTTTGGGTATCATACCAAAAGCTCTAACTGTTGGAGACATTGTAGGAAAAACAATTGGGGATGAGTTACAGGTATCATCAATGCATGAACGAATTTCTTTTATGCTTCGTAATGCTGATGCCTTCATAGCTCTACCTGGAGGTTTCGGAACATTGGAGGAAATTTTTCAAATTGTCTCATGGGCACAATTGCAAATCCATAAAAAACCCATTGGTTTGTTAAACGTTGATGGTTTTTATAATGGGTTGTTATCTTTTCTTGACTATGCGGTGGAAAAACAATTCGTCTCATCTGCAGCACGACAGATCCTCATTTCTGCTTCAACTGTTGATCAGTTACTCGATGAACTACAAGCTTTTACACCTCTATCTGATCCAACAATGAGTCAGATAGATTGGTATACTGATAATAGTGAAAAGAAACGCAGGATAGATTTGACGCTTCGTCTGTAGCCTATCTATTTCTATGTATTTTTAAGCTTTTTTGTGTGGCTTGTTTTATTTTTTTTGTGTGGCTTGTTTTATTTTGTTGCAGGTTTAATTTTCAATAAAAGATGTTTCAGGTGATATCTTCTATATTTTACTCTTTCTATATTTTGACATTGAGGACAATGTCTCAATCTGGTTGGGGGGAGGATAGTTGATATATAATGTTAGTGTTAATTATTTTATTTTGTTGGTGTTATCACTTTGTTATGTAAAAAAAAAAAAATTATCATGAATGGCGTGAGTAAAATGTTCATTTATGTATTTTTGAGACGCATTCTAGTTCTAGAATGGCAGAGTAAAGAGTACATTATAAACTTTTGAAACACATTCTAATTGGTTTATTTTTAATGCATTTTATGTATAATTGTTTGTTGCTTAAGTTTTTGGTAACTCTTGCGTAAATAAATTTGCTTTATTATCGATGTATGATTTCAAAATTGTTTAGTTTAAATCACTTTCTCTATTTAGGTTACTAAAGAATAACTTCTGAAATTATTTCTTGAGAACAATACTAAGCCTTGTGGTAAGATGGATGATTCAATATATATAGCCAAGAGAATTTTCATGTTTAAGTATACATATTATTTTCTAAACTCACATATCTTTTGTGAGTGAGTGGAGAGGTTTGAGATAACAGCTTACGAACTTTTATTGATCCTTTGAAATGGTTAATTTTTATTTGGAATGACATTATTTGGGATGATGAATGATTTGGTTGCTTAGCTGAAGGATAAAAAAAAAAATTGGAAAAGTATTATGGTGATAAATTGCTCTTATGTGGTAATGATTCCTTATGTCTTTCAAAAAAAAAAAAAAGAGTAAAAAAAAAAATATTTAAAAAAAAAAAAAAAAAAAGAAAAGAAGTCAATTCAGTTCAATAAAGTCTTCATTCAATTTTAGAAGACTAAAGTCATTAGGAAGCAATCTTATCACCGAATTCTATATTCGTAAGATTCGCATTAAATAATTAAAGTCTTGAAGCTGGCATTTGACAATAATGGTTTGACTCTAAATATTTAATTTTCCTATCTTTGGATCAATGTTAGTTTGTCTGTCTGTCCTTAAATGTAACTTTTTCTTGAGCGATTATCTGTTTTCCAACTCCATGAGTGAAATCCTAAGTCATTAAACAAGTTATTCACCTGTAAGGATATGGAGTTGAGGCTTTTACTTGGAACATTTTTAAGGCTATATATGTTGTGGTTTGTGGTAAGAAGGCTTTGGCTTAATTTACACACACACAAAAATATTTTTGGAAGTTATGATTGAAATAACCTTTATAGCGATTGTGATTTTAAAACTGACGTTTTGTTTGAAATACTTAGGTAATGTTCAAATTTATTTATGCTCGAATTGCTAGGGACTAGCAATAAGCCAGTTGGGGGGTGTGATGAACACTTGAAATTACACATTTAATAAGAGTTTTACATGATTGTTTTGTATTACTAGTGTATTTAATTTTCTTAACTTAAGTATGTTTACAATATTGTACTTAATTATCTTATAACTGTTTTGTGGCAGGTTCGGTAAAATGGGCATAACTTTCTACCTAAAGATCCAATTGAGGTGATTCTTAATCCTGTGCAGAGCTGACTCAATGGGCTAACATATTGTATTTCACAAAGCATTGGAAATTCGAGTGTTTAGAGGGTGAAAATTGGCTTAGAACAGAATTGATCTGCAGTACAGGCCCAGTTTGAACAGTTATCAGTATTTGGCCCATAACTATAGAAATACGTATCTAATACGTATGAGATCACTCAATTTGGAAAGATAAGAGACTTATCTACAACTTTTATGTTTTGAGTGACAGCTAATTCGGATCACATCAATTCCAAATTGGATAATCAAGTGGGTGCCCAAGTGATAATGAATGCAAATTATTTTGCCACCATTCTTGACTTTCATCAACCAAGTGGTTCCCTCCAAATTTGTCTCGATTTATCCATGTTTTTCTATAAATAGGTGGCTTGTTTATGCCTAAAGAATGTAATTAGAAAGTTAGAATTTAGTTCAAAATACTTTTCCTTTGTATCCATTTCCTTGTACTATTATTTCTCTTGTTTACTATTAAGTCATGTTATTTCTTCTTCCATTTCTTTTCTTTTCATTTAGTTTTATTATGTCCAAATAATTTTGTTTAAGCTAAGGTGAAAGGGTGAAGCTCTTGGCAAGGTAATAAGATATGTTTAATATTTATTCATGAATTTAATGCTTCATTTTTAAGTTATGTAAATTTATATATGATGTATTTATTTTGTTTGTAGAATTAATACCATTTCTTCTAAAGTGGTGATTCTTGATTTATTATTGACAAACTTAATACTTGGCACAATAAATTATTGAAACCATTTACAAGATTTGGTTTATATAACCTTTCTTGTAAAGTGGGAGTCTTAATTTATTGTAGACAAATATAAAGATTGGCATAATAAATACTTGAACCCATTTATAAGATTTGGTGTATAATAATTGAAAGAAATAAATACTAATCAATATATAAATGATAATGAACTTTAATTGCTATATTTTCCGGTTGGAACCTCCTTTGTGTGAGGATTCCAATTGAGTTATAAAAAAATAAAAAGTTAAATATATTCTTACTTCTTATGCCAAGAGTGAATCCCCGTAACCTTAGCTTTTTATTTGAATTGGTTAATTGAAATAATATTTACAAACATCTTATACTGCATTAATTATCTTTAAAGTGTTTAAAATTTGTAATTTTAATTCTACTTCCCTGTGGATCGACCCCGTTCTCATCGGGTTATTTATTACTTCGACAATCCTGCACTTGGGAATAACTTCTATATTCTGGACGTGTCAAATACTAAAAGTTAGCCTCTTAGTATAAAAATACACATTTTAAACCATAATTTACTCATTTTTGGGTTGAGATATCCCTTTAGAGAGAAAAGAGAGAAATAGAGGGGAGAGAAAGAGAAAAAGAAGAAGGAATTGGAATTTGGAGTTTTAAGAGGTATATCATAACTATTTCTCAATTTATTGGTGTTAATTAAGTTAATTCCTTTAAGTTTTGATTTTTAGACAAATGAAAATTTGGGATTTGATGTGAATTTTGTAAGATATATTGAGAATTGATGATGATCATGTAGATAGCTTGATAAATCATGATGAATTGAAGAATTTCTACTTGATAGTCTCTTGATCTGGAAATTTTATAAATTGTTGTGCTTCGATTCTGGTTTTTAATTTTATGACTATAAAACTAGACATGTATAGAATCATTTGAGACTTTGAATCGATTGAAAATTTCAGAAATTGAATTTGTAGTGAATTTACCAAAATGACCCTGAAATCCTAAAATTTTTCTGTGTTAATAGTATGATACAGTGACAAATAATTTTTGATCTGCTGAATGATCTTCAAAAATTACGAATTTTTGGATATGATAAATTTATATGTCTAATATGATATATTCAAAATTAAGAATTTAGATCAATGTGGTTAAATTGTTATAATTTTCTAAATCGTATCAGCTCATTACAGTATTTGATTCACAGATTTTTTAAAGTTATGGAATAAAATAGTTTTAAAATACTTTTGGCAGAGATTTTAAAGTGACATATTTATCATGGATTGAAGTATGTGTCAACAGTAATTCTGTGGTAGTTTTATAATTTTTGAATTAGTATATGATTTTATAAAATTGGGAGACTGAATACTGTTCAGTAAATATCTTAATCCCACCAGAATAATAGTTTAGATTTGATGGTGTTTATAAAATGGATTATGTAGGAATTATGATATAATATTCATACATAAGGAGGATATATGAGTTAAGAAAGATATATTCTAATTTTAGAGTAATTGGACATCATTTGATGTATAAGAAAAATTTGTTAAATGTAAGTGATCAGAATGACAGGTTTTGAGAAACCAAATAATTAGACCAATTCGATGTGATAAGTGCAATATGTATAATTTTGTAAGCTATTTAAAGTGTTTCGTGTGAATGTTGAGGCTCATGAAATGATTAATCTATATTGATAGGTTAAAGAGATTTAAGCCTTGTAGCTGAAAGTGCTAAAAGGTAAGTATACTAGCCTTTTACTGAAATCACAATAAGCATAGTAATTATCTATGTATGATTTTGTAAATATGCTTAGAAATATATTTATGTTATGCCAAAGTATATTTGATATGAAATGTGAAAGACATATGTTTATGAATATGAGCATTGACATTGAGCATAGACATACATGTGTTTATGAAAGTGAGCTTTCAAAATGAAATGTGTTTAACAAAGAAAGCTTTTGAAGTGGAAAATGTCTATGAGATACATTTTGTGTTTTGAGGATGCTTGAACTCACTATTTACTTAGTAGGCACCTTATGTGATTTGTAGAGCCTTTATGTGTGGCATTTCCTTTGGAATTGGTATATGTTATGTGTTCCGTATGTAGAGAGGATACTATTAGTACCTAAAGGAATATTGAGTCATTACATTCGTGTGATGGCGTATTGATGCATGTGAGAGGATTTCCCGATGATTAAGGTGAGGGTTTGGCTCTTACCTTCGGGCATGAGCATTATATATATGTAATTTTAACCTTACCTGTACTATTTCTCTCATACGGTATGTCACCTATGAGTGACATTTGACTCATTATGTGATATGTGATATGTGATATGAAAGCCTTACTAAGTAGTAGTTAAGTGATGATATTTCTATTATATATTTTGAAAGAATGTGTAAGCGCTTACCTGACATGTGATTTGATAAGATTATGATTTGATTTATCACAACATATCATACACATGCATTGTGTACATATATGTATTTATATTTTGAAATATGAAAAACTAGTATGCTTATCGAGTTTCGTACTCATTATAGTTTATGGTGATTTCAGGTAAATAAGGCACATGTGTGCTTAGCGGATTTGGCAAGGCTTCTACTGTCCCTTGGGTTCCTTAAGTTGCTAGATTGCTAAGTGTTTCATTTGTGGACACATAATTTAAAATATTTGATTTGTCCATATTGAATAAATACTTATGTATTATTTATTAAGTGTGGTTATAGGTTAATTTTAAGTAAGAATTTGCAATGAATATATTCTGGGCTTCCAGTAACAAAGTTGCTACTAGTGACATAGTAGAGTGTTAATCTCTGAGAAAACTCTGTGTATCTCTGGTTTACTAATTGTCCCAGTCATAATTCAATTGTTATAATTCTAAAAAAATGGAAATGAATGTTTAAATATTGTCAATAAATGTTTATGTTTATATTTTTTAAACATGAGACCAACTCGTAAATAAGAATTTAAGAATATACTAGAAACATTAAGATTATATGTGTGCTCATTATTGAATGAATGTAAGTTATGTCGTGTGTCGAATCTTTTGGGTCTGCGGCGCGACAGACGTAGTTGCAAGAAGTTGTAAATAGTGTTAAGAAATGTCATTATGCAGTATATTCTCCAAATTGGTTCCTAGTCATGGGTTTAACAATATGGGTCAATTATTAAAATCAGAAAGATTGGTGTATATTTATATCTAGAATAATAAGATGGTTAATCTTAACAAATCGTAAGTGATGAGTACAATAAAATGCATATAAGAGATTCAGTCACCATTTAATGTCACTAATTTTAGTATTTTTGTATTTTTAAACTTGAAATAAAATGTTGTCCTTAAATTTTGATTAATGAATGTTATTTGCATAGGTTTAGTAAATGGACGTAACTCTCAATGTAAAAATCGAAATGAAGAAATTCTTAAACCTGGAGTAACATGGCGCAATTTTATACAAACTTGAAGAACAATTAAAAAGCTAAATCTAATATTTTATGGGAAAAAATTAAGATATAACAGAATTGGATTACAACCTTCATTCAGCTTGACCCATTTTATGTATTTAAATCATATTTCATAAAATACGTACCGAATTAGAATGATTCTTAAAGATGAGAAATACCAACTCAATCATCAATAACTCTTATGTTGATAGCAAAGTCCAAAGAAATCGTTATCATGGACCAATTTGTATTACAAATTGGTAAAATAGTTGTTGGCCAAAATTTGACGTATTTTTGGTATTTTGTCCATATCTCATTGGATACCCATCCAAATTGAATAAACCTTGTGGCTATGGAAAGAAGAGACAAATACTATAACTTTTATGTTTACCAAAAAGGCTACATCGATCATTTACATTGTCAAAAAAGTGCACAATTAGGTGAAGGAGTGAGTGGCCTAAATTATTGAAGATTAAAGGCATACTAAACACGTTTACATTCATTGCCTATATAAGGACACTCTTATGAGGCTAATGGATAGTGTTTCAATGCTTTACAATTCTCTCATATACATTTTCTTTGCCATGTATTGTAAGTTAGGTTAGAGTTCTTGGCAATGTTAGAGATGAACTTTTAAGTATAATAAATTTACTTCTATACTTTCTTTGTCAACGGCTATAAATTTTGTAAGTTTACTTATGTCTTAACTCTTATCTATTATTTTTCTATAATCCAGAGGTTATAATTCTCATGTTTCATATATTTTCAGTCATGTTTTCTTTATGTGATTTTTGTTGAATTATAATTGTTACTGGTTACATTATTTTACAAGTTAATCTTTTACTACAATATTGTCAATCGATATATTGTCGATCTTAGATAACATGTAAAAACAATAATAGTTTAATATCAAGTTGATCTTTTACTGCAATATTATCAAAATGATATATTGTTGATCTTAGATAACTTGTATAGATGAATATAGTTTGTGATAATATTTGCAAATAGTTTAGTCATATCAAATACATATATTATCAATGTTCTATATTTTACATATCTTTCGATTGATTGTTTAGGATGTAAAACTTTCAATTGGGTTATAAATATTAAATCAAAGTATAGAATAGATTTATGAAGCATAATTGTAATTATTGAAGTCTTGCTTACATCATCATAAGACTTCTCCAGTAATTCATATATAATTCTATCTCATCCACATAATCCAATTAGTTAATTTTTTCTTTTGTTATTGTTTTAATATTTTTATTTCATTAACTTATTTTGACAAAAACTTCCTCATGGGATCGACACCTCAATCTATACTGTGATAATTGTATTACATTTTGAGCGTAAACAATGAGCTTACTGAAAACTTGTATAGGTATGCAGGTTTTAAGTAGGGACTTAATACTGAACGAACTCATGAAGACATCTAATAGACATTCCATAAAATAGTTAATGGATGGTCTTCTTGAGTTGATGAGTAGTATTTGTGGTCCTCTGACCTGAGCGCCATAGTGGACTTGTGAGTGATTTATATTTAGATTCCATACATGTCAAAAACTTTTTATAGTTTGACCTCTAGGTGCTGTTGGGAATGGTTTGATGCTCATGGAGTCTAATGTACATAAATATGGAATTTGTCAGCTTATATGGTTGGGTCGTATATCCTGATGCTTCGGGATTGTATTTCAAAAAGCTTTTTGGCCAAAAGTGTTTACTCAAAAATGTTTCTATAAGGTAACATATTATCATAAAGGAATTTACGGATATTATTTATTGAAATACAAATATGATTAACCTCAACTTGTATGGTTTTACGTACCATTTTATTGTATACGTAACATGTGTATAGGGTAATATTCACAGACATATGAAAAAGTTCCATGAGACAAATAAAACAGATGTAAACCTAGGGAGTTTCACAATATGATGTGTATTCGTTAAGCACTAGAGTAACATATAGGGTCGAAGAGTTCGATCCGAAAAAAATTTGAATAAGTAGGATTTGGTTTTAATATCGCTCGAGAATTATACGTATCGAATTCTAAGTGTTAGAATTCGACATATGTCAAAATATAATTTGACACCTGGTTGGTGTACTATGACACTCTATGCACATTTGTTTAATTAATACTTTGACAAGTGTATGACACTTGTCATGATTTTGTTTAAATTATACATACTTGTCCATTTATTAAATTAAATGTATAAATGTTATGCATTTAAATTTGAATTTGAAAAATTAGTGGATTGATTTTGAGAATCAAAATATTTTTAACATATGTTTCTTAAAATAATCAAATATTGACACATTAATCTTCAGTCATTTTAACTTAATAGCTCATGACAATTTTCTAATAAACTTTTGCATTCTTTGAAAGACTAAATGGGAGAAAAAAAAACATAAATGCATAATTGTTGTGCATTTTCTACAAAAGAGTTGGTGAACTCTTGGCTTATGTGTTTTTGGATAAAATTAAATAAAAACAAATATGTTAAAGTGTAGATGGTATACGTAAGAAAAAATTAAAAAGAGAGAGAAAGTGTCATTTTTTCTAAAATAAGAGTTTTGACTAAGTGTTAGAAATGAGTTCTCTCTTTTATATAGAAGAAAAATACTAACACTTGAGAGATATAAAAAAATCCTACAATTTTACAATAAGCTACTATTTTTGAGCTAAAATACCCAACTTAATTTTGTTCTATAATTATTCTAGAGTTATATTTCTTGTGAGCTCTACACTTAGATCTCAACAAATTATAAAGTTACATTCATCTTGGTAAGTACTTTCAATTTATTAATATAGTATAATTGTTATACATATAAATATATATGTATGTGATACATATGTTTAAGTGTATTAAATGAGTGTAATATGTATATATGCTTCCACTGCGTATTAAACTTTTTTTGAAATTGTATTTACACTCATATCATCACATACTGCTATAAAATGTTATCACAGAATGGTAAATTAAGTGTGTGTGATACATGTTGTTGTTTAAAATATTGGACAATGATATTCCAAATATATCATGGTGATATTTAATATTTGAACATAGTGATGTTTAATATTTTGAACAAGTTAATGTTTAATATTTGAACATGTTGATGTTTAAAATTTAAACATTGTGATGTTTAATATTTATTTATGTTGATGTTTAAAAATTGAACATGATGATGTCTAATATTTTAACATAAGAATGTTTATAAATTAAATATGTTGATGTTTAAAAATTGAACATGATGATGTTTAATATTTGAACATGGTTTTGAACATGTTGATGTTTAAAAATTAGAACATGGTGATGTTTGATATTAAAAAAAAAAATTGTTCATATAAAAGCCAGAACGTTCAAGCAGAACGCGGCGGCATTGAAATAGAACTCAACTGCGTTGAAGCAGAATGCCGCAGCGTTAATGGAATTACATATTTTTTATTTTAATGCATCTGATTTTTATATAATGCATTATATATTGTTTTATAAATTAAAATTATTTATTTTACGTTGTTAACCACAATGGGAGCCTTATTGGTGAGAGTTAGTTATGCTTACATAAAAACTAATATATGATTAATAAATTAATCCTTATGAGATTTGAATGTGTATAAAATCTCTCATAATTAAATTGTAACGTATTTTAAAAATGTTATACATGGTCCGTTTTATCAATACGGTGTTAGACAGATTACCTCGCTCATTCCTAATATCGCTAAAGTTTGAAGGATTGATCGAAGTAATTTGGACTATACCGGTTAAACATTAGATTAGGTAAATATAAGCGAACGTATTGCCTAATATTATTAAAGTATGAGGGTAGTATCAGTGACTTATATTTGATTATTGACAAGTTAATTTATAATACATTTACTCAATATCGCTAAAGTGAGAGGATAAAATGTGTTTAGGACCATTGGCAAAGTTGCATGAGATGCAATTGACAAGAGTTGCTTACCTTTTAGGTTTATAAAGACCAATATCGCTAAAGTGTGGGGTTAGAGTAAATTCTAATTGGATCTATTTTTTACTGTATAGTTTAAAGAGTTAAACTTTTATTTTCCTGTTTAAGAGACTAAAGGAAAAATGTAAAGCAGTAGGAGGGCGTTTTTAGATTTAAATCTATAATTTCTTATATCCACAATCTAAAGCATTTTAACGATTTGAAATGTTTCATTAACATCTCTTCTTTATCGTTTAAAGATAAAATGACTTTGAGCAACCCGTTAGTATGCATGCTGGATGCATATCAAGTAAAAGGCACTAAAAATTATTCTGATTGGCTGATGAATCTCAGAATTGTTCTGAATTCAGAAAAATTGGATATGTAATTGTTCAGAAAATATCCCAGAAGTATTACTATTAATTCAACTTTGAAAGAAGTTGTAACTTATCATAAATGGATTGATGATGATTTGAAAGTCAATCATATATCCTAACCTCAATGTATATTAAACTTTAGAGATTGAATGTGCATATAGATTGTGCAAGTAGTATTATGCTTTATCTAAAAGAGTTGTTTGGTGACAGACCACAAGTTGAGATTTACAGGGCCATCATGACACTCTTTCAGGATAGACTTATAAAAGGCAGTCTAGTTAGTCCTCATGTGTTTGAGATGATTTCTAGCATTGAGAGGCTAAAACTAATGGACATATCTCTGAACAATGCATTAGGGGAATAATTTGATTCTTCAATCTCTTCCGAGGTCATTTGCACAGTTTATCATGAACTTCAATATACAATGGTTAACTTTTACATATACTAATTTTTACAATATATTAAAGACAACACAAGCGGATAAGAACAAAGCAGGTTCGGCCCTCTATATTCATAGTGCTTCATCTTCTATCTCAAGGGCTTCTAAGAAGTCTAAGAGGAAGAAAAAGGTGAAGAAATCACCATTTACAGGTCCTTAGAGATATATCATATCCAAGCCATAAGATAAGAATAAAAGGCAAAGAAAAGTGTTACCATTGTAGTGAAGATGGATTTTGAAAGCGCAATTGTCAAAAATACCTTGCCACTGTCAAGAAAAACCCCACATGTATATGTTTACCTATTATGGATATTTCATTAGCATTTGATACTAGCACTAGTTGGGTATTATATATCATATGTCATTCTCACATCTACAATATATTGTAGGGTCTGAAGAAAGCTAGACAGTTGCAACGTAAAGAAATACAACTTCGGGAAGGTTAGAGTAGCAAAAGCACAAAATAACAATTATAAAACAAAATACTACAACCCGAAGGGAGAAGTTTTTCAAAAGTTTGAGTTCCTATTACGGTAACTAGCTGAGATAGGGGGGTTATCATGTACTTATAAGGAACTATTCCTTAAGTTTGTATGATAAAAATAATATTTTGTAAGCTAATTGTCAATTGGTGAATGACCATTACATTTTAGATATAACTGGAAATGTTTTTAATGTACAAGTAAATAATAAAATAAAAAGTTTAAAACTTTAAATAATACAAAATTATGGCACATGCGATTAGGTCATATAAGCGTAAGGTGCCTAGCCTATCTGGTTAAGGATGGTCAAATACCTAATTATTTTTTATAGAATCTTATCCAGTTTATGAATCTTATATTCAAGGAATATCCAGTTTCTTTCTCCTACTAATAGGAATATTGTTTCATCAAAATGGCAATCCATAAATTGTGCAATAAACAAATCACCCTTCAGGGGATTCAAGATACCTTATAATTGATAGTAAGTTAAAGCCAACATAAATCCCATGTAACAAATCACCCTTCACCGGATTCTCTATCCTCTTATTTTCCCGTTAAGAGGTATCTACTTTTTTTTGTACTACAATACTTTGTTTTTACTGTATCGCACTATGTATCATTTGATCACCCAATAAATCCCTTACCTTTGGTTTCAACCTAATTGTAAATGGATGAATTTCAAGTATATTTAGAACTAAATAGATCTCAACAACAAGACTTCTTATACCCACTTCTTTTTCGAGAGTATATTGATGCACTTGCTCATGATCATGGTTTAAATAAGAATTTTGATAATCTAATTTGTATGTGAATATGCGGCATAGAATGTTCTACATCGATTCCCAATGATGCAATAATCATTAAATATTTTAGGTGTAAAGTCACTAGCATTATCTAAACATATAATTTTAATATGATAGTTTGTGAAATTATTCCTTCAATCTAATTATTTGTTCTAGTAATCTAGCGAATGTAATATTTTATGAAGATAATAAATAAACATGTGATTACAGTGTAAATACATCAATCAAAACATAGAAAAGTGAAGAAAATAAAAGTCTATTTGGTAAATAAACTTGATCCACAAATATCTCTTTGAAACTTTACAAATATAATAGGGATTTTAGACCAATCTTAAAAAGGATGGTATAATTATAAGTTTGGCTTTGTGAGCAAGTGGTATAAAAACTCTCATTAGACAACAGATCTGCAGGTTCTTTAATAGATGTACATGATAATTTTCAATGATTCTATTCATCATTGTTGATCCTAGATGACCAAGTTGACCATACCATCGTATAAATATGTTTGGATCACTATATTTTTAATTCATTACTGCGTAGCTCTCAATTGAATTTATAACTATTTAATATAACCATATGATAAGGCATGAAGCTTTTCAGGTATACATTTCTTGCTTGAGACATTAAAAGTATTGCTTAAAGTCTCAATGTGATATCCATTTTGACAGATATCTTTAAAATTGAATAGATTTCTTCTGGATCTACCTGTATATTAAGCTTCACTTATATATAACTTTGTCCCACTTGCTAACAATATTATTACTCTTCTGAAGCCTTCAATTAGATCTGTAGGACATTTTATAGTAGTAAATTTTTCTTTAATTATTATTAGTTTTAAGAAATATTTATTATCTTGAATGATAGTGTGCGTAGTTGCACTGTCAGCAAAATAGGCATCCTTAATTTTCCTTTCTAAAGTAGATAATTCATACTTAAAAGTCATTTCATATATTAAATAAAAGTTCATATTAGACATCAGGATAATACTTTATAAAAAGTTACATTTCATACAAAAAGATATAACATGAAAATATCAATTAAAACTTAATAATTGGTGTTCCTTTCTTTTTTTTCAAAGAAATAAGAGACATCTATATAAGTAAGATCTTTAATATCTGAAATCATCAATAAGATTTGTCTTCATATTTTATCAATTTGCCTTAGGAGATGTCTTATAATGCACTATATTAATAACAACTATTTCATAATATTTAGTTATTCTCTGACCATCGTATTTGTGTCCTCTTTCTCTTCCATAATTACATCCAACTTTATTATAAGTATTTGCTTTCACTTCTAAAAATGACCAAGTATTAGTTGGACATGATTTGTGATTTTTCAATAAGAGTTCATTATTTTGTTCAACAAATAAAAAACATGATATTAATTTTAAGTATTTTTAAATTGCTATTCGCAATACTGTTACTGCAGAATAATATTAGAGGCATGAAAAATATGTCTTCACTAACATATTTTGTTATATAACTTTCTCACCACATAATTTCAACTATGAGATAGTTGTGATCAAATTAGAATTGTATTTTACAACAATTCTAAGATTATACAATATTAGATTTATCCACTCATGTCTTGCTCTTAGAAGGAATACATCATATATTTCTTAAGATTTTTCTAAAGTATTTGCAGGTCCTTAAATATTAAGCTTTCAATCTCTCATGTAAATGATAATGGAAGACAGTCATAGTTCTTGACTTATCCTACAGGGACACATCATTTTTTTTTCTTTTTTAATAATTTTTTTAAACCATTAATTTGGAGGTGCATTTTAGCATTCAATATCTATGATAGGTAATTTTTCAGAGGCATCAAGTATAGGGATTTGTAAATTTATTAAAAAATATTTTCAATGACTTTAAATATAAATAATGAAATTAAAATTAATATGATTAAATATAAATATTATTCAACAAATTTATAATACATAACATAAATCAAAATTAATGTTTAGAAAGCATGGTATTCCATATACATAAAATAATCATAATTAGGAGGCATAACCTTTTATGTATTAATAATATTAAGGAGGTCTTCAATTGATAATAAAGAGAAGACGTGGCTTTTCATAGATTAATAATAATGAGGAGGTATGATTTTTCATAAATTGATAATAATGAGGAGGTATAACCTTCTATAAGATGATAATAATGAGGAGCCACAACCTTCCATATAACAATGAAGAGACGTAATCTTCTATAAGAATAAGTAATTAAAGAAATAAATTTAAAAATTACGATATAGAACTTTAAGTTCTAAATTAATGAGATTAATTATTCGAACTTCAGATTCTAACTTAGTGATTTGTTATGTAAGTTTCAAGTTGCATATAGAATATTCGAATTTAAAAGAATAGACATAATATAAATACGAAATAATTTATACATAATATTATCTTTATTTTCTGATGTAGAAGATCCAAATAAATGACAATCATAATATATACTCATAAGGATCATATTATATAATAATATAAATAATAGTTGAATATAAATAAAATACGTAAAAATAAAAGAATATAAAATAAAGTGAATCAAAAATTTAATATGAAAGTTAAAAATTAAACTTACTTAAAAATTGTGTTGATAACATATTATAAATAAAAAGTGAGAACTAAGCGTATTTTTAAATATTAAAAAAAAAATTAAAATATATTATAAAAATATTAAAAATAAATGAATTATAAGAAAGAATGTACATATAGACAAAGGAAAGGGATAAAATTTATTCAAATGCCCCTCCCCACCGCCTCATACATCACCGTTTTGCGTCAATAACTACGTTTATGTTTTTCCCTTTTTTTTAAAAAAATAATAATTTTGCAATTGGTAAGATATTATAACAATGTCAAGCCAAATTGATTTGCTGGCAGGACCCATTACTACTTAAGTGATGTTATCTTATAGCGGAACAATATCTTTTTGCTTCCTTTTTTTTTTTTTTATCTTTTTGGTACAAATCGCCAATTAAGGACAATTATTTTGGTCGGATTATGAGAGGTTGTTAGTGAGACCTCAACAAATAAATAAAAGCATTGTTGCAATTCGATAATTAAATGAAATACAACCAACCTAACATTCTTTGTATCATTTGATAATGATTCTTACCAATGATTGATGAGAAATAAATAGGAACAAAATGACGGACGAAATGGCATCCTCTAAAGCTTCCTCACTGGAATTTCTATTACTTACTTTTATACTAAAAATTTATAATTTTAAAATAATGTCATGTCAATCACGATGTTGACACGCTCATAAATTTAATTTTTGTTATTTTTTTTATAATTTTATCAATATAATATAAATAAAATAATATTATTAAAAATTAATAATCATATTAATTACGATTTAGGTTAACACTGTTGATTTTATTTTCACAGATTAAAAAAGCACAGAATCATTTAGATAAGTGGGACGATGCAAAATAGCCTCTTTTGACAAACTAAATAAAGTGAAGCCTCTTGATGAGTTGGGGTCAAGTATTCTGAAGCTGCTGCTGCTGATCCCATTATACATTTTTTTTCCACAGCTTCAAGACCCACCAACATCATCTCCTCTGTCGCTAAAATAGTCTACATTGCTCATCTATTTATTTTGGGAAGTCACACTTTTGGATATCATTTAAATTCAATCTTCAATAATTTGAGTATTTGTTTATAAAAAAAACGTGAATGCTTGAGTTTCATTTAATCAAACCCTCCAACAAAATAAGACAATTTATAATTTCATATTGACTCAGAACAAGTGTTGTTGGATTGTGATTTCGTTCGTAAAAACGATTATTATTGATATTGTTTAACAAAATAAAAATTAAAAATAATAAAACACCGATTCAAAAGTGATTCAAAAGAAAAGTTTTTGAATATTTGATTTTTAAAATTACAAAATTTGAATGCTTTTATTTTTATCTCTCATGTATTTATAGAGACCTATTAAAATTTTTAGTATTTATTATAATAATTAATGATAACTTATGACTACTAACTACCAACTACTACCAATAACTAAGGTACTTGCAATGCCAACACTTATTATAACACAATTAATGAAAACTACCAATACCTATCATTACTATATTTTTATTTTATAACTGAATGTTAAACTTTTAACCACAATAATAAATATAGTTGCAGCCTCTTAAAAGTTTCTCACTACATGGGTTGTTATTGGCAATTTAAATTGCTAACAATATAATGGTCATTAATAAAATGTCTATCATGTCTCTCATCACATGTGCTAGTGTATCCCCCAAAATTTTTCTCTACTTATAAAACACTCGTCCTCGAGTGACTATACAAGTTCTTCCCAAATTTGTAAATGTCTTGTCATACTCTATATAGTCACTCAAGTTACCTGACTTCATTTCTCAGTTAAACTTGTTGATTGCATGAATGTCCACACACATCCGTCAAATCCCATCCTCCTTTGGTGTAAATAGAGTAAAAACAACACTAAAACTAATACTCTTTATAATGTGTCTCTTCCTAAATAACTCTCCTATCTTTTCTCTCAAAACATCATGTTCTAAGGTCTAATTTGATAATTTGGCAAATTTAGTAAGTTGCTTGGATAATGTAGCAGATTTGATAAGTTGCCAAAAATGAAATTAATGCTATGAATATTCTACATTTGTGGTGTTGAAGCGGAAGCATACAAACAAGTAAAACATTCACCTAAGCAATATAATAATGCAGAACAAGTTATTAAGAAATAAATAGAGAAAGGGGTAGAAGAAGAATACACAAAGAATTACGTGGTTCGGCAACTTGCCTACGTCCACGGTGGATCAAGATCACACTCTTCTCTTATTATGAATCACAAGTCACTCACAAAGTATGTCTTTTACAAGAAAGATCACAAAGAAAACTATCTCTTGCACTCTAGAGATTTTTTCTCACAAAAAATCACAAAAATTATCATTAAGATCACCAAGATTTCTAGTTGATCACAAAGATTACCAAGATTTTTAATTGATCACAAAGATGTGTTTACAAGCCAATTGATAGCTTTTATATAGGCTTTGGGATGACCTAGATTTATCCTATACGTGTGGGAGTCGTATTAGGGAGTCCTGAAACAAGTGGGAGACGAAATAAGAAAGTTTCCTTATTTTGGGATACTGTTCCCGTTTTCAGAGCTAGCTCGCTTCTACTGAGTGCTGCGGCGCTGGCCTTCTGGTGCCACGGCGCTCAGGTTCTGGATTGGGTGCCACGACGCCCACGCCTGGTCGCCACGGCACTGGCGCCAGGTGCGTCCTTCTTTGTTTTTCGCCTCCTTTCGCGTCCATCTTCGATCCGTGCGTACCCTACGCACTTGACTTGATCTCCAAATCATATTCCTATGATTTTCAATCAATATCTTCACAAATCCCCTCATTGATTCAAAATCATCTACAAAGCAACTCGATCTCTCATTTCCGCATCTTTAGTCACCCTCACAAAGTAATGACTCCGGTTAAGTCCTTGCATAAAACGAACTTAACCGAGGGTAGTGGCTTAGTCAATATATCAGTAGGGTTTTTAGATGACGCTATGTTAGTTACACTAACTTCACCACTTTGGACAATCTCACGAATGTAATAGAGCCTCACATCAATGTGTTTCGACCTCTCGTGGAACACTTGATGCTTATTTAGGTGTATGGCACTCTGGCTGTCATAATATACACCGGTGTTCACATCTTTACTAGCCAATCCCTCTGCATATATGCCTTTTAACCACACAGCCTCTTTGATAGCTTCACCAACAGTTATGTGCTTTGCCTCTGTGGTAGAGAATGCAACCATATGTTGTAGAACTAATCTCCAACACACACTACACCAAAAAACTGTGAATACGTAGCCCATTGACGATCTTCTCTTGTCTAGATCACCTGCATAATCTGAGTCTACGTACCTTCTTACCATTTCATTGCTGTCCTCATCCCTCTTATACATTAACCCATGATTCGACGTCTCCTTGAGATATCTCAGAATCCACTTTATTGCAAACCAATGATCCTTTCCCGGATTTGCCATGTATCTATTCACCACATTTACAACCTGTGCAATGTTTGGTATTGTGCAAACCATTGCATACATGATGCTCCCCACAGCGTTTGCATACAGTACTTTGCTTATCTGCAGTTCCTCTTCTTCGGATGTCGGCGACTGTGCTGTTAAAAGTTTGAAATGCATGGCCAAAGGAGTAGAGACAGCCTTCGCATTTGACATATCAAACTTATCTAGAATTTTGACTATATATCGCTGTTGGGACAAGAAGATAACATCTCTTCTTTCCCTCACAATATCCATACCTAAAATTCTCTTTGCTGCTCCCAAATCCTTTATTTTAAACTCGACACTCAACGGATTCTTGAGCTTCTGTATTTCTTTCATGTTCTTGCATGCGATCAACATATCATCGACGTATAGAAGCAAATACATTATCCCACAACTTATGTTCTTGAAGAACACGCATCCATCATACTTGCTCATACTAAAGCCACAAGCCATCATAAACTCATCAAATCTCCTATACCACTGTCTAGGTGATTGCTTTAACTCGTATAATGACTTCTTTAGCAAACAAGCATGATCTTCTTTTATGGGCTCCTCAAACCCTTGCGCTGTGCCATGTATATTATTTCTTCAAGCTCTCCATACAAAAAAGTTGTCTTTACATATATCTACTCTAGATGTAAATCAAGGTTTGCACGCATGGCTAATAAAATCCTAATAGATGTGTGCTTGACAACTGGAGAGAATATCTCATAAAAATCGACTCCCTCTCTCTAAGTAAAACTTTGTGCTACTAACCTAGCCTTAAATCTTGTAGGCTCAATCTTCAGTATCCCTTCATTCACCTTATATACCCACTTGCACCCGACAAGCTTCTTTTGAGGTTTCTCCACCAACTTCCAGGTATTGTTCTTCCTAAGAGAACTAATTTCTTCTTCCATGGCCTGTTGCTATGCTTTCTTGTTTTCACTCTTCAAAGCCTCACCATATGTCCTAGGCTCATCATACTCAAGAGTGTAAGTAGAATTAAAAGCATGAGCAACTAAGTCTGCTTGTGCATACCTGACTGGTGGGTTAATCACTCTCCTTAGCTTGTCTCTAGCAAGCTGGTACTCTTCAAGTTCCAACTTAGGAGTTCTAGTCTTTCTTTGGGTGGACTTAGAGGAACTCGCCGGTGTTCTTGGTTTATCTTCAAAGATCCCCTCGTTCAAGTGTTGATCTGGGGGCATATCAGATCCATGTTCAGGCTCCACTTTAACTTCTATTGACTCGGATCCTGAGTCTTCCTTGGTCACAGGTTCTTTTTTCTCATCTTCTTGGGAGGTTTTCAGCATCGTTATATCATCGAACGTCACATCACGGCTTATGATACTCCATAGTGGTGTCAAGTCTTTACACCACACCTTGTATCCTTTTACTCCTTCGGGATATCCTATGAATAACCCTTTGATAGCTCTAGGTTCCAACTTCCCCTCCTTAACATGTACAAAGGCAGAGCAACCAAATATTCTGAGGTGGTCATACTTTGGAGGATTGCCAGACCATTTCTCTTCTGGCGTCTTGAAGTTAATTGCTGAGGAGGGACTTCTATTGATCAAGTAAGTTGCCGTCACTACGGCTTCTCCCCAAAATGTCTTGGACATCTTCGCATTGGTAAGCATGCATCTAACCCTTTCAAGTAGCGTCATGTTCATCCTCTCAGCTACCCCATTCTGCTGCGGTGTTGATCTTACCATTCTATGCCTTGCAATCCCATGCTTGGCATAAAACCAATCAAACTCTCTATTGCAAAATTCGAGGCCGTTGTCAGTTCTTAGCCTCTTTACCCTTTTGCTAGTCTGATTCTCAACAAGAGCCTTCTAAGTCTTGAACACATCAAAGGCTTGATCCTTGCTCTTCAACACATAGACCCATAGCTTCCTCGAATAGTCATATATCAAGCTGAGAAAATGCTCACAAAACTCTAAGGGCTGGAACTTATCCTCTCCAAACGCCTTTTGACTATATAACTCCTTTAGGTTTCTCTCGCCTAGGTGTGCCAGTCTAAGATGCCACAACTTAGTTTGCATACTCTCATCATCTACAGAGAATAATACAGAACCACTCACGACTTCACCCTTAAGCACATAAACACCTTTGCGCTTCTCTCCTCTCATTACCACCATGGAACCCTTCAAAACTCTTAAAATCTCTCTGTCGATCCTGATGAAACATCCATTCTGGTTTAAAGTCCCCAGTGAGATCAAGTTTCTCTTCAAGTCAGGAACATACCTAATATTTGTCAACTCTCTCACTCGCCTATCATGCAGCCTAAGCTTAACAATACCGATTTCCATCATCTGACATGTAATGTCATTACCCATTAACACCTTACTACTATTAATAGGCTGGAAATTTGTAAACCAAGAATTGTGCGGGCACATGTGAAAAGTACAACCAGAATCTAAAATCCATTATTCAGAGTTCATACCATCAGTAGCGACGAGTGTCTCTGTGCTGTCATAGCTATCATCATAGGCAAGCGCAGCATTCGCTTTCTTCTTGTCTTGTGCTCTCTTCTCAAGACAGTTCTTTATGAAGTGCCTCTCTTTCTTGCAGCAATAGCACTTTTTAGGACTCCTAGACTTTGACCTTGAGCCTTTTTTCTTCCTATCTCTATATGAGGGCCTTCCTCTTACAGATAAGCTTTCTGCATTGCCCTCGGTCTACTTTCCTAATAACTTTGAGTTTAATGATGATTTCACATCACTCATCGTTAAACTCTCTCTGCCATAGAGTAGCGTATCAACAAAACTCTCATAGCTCTTGGGGAGTGAACTCAGGAGGATAATTATTCTATCTTCATCTTCTATCTTGATGTTGATAGATTCAAGATCAAGGATGATCTTATTGAAGCCGTCTATATGATCTTTCATCGGCATCCCCTTTGACATGGACAACTGATATAGCTTATTCTTTATATGTAATTTGTTGGCCAATGATTTCCTCATATAAAGAGAGTCAAGCTTCTTCCAAAGACCTATTGTCGTCGTCTCACCTGCTACTTCTCTTAGTACTTCATCGCTCAATGACAGAGCAATTGTGCTATGAGCTCTTTCTTGGATGTCCTTTCTTTCTGCTTCTACTTTAGATGACTCTAGCGTCTTCTCTTCATCACTAGATGGAGCTGCAGTCTCCTCTAATGCCGAACCAAGCCTCTGGCTCACCAACAATGCCTTAACCTTCATCTTCCACAGGTTGAAGTCATTCGTACCGTTGAATTTTTCTACCTCATACTTGAGTGTGGCCATGTCTACTTAGAACTAAGCTCTAATACCAGTTTGTTGAAGCGGAAGCACACAAACAAGCAAAAACTTCACCCAAGCAATATAATAATGTAGAACAAGTTATTAAGAAATAAATAGAGAAAGGGGTAGAAGAAGAACACACAAAGAATTACGTGGTTCGGTAACTTGCCTACGTCCACGGTGGATCAAGATCACACTCTTCTCTTATCATGAATCACAAGGCACTCACAAAGTATGCCTTTTACAAGAAAGATCACAAGGAAAACTCTCTCTTGCACCTAGGGATTTGCTCTCATAAAGAATCACTAAGATCACCAAGATTTTTAGTTAATCACAACGATGTGTTTACAAGCCAATTGATAGTCTTTATATAGGCTTTGGGATGACCTAGGTTTACCCTATACATGTGGAAGTCGTATTAGGGAGTCCTGAAATAAGTGGGAGAGGAAATAAGGGAGTTTTCTTATTTCGGGATACTATTCCCGTCTCCAACGCCACGGCGCTGGGCTCTCATCGTCGCGGCACCCATGCTTGGTCACCGCAGTGCCCACGCCTGGTCGCTGTGGCACTGGCCCTTGGTGCGCCCACGCTTGGTCACTGTAGTGCTGGCACCTGGTGCCCCCTTTTTCGTTTTTCGCCTCCTTTTGCGTCCGTCTTTGATCCGTGTGCACCTTACGCGCTTGACTTAATCTCCAAATCATATTCCGATAATTTTTAATCAATATCTTCACAGGTGGCAATGTAGTAAGTTTGGCCATTAGGTCTGAAAATTTAGTCACTAATCCTTGGACTTCATTCGGCAATGATTGTTTAGGCAGTACTTCTCATTTCACCACCAAGATGGTACATGTGAGCGCCTTCTTCATTTATTCCCTAAATTTATCCTCTTTGTGGATCTATGAAAATAAAGTCTTCTCCTCTACTTTAAAGACTACCTTCTCGGGTTTACTTGGTACCATTACTATCCACTTTCGGCTCTAAGTAAAAGAATAAGTATTATCCTTTTCATTGTGTAAAGCATTAACATCGTATTGCTAAGCCCTACTTAATCGTACATGACATGCATCCATTTCAATAACATTACATAAAACTGCAGCTTATAACTCCTACCAATTGATAGAGGTAATTAGCATTATTTGGTTATTTTCACAGAAAATCCCTTTTAAATCCAATATATGCTATATGGTGAGGGATGTAGTTCAGTGTAAAGTTTAAGGTAATTAACTAATCTTTGAGACACTAGGTTTTTCACTATTACAACTATCAATAATTAGTTTACACATCTAATTAGTAACTGCACACTTTCCTACAAATATCTTCTTTCGTCGGGTCACCTCAATTTTTGTATCATCTGGATCTAGTTTATCTTCTTCTCTTAAATCATCCACTAGATGGGCAAAATGGTTAGGCCTTCTTCGTGTAATATTAGTTGCTCTTTTTACTTGTAACCTAAATATAACTTCTTTTTCAACTTTTCCCTTTAAATTGAATGTGGTTATTTGTGTGATAATCTCCTTGCCACCATTGGTTCTTGTGGCAGTAGGTTATGAGTTCTCAAACCCATAAGATGTTTGGTCATTGCTTTTATATTTTTCTTTATTTCTGTCATAAAAGTTTTCATTTTTTTCTCGAACGTATACAAACATTCTTCATTTAAGTAACTACAGCCTGTCATCTCAAGACGAGACTCTGATACCACCTGACACAAGATAAGTGCTGATGGGTCGAGATTTCGTTCACAAAGATGAAAATTGTTGACATCGTTTAACAAAATAGAATTTAAAAATGGTAGAATACCAATTCAAAAGAAAAGTTTCTAAATACCAGATTTCTGAAATTATAAGTCTGAATGCTTTTTCTCTCATCTCTCATGTATTTATAGAGACCTATTAAATTTTTTAACATTTATTATAGTAATTAATGACAACTTACAACTAATAACTACCAATAGCTAAGGAACTTGCAATGCCAGCCTTTATTACAATACAATTAATAAAAACTACTAATAACTACCAATATTATATTTTTACTTTATAACTGAATGTTAAACTTTTAACCACAACAATAAATGTAATTGTAACCTTTTAAAAGCTTCTCACCACATGAGTTGCTACTGGAATTTAAATTGCTAACAATGTAATAGTCATTAATAAAATATCTATCATGTCCTCCATCATATGTGTTGGTGTGTCTCCCATCACATATCACATAGCATATAATGCTTCTTATTATTATTGGTATTATTTTCAATAATCTCAACCTCAAGAACTTTAAAAATGTTAGTTCTTATGTATTTTAAGAATTATTTTTAAAGTCGATTTTCTCTTTCTTAGTTAGAACAAGATTCCACAACAGCATCTTCTCTTTCTCCTGGTATGAAATAAAGTAATCTTCTCCTTTTTCTTTACTAAAAATTTCTCTCTTCGAAAAAGTAGAAAAAAATAAGAAAAGTCACGAAATCAGCAGCTATATATAGGTCATGAATTCAAACATCCTGAATTAATCAATTCTTCTTTATTTTTTTTAGTTCAAAAAAGAGAGAGGAAAAATGTAAAAAGAAAAAAATTTTAAACAAAAAAAGATGCAATGTAGAGAAAAAATGAGAGAATATACTGGAATAATTTTATAATTCTATTCTATATATGAAATTGAGATGTGGTGCAGTACTGGACATGTTGATTAGATCAAAAAATATATGTAGGTTTATAGAATTAAAAAGCTATAAATATTTGGTGTTTTACTTTTTGATTTTATTTTATTTTTATTTGTTGTTATTCATTCTTAAATTTGAGGCTTGAGTTAGAATGTGAAATTTTCACAAAAATATTTAATTATTGTCAACTTGATAAGTTTTTACTTCTGTAAATGTCTTTTCTCATTTCAAGCTCATTTAACACATATTCATTGCAATATTTTTTTTTATTATTTTGAGGAAATTCATGGCATTAATTTTACCAATCGTTCATAAATTCGATTTTATTAATGATTAGTCAATTTGAATTTCATCTTTTTAAAGATTAATGACTCTTTCTTTCTCTCTTTAAAAATTCTCACAATACGGGATAGACTTAAATGTAAATTTAATCATTATGTGATGATTAGTTAAATTTGTGTGATAATAATTATGAGATAATTATTATTTTATTAAAAAAAATTAGGATCGAAGAGTTCAATCCGAAATATTTCTTTTAGAATAATAGGTTTAAATTTATCATATGACGGGATGGACACATGTTAAATTCTAAGTGTTAATACTCGACATATGTCATAGCCAAGTAAAGCATATTTTTAATATTTTATTTAGTGACATTGTGTGTTGATTTTTTTTTTACATGCATAATTGTTAAGCAATGCATGATACAATGACAATACATAAAGTATTTAGTTGGTAGCTTAAAGAAGTGGCGACACATGTTGGTCGAACTGTTGACGTATTTTAGAGTGTATGCATGTGATTGTGTATTTATTGAAAAAAACTAAACACATATATCATATACACGAATTTGGCAGCGGAATTTATCATGTAATCAACATATACACATGTACTTCAATTCTTAACAACTTAAAAATACAGAAAACATACCTTTGAAGACCTCCGATGAAGATTTCAAATCCGGATTTCATTGCTCCAACTTTGAGCTCACCTTGAAGTGCACTTTTGTTCAATTCTAATTCACAAAATCCGATAGGATTGTGAAGCTAAAATAGCAGTAGTATAATCTCCAGCAATAAAGTTTTGATTACTTGAAAGAAAAATAAGATTTTTCTTTCTCCTTTGATTTTTCTCACAAGTCTTTGTTCAATGAAAAACTCTCTCAAAACTAACTTTTCTTTTTTCTCTCAATCCTTGCACGAATTTTCATTCACTCACTTGTTAACACACATGAAACTCAACTATTTTTAGTACTCTCAACACTTTACAAGTGCTCTACCAAAATTAGATTAAGTGGCCAACTACCAAAATAATTTTTGGTGGCCATTTTAATGGTCTAATAAAATTAACTATTAATCACAAAATGGTGCTCCACTTAATTTAATATATGTTTCTCAAATTAGGTATGTCTTCCATTTAGGAATAAAATATCAAATAAATAAAATCACATTTTATTTTTTTAGTTATTCAAAAACTATTTGAATAATTAATATTTACCTTATTTGATTTTACTAACATGGTTAATGGGTGAATTCATGGTAAAATAATTAATGGAATAAAATTATGCCATTTATTAACATCTAATTAGTTAATAACTCTTGTCAACTAATTAAATGATATACTTAACATTTAAGTCTAAACAAGTGCACAACCCGAGGAACCCCGAAACATATTTTCAGTTTGCTGAAATTTATAGGATGGAACTGTTCAATCCATTATACTATCCCAGTGCACAATGAGTACACTTCATATTGTGAGACTCTCTAGGTCCATGCTCGAATTATCATATAGAACTCCTCCATACGTCCGTGAACGATGCCCCACACACACGTTACAGATATTACAAAGCGACGCGTTAGACCATACAAGTTGAGGTTATAACATATTCATATAATCCCTTCATCATTTATATCCGAGTAGAGCAGAGATATAGATCAACACTGTCAAATCTCCATATGCCCAATCGAAAGCTTATCTCTAGAATTGTATTTCAATAAATAATATTCCTAAATACTTTTGTAATATTATTTATCCCTAGGGTTAAACTCTTTTCCTGGGAAATACTGCTTATGGTCGTAAGACTTTCTGAAATACAATCTATAGAGCATTAGGATATAATATTTACCCAAATGAGCTGATGGATCCCATTTCTATGCACACCAGACTCCATGAGCATCGAACCATACCCAGTGACACCCAGCGGTCAGACCATAAAAGGTTTCTGACATGTGTAGAACCAAAGTATGGTGGATCACTCACAAGCTCACCGTGGCACTCAGGTGAAAGGACTACAAATACTACTCAACTCGAAAGACTCTCTATTGATGACTTTATGAGATGTTTATTGAAGATCTTTGTGAGTCTGTTCAGTGTTCAGTCCTTACTGAATACCTGTATCTCTATACGAGCTTCTATTAAACTCATGATTTGTTAAGACTAACCATCTGGACCATTCAGATATAGACATACACCAATCTATATATTTATTAAGGTATTCACTGACAGATCAGCATCAGTAAAAATAGATCAGGAATATAATATTTGAGAATATATTTTCATAATGACATTTCCTAACACTATTTACAACTCTTTATAACTACGTCATTACCAATATATTCTTAGGTCTTTATCCCATTTCAGACAAGACTCTAACTCTTTAGATATCGCTGACTCTTACAACCTGATAGTTCTTATCAGTGCCAACTCTTAACATTTATAACTCTCAGCGTTGCTAATTCTTAGCATTGATCTAAACTCATTTAAGCCAGATCTGAACTCTTTCAGATCGTACAATGTCTGAAATTTTACAAACATCTTACCATATATAAATATAATTAGCGATTTAATGAAATAATAATACTAGTATAAATATTAAACGAATATTCATACATAATAGGATGTCATGTAAGCACAAATTCTAACACAAACTTGGCCAAAAAGGACCCAAATGCATGATTAATAATCAAGAAATTCTTAAAAGTTAAGCATGGATGGAATTGAGAACATAAGTTAGAGAAGGCTACCATTTCAGAGTTAGAGCCACCTTTACTGACTTGAAATTATTCTCAAGAATACATTGTGAGGTAGATTGATTGAAGAGTTCAGCTATATAATAATATATACAAATCAAAAAACTACCTTCATTATGAGAACCAAACTAACAAAAGGTCAGTGAGAGCAAAATTTGTTTCTTTATTTTATATGTGGATAACATTTTACTTGTAACTAATGATAAAGGTTTACTATATGTAGTAACCAGTATCCATAACCGGTAATAATATGTATATTTATATATATAAATATACGTATTTTATTTGTATGTGGGTGATCCTTGATTTATATATTGTTATTAGTAGTGTTTTTATAGGTTAAGGATATACTATTAGTATTGGGTTTATTTGCAAGACTTTGGAATTATTTTAGGGACCAAATTGTTATACTTTGAAAGTTTTGGGGGCAAATTCGTAAATACCAAAAATTAACCACTTAGTATAAAAATACACCTTTAAAAACCCTAATTCTCTCATTTTGGTCGAGCTACCCATTTTTAGAGAGAGAAGAGAGAAAAAGAGGGGAGAGAAAGAGAAGAAGGAGAAGAAAAAGAAGAAGAAATTGGAATTTTGAATTTTAAGAGGTATATCACAACTATTTCTCAATTTATTGGTGTTAATTATGTTAATTTCTTTAAGTTTTGATTTCTGGAAATATGTATAATTGAGTATTTGATGTGTATTTCGTATGATATTTTGAGAATTGATGATGATCTATAAGATAACTTGATAAATCATGATGGATTGTAGAGTTTCTGATTGATAGTCTCTTGATCCAAGAATTTTATAAATTGTTGTGATTCGATTTTGGTCTTGAATTTTGATTATATGAAATTAGACATGTTTAGGGTAATCTGAGACTTTGAATCGATTCAAAATTCCAGAAATTGAATTTGTTGTGAATTTACTAAAATGACCCTGAAATTCTGGAAATTTCCTATGTGAACAGTATAATACAGTGACGAACAATGTTTGTCCTACTGAATGATCTTCAAAAATTACGAATTTGTGGAATATGATAATTTTATATGTCTAATATGATATACTCAGAATTGAGAATTTAGATCAATGTGGTTGAAATGTTATGATTTTCTAAAGTATATCCGCTCATTACAGTATTTGATTAACAGATTTTTTAAGCTATGGAACAAAATAGTTTTAAAATACTTTTGGCAGTGATTTGGAAGTGAAATATTTATCATGGACTGAGATATGTGTTAAGAGTAATTTTGTGATAGTTTTATAATTTTTGAGTTAGTATATGATTTTATAAAATTGGGAGATTGAATACTGTTCAGTAAGTATCTTGATCCTGTCAGGTTTGTAGTTTGGATTCGATGGTGTGTATGGAATGGATTGTGTAGGAATCTTGATATAATATTCATATATAAGAAGTATATATGAGTCAAGAATGATATATTCTGATTTCGGAGTAATTGGACATCATTTGATGTATTAGAAAATTTTGTTAAGTGTAAGTGGTCAGAATGACAAGTTTTGAGAAATCAAGTATTTAGACCAATTTGATGTGTTAAATGCATTGTGTATAATTTTGTAAGCTATTTAAGTATTTGTGTGAATTGTGAGGCTTATGAAAGGATTGATCTCCATTGATAGGTTAAGGAGATTTAAGCCTTGTAGCTGTAAGTGCTAAGAGGTAAGTATACTAGACTTTTTACTGAAATCACAATAAACGTAGTAATTGTTTTGTATGATTTTGTAAATGTGGTTAGGAATATTTTTATGTTATGTCAAAGTATATTTTGATATGAAATGTGAAGATATGTATTTATGAATGTGAGCATGGACATACATGACATACATGTGTTTTTGAAAGTGAGCTTTCAAAATAAGATATGTTTAACAAAGAAAGCTTTTGAAGTGTAATATATCCATGAGAAATATTTTGTGTTTTGAGGGTACTTGAACTCACTGTTAACTTAGTAGGCATTTTATGTGATTTGTGGAGCCTTTATGTGTGGCCTTTCCTTCGGCATTGGTATATGTTATGTGTTCCGTATGTAGGGAGGATCCTATTGGTACCTAAAGGAAGTGTGAGTCATCACATTCATGTGGTGGCGTATTGGTGCATGTGAGAGGACTCACCGATGATCAGGGTGAGGGTTTGGCTTTTACCTTCGGGTATGAGCATTATATATGTGTAATATAAAGACCTCACTTGTACTATTCCTCTCATACGGTATGTCACCTACGAGTGACATTTGGCTCATTATGTGATATGTGATATGTAAGTCCTACTAAGTAGTAGTTGAGTGATGGTATTCCTATTATGTGTTTTGAAAGAATGTGTAAGCGCTTACATGATATGTGATTTGATAAGATTATGATTTTGATTGATCACAGCATATCATACATATGCATTGTGTACATATATGTATTTGTATTTGATATATGAAAAACTAGTATGCTTACTGAGTTTTATACTCATTATAGTTTATGGTGATTTCAGGTAAATAAGGTACGTGTGTGCTTAGCGGATTTGGCAAGGCTTCTGCTGTTCCTTGGGTTCCCTAAGTTGTTAGGTTGCTAAGTGTTTCATTTAGGGACACGTGGGATAAGATATTTGATTTGTCCCTAGTGAATAAATACCTATGTATTATTTTATTGTGTGTGGTTGGACTTAGTTTAAGTTTTACCAAGTATAGTAATGGATTAATTTTAAGTAAGAATTTACAATGAATGTTTAAGTATTATAGAATGAATGTAAGTGATGTCGTGTGTCAGATCTTTTGGGTCTGGGGCGTGACAGCTTTTATTGGTATCAGAGCTAAAATATGATTCTGTAGACTTTTAAGTGTCGAGTCAAGGGAACCGAGCAGATGCCAAATCCTTAGGATTGTATTTGTAGCTTTGTTATGTAAAAGTTTGACATATTCCTTAAATTTTGTATGATTTTGTGAAGATGACACAGTATCCAAGAGCTGCTAAGATTGTTGTTGTTGTGGATAATGGTACCTTGTGGATCTTAATGTTACCATTTAGATTTTCTTTTAAGTTATGACTAATATGCTTAGTAAGAGTGATGTTGAATATCTTATAATGATAATTTGCATGTGATAGAGCAAATTGAGATAATTTTCTCAATGATAAAATATAGAGAAGTAGAGTATTGAAGACATCAATTGAAACAACTTTTATTGAAAAGGAAAACAACAACACAACAACAATAGCAGCAACAAAAATACAATAGAGGCTACGGAGTGAGATTTAAGTTTATTTTGCGCTTCTTCTGACTGTCATGAGTAGACCAATCTAACTGATGCAATGTTGGATTAGACAGAGGAATAAAAGACTGCAATTGATCAATCAGTTGATCAACAGTTGGAGCTGAAATAAGAATCCGTCGTGCTAGAAGTGGGATGAATTGTGTTCCCGCTGCATAGTCAAGAAAAGATATCAACCCGTCGTAAAAACCATTAACATTTAACAAACCAATGGGTTTTTGGTGGATTTGTAATTGTGCCCATGAGACAATTTGAAAAATTTCCTCCAGGGTCTCGAAACCTCCTGGTAGAGCTATGAAAGCATCTGCATGCCTAAGAATTTGAGCCATTCGCTCGTGCATAGATGAGACTTATAACTCATCCCCAACTGTTTTTCCTACAATATTTTCAATAGCTAGAGGTTTTGAAATAATACCCAAAACTCGACTACCTTTATTGTGTGCAGCTTTTGCTACAGACCCCATTAACCCACGGTTACCTCCTCCATATACTAAATGTATATTTCGCTCAGCTAATACCTTACCAAGATTTTCTGCAAATTTTGTAAACTCTTCAGTATTTCCAGGGTTGGATCCACAAAAGACACAAATTTTTGTGAATCGACGAGCTGAAGTTTCCTCCATTGTTATGCTCACCCTAATTTTTGAATGTTTTTGAGTTTGTATAAGGATGTAAAAATAATGTATTTATAGAGAAACAAATTGATAATAGCTGTGGAGCATATGTGTAAGTATGTTCAAGTATATATTCTTCTCGATTCTTGTGAGGCAAAAAAAAAAAGAATGAGTTTTACTTTATCATTTTATAAGGGACAATAGGCCGCAAAATCTTGAATAAATATATGTTGATATGTAAGTGTGATAAAAATTGTGTCGAAAGCGTAATGAGTTAGGTAAGATAATTAAGAAAAGTCAATAAAGGCCTATTTTATGGATTTAGGGACTTTGCCGTTTTGTCACTAATGGCCGACAATGCATCTATGACTTGAAGACTTTTTGAGCTAACAATTGAACTTTGGACATGAGGCTAAATTAACTTTATTAATTACAAAGATTTTTGTGGTCTTAACATTGATTTTTGGATAGATTAAAAGCAGATATGAAGAAAGATAAAGCACACTTGACATAAAGATAAAGCAGTAGTCAGTTTCTCTTTGATGTGATAGAGCAACACGGATTTAGTTTCTGTGAAAATAAAAACAGCAATGTAGGTCAAAATGAGTCTCCTTGGTCGCTTTCATCTGTGTCGTATCCGTGAGAGAGGAACTTATGGAGTTGTTGTTCCCATGCATTGAATGAGGGCTCTGGCTGAGTGGAATGTGGGTCTACCATATCTTGATCTTCTCCAGGTGAGCTGGTCTGGATGAGGGATGTGCTGGCTTCCTCTTGGATTTGGGTGTCGGTTAGATAAGGTTGGGAGTCTTGATAGAGGGATAAGTCAAGATTTGGTTGGTGTTGGTCAGGTTCTGTTGGGACAACTAGCTGAGATTGGGTAGGTTCTGTCGGGACAGATGGCTGAGGCCATTGGTGAAAGTTATCCATTTCTTGTCTGTATCTGGCATAATAAGTCATGTTTGGGATATGGTGATGGTGGGTAGAGTAATTTGTATTTCTATGATGTGAAAGATGATGTTTTTGTCTTTGTTGAAATTTGAGTATATTAGCAAAATTCAGTTCTTCTGCAAAATCATCTTCCACCTGTTCCCAAGGTGCAGCATCTTCTGGGGAAATCCAAACGGATGGAGGAATTATCTGGTTTTCTTGAGCAAGAATTCTTTCAAGTTCTCTCTTTTCCTGGATTACTTCTTCAGGCCAGAGCTTAATTGATCCCTTTAGTGAAAGGG
Source organism: Ailanthus altissimus (assembly GCA_946807835.1). Classification (NCBI taxonomy): domain Eukaryota; kingdom Viridiplantae; phylum Streptophyta; class Magnoliopsida; order Sapindales; family Simaroubaceae; genus Ailanthus; species Ailanthus altissimus. The sequence continues at coordinate 29,067,400 of OX327690.1, read as the reverse complement.
TAAAGGTGAGGTAATCCTTGACTGTAGGGTAATAATGGATTTCATGATCTGAAACAATCATACCCTTTCATTGGAGATGTAAAACAGACCAAAGATGTTGTCTAGGAACTGCAGCATTTGTGTTGTTTGCAATCATGTGTTGAAATTTAGTTATCCACCATGTCTTTGGGTAAAACCATTGGAGAAAAATTAGGGCTGGATGGTCTTCATCACATTTTTCTAATTTTTGGAGGGTTCTAAATAATGGGAATTCCATGGCGATTGTATACAGATCCAATAGGTACCATAACAAGTAAAGGACAGGTTTGGACCATTGGGAAAATAGGAAAAAAGAGTGCAGGTGAAAGAAAGGGTATTCCAAGTTGAACAAAGGGCCACCAAGAACTGTGAGGCTGTGTTCTTGGACTGCCAAGATGGCGTAGTGTCTGATGAATTCTTTGGCACGGGAATGGAGTGTTTTGGTTTTGATGAGGTCTGGAAATTGTGGTGGAGTAAAAGGAACAAGAGGAGTTATGATAATGTGAGGCTGTGTTCTTGGACTGCCAAGATGGCGTAGTGTCTGATGAATTCTTTGGCACGAGAATGGAGTGTTTTGGTTCTGATGAGGTCTGGAAATTGTGGTGGAGTAAAAGGAACAGGAGGAGTTATGATAATGGGATTCATTATGAAGATGGTAAGAAGGTTGGTTTTATTTATTGCTAGAAAAGTGATTATGAGGTTTAGGCTATTTATAGAGTTTTATGAAAGAAAATCAATAATCGTTTTGTCCTTTCCTTTTACGTGGATGACGTTAAAGGAATAGTTAAAAGAATCATATTTGCCATCGCAGTAATTGTGCTAGTAGAATCTTTTCTATTTGAAATCGAGCATATTAGAAAAAGCAGACATGTCAATCTCAATGAGAAAATGATGTCCAATAAGGTGGACTATTTTTTTTTAAGAGTTAAAGTAAGAGATATAATGTTAAGATCTATAGTTTAAGAATCAGTTGAACTAAAGGTCTTTTTATTGAAGTTGATTTTTGATCGTTTAAGATAATGCTTTCAATATTCTGATTTGAATGACAACTTAGTTGCGTAGAAATACTACATTTTTTTTTTTTGAATGATATCAAGGTAGTGAATGATATTATGACGTATGAGTATATGTTGAAGGGATTAAAATTTTTAAAGGAGTTAGGAATTTTATGTAAGAGATTAGTATGGGTATTCTACATCTATGTTATTCTTTAATGAATGAAAGGTGAAGTGTATAGATACCCATTAAATATTGAACGAATGAAAAAAAAAAAAAAAAAAAAAGAATAAAAATATGTGTGTATAATTTTATAAGTCCATAATGTGTGTCATATGTTAATTTTATGGATATATGTTTCGTACTCCTCTCGTATACTCAGCTATGAGCCAACGTAGAGATAATCTAACATATGAATGAGTATTTATTAGGATTTTGGACCACAATGAGCAAATCCTATATACAAGGAAGATTGCTTTGTAAATATTTTATGAATAAACCATACAGTTGAAAAGGAAAATTGAGAATGAGAAGAAGAAATGAGATCTAAGTATCCTCATCTATGTGCTTAAGTTATGAATTTCGAGGACGAAATTCTTATAAGGAGGGGAGAATTGTAGTAACCAGTATCCATAACCGGTAATAATATGTATATTTATATATATAAATATACGTATTTTATTTGTATGTGGGTGATCCTTGATTTATATATTGTTATTAGTAGTGTTTTTATAGGTTAAGGATATACTATTAGTATTGGGTTTATTTGCAAGACTTTGGAATTATTTTAGGGACCAAATTGTTATACTTTGAAAGTTTTGGGGGCAAATTCGTAAATACCAAAAATTAACCACTTAGTATAAAAATACACCTTTAAAAACCCTAATTCTCTCATTTTGGTCGAGCTACCCATTTTTAGAGAGAGAAGAGAGAAAAAGAGGGGAGAGAAAGAGAAGAAGGAGAAGAAAAAGAAGAAGAAATTGGAATTTTGAATTTTAAGAGGTATATCACAACTATTTCTCAATTTATTGGTGTTAATTATGTTAATTTCTTTAAGTTTTGATTTCTGGAAATATGTATAATTGAGTATTTGATGTGTATTTCGTATGATATTTTGAGAATTGATGATGATCTATAAGATAACTTGATAAATCATGATGGATTGTAGAGTTTCTGATTGATAGTCTCTTGATCCAAGAATTTTATAAATTGTTGTGATTCGATTTTGGTCTTGAATTTTGATTATATGAAATTAGACATGTTTAGGGTAATCTGAGACTTTGAATCGATTCAAAATTCCAGAAATTGAATTTGTTGTGAATTTACTAAAATGACCCTGAAATTCTGGAAATTTCCTATGTGAACAGTATAATACAGTGACGAACAATGTTTGTCCTACTGAATGATCTTCAAAAATTACGAATTTGTGGAATATGATAATTTTATATGTCTAATATGATATACTCAGAATTGAGAATTTAGATCAATGTGGTTGAAATGTTATGATTTTCTAAAGTATATCCGCTCATTACAGTATTTGATTAACAGATTTTTTAAGCTATGGAACAAAATAGTTTTAAAATACTTTTGGCAGTGATTTGGAAGTGAAATATTTATCATGGACTGAGATATGTGTTAAGAGTAATTTTGTGATAGTTTTATAATTTTTGAGTTAGTATATGATTTTATAAAATTGGGAGATTGAATACTGTTCAGTAAGTATCTTGATCCTGTCAGGTTTGTAGTTTGGATTCGATGGTGTGTATGGAATGGATTGTGTAGGAATCTTGATATAATATTCATATATAAGAAGTATATATGAGTCAAGAATGATATATTCTGATTTCGGAGTAATTGGACATCATTTGATGTATTAGAAAATTTTGTTAAGTGTAAGTGGTCAGAATGACAAGTTTTGAGAAATCAAGTATTTAGACCAATTTGATGTGTTAAATGCATTGTGTATAATTTTGTAAGCTATTTAAGTATTTGTGTGAATTGTGAGGCTTATGAAAGGATTGATCTCCATTGATAGGTTAAGGAGATTTAAGCCTTGTAGCTGTAAGTGCTAAGAGGTAAGTATACTAGACTTTTTACTGAAATCACAATAAACGTAGTAATTGTTTTGTATGATTTTGTAAATGTGGTTAGGAATATTTTTATGTTATGTCAAAGTATATTTTGATATGAAATGTGAAGATATGTATTTATGAATGTGAGCATGGACATACATGACATACATGTGTTTTTGAAAGTGAGCTTTCAAAATAAGATATGTTTAACAAAGAAAGCTTTTGAAGTGTAATATATCCATGAGAAATATTTTGTGTTTTGAGGGTACTTGAACTCACTGTTAACTTAGTAGGCATTTTATGTGATTTGTGGAGCCTTTATGTGTGGCCTTTCCTTCGGCATTGGTATATGTTATGTGTTCCGTATGTAGGGAGGATCCTATTGGTACCTAAAGGAAGTGTGAGTCATCACATTCATGTGGTGGCGTATTGGTGCATGTGAGAGGACTCACCGATGATCAGGGTGAGGGTTTGGCTTTTACCTTCGGGTATGAGCATTATATATGTGTAATATAAAGACCTCACTTGTACTATTCCTCTCATACGGTATGTCACCTACGAGTGACATTTGGCTCATTATGTGATATGTGATATGTAAGTCCTACTAAGTAGTAGTTGAGTGATGGTATTCCTATTATGTGTTTTGAAAGAATGTGTAAGCGCTTACATGATATGTGATTTGATAAGATTATGATTTTGATTGATCACAGCATATCATACATATGCATTGTGTACATATATGTATTTGTATTTGATATATGAAAAACTAGTATGCTTACTGAGTTTTATACTCATTATAGTTTATGGTGATTTCAGGTAAATAAGGTACGTGTGTGCTTAGCGGATTTGGCAAGGCTTCTGCTGTTCCTTGGGTTCCCTAAGTTGTTAGGTTGCTAAGTGTTTCATTTAGGGACACGTGGGATAAGATATTTGATTTGTCCCTAGTGAATAAATACCTATGTATTATTTTATTGTGTGTGGTTGGACTTAGTTTAAGTTTTACCAAGTATAGTAATGGATTAATTTTAAGTAAGAATTTACAATGAATGTTTAAGTATTATTGAATGAATGTAAGTGATGTCGTGTGTCAGATCTTTTGGGTCTGGGGCGTGACACTATATGAGATGAAACAATTTTTTTCTAAAAACTTCGATATGAAAATATATATGATGCATCTTATGTCAGTAACATTAAGATACATAGAGATAAATTTTAAGGTATTTTGAGTCTGTCTAAAAAAATCTATATTAATAAAGTTTTAGTTAGATTTTGGATGAAAGTTTGTTCACTAAGTATAGCTCCCATTGTGAAGGGTGATAGGTTCAATTTAAACTAATGCTAAAAAAATAATCTTGAAATGGAACAAATATAGAATATACCATATGCTTCTACCATTAAAGGCTTGATGTATGCTTAGGTCTGTACAAGGTCTGATATTGCATTTATTGTCGAAATGTTAGAAAGATATCAGAGTAATCTAAGTATGAACCATTGGAGAGCTGCAACGAAGGTTATGAGTGCTGGAGTTAATGCTTACGTGTCAATCTAATATTGTATGAATATTAATTATTTAATATTTATATAATAAATATTTTAAATAAAATTATTAATATTAAATATTAAATGGTACTAAGCTTGTAATATTATAGACATTGTATAATCTGAAGGAGTTCTCTGGAGTTAAGAGTTAGCGCTGTTAAAAGTTATCAGGTTATAAGATAGCAAAATTCTAAGCGTTAAAAGTCTTGTTTGAAATGGAACAAAGATATGAGAGTATACTAGTAATGACATAGTTGTAAAGAGTTACAATGGGTGGTAGAAAATGTCATTATGCAAATATGTTCTTAAACACAGTGTTTTTAATCTATGTTCACCAATGCAGATTTATTAGTGAATCACTATTAAATAGATTGATATATGTCTATATCTAATTAGTGCAGATGGTTGTCCTTAGCTGACCATAAGCTTAGAGCTTGTATAGGCATATGGACACCCAGTTATGACTGGATACTGAATAAATTCATGAGGACCCCGATAAATATCCTATAAAGTCGTTAAAAGAATATCCTCTCGAGTTGAGTAGTATTCGTGATCCTTTGACCTGAGCGCCAAGGTAGGCTTGTGAGTGATTCACCATACTTTAATTTCACGTATGTTAGCAATCTTTCATAGTTTGACCGCTATGTGTTACTAGGTATGGTCCGATGCTCATGGAGTTTGGTGTACGTAGATACGTGATCCGTCAGCTTATATAGGTAAATTATATATGTCACGCCCCAGACCCAAAAGATCTGACACACGACATCACTTACATTCATTCAATAATACTTAAACATTCATTTTAATTTCTTTCAGAATTATAGTAATTGAATTATGACTGGGACAATTAGTAAACCGGAGATACGCAGAGTTTTCTCAGAGATTAACACTCTACTACGTCACCAGTAGCAACTTTATTACCGGAAGCCCAAAATATATTCATTGCAAATTCTTACTTAAAATCAATCCATTACTACACTTGGTGAAACTTAAACTAAATCCAACCACACACAATAAAATAATACATAAGTATTTATTCACTAGGGACAAATCAAATATCTTATCCCACGTGTCCCCAAATGAAACACTTAGCAACCTAACAACTTAGGGAACCCAAGGAACAGCAGAAGCCTTGCCAAATCCACTAAGCACACATGTACCTTATTTACCTGAAATCACCATAAACTATAATGAGTATAAAACTCAGTAAGCATACTAGTTTTTCATATATCAAATACAAATACATATGTATGATATGCTGTGATCAATCAAAATCATAATCTTATCAAATCACATATCATGTAAGTGCTTACACATTCTTTCAAAACACATAATAGGAATACCATCACTCAACTACTACTTAGTAGGACTTACATATCACATATCACATAATGAGCCAAATGTCACTCGTAGGTGACATACCGTATGAGAGGAATAGTACAAGTGAGGTCTTGAATAACACATATATAATGCTTATGCCCGAAGGTAAAAGCCAAACCCTCACCCTGATCATCGGTGAGTCCTCTCACATGCACCAATACGCCACCACACGAATGTGATGACTCACTCTTCCTTTAGGTACCAATAGGATCCTCCCTACATACGGAACACATAACATATACCAATCCCAAAGGAAAGGCCACACATAAAGGCTCCACAATCACATAAAATGCCTACTAAGTTAACAGTGAGTTCAAGTACCCTCAAAATACAAAATATTTCTCATGGACATATTACACTTCAAAAGCTTTCTTTATTAAACACATCTTATTTTGAAAGCTCACTTACAAAAACACATGTATGTCCATGCTCAATGTCAATGCTCACATTCAGAAACATATATTCACATTTCATATCAAAATATACTTTGACATAACATAAACATATTCTTAACCCCATTTGCAAAATCATACAAAACAATTACTATATTTATTGTGATTTCAGTAAAAAGTCTAGTATACTTACCTCTTAGCACTTACAGCTACAAGGCTTAAATCTCCTTAACCTATCAATGGAGATCAATCCTTTCATAAGCCTCACAATTCACAAAAAATACTTTAAATAGCTTACAAAATTATACACAATGCATTTATCACATCAAATTGGTCTAAATATTTGGTTTCTCAAAACCTGTCATTCTGACCACTTACACTTAACAAATATTTCTAATACATCAAATGATGTCCAATTACTCCAAAATCAGAATATACCATTCTTGACTCATATATTCTTCTTATATATGAACATTATATCAAATTTCCTACACAATCCATTCCATACACACCATCGAATCCAAACTACAAACCTGACAGGATCAAGATACTTACTGAACAGTATTCAATCTCCCAATTTTATAAAATCATATACTAACTCAAAAATTATAAAACTACCACATAATTACTCTTAACACATATCTCAGTCCATGATAAATATTTCACTTCCAAATCACTGCCAAAAGTATTTTAAAACTATTTTATTCTATAACTTTAAAAATCTGTTAATCAAAAATTACAATGAGCTGATACACTTTAGAAATTCATAACACTTCAACCACATTGATCTAAATTCTCAATTCCGAGTATATCATATTAGACATATAAAATTATCATATTCCACAAATTCATAATTTTTGAAGATCATTCAGTAGGATAAACATTGTTCGTCACTGTATTATACTGTTCACATAGGAAATTTCCAGAATTTCAGGGTCATTTTGGCAAATTCACAACAAATTCAATTTCTGGAATTTTGAATCGATTCAAAGTCTCAGATGATACTAAACATGTCTAATTTCATATACTCAAAATTCAAAACCAGAATCGAATCACAACAATTTATAAAATTCCTAGATCAAGAGGTTATCCAGCAGAAATTCCATAATTCATCATGATTTATCAAACTATCTTATAGATCATCATCAATTCTCATATGATCTTACGAAATACACAACAAATCCTCAATTATACATATTTTTAGAAATCAAAACTTAAAGGAATTAACTTAATTAATACCAATAAATTGAGAAATATGTATGATATACCTCTTGAAATTCAAAATTCCAATTTCTTCTTCTTTTTCTTCTTCTTCTCCTCTTTCTCTCTCCTCTATTTCTCTCTTCTCTCTCTTAAAATGGGTAGCTCGACCTAAAAATGGTAAATTAGGGTTTAAAAGTGTATTTTTATACTAAGAGGCTAATTTTTGGTATTTACAAATTTGCCTCCAAAACTTTCAAAGTATAACAATTTGGTTCCTAAAATAAATCTAAAGTCATACAAATAAACCCAATACTAATCGTATATCCTTAACCTATAAAATATTACTAATAACAATATATAATTCAAGTATCACCAACATACAAATAAAATACGTATATTTATACATATATAAATACTTATTCTTACCAGTCGTGGATACTGATTACTACAATATATCTGATGCTTCGAGATTATATCTCAGAAAATCTTTTGACTATAAGTAATAAACCCAGAAAAGGATTTTCTCGTAAGGTTACACAATATTGCAAAAGTGTTTGCGTATATTATTTATCGAGATACGAATCTGGAGATAAGTTAATGGATGAACAAATTAGGATTCAACGGTGTTGAACTATGTCCCTGCACATCTAGAGTATAATGATGAAAGAATTATACATATGCGTTCTGACCTCAACTTGTATGGTCTAATACCCTGATTTGTAATATTCATGATATGTGTGTGGGGCATTATTAACGAACTCATGAAATAGTTCTATTTGATGAATCGGGGGTGGACCTAAAAACATCCAATATGAAATGTATTCGTTGTGCACTTAGGTAGTATAATATATTGAATAGTTTAATATAGTATAAAATACAGCAAATTACTATAGTGAAGTTAACTAAAGTATATGGTTATGGTAGGATCTACGTTGGGTTAACTTGGTAACCTAGTAAGGGTATAATGGTAATTTTATTTTATTGATTATTTAATTATTAAATAATCAAGATATTTATTTAAATAATAATTAAATAAAATTTTAATTTAATCATGGTTAATTGTTAATTAAAGGTTAAGTTAAAAGATATTTTGTGCTTAACTTAATTATGGTTAATTGTTATATGGTTAAGTTTAATAAATATCTAGATATTTTATTTTTATTATTAAAAAAATATTAACCTAACTAGGGTTAATAGTTAACTCTAGGGTTAGATTAGTTAGATATTTGTTAACTTAAGAATTAAGTTAATTAATTATGATTAGGTTAAATAAATATCTAGATATTTTATTTTTATTATTAAAAAAATATTAATCTAACTAGGGTTAATTGTTAACTCTATGGTTAGGTTAATTGGATGCTTGTTAACTTAAGAGTCAAGTTAATTTAACTCAATTAAAGTTAAATATTAATCTTGGTTAAATGAATAGTTAAATAAAATTCAAATTAAATTAAAATTTATGTATTAGTATATAAAGTGAAACGAAATTCAAATTTCATAACTTTTTTAGTTTTATATATTATATTTGATAGTCATCATTTTAATTTTTTATTTTAATTTGAGAAATTAAAATGGTTAATTTTGAGTTTTAAGTGTTAAAACATCAAAATAAAAAATAAAAAGGGTTATTAATTGTAATAATCAAAATAGATTTATTTTAATTGTTCAAGAGTTGAACAAAAGATAAAACAAATTAATTTAATTGGATTAAGAGTTAATCTGATTAGTTTAAGTATTAAACAATAGCTAGATTATATTGCTATTCTAGCTAATCAAACCCACCTAAGTTGATTACTAGAATTGTCAACAAGTTAATTTCATGTGGACTCCAAAAATTTAATCCAAAGGTTTTAATGGTGATATTTCTCAATTATGTAATTAATATAATTAATTGTATATATATATATGTTCATTGTATAATTTTAATCTTTCGTTGTGCTTGTATATGTATGAGATATATATATATATATATATATATATATTTGTATGATGAACACATACACCACATGCATACACTCAATAATGAGATACCTTTAGGGGACTAAGCATTACATGCTTATGTATAAACGGAGTGATAATATGAAGGCAATTGGCTAGACAAATTCAGATTTTGTTGACTGAGTTGATTCACGAAAATCAATATCTAGATACATGTTCATGTTTGTTAGTGAAGTTGTATCTCCGAAGAGCATAAAACAGACTTTAACTACTACTTGCACTATATATGTTGAGTTCGTATCTTATTTTAAGGTTACCTTGCATAGTATATGAATCAAGAGTTTCATGCCAGAGATTAGAATTGTGGATTCGACTTATAGGTTACTTAAGGACATATTATGACAATTCAACTTTAGTTTTTATGACTAAAAACAATAAGAGTGGTAGTTAAAATAAGCACATCGACATTTAGTATATAGTTATAAGAAAACATGTTAAAGAGAAAACAATGATTGTTGAACACATTAGCACTGAATTAATGATTGTTAATCTTTTGACAAAAGGTGTTCCACCATGAAAATTTTAGGATCATGTAGACAGAATGGGACTAGACTCCTTTGCATGATTTCGTTGTTTAGACGATTGTTATTTGTAATGAAACTTTATTTATGTCATGATGTTTTTTTATATTTGATTTTTAATTGTGTACACATTTATTAATTTGAGAAATATCATTATTATTTAAACCTAGAATAAATAGACAATTTATTCATTAAGTAATATAGACTATTATTAAGAGACACAATGCATTATGATATATGAAAGATAATACTTGTTTTTCAAATGACTTATCGCTATGATTTATATATTGTTTCTTACTATGATAAATGATGGAATATATGGACAAAGTGAGAGAATGTTAAACCTCTATTTAAATTCAATAACTTAAGAAATATTGTTGAATTAAAAGTGATTAATTTTTTCCATCATATAAGGGATAAGAGATAAGGGATAATCACTTAACGTGATAATAATCTATTATTTTATAGAAACAAATAAATATTTAACATGATTATTATTTAAAGAATGTGATAACGTTCTCGATTAAAAAAAACACTCATTATAATTGAACTCATTTTTTATGAGAGAACACATAACAAAATTGTATACAAATGCAGTGGTATAAGTCTATAAGCCATTTAATTTCATTCAGTTTCTTATACTATTATTTTGAAATTGATAACAATTTAGAAGTGCTTAAATACTCTAAATTGAATTTTAACTTATCTAGTTAGAAATAACGGGGTATGTTCATTTACAACTCTATTTTAGTTTCTACATTTAATTTAAATATTTTTTAAGTTTATTGATTATGTTAAATTAGTTTTAAACCTTACACCAATAATATTTTACTGTTGGTTTATCTATAGATCCACGGGAGTTACAAACTTTTTGACCGTTAGAATTACAAATGAAATCTTTCAAATTGTTAAAAAAAAAAACAAAACAAACAAAAACAAAAGCAAAAGCAAAAGAGAAAACTCATAAGTGCACAATTTTTGTTTCCAATCGTTCAATCAATTCATACTTTTGATCGGTTTGTAAAGGGACGCGTATGGCTGTCGGCTATAAAGCACCTGATGATCATAGATGATTGATGGATGAAAGAGGATGGCGAAATCAATTGATTGAAGAATCGAGATTCTATTCCAGCGAACAACGTTGTTGTTTAAATTAGCTAACATTCAACGACAGCAAAAGCTAAGCATCATTGTTAATTTGTTATTCTGATACACACACTCTCTCTCTCTCTAGTCTTACTCAACTTATTGAACATTTAGTTAATTTTTTTAATTTGAATTAAAGTATAAGTTATTTATTTAATTGTGTTTAATTAATACATTTTACACTTGTAGTCATTGTAATTTTGAGTAATTTCTTTTTAAAATTAATGATATTAGTACGTGACATTTCTCTTCACCTTCTAAATCTTTATTTATTAATTAATTAATAATATAATGGCTGAGATATAAGTTCTGTACCCAACTTTATAAGTGTAGTATTATAAAAAAAAATCGGTGCTAATATTTTTCCTCATTTTTTTTTATAATAGCACTATTTTTAAAAAATATTATAAGCTTATGATTTTAAAATTTTAAAATAACTATTTAAAGACATAAACGAATGCTAATTTAATAATTATTAACATTATTTTAGGGAATGTTTACCTCATAAATCTTTTTTCTTACATACTTTGAACTTTTTTTAAAATTGAAATATATTTTTAATACATATAAATTATTTTTTAAAGTAATGGAGGAAGAAGCTATACATGAAAGATAGCTTAAAAGAAACGAAAAAAAGGAAATTTTAAATTTTTTATCAAAAATATAATTAATAAACATCTACTTTGGATTTTTTGTTTTTAAGTTTTTGGTATGAAGAATATAAAGGTTTTTATTTTATTTTATTTTATTTTTTTAGGCAAACTCAAAAATGCAAGAAATTTATTAATGAAATAATAAAGAAAAAATTACAAAGAAGGGAGGACTAAAATACATAAAAGTTACAAAAACGTCCAATAGAAGAATAAGGATAAAACCTCACAAAAAAAAAAGTAATACTAATGAAATTTATAACTAAGCATTCTATTTGCATCCTTAAAGAGCATAAAACTAATATCCGAAAGGGCCGTAACCACCATGTAAAATCATCAAATTAAAGCTCCAAATTTGCCAGTTTATCTATCACTGTATTGTTCTCTCTAAAGGTATGATTAAATCTAAATTGCAAGCAATCAAAATTATCCTTACAATGTTGCCACCTATTGTGAAGTTTTCATAGATGACATAATGTAAACTTAGAGAGAAGATAGAAGATTAAGATATAGTCAAACTTTAAAATTATCTTATACCATCCGCGAGTAATAACAATCTCCAAAGCTAAAGATGACCTCCATTATTTCTACATAGTATTTGTCTTAATTTCTAGAAGATAAAAGAAGCCTCCTAAAAAAGAACCCACCTTATCAATTTCTAGAAGATAAGAGAAGCCTCCTAAAAAAAATCACCTTATCCCTGAAGACTCCTCCACAAGCAGTCAAATCTGGGTTATCTTTTGAAAGTCTATCTATGTTAATCTTAATCCATCCCTAAGGAGGAAAATTTCAAAAAAGAATAGTAATTTTTAGAGCACATCTCAAATTAGTTGCAATACCTAGATGGTCTAAGATAGGAATATCATCATCAAAAGTAAATCCAGGACAGAAAGTAGTAAAGTAGCGAATATGAGCTAGACAATTCGCCTTAATGCCAAAGGAATTGAAATTCTGATTATTAAATCTAAGGCGATTTCGACTTCTCCAAATTAACTAGAACAAATAAGCAGTCAACAAACTCCATAAATTTAAAAGTTGAGGGCTGAAATTTTTTGATAAAATCACTTTCTATATTTCCATAACAGTTGAAACTGAAGGAAGATTTTGTATAAACATATAAGCAAACCAATACCAAAGCTCCATAACTGGAGAACAGCTAACAAAAATGTGGTCCACTGTTTCAGACTCTGTCAAACAAAAAGAACAACACAAATACCACGAGACCATAATAATTCAACAATAAGAAGAAGATTTTAAAGCAGATGCCACATGAATATAAAAACTTTAGGTGAGAAAAAACCACGCTAAATAGATAATAAAGCTGAATTAGTTATTATGATACTATTGATGAAATTTTAACTCTCCTTTAAAGAAAGAATTCCATCTCTAACAGAAAACCAAACGAACTTATTAGCCTTACCATTAATTGGTAGAATAATATCATTGACATGTTCTCTTAAATGAGGAAAAACAAAATAGAGATAATTTAGAATCCTTCATTGTCCTTCCTTAATTGCGCCTTTCACCATTCCTTCTAAGAGTAAACCGCCAATAGGAAGAACGGGTTCATCTAACCATCTATCATACCAAAAATTAATTGAATTCTCATCATTAATTATCTACTTTGTCCCATTATGAAAATAAGAAAGAATAAATTTAAAGCAATTAAAAAATAATAATTGAGGTATCGTTTACTTGCATCTCGTAAGTTATACAATTTTCTTAAGAACTTTAAGCAGATAGAATTCACTTGGTGTACATCCCAAAGACCTTTACGTAGGCAAGCCTTATTAAGTAAGTTCAGTCTACAAAGTCCTACTCCACCCCCCATGTTTTACATGCCAATTATTTTTTATGACATTAAATTCATCTTACGAGAGCAATGATCCCCTGAGATAATAAAATTTTGGACTTAACCATTTACCCGCTTGAGAAGGAAATTAGGCTAAAGATATACTTTAAAACTGTGCAATAGGATGCTTTGAAAAACTATACAAACAAGCTCAATTCTACCAGTCATTGAAAAAATTGTTTCTTTCTAACCACTAAGATGTGCACGAGCCTTGTCAACCAAAAGTTGAAAATGTTGGCTACGTGGGCAGTCTTTAAATATTGGAATTCCCAATATTTTGTTATTTTTTAAGTTATTGGTAAAAAGAATATAAAGGTTAATTTATAGTATACTAATAATATCAAGGTTCATTTTACAATATATTAATACAAATAAGAGTATTTTAGGAAGGATTTTTCACCCTTTAACCTTTTATATTTTATCATGTGTGATTGAAACATCCTATAATTTCAAAATTTTCTTAAAAACCCTTGTCCATCAATTTTTTTTATTTATTTTAATAAAAAATTCCTTCAGAAATGTGCAGTTAAAGTTTTGCCTTTGATAATGTGGATGTTAGTTGTAGTTAGCCTTTTTAACCCCAAAAAACTAGTGACATCATGACCTATTTGAATTGAAAATATTATTTTAATTCTTTTTAATTTATATAATTATTAGTATACCCTCGGTGCTTAAAATTATTTCAAAAAAACTTTAATTTTTGACTATTTACTAATCAATATCGCCATTGCCTAGCCAACAACTATTTCATACAAAATTGCTTCCACAAAAGCCTGAATATAAACATTGTTAAGCATTTGAACAATGCAACTAGAAAAGTTTTTTTCTCAATTTAATCTTTTGTTGCCGTGAGGAGACAAAGGGGTTCATACACGCCATCAAGTTCAGCAAATACATAATAATATCTAGTAAATACATCACCAAATTCATCATAATTGTTATAAAAAAAATACAGCCAAAAATATCAATGGAAGGATGATAAAATTCAAAAATAATTTCTTTCATTGCAGTACAAGGATTGTAATCTTAACTTTTGATATAAAGAAGCTTTTTTCCCCCTATTAGTTGCGATTTCCATGAACTCTAGCAACTTGCAGATAGTAAAGTTCATATAAACATTACAAAACTGCTTCAAGAAAATCAGTTGAATGGGGTTGATAAAATTTAAAACAGGAAATGCCATTACAACTCAATATCTTTTATTAGGATATCGCAGTCATCAACTAATCTCAAGTTATACTTTAAGTGTATAAGGAGGTGATGACAATGCTATATATTCTAGAACCCATCTTTTGATGAGTTAAAAGGCATGGTTCATCCCTAGCAAATAAATGACCCAAAAAATAGATGAAGTCAATGTTGATCAAAGAAAAAAGAAAGACATCAAAGAGATCAATGGGATCTAACCAATTGTAATAGTTTTAACTCTAATAATAGGTATATTTCTAGGGTTAGCGTTAAGGGATCAAAGTTATTATAATCTAAAATGTTGCATGAATATGCATGTTAATACAGTATAATACCTTATTCAGTAATTTCAATAAAATACTAATTATAATTTGAAGAAGACATACTAAAAAAATTGTTGTAGATCCTAAAAATTGTGCATGTCTTCTTGTTGCAGCTATACCATATATATGAACCATACATAAATAAAGCATACAAAATATAGATATAAAAAGCTAGAACCCAAAAGTTGAGCTGTTTAATACCTAAATCTTATTGTGTTAGTAGTGTTGGTGCAGATGTTGAAGTTGGAGGTTGTTGTTGTTGGTGTGATCCTATTAAAGGTACATTATTTGGCATTAAAGACTACACATAAGATATAATTCACATTAATAATAATAGAATTCAAATGAAATTAACATAGTTTACCAATCAGCATATATAAAACAAAAACTTACAGTTGGAACTTTGCAAGTTATTTTGTTATGCCGAAACCCTTACAATTAGTGCATTTGATAGTCTTTCTTGCACCTAGTCTCTTGCTCTCACTATGCTCTTTCCTTTTTATGAGCTTTAGCCTTCTAACTCTAGTTTTCTTTACAACTGCAAGTATTTTAAGACCCGTAACAGTTGGCCAAGTTGATTCATCTAGAAAATGATGAATAAAAGATTAGTATATGTGGTCAAATATAATGATATTGTCAACTTTTGATCCATATAGTCTTAAGGTTCTCTTGTAGAATAACAATACATGGCATAACATGCTGACATGGGATCTCAATTATTTAAAACACTCCATATGTTCATTAGCAGCCATTACTTTTATATACCTGCCTTTTTTAGTAATATCTAACTTATTCTTAATATTTGGAAGGAGTCTACTAGATTATTTCCTTCCCTCTATAAGCTTATTTTATAACCTTCCTTTTAATAAACTTAAAATAAGTCTAACTTTACATTTACCCAACCAACTATTCCATGACTCAGCTCATGGTTAAACATGTGTTTACCCTACTCTTTTTTATTTATCCTAGTAAGGTAATCAAAAACACCTTGTAAATTACCCTTGGTAGTCCTTAATTTCTCTATGTTCTCATTAAAGTCTTTTTCTCTTATAGCTCTTGTTATTACTTATAACAAATGCCTATATATTGCAATAGGGTATTGTGTTCTCAGATTGGCAAAAATATGCCTAGCACAATGCCTTACTACCTTAGGCCAGTGTGCTAAAATTCCATTTAGTATAAATTTTTCCTTATCACTCATAAATGTAACTCCATTCCCATTACTTATTTTCAATCACTGATTTGGTCTCTCTAAAAACCAACCCCAAGTCTCAACAGTTTCATTCTCACATATATGCACTACAAGTAAGAAACCCTACTACTTGCACCCAAACTAATACGTGATAACAAAATCTCACCAAAAGGCCTATTTAGATGGCATCCATCTAGCCCAATGAACCATCTGTACCAATTTACAAACTCATTTTTCATTGTAGGAAAACTAAACATCAACCTTTCCAACTGAATTGGTCCATCCTTTACTGTCACCTTAAACTTAATCTTGACAAGCACACCAAGATTAGTCAATCTTAGAATCTCAGCATAATCTCTCAATCTACCATAAGAGACTAGAAAGTCCCATCTATTACTCTCCAACGCCATTTTTTTGTCCTTATACAACTTCTTTCTACTCATATATTTTGTAATTATTTTCTAATTTAAAATGGTTGTTGAAATTTTTGGGTTATTTTCAACATGGTTTACAAGACTAATACAATCTATAAGTAAGTAGCTTCTCTGATTCTAGATACCCCATCACAATTGTACTTATCCACCAACTATTGAATTCTAAAAATAATTCCAGATTTTACATTAATAGCATATATATACCAAGGATAGTCTTATATTGCACATTTTATTTCGAATCCTCTTTTTTTCATTTTTAATCCTCTTCAATTGAAAGCCCTCTTAAACAACATAGTTTTTTTTTTTTTATCATTGTTCTAAACTCAACAATATCCATTAATTCCATCATAACATACAATTTCCCATCTTGAGGTTGCCTTTTCTCTGGTGGTCCTTGGCTAACCTACCACCCAAATCCTTAACTTTGTAGCCGTCATCAGAAGATGAGAGTAGTCGTCATTAGAAGATGAGAGTAATCTCTTCTCTTTGTCATCTAATTTATAGTTTGATAGAACATCATCACCAAATCTTTCATCTAAGTCATTAACACTATCAGCACCCCAACAAGAATCAACGTGATATACAAAAACAGATAACAAATAAAATGGATGGAATCACAATCATCTTTGTAAAAAAAACAAATTGCGTCAAAGAACAGAAACAAGTGGAAGAACAAACCGTGTCAAACATTTATTTAAACCCATAACCCCAAAACATGTTAGATAACCCTAAATACAAGCAAGTGGCTGTGAGAATTTAGGAGAAAACAAACAAATAATACAACAATAAATAATTTGATTCGCATAAAATAGCCCTAAATACAAAGCAATTTTATCAAACCAAAATGAAAAAAAAACAATAATCAAATCAATTCACAATAACAAATCCCTAAACACAAAGAAAAGTTACCGTACACTCAAATTTTGGTTGTCAATAACTTAGTTATTGGATGAAAAAACTAAAAAGGCAAATATATCATTGCATTTATCAAAATTAAAAGAAATTGATCTCTTTTTTTTTGGACTTTAGACGAAAGAATACTGTTACATGCAATTTTGAGAGAACAAAGAGATGTCTTAATATTTTTTGGGCACAAAAAAGAACAGACAAATCAAAATATGCCACATGTACTTAAAATAACACTTAACTTGTTTTTCACGTTCTTGGTATGTCAAAGTACCTAAATGTCATTCCTTCTATTAGAACAAATGAAAAGAACTAATAGATGAAAATGTTTCAGTAATTATTGAAACCATGAAAGTATTTCAGTCACGCGTGATAAAATATAGGGGTCTTGTTGAAGCGGAAGCACACAAACAAGTAAAAAATTCACCCAAGCAATATAATAATGCAAAACAAGTTATTAAGAAATAAATAGAGAAATGGGTAGAAGAAGAACACACAAAGATTACGTGGTTCGGCAACCTTGCCTACATCCACGACGGATCAAGATCACACTCTTCTCTTATTATGAATCACATAACACTCACAAAGTTATGCCTTTTACAAGAAAGATCATAAAGAAAACTCTCTCTTGCACTCTAGGGATTTTCTCTCACTAAGAACCACAAAGATCTCTTATTGATCAGAAAGATTACCAAGATATGTTTAAAAGCCAATTGATAGCCTTTATATAGGTCTTGGGACGTCCTAGATTTACCCTATACGTGTGGGAGTCGTATTAGGGAGTCCTGAAGTAAGTGGGAGACAAAATAAGGAAGTTTTCTTATTTCGGGATACTATTCCCATCTCTAGCGCCGCGGCACTGGGCTGTCATCGCCGCAGCGCTGGCGCGCTTTTGCTGAGCGCTGCGGGGCTGGTCTTCTGGCACCGCAGTGCTAGCTCCTGGTGCGCCCTTATTAGTTTTTTGTCTCTTTTCGCGTTCGTCTTCAATCCGTGCACACCCTACGCACTTGGCTTGATCTCCAAATCATACTCTGATGATTTTCAATTAACATTCTCACAAATCCCCTCATTGATTCAAAATCATCCACAAAGCAACTCGATCTCTCATTTTTGCATCTTTGTTAGACTAACTTCACAACTTTGGACAATCTATCGAATGTAATGGAATCTCACATCAATGTGTTTCGACCTCTCATAGAACACTTGATGCTTGCTTAGGTGTATGGCACTCTGGCTGTCACAGTACACATCAATGTTCACATCTTCACTAGCCAATACCTCCGCGCATATGCCTTTTAACCATACGGCCTCTTTGATAGCTTCACCAACAGCTATGTACTCTGCCTCTGTGGTAGATAGTGCAACAACGTGTTGTAGAACTGATCTCCAACACACACTACACCCAAATACTGTGAATACGTAGCCTGTTAACGATCTTCTCTTATCAAGATCACCTGCATAATCTGAGTCTACGTACCCTCTTACCATTTCATTGCTGTCGTCATCTCTCTTATACATTAACCCGTGATTCGACGTTCCTTTGAGATATCTCAGAATCCACTTTACTGCAAGCCAGTGATCCTTTCCCGGATTTTCCATGTATCTACTCACCACACTCACAGCCTGTGCTATGTCTGGTCTTGTGCACACCATTGCATACATGATGCTCCCCACAGCACTTGCATACGGTACTTTGCTCATCTGCAGTTTCTCATCTTCTGATGTTGGCAACTGTACTACTGAAAGTTTGAAATGCATGGCCAAAGGAGTAGAGACAGCCTTCGCGTTGGACATACCAAACTTTTCTAGAATTTTGACTATATATTGCTGTTGGGACAAGAAGATAACATCTCTTCTTTCCCTCACAATATCCATACCTAAAATTCTCTTTGCTGCTCCTAAATCCTTCATTTCAAACTCGCCACTTAACTGCTTCTTAAGCTTCTGTATTTCTTCCATATTCTTGCATGTAATCAACATATCATCGACGTATAGAAGAAAATACATTATCCCACAACTTATGTTCTTGAAGTACACGCATCCGTCATACTTGCTCCTACTAAAGCCATAAGCCATCATAAACTCATCAAATCTCTTATACCACTGTCTAGGTGATTGCTTTAACCCGTATAATGACTTCTTTAGCAAACAAGCATGATCTTCTTTTCCGGGCTCCTCGAACCCTTGCGTTGTGCCATGTATATTGTTTCTTCAAGCTCTCCATACAGAAAAACTGTCTTTACATCCATCTACTCTAGATGTAAATCAAGGTTTGCACACATGGCTAATAAAATCTTAATAGATGTGTACTTGACAACTGGAGAGAAAATCTCATGAAAATCGACTCCCTCTCTTTGAGTAAAACTTTGTGCTACTAACCTAGCCTTGAATCTTATAGGCTCAATCTCCAGTATCCCCTCCTTCACCTTATATACCCACTTGCACCCGACAAGCTTCTTTTGAGGTCTCTAGACCAACTTTCAGGTATTGTTCTTCCTAAGAGAACTAATTTCTTCTTCCAGGCCTGTTGCCATTCTTTCTTGTTTTCACTCTTCATAGCCTCACCATATGTCCTAGGCACATCATACTCAAGAGTGTAAGCAGAATTAAAAGCATGAGCAACTAAGTCTGCTTGTGCATACCTGACTAGTGGGTTAATCATTCTCCTTAGCCTATCTCTAGTAAGCCGGTACTCTTCAAGTTTCAACTTAGGAGTTCTATCCTACGTCCATGGCAGATTAAGATCACACTCTTCTCTTATTATGAATCACAAGGCACTCACAAAGTTATGCCTTTTTACAAGAAAGATCACAAAGAAAACTCTCTCTTACACTCTAGGGATTTTCTCTCACTAAGAACCATAAATATCTCTTGTTGATCACAAAAATTACCAATATGTGTTTACAAACTAATTGATAGCTTTTATAGAGGCCTTGGGACGTCCTAGGTTTACCCTATACATGTGGGAGTCGTATTAGGGAGTCCTGAAGCAAGTGGAAGACGAAATAAGAAAGTTTCCTTATTTCGGGATACTGTTTTCGTCTCCAGCGCCGCGACACTGGCGCGCTTCTACTGAGCGCTGTAGCGCTGGTCTTCTGGCGCAGCGATGCTTAGGTTTTGGACTGGGCGCTGCGGCGCCCACGCTTGGTCACCGCGGCATTGGCGCCTGGTACGGCCTTCTTAATTTTTCGTCTCCTTTTGCATCCGTCTTCAATCTGTGCACACCCTACACACTTCACTTGATCTCCAAATTATATTTCGATGATTTTCAATCAACATTCTCACGTGTCTAAATGTCAAAATTTCTTTTAAGAATTATTAAAGTGTAATTATTTAGTGGTATTATTACGCTAAACGTAGGGTGGAATTATTTTTACCCAATAGAAATTTCTTCCACTCATCTATTTATATAACTAATAATGTATTAAGATTGCCAATAATATAATTTGCTTCGAACATTTAAAAAGTAACAATATTTGAGTGAAAATGGTGGTTGAATCCAGACCAAAAGAGGAAAATTCACTCTCGAACTCATTCATTACATATTTTAGAAATGCTCATCAATTGCTTTTTTCAACAACACCTGAAATTCAACACCTTATTGATAACTGATAAAACTACATATGCAGGAGAAAAATTTAGAAAAAGCAGCAAGTGATAGCATAATAATGATTAAATTCTTGAATCATTTCCATAGATTTTATTAAAAGAATCAATTGTCACTCACAATATTATATTATCTTATTCATACCTGCATATAAAACATGGTTTATTTATAGACCCACGCCAGCTACAAACTTTTTTCACCTCTTGAATTACAAATGGATACTTGCAAATTAAAAAAAAAAAACAAAAAAGAACTCATAAGGGGAGTATTGTTGTTTCATTTCGTTGAATCAATTCAAAGTTTTGATAGTTTTGAACAGGGATGCAGGGATGCATAAGTCTATTGGCTACCAATCAATTGATGATACAAGGTTAGCCAAATGTATTAATTGAAGATTCTGTGTCATCTCTGTTGTCTAAATAAGCTAACAGTCAATCAATGCAAATTCATTGCAAAAGCTAAACATCATTGTTACTGTTATACTCTCTCTCTCTCTCTCTCTCTCTCTCTCTCTCTCTCTCTCTCTCTCTTTTGAGCTATATATATATATATATATGTATATGTGTATATATATATATATATATGTATATGTATATATATATATGTATATGTGTATATATATATATATATGTATATGTGTGTATATATATATGTATATGTGTATATATATATATATATAGACACACACTTATATATTTGTGTCTATATAACTAACGATAGAATGGTTTCACTCATTTGTAATTTAATGGTTTCAGTTTCACTCGTTTGTAATATTTTTCTTCTTTATTTTTAAATTTATGTGAGAATGAGGCTTAAATAATCAATCTCTTCAAAATTTTACTCCAAAGGTTGCAGACGAGTTATACCCTAAGGGTTCACTCATATATATTTTGAAATTTTCAAAATTAATCATTTATTTTAAGTCTTTTTTTTTAACCACAAATGAATAGGTTAATCTTTATTAATAAAATAATTTGAAATTAGATAATTATTCTCCCACAGCTTATTTTTCCTCCCCATCCCAAAATATATATATTTTTTAAAACAATAGCTCTCTCTCTCAGCCATCTACTCCCTTTCTATAACCTATCTCAATAAAAATTCTCTTTTTATAAACTATCTCAATAAAAATTTGGTTAGATTGAAGATTTGAAAGTTGATATTGTGTAAATCAGACTTTGCACAACATATTCATCACTTAAAATTTTAAAAAATTGCCGATTTTTGATAAGTCTTTTTTGAATTTTAAATAAAAATTTGATTTGTAATAGAAATGAATTAGAAATTAGATTTGAGTTGGAAATAAGTGAAATATGTTTGATAAAAGGAAAAAAAAAAGGTAAAAATCAAGCAAAAAATGGCCATATTGTGTAAATTTCCAAATGTAGGCAGTGACCGGAGCAATAGTCGTTTGCGTTCAAAATATTTCGCACAAGCATTTCATGCGTGGGGTGCACACTACGCCTCATGCGTAGGGTTACTGTGCATGCCACATGGTACACCCACAGCGTGCCACATGGCATATTTTTAATTTAATTTAAATTAAAGAAAACATTAAAAAAATATTTAAAATATCACTAAATTCAAAATTTTCATAAATTAATGTTTAAAAATAAATTTTAATTATTAGTTTTCAAATTTAAAAATATAAATTAATTATAATAATTAACTAAATTTAGTCAATAAATAATATAAATTAATTAAAATAATTAATTCAATGATAATTGATTTTATTAAATTAAATCAACGTTTTAAAAAATGTAAATTAATTATTACTTTACAAAAATTTTATGTTTGATTGAAGTTATTTCATTTAATATGTATATTTGTTATTTATTAATAATTATTTTAATTGTATTTTTTTTATATGTTTACAAAAAGAATAATGTTTTCAGATAATACAGAATTCCGAAGATTATGTATTTTTTAGGCACAAGATGGCCATTGCTTTGTGAAGAAATGCCTCTAAAAATTAAATAATTTTTTATGCATGATCTAAATGTCAATTTTGTTATTATAACATATTACAACTTATAAAGATTATTATTTGTAATGACATATTATTAAAATTATAAAAAAAATATATTTTTCTTATTTTCTTATATTTTTAATTACTTTAATTTGTTTTAGTTTATTAAATAATAATTAATAATTAAAAACTAAAGTATTTCACCATTCACATTAAATAATTAATTAATTAATTAAATTATAAATTTTTTACAATGACATATTATTAAATTATAAAAAATAAAACTGTTATTTCATCATTAAAAAAATAAATAAATAACTTATTCCTATATAAATTAAGTAATTTTAATTTGTTTTTCAATTGCTTTTTAATCTTTTCTTTTAATAATGAATAAAAAATTAAAAGATTCATTAAAGCATATATTTTTTGAAAAAATTTATCGAATTAAAAAAAATAAATTTCATAATGAATATTTTTAAAATATAATTAATTAAAAAAAATTAAAATAAAATTTAACCTATTCATTTGTAACTAAAAAAAATTACTTAAAAATAGGAGACATTTCTAAAAATTTCCCTTTATGTTTCTATAGTAAACTGACAATTATATCAAAAGTCTTATTAAACTTAGTAAATATTCTTTATTTAATTTCTTAATTTGAATGGAAAGTACAAGTTATTTATCTAATTGTATTTAATTAATGCGCTTTGCATTCGCCATTACTTAAGTTTAGAGTAAAAATTAAAAATATTCTCTAGGTAAAATTTCTCGTCTCCTTCTAAATTCTTTTTTAAAAAAAATATAGTTACATTGAATTAATGTCTTTGTTGAATGAATTTAGCAATATTAATTACATCATCTCTTCCCTTACGGACCTGGAGTGACAAGATTATAAATTGCTTGATTAGCTCTTCCATTTTGTCATAGAGAGGCCACAGTCAGTGCGTGTGTTTGAGAGAAAGAGTGAACATGGACTCCAATATTGAAACTGATCTCAACCAACCCGCGTTGGAACCAAAACTATCCGAGCCAGGGCCAGTGAGTTCTGAACTTGAAGAAACTCTTTCTGATAACAGCTTGTCATACATTCAGAGGCTCATGAGAGCTACATGGATCGAACTCAACACCCTCTTTCGCCTTGCAGCTCCGGCAGTTGTCGTTTACTTGTTCAATAATATCACCACCATGTGCACTCAGATCTTTTGCGGCCATCTTGGCAATCTTCAGCTCGCGGCTGCCTCTCTCGGTACCGTCGGAATCCAATGTTTCGCCTATGGCGCCATGGTAATTGAAACATTGTCCTCAAATTGTTTTTTTTTTTTTTGTTATTAATTTTGATAAACATTGATGACAAGATAAAGTTACTTGCAGTTAGGAATGGGAAGTGCTGTGGAGACTCTATGTGGCCAAGCTTATGGTGCACACAAATACGACATGCTAGGTGTTTATCTTCAAAGATCAACAATTCTTCTGATGGCAACTGGGATCCCACTTACAGTCATCTACGTATTCTCAAAACAAATCTTGCTCTTACTTGGTCAATCAAGCGCCATTGCATCAGCAACAGCACTCTTTGTTTATGGTCTTATCCCACAAATATTTGCCTATGCTGCCAATTTCCCCATACAAAAATTCCTCCAAGCCCAAAGCATAGTCTTTCCTAGTGCATGCATAGCAGCAGCTACTCTTGTGCTGCACATATTGCTAAGTTGGATAGGGATTTACAAATTAGGCTGGGGACTGTTAGGTGGATCGTTGGTGTTGAGCTTCTCATGGTGGTTAGTGGTGGCAGCACAATTTGTGTACATTTTAGTGAGTGAAAGGTGCAAGAAAACATGGACCGGTTTTACTTTACGGGCATTTTCTGGGTTATGGAACTTCTTGAAATTATCCACAGCATCTGCTATAATGCTTTGCCTCGAGACTTGGTATTATCAGATAATAGCTTTGATTGCTGGGTTGCTCGAAAATGCTGAGATTGTCCTGGATGCTCTCTCTATCTGGTAAGAATTCTTTGCAATAGCCCTTTCGAGATCTTTGCAAAATTTGCATGATTGAAGTATGATGAACAATAAATTTTAGACCCCATCATTAACATTAGATCAGGTTATCTCTTTTCCCATGTTCCCAATAGAAGTATATGTATCATAAAAAAATTGTTTCAAAATTTCATGTGGCGGCCAAGCCAACCACCCCTTGATTGGATGGCAAAGATCAATTATAACAGAATGACTAACACATGATTGTGATAGATTTGGTATCAGGAACAAGGTAGCTTTTGGTTCTAAACCTAGCACCAGTCAATCAACTTGCTTTTTTCTTCTAAAAGCCATAAATTCGATTATTACAAGTACCGCAAAACAGAATCTCCTATAGTTTCTTTTTTTTTTTTTCCGATAAAGATTCACTGATTTGTATTCTTTGAGAACAAACATAAGTTGCACTCCATCGATCTGCATACCGTCAATAAATCAAAGTACTAATTAATTGCCATTAGCCCATAACCTTTTAATAGGAATATATAATCAATCATCTGAGTACATGTCTGATTTATATATTGATGCAGCCTAACAATTTCTGGATGGGTGTACATGGTTGCGGTGGGGTTCAATGCAGCTGCTAGGTAAGTTCATTTCACTATATATATATATATACACACACAAAAAAAACTATCATTAATAGAAATGAAAGACAAATATAATTTTAGCCATTATCTTTATTTCTAAACTGTTGGGAATTATAGCAGCAGCTCATGATTATCAACATATGAAACCTAAAAAAGTTGATATATTATACTTAATTAATTTTCTTGTACAAGATAATTAACTTCATGTCTTCGTATTTTGTACATTTGATGACCTTTTTTTTTCTTTTTTTTTAAGAAAAAAAATTTTGTACCACTAACATTTATTCATTAATTATTACTTGTTTTGATGAAATATTGGTGATTGATATTAATAATTAGTGTGAGGGTGAGCAATGAGCTAGGGGCTGGACATCCGAAATCATCTGCATTTGCAGTTATAATAGTGACTTCAAGTTCCTTCATCATCGCTGTGATATCGGCTCTCATTGTGATGGCATTGCGCCACTTAATCAGCTATGCCTTCACCAGTGGCACCACCGTTGCCGATGCCGTCTCCGAACTCTGTCCTTACCTTGCAGTCTCCCTCATTCTCAACGGCATTCAGCCTGTTTTGTCAGGTAATTCGTTTTATTATTTAATTAATAAACTGAACTCACAGTTCACACTCACCTAACATTCAAACCTAGCACGTCAAGAGGTTTATTCATTAGCGAATGTTCTCACTTGTTACTGGAGATATTTTTATTCCCTTAGAAATTTGTTTTTGGGTAAATTTTTCTCAATATTAAGATAAATATTGTCCATTTGAGTATAAATATCCGAACAGTAAATAACTGAAATTTTTTCTGGCGAATGATACAATAACTGGATTTTTTAAACACTCAAAAGTGCCCATATATAAACACCTAACTTACAAAGTAATTTGTTAGATTACAAATAATAACAATAATAATAATAATAATAATATGGTCAAAGAAATTAAACAAGGTTGTATGTCATGAATCTTCACTTTCTCTCTCTAGTTTGCAGCACAATTCTTCTCTTTAATCATTCATTCTTGCTTTAATCTCTCTTGAAAGTTATTTTTGTTGTTGTTCCCACTTGTCTATCTTTTTGACCTTGAAAATGAGGCTATTTATATGCCTTTGTAGCCCTGAAGTAAGGTTTTTTCAAGTCTAAGATTGATTGGAATTTCTCAAGTTTTCCTCTTTTATTACAATAGCGTTGCGATGCTAGCTTCTAATTGCAATGTTGAGACTTGAAAATCTTCTCCTACTAGAGTTTTTGACTTAAGCGCTACGACATTGGATGTGAAGCGCTACGGTGCTAGCTATTTTTCTTGATTTTCATCCCATTTCCAATATATTCATACCAAATACTTAAAAGCCTATAAATTATCAATAAACTTTATAAATAGTCAATTCTTAATTAATGAGCAAAATATTAAACTTAGGGATGAAAATATTATATAGGGCAAAGGACATACACACCCTAAAGGTATTGTTTAATACATATTACACCCCATAATTTTAATAATATCCATCTATACTCCTAACATAAAGGTATTATATTAAATTAATAAAGTGTCACCATAAATAATATCAGCCACTGCTTGTTGACCAAAATTGGTCACCAATAGATACTGTTATATGGGATGGGCACTGTTCACATGAACAGTAGCACGCGTGAACAGTATGGTCATTGTTTACAATGACTATCACCGTGAACAACCTCTACGATGACAAACACTGTTTACGTGTGGTACTATTCGTATGAACAGTGCTACCACCCAAGTGAAACTACTAATTTGGATATCAAATTTTTGTTCAAATTTTACCATTTTAATGCCTGAATCTACAATTTCTACAACTTGGAGCATTTGAATTCGATCCAGAACTAGCATAGAGAATGCCACAGGTGAGGGCAAAAAATAAACTCCAGACGGTCTTTGCGGGCTACACTTACGTAAGCTCTCTGCCACAAAATGATCACAGCCCATTGCCAAAATGCCTCACAAGCAAAACTTGCTACTGCGAGCAAAGCAACAATGATTTTCGGCAAAATTTAACATAATAATGCGCGTATCCCTATTTACATAAATAGCACCATACGTGAATAGTGTTTGCCACTGTAAATACTGTTTATGATGAACAGTTATCGCAACACAATGCCCTTCACTGTTCACATGAACAGTAACTACCCGTTGGCAGAACATTATTTACTAGTGATCGGTTCTGGTCGACAAGTGGTGGCAGATACTATTTATGGTGGCACTTAATCAATTTATTGTAATATCTTTATATTAGGGTGTAGATGAGTATTATAAATGTCATAAAGTATACTTAAATATTAAACAATATTTTTAAAGTGTTGTTGTCATTTGCCCTATTAAATACAATTAACCCATATCACCCTCTCTCACTTCTTTTACCCAAAAAGATTTCTAAAAAAAAATGGTAACTACAGATAGAGCAAAATACCTTTTATGATAACAATCTAACCAAATAAGTTTAAAATAAGGCATACACCAAAAAATTATTCATGCTAAATAAATTAGTGTGTGAGATCAAGTGGATAGCAATAACATAATGTTAGCTCATAAGACAAAAAAAAGCTTCAAACTTTATGGTGGATACACAAAAAAGATTCGTCTCCTTTAACTTATTATAAAGGGAGATTGTGTTTGTGGCCTTTCTTTGTGCCTTTATAAGCCAGGAGTTTTTTACCACGGTCATTAACATCAATTGAGCTATAATAACATGTCTACCAAATTTCTAGAATAAATTTTAACAATTCAGGACACTCTTTATAAAGCTAAAATCCTATTAAAAAGCAAAACACTCAAATCTCAATTCTTAAAAAAAAAAAAAAGGATAGTAAAGTGACAAACAAATACAGCCGAAACAATTTAAATAAAAGTAAATCAGCTTACAGCATTACATAAACATTGTCAATATGTAAACTGTCCAAATTTCGAGCTTGAACTCAAATAAAAGAACAAATTGTAAAGCAAGTTAAACAAGCATTCATATTAAACAAAAACCTAAATTCGTAAATTTTGGTGATTATTCACCTGATGCACGGAAAGTAGAGATCTGCAGAGTAAAAAAACGAAGAATTAGAAACACAAATATGAAATACACAATGCAATATAAATTACAAACATATAATAAATAAACATAAAATAAAATTTATATACAAGCCATTGGTTGTTGATCGATGAAGCTTCAGTTTGCAAGTTTTTGGAAATTGAACAGATTGATTTTGATTTTTTATTACCGAAAGGATGCTTCATTTAGGGCGAGACTTCTAATTTAGAAATTATAAATCCATTCAAAGACATCAGTTTTTTTTTTTTAAAAAAAACATTTGCATACAAAAATGACGCTATTTTGTTAAACACAATTTAGTCTCACTTCTCCTCTCTCAAACACGATTTGGAAGATTGATGAAAACTAGAGAACATGGCATTTTCTGTTATTTTTCTTCAAGAATCTGGCGCAAAATGGCATTATTTTCTTTTTTTATTTTACAAGTAAAACGGCATTTTTTTTTATTTTGCATAAAAAACGATACCGTTTTTCCTTTTTCTTTTAAAATATCTTATACATAAAACGGCCCCATTTAAGGTTTAAATTATTTTTTAAAAAAAATAGCATCATTTTTTCTCCCATTTATGCAATAAAACGGTGCCTTTTACTCTAAAATAATAAAACGGAGCCGTTTTGGTTGCGCATTAAAAAATTACTTACATGAAAAAATGCTTTGTTACTCAAATTTCATCGTTTATAACATTAATAAAACGTACTGTATCATTCTTTTTGTCATAATATTTTTTATTAATTTTATTATGAATTTTTAATACATTTTTGTCATAAACTAATGATAGTATTTTTTGTGATAGAATTCGTTACAACATTTTGATACATTCTATTTGATACATTCTGTCATTAATTAAATTTTAAAAAATTGGTATAATCTACCACAAACTTATTATAGATTTCAAATCCCAATGGAAAAAATTTCTGTCATGAAAAGCCTATTTTATAGTAGTCAATAAAATTGCCTAAGATTCTAGGTTTAATTAATCAATTGTAATTTGATTATATCAGGGGATATTTGTAGAGCAACATGGTTAGGGACGTAATCAATTTTTTTTTTGTTAGGTTAAATTTTTTGTTTAATATTATTTTATAAATTTTTATGGTATAAAATAATTGTACCTAATATGGGGAGATATAATGAACATTATAATATAAGTATGTAAAAAAACATTTTTTTTTAAAAATAATAATAAAGTAATACAAATAAAATATATAATACACTATTGAATTTGTGCTCAGAAATATCTCACTATATAATTCATTAAATATTGATTTCGAATTTGTAAAATTAATTAAATTTACTTTAAAGCACATAGAAATATAACATAGAGAAAAGATGAGTAAAAATTTGAGTGTTACTAAACTAAAATTATTATATGGATTTTGTGAAAATATATGATTAAATAACACTCAAGTTCTTTGAAATAATATTTTTTTTTTAAATATCTTTTGAAATATCAATAAACACAATGATATATAAGATAATTATATCTATTAAGTAAGAATTATAAATTAATACTTATGTTGTTAAATTAAGATATTTAAATTTTCAAAAAAAAACCTAATTCAACATATAAGAAGATTTTTGAGCTAATTACAAATTTTAGGATGACTAAATATATATACAATAATATATATATATATATATATATATATATATATTGATGGGAGGTCGGTCAATCTAGCCAAGAAACCTTATAATTTCATCCTGACATATGACCACTGGGCCCAAAACTCTAGAAAGCAAATTGGATCAAAATGAGTAGTATGATTGTGGTTAGGAAAATGTTGGCTGAGTTTGGCCTATTTAAACATCTATTTTAATGGGACCCTAGATCTGACATGGCAATCAAAGGGTCAAAAAGTAACACTAATGCAGTCACTTGAATCGCCATGTAATTACTAAAGCCTTATAAGTAAGTGGCTCCTCAATACCTCACCTAGGACAACTAGAAAGAAAAGGGATAAGGGTTCAAGAGTGTAATCCTCAGCACTTCTAATGTGTCCTCACTTCAACACAAAACAGTGCCCAACCTATTTTTTTTATAATAAGATAAGATCTTTCTAATACTATAGTCTTCACCATGTAAAGCTAGACGTTAGAGCTAGGGTCCTCAAATAAAGTAGTTACCTATTCTCCACGTTTAAATGGAGCAGTTACAAAGGAAACCCTATATATAGTATTTCTTGAAAATGCCCCCACCATGTAGTACAGGCCACCAATCATTTATTGCCACATTTCGCCTTTAAGGATATATTCTCAAGGCCTTCCCATTCTTCAACTTAAGGTATATACTTTTTGCTTTTTGCACCACTAAGATAAGGACACGAGAAAACTTAGAAAAGGTTTTTCCTTCTTTTTCTCCAATTCTCTCTAGGGCTAAACCTTAGAAAAATGTTTACCACCAAGTTCTCCAACTAACTTGTGTGTCAAGGGGTATCATCGACCATCCCACCAATGTCTGCTACTAACCAACTTTTTTTCATGCATTATGGGGTTCACTTAATTTATATCACCCCCGTTTTCATCTAGCAACCCTTCAATCAGTTCTCCACTCTCTAAACCCAAAATATCAAACCATACACGTCTCTTAACAAGGATCTCTCTTCTAGAATTGATTCTCTAATCCGAATAAATTCTTTAAGTATTTAAGTGGCCCATAACAAGACAATTTCTGACCCTAAACATTTTGGTGCTGCTAGTTAGAGTTTGAGAAAAACCCTTTCTTTTAAAGCTTTGCCAAGACCTAACAAACTATGAATTTTTCAGTTAATTTTCCATGTTTGAGATGTCAAGAGACATCTCATCCTTACCAGAAACCCACCCATAAAGCAAGTAGCTAAGGACCAAAATGAACGTGTGCAAAAGCTTATAAAAAATACTAAAAGAAAAACCACCAAGCCACCTAATAGTTAAAAAGACAAGGACACGTCGGTTACTAGAAAGCAGTTTCAAGAGTTTGCCGAGGGGATGCACCACTACTGTCATTAGCATCACCGACGATGGTAGCCAGAGAAGGACAGAAAAGAACGCCGAGGGTCGTACCTTGCAAGTGGTCACTCGCGCTCACCCTGAATAGTCTCAAAATCACTACTCTCAAAAGCTTTAACGTAGTAGGCAAGCAAGTAAGAGCCAAACCCATGCTCACTTCAACAAGGACCTTTCGTCCACGATTACAAGTGGATGGAGGAGTACCAAGACTTAGAAGAGATGCGATTCAATCAAAGTTGACCTACAAAACTCTTTGAATGCTAAATGTCAAGCTCATCAGGAAGGGTAGGCCAATGAGGTGGACAGCTCTGCCAATGAGCTCCTCGATAAGGTTGACAATGTTAAATAAGTGCTACAGGACATGTGTCGTGCTAAGTTATTGGGGTAAACGTTTTCCCAATAATAGCGACTAAATCTTCCTTTACCATTACTATAAAGTTTCAAATGCCAAATATAGTTAGTTATAGGGGTAAATTTTATAAGAGTTGTGTGAAATTAAAGCACAATTATAATATTTTATTACATTAATGAGATCAGGTATTTTTTTTTGAAGCGTTTTCTTAAATAAATCTAATTAAAATGTGATAGAGTTTTTTCTAACTAAATTGATAATTTCTCCTTTCAAAATTTTGAAATAACTCTTGTTTTTAAATTTTTTTTTCTTTGAATATTTTTTCTAGAAATTAACACTTAACCTTTTGAAAACATGAGCAATTCATTTCTACTTTAGCTTTCGGCAATTCAATCATATATATATATATATATATATATATATATAGGCAATATTTTCCTTTCATTTAACTAATGATAATTCACTTAATTGCCATTTGTCCAAACTTAGAAAAAATATGAATGTACTTAGTTATTTAATTTAATTTGGTGGCAATGCTTTTATGCCACCTCTTGCTTAGTATTTCATGGCCCAATAAAAACAAGTTTAGTGTTCAATATATAATTTAAAATAATATTTAATAATGACAAGCACAATTTGAAAAAGAAAGTTTCAATTTACAACCGAATGCTTAAAAAAACCATTTTGCCATTTGTTTCATTTTCAAAGAATGCACGCCACCTGAAAATGAAAAACGTCACTTATTTCTTTTGAATTGAATTAAATTAAATTAAATTATTTTTGTTAATCAAATAATTTAAATTAAATGAATCAAATTCATTTGATTTGATTAATAGTCAAATGCAATAATAATATGAAACAATAGTTATTTTATAACTTTATTTATTAATATTTAATTTAGTACTCATACAATTGACACAATTTAATATATATATACTTTGTAGATTAAAGTGTCAAGTCTCATTTGACATAATTTTAAGTTTAATATTTTAACTTTAACTAGTCCCTGAGAGACCCTGAAATAAATAAGTGATTAATTAATTTAATTTAAATAAAATAATTATTATTTTATTTAAATAATAATTATATTTACCAATGCACAATTTAGTACTCATACAAATTATTTGTAAAACTTTAGCTACTCCTCAAAAGACTCTGAAGTAAATAAATATTTTCAAAAACTTCCAGAATCAAACAATTCAATCCAGTGCACTACTCACGTATTTAACGCATACACTTCATATAGTGAGACTTTCCAAGTTCACACCCATTTTGTCTCACGGAATATTTTCTAAAGTCCATAACTGATACCATACACACATATATTATGAATAATACAAAATGACAAGTTAAGCCATACAAGTGGAGGTTAATCTATATTCATACAATCTATCTATAATTAACATCCAGAAAGAACAGAGACATAGATCAAGAATATATCATTCGAGAACATACTTGCACAATGACACCTTCTAGCAACTCTTATAACTATTTGCAACTATGTCATTGTTAGTATATTCTTAGGTCTTTTTTCTATTTCAGACAAGGTTCTAACTCTTTAGACATGATCTGAACTCCTTCAGATCAATATAATGTCTGAAATATTACAAGTATCTTACCTAATAAAAATAATTAGCGATTTAATAAATATTTATTTATTGCATAAATATGAAATGACAATGTTCATATAAAATTAGGATGGCACATGAGTATAAATTCTAATAAAATTAACCGAGTAACCAGTTTGAAGTTTTATAAAGACCAAATGTTTATACAAAATGTGGGAAATGATCCTATGTGTTAATTATTTTCCCACACTCTGTGTAAGAAAACAAGCACTTAGTTTGAAAGCTTAGAACCAGATTCAATGTGTAGCTTTGATCAGCTCTTTGATGCTTTTGTTTTCTAATTCTAATATGCTTAAGGACCCCTTAATACTGATATATGTTAAGCAATGGGAGTTTGAGTCATTAAAGGACTTTATTCAAAGATTTCTTAAGGAGGTTATAGATATAGGTGTCTTTGATGCCAAGAATATGCTCATTAACTTTCAGAAAGGCTCAAAAATTCAAGTGTTACTCACTAGCACTTAGTGAACAAACTTTTAAATGACAAAATTAGAAAGACCGTGGAGGTTTATGTCAATGACATTATCACCAAGTCAGTAAGTCAATGCTAACTACTGACCATGTTTAAGACTTTAGAGGAACATTTGAAGTGTTAAGGAAATTTTGTGGGTGTTGTGTGCGTATACATCGTGCTACGGGTGAATGTGTGTATTTTAAACAATTTAAATATTACATGTCTCACATGCAACACAGCAGAAATATAACACAATACTATCTCATTACACTAATAAGATCAGGAGACTCATCCTCGAAGCATGCTTTAAATAATTCTAGTTGAGGACGTGATAGGCTTCCTCAAGCTAGAATGGTAGCTTTTCTATCTCGAATAATTATTGAAGCAACACTTATTTCTTATGTTTCTGTCTCTCAGATTGAATTTTAGTGTTATTGCTTAACACAATTACAAAGTCTTACTTATTATTGAATTAAGCTCACCCTCTCTATCAAATGACATACATTCACTTTACCAACTTATAAAGGAATGGTTGCCACCAATATTAGCCAATAATAAAATAATTGTTTGCCACTTAGTGAAGCTTGACAAGGATTCTCAATTGCCACCAGCAGCTTTATAATGCTAATGACGAATCAAACAACTTGATGGCAAATGAAGAAAACAGTTAATGGCATAATTGTGTAATAAAATAATCGACCAATTAAAAAGTAATTGGTGACCATTTCTATTGTTAACAAATTTCCACATGCTTTTCTTATTACAAAATGAAAATGATTCATTTTGTTTTGTTTTGAATTAAAAAAATAAAATAGCCGAATTCATTTGCCTTGAATCAGTAAAACAATTTAATAATAGTCCAACAAAATTTTAAACAAAATCATAAACATAAGCCGAATGAAGTATATTATGAAACAATAATTATTTCATAACTTTATCCATCAATACCCAATTCAGTACCCATACAAATTATTGGCACAATTTAAGGCATACTGTAAGTAGATTAAAATTTCAAGTTTCACTTAACACAATTTTAGGTTTAACACTTAAACCTTAGCTATTCTCCAAGAGACCCTGAAATAAAATAAAAAAGTTTTTTGAAAACTTCCTGGATCGAACAATTCGATCCCGTGCACTACCCACGTGCTCAACAAGTACACTTCATTTAGTGAAACTCTATAGGTTCACACCTATTTTGTCTCAGAACATTTTTGTAAGTCTATAATCGATACTCCACACATACGTTATAGATAATACGTTGAACTATACAAGTTGAGGTTAATCTATATTCGTACAATCCTTCCGTCATAAATATCCTGAAAAAGCATAGGCATAAATCAACACCGCCAAATCCCCTATTGCTCAACCATAAACTTATCTCTTCAATTCGTCTTCCGATAAACAATATCCGTAAACTCCTTTGCGGATACTGTTTATACCACAGAAAACTCTTTCTCGAGTTTAATGCTTATGCCTATAAAACTTCTTGGAATATAATTTTATAGCATCTGAATATTTAACTCACCTATTTGAGCTGACATATCTCATATTTACACACAATAGACTTTATAAGTATTTGACCATACCCAACGACACTTAGTGGTCAGACCATAAAAGGTTTTTAACATATGTGAAACCTAAGTATGGTGGATCACTCACAAGCCCACCGTAGTGCTCAGGTCAAGGGACCATGAATACTACTCAACTCGAGAAGACCCTTCACTAACGGATTTATAGAATATCTATTGGAGATTTTTATTGAGTCTTTTTTAGTGTTCAGTCCTCACTGAATACATGTATATCTATACAAGCTTCCACTACGCTTATGGTCTGCTAAGATTAATCATCTAGACGATCTAGATTTAGATATACACTGATCTATATAAATCGATTCCACTCGACAGACCCAGCATCGGTGGAAATATACCAGGAACAAACAATTCGAGAACATATTTACACAATGATATTTCCTAGCAACACTTGCAATTATTTGCAACTATGTCATTGCAAGTATAATTTTAGGTTTTTGTCCCATTTCAGATAATGTTCTAACTCTTTAGACCTGATCTAAACTCCTTCATATCAATACAATATCCAAAATGTTACAAATATCTTACCTTATAAGAAATAATTAGCAATTAATGATATATTTATTTATTGCATAAGTATGAAATTAAAATATTCATATAAAATTAAGGATGGCACATAAGCACAAATACTAACAAATATAACATGAAACTGAATCTAGAAAAGTACACATTTGCGATCACTAAAGGGAGGTTCCTTGGGTTTATTGTGTAGTAGAGATAAATTAAGGCTAAACACAAAAAGTTTGGAGCTATAAGGGAAATGGCAAGGCCAAAAATAGTAACGGATGTTTAAAGTTTAGCAAGAAGAGTGGCGGCACTGAACTAATTCGTCTCAAAGACTAGTAACTGCTCAATTAATCTTTAAAGCCTTCAAGTTTGGGATGAGTATGACATGGACTCCAGAGTGCATGAAATCCTTTAAGAAGCTGAAGAAGTACTTGAAGGAACCTTCACTACTGGTTATCCTTTAACTTGATGATATACTCCTTTTGCACTTGTCTATGTTTGATACTACAAGTAACTCAGTGCTTATCCTAAAAAAAGCTAATGTGACTCAAAGACTGATCTATTGTGCAATGAGATTTAGTCAACATTAAGGAAAAAGTACACTTAAACTTAAAAGTTCACCCTGACATTAATTGTCTCAACCTAAAACTACATCCTTACTTCTAGGCTCACACTATTAATGTTTTCATTAACTTATCACTAGGACAGATCCTCCAAAAAATAGACGTGTTAAGAAAATGCATGAGGTGATCATAGTGAGTAAAGCAATTGATGGTGAAAAGTGACTCCTAATCAGTGGTCAATCAGATAATAATGAGTTCCAAGCTAAATAAGAATTCATGCAAGCTTATTTAAAGAAGGTAAGAGATCTTATCAACACATTCGAAGAAATTAAAAATAGAACAACTATATATCAGACTTGTTAGTTAAGTTGGCTTTCACAAGTACCACGAGGCTCCCTAAAATAATATTAAAAGAGACAGGACCCGAATTCGATATCCAAGCTATTGAGCCCATGGAAGTGTGATCCTTTAATTATAGCCCATGTTGGATGGATTTAGTAATTCAGTATTTGAGAGATGGAAACACTCTCAAAGACATATCTTTGGCTACAAAAATAAGATACTAAGTAGTAAAGTATTGCCTCATTGGAGGAGTACTCTACAAGAATTGAGCATTTGTGCTTTACTTAAGGTATTTATAGTCTTAGAAGGAAAATTATATACCCAAATAAATGCACGAAAGAATGAGCAGCAACTATGGATTAGGCAAAGTGTTGGCCAAAAAAGCATTAAGATAGGGATATTTTTTGCTTAATATAAACCAGGAAGCAAAGGCTCTAGTCAAGTATTGTGATAAGTGTCAAAGGTTTACAAAGATAGCTAGGGAACCACCTAAATGGCTTATAATGCTAACTTCCCCATGGCCATTTATTGTTTGAGAATAGATCTCATTGGCTCAATGCTAACTAAAAGAGATGGAGCCAAGTACACTATTATAGTCATAAATTATGCTCCAAATAGGATGAGGCTAAGCCCTTGACATAAATCATTGAAAGGATAACTATTGAGTTTATCTAGCGAGTCATAGTTTGCCATTTTGGTTTAGTTCATACCATATTTACTAATAATTGCACCCAATTTAACAATAAACAATTTAAACTGTTTTGTAGAAACCTAAAGATCACCAATAAATTCGCTTTACCAGCTCACCCTTAGTCCAACAAGTAAGTTGAAGTAGTCAATAAGATTTTCAAAACTATGCTGAAGAAAAATCTAAAGGATAGAAATGGAGCTTGGTTAGATTAGTTACAAAGTCTACCATAGTACTCTGGAACCACTTTAGCATCACAACCAATGAGACCTCATTCATTTTATCCTTCGGTTTTAAGGTAAACGTACAAGTAGAGCTAAAGATGCATGCCCTCAAGATTGCACACTTTGATGAGATAGAGAATGCAAGTATGGTTACTACTAAAGAGACCTTATAAAGGAGATATGGAACTCAACGACCATCAAGATAGTAGCTTATCAACAAAAATTTGCCAAACTTTATAATTAGAAAGCTAAACCAAGGCAGTTTAAAAAAAAAAGATTTTGTTGTGCACAAAGTGAATTTAAATACTTAAAAGCACTCAAATAGGGTCCTTGGCCCTAACTGAGAAGGTTCTTACCATATGGATATAGTAATCAGGTCAAGTATTTATAAGCTGGCTCATTTAAGCAGTGGAATGCTACCGAACTCCATAAATACTATTAGTGAGGAATAGCGGTTTTAGCTCCAACTCTATTTCATTTCCTCTTATGTTCTTGCTATTTGCTTTTTCCTTTAAAACTTTTGTAAAGGTCTTTCTAAAGTTCTTAAAAGGATTAACTGTTTATTTGAATTTCATAAAGTCTATGTGGACAAAATAGGGAACTCTGGTTATTCCTAACTCAACATGTAGATGGATATTGGACATTTATTAGTTATATTTCTAGTATTCATCACTAAAATAAAGGCAATGTTCTTTAAAAACAAACTCTTTTATCTCCTTTGATTGTTTGATTTGAATGTTTCTCCTTGATATTTATGTTTATATTTCTCATTATGTGAATGTGGGTATAGATGATTTATGCTCTAATAGCAATTGATAGAGGCCTGACAATTGCTTTATCCTATAAGATCTTTGTGTTGGAAGCTATTTTATCTCTATAAAAGACTAAGCCAGTATGGAAGGTCGAAGAAAATCCACTCAGCTGGAGAGATTCCTAATGGGCATGTGCATGTTGTTAATATCAATATGACACATGATGTATCTCAACATCTCTTAAAACAACAATAACAAAAGACAATGGAATTGCCTAAGATCAAAGGTTTAATTATCAATTAAAATATTATTATGTTGAAGGATATTTATGGTGACACATAGACCACCCTCGAAGAGCCACGTGGCCACTCAACCCACAACCTTATAAAGTATATTAGGTAAAACATTAGTAGCATAGCTGAGCTCAAAAGAATGTTGGTCGAGTTGAGCTCATTTAAATACCCAGTTTAATGTAACCCCACACCTAACACATTGAATCTTACGTGGTAGTTGAAGAATTAAAAAGAGTTACTCTAATGGGGTCACTTAAATTGCTATATAATTGCTAAAGCCCCATAAGTCAATAATTTCTCAAAACTTCAGTTAGGATATCTAGAGAGAAATATGGATAAAGCTTCAAGAATGTAATCCTAAACACCTTTAATATGCCTCCACATCAGCATATAACAATGCCCAACGTTTTTTATAAGAAGATAAGACCTTCCTTAGAGCTAAGGTTTACTGATATGTAGCTCCTCAGAAAAAACACCTAACTAAACAATTGTTTATTCTCCAAATTTAAAAGCCATAATTATAAATCAGCCATATATATAGTATTTTTTTGAAAATGCCCCCACAAGGCATTACAAACCACCAATCAGTATTGCCACAT
The DNA here is from genome assembly GCA_946807835.1 of Ailanthus altissimus. NCBI lineage: Eukaryota > Viridiplantae > Streptophyta > Magnoliopsida > Sapindales > Simaroubaceae > Ailanthus > Ailanthus altissimus. The sequence goes on along the minus strand of OX327690.1, from coordinate 29,027,340 downwards.
GTCACTTTAATGGGTTTATTCTCAAGATTTTCTTATTCTTCAACTTAAGATATGTATGTAATGACTCACTCTTACAGAGTATGATACTGTCCGCATTGGGCCTAAGCGTACACGGTTTTATTCTTAAATCTCCTCAAAATAGTTTTATATATAGCCTAAAAACTTTATCCAATCAGGTGATGTGGGATTCTAGCACCTAACCCCACCTCATCCATTTTGACCTTACTATCTATAGCCTCAAGAATCCTGGATCTCGGGTGCTGCAATCTACCCCTCTTAGGGACACATGGCATCATATGTACTAGACCCTTAGAGACACATTGATGGCCTATATGGGCTAAACCTCAAGGGTCGCACGGCACATGTGCGCTATCTATAGTCCAGACTGCGGACTTACTGGCCTACATCGCAAGGTAGGTCCGACTCTAATACCATTTGTAATTACTCACTCCCACACAGTAGATATTGTCTATTTTGGGCCTAGACATGTACTACTTTGTTCTTAAGTCTCTACAAAAAGCCTCATACTGATTGAGAAGTGGTCTAAATATAGCCATGAAACTTTATCTAACTAGGCGATGTGGGAATTTAGTACTTATCCTTCACCTCATCTATCTTAACCCTGTTATCTATGGCCTTAGAAATCTGGAATCTTGAGTATTATAATCTACCCTCTTAGGGGACACACGACCTCGTATATGATAGGCCCTTGGAGACACATAGTTGACCCATATAGGCTAGACCCCAAGTGTCACATGACACATATGCGCTATCTGCAGCCTAGACTACAGGTTTACCAGACTACACTGCGAAATAGGTCCAGCTCCGATACCATATGTATTAATTTGCTCCCACACAATATCATATTATTAGTTTTAGGCTTAGGCCTGGCACGACTTTATTCTCTTGTCTCCTCAAAAAGCCTCATATTATTTGGGAATGGGCTCTATATATATAGCCCAAAAAATTTATCTATTCAGACGATGTGAGATTCTGATACCTAACCCTCACTTAATCCATCTTACCCTGCTAGTATAGCCTCGAGAATCTTAGATTTCGTGTGTTATACTTTTACTTTTTGCACACACTCGAAGGAAGACATGAGAAACCCTAGAAACGATTTTTTTTTCTTTTTCTCTAATTCTCTCTAGGGTTATACCTTAAAGAAACGTTTACCATTGAGTTCTCCAACTAACTTGAGTATCAAAGAGTCGTCGCTAGCCAACCTGCCGACGCTTACCACTAACCAATACCTATGCACTATACAGGTTCACCCAGCTTCATATCACCTCTATCTTGACTTAACAACCATCCATTCAATTCTCCACTCTCCAAACAAATAGGTCAAACCCATCTCTTGACAAAGATCTCTCCTCTGCTCTAAAATTGACTCTTAATGGTTAAGATACAATTAAATATATATAATTAATGCACTACAATTTGTGCAAATTTGAGATTTAATCTCAACCATTAAAAGTGTAATGATGCAACAGTCTAAAATTTATGTAAGAAATTATGTCAAAAATTTGCTGCCATAAAAATTTGCATAACATAAAATTATTAGTGAATTGATTAAGTATTAAACTATAATCCGAACTGTCAAACAAAGAAACATTTACCTAATTCATATATAAAATTAAGATTTAATTATATATAGTAGTGCTACACATATAGTAAAATATAAAATTGTATCACAAATGGTGTGTCATCAATCAGTGACTATCACTTATCAAATAGTTATTAATTTTTTATTTTTTATTAATATAGTAATTATTTAATACCAATCAATAATTATAACATTATATGCTACATCAATGTAAACTTTTTATTCCAATTATATATATAATAATATATATTATTAGACTTACTTATACTTTAATTTCAACTCTCCCATAATTTAGTCATTCATTTTGTCAATTATTGCTAAGTTTAATTTGAGTCCTTAATGATTGATTAAAAGCAAATATGAAATGATATATATATATATATATATATATTTATATGTGTGCGTATGTATGTAATTACAGGAGTGGCTGTTGGATGTGGATGGCAAGCATTTGTGGCTTATGTTAATGTGGGATGTTACTACATTGTTGGTGTTCCATTGGGTTGTCTTCTCGGCTTCAAGTTCGATTTTGGTGTTAAGGTACTGCATGCATTTTTTAAAATACGAAACGTTTAATATGTTATGTAATAATTTAAATGTGAGGGTTCATACTTGATAATTTTTGTATGTAATAATTTATTAAAACGGAGATGAAAATATGATAATACATGGGTTTCATAATATGGGTTTTTCGTTATTATTGTGTTTTTTTTTTTTTGGTAGGGAATATGGTCTGGAATGATCGGGGGCACCCTTATGCAGACTATCATCTTGTTATATGTCACATTTCGAACAGACTGGCATAAAGAGGTAAATTTAATACAAATAATTACTCTATTAGTTCTTAATCATATAAATACATTTATCTCTGTTTTTATTTTTTATTTTGTAATTGATAAGGTATAATAACGGTTAACATTTTTAGCATACACTTTAAAAAAAGTGTTTTTAAACACTTTGTACAAAATTTCACTCACAAATAACAAAGAGTAAAAAAGATCACACACAAAAAAATAAATAATCATATATATAAGACACAAAAAATTTACTTGATTCGGTAATAAACGTCTACGTCTATAGTGGATCACAAAATTCTTACTTCTTTTATTTAGTTCATAAATATTCCATATAAGAGATTATAAAAAAAATACTCAATAATTAAAGTTTTAAAGGATCTATACAACACTCTTGCACACAAAGCGCCACTTAAACTTTTTACTTTCTGTCTTGTTGATGATTGATTATTCTAAAGAGTTACAAAATTTATTTAGGCTTCAAATCATTTTAGAAATTCTATTTATAGTTAGAATAAGAGTCAATAAAAAAAAATAGAAGTTCAAAATTGACTTAAAAATACAAAACAACACAAGACAAAAAAATCCCATAACTTGGCACCACGGTGTTGTGTGTTCTATCTTTAGCATCGCAGCACTGAGCATCTAGCATTGCGGCGCTCACACTTAAAGATTATCTTCTTATACTTTCGTGCTCTTCTTTATTTTTGACTTCTTGTTTCTATTCATTTCTCGTCAGTCCAATACGTACTTGATCATGTATTAATTTTTTATTAATTTTTAACTTAAAATTATATTTAAATATAATTTTAAATCATCAATTTTAACAATAAATATGTCAAGCGAAATTAATTTACGAAATTAATTTGCTAGTAGGGACTCATTACTACTGATTAGTGGTGTTATAGTGGACAATAGAATGTATTATGACATATATCTGTTTTTTGTTTTTTGTTTTTTTACAAATCGACAATTAAGAACGTTATTTGGTTCGATTATGAGAGTGCGCCCTGAAGAACCCAAAATCAAAAGGCATTGCAATTCGATAATAAAATAAACTCAACCAACCTAACATTCTTTGTATGATTTGATACTTATTCTTATCATTCTCGTATGATTTAATGAGCAATGATGAGTAATATCACAAATAAATAGGAACAAAATTTTAAGGACGAAATGGCATCTTCTAAAGCTTCCATAGTGGCATTTCTATTACTATTTTTTATACTAAAAATTAAAAGAATGTCAGGTCAATCACGATGTTGACACGCTTATAAACTAATTATATTTTTTTTATTTTGTTATTTTATATTTATTATAATTTTATTAATATTATATAAATAAAAATATTACTAATTTAAAATTAACGATCATATTAATTATGATTTAGACTAACACTATTCTTGATTTTATTTTCACAGGTTGAAAAAGCAAAGAATCGTTTGGATAAGTGGGACGATACAAACGAGCCTCTTTTGACCAACTAAATAAATTGAAGCTTCTTGATGATTTTGGGTCAAGTATCTCCTTCTTAACACATGGGGGTGCCTCACTTTCGGTTTATGTTTTAGTTTGTCGTGTGCTTTTGTGCTGTTTTTTACTGTTTTTTTTTTTTCTAGATTTTAATAAAATAACTCTCTAAAAGTTTGCTCTCGGAGATTGCTCAAAAATAAAATTTACATATCACAACTCAGGGTATATATGCATGTGTGACGAGCAAAATATTCACACCCCAGTAGTAGAAACTTTGGCAGAAGAAGAAGCTTTTAACCCGCTACGAAGATACAAAATAGAAAAGTGCAGACGCTAGCGGTGATCACCGAATTTCTCCTTTGATAGACGAAATTAATAATCAATAAAAAATAAAAAATGAATACGAAACCGGCTAGTCGACCCGGCAACCCCCGTCAAACTATTCTTAAAAGTACCCAGGTGGTCCCAAAAGAGAGGATTGGTTTGGTGTTCAGTGTATTGGGCGCAAATTTGACACTACTGCAGATCAAATTTGACATTTTTTTTTCACAGCTTCAAGACCCACCAACATGAGCTTCTCTATCACCAATAAAGCCCGTATTGCTGATCTATTTATCTTGGAAAGTCACACTTTTGGATCCAATTCAATTTCAATTTTCAGTAATTTGGGTAGTTTTTTAAATCTGAATGCTTGAGTTTCATTTTATCATCAACCTTCCAATAAAATAAGACAATCCATAATTCCATATCTCAAAGCTTGTAATGCTTCTTATTATTGTTGGTATTATTTTCAATAATCTCATCCTCAAGAACTATAAAATTGTTGGTCTTTATGCTTTTTAGGAATCAGTTTTAAAACCAGTTTTCTTTTTCCTAGTCACAACAGGATTCTGCAACGGCATCTTTTTCTTTTCCTTATATGAAACAAAGTCATCCCTCCTTTTTTATTGAAAACCAAATCAGAGAAAAAGTAAAAGAAAAGTCATGAAACCAGCCACTATGTATAAGGCACGAATTCATACGTTCTGAATCAATCAATTCTTCTTTATTCTTTTAATTCAGAGAAAGAGGGAGAGAAATAGTGTAAAAGGAGAAAACAATTTTAGAGCGAAAAATATAACATATTGAGAGAATGTGTTAAAATATCTCTCTAATTTTATTTTTTTGTATTATTTTGATTTAAAAAATAGTATTAGATATATTGATTAGCTCAAAAAATAGATGTAAATTAATTAGAATTGAATTATTATAAATTTTTGGTGTTTTACTTTTTGATTTTATTTTTTTATCCTTAAGTTGGAGTGCAAATTTTTGATAATGGTATCAGAGAAGGTTCAAAAAATTAAAAGAAAACTCTAGAATAATTTACCAAGAATTTAAAGTATGGTTGTCACGTCTCAAGCCTAAAAGATCTGACACATGATATAACTTACACTCATTTAATAATGTGCACTCATAATTAATATTGTATAAAATTTCAAACTTGAATTCTATATAGGAATCTTTAGTAAATAGCTAGTAGGTTCATCACAAAAATCAACCCATGACCATATTTGGTGAAACATAAATTAAATATAAGCACACTTAATAAAATAATACATAAGTATTTATTCAATACAGACAAATCAAATATCTTAAACTACGTGTCCACAAATGAAATACTTAACAACCTAACAACTTAGGAAACCCAAGGGACAAATTCACTAAGCACACATATATTTTATTTACCTAAAATTACCATAAACTATAATGAGTATAAAACTCAGTAAGCATACTAGTTTTTCATATATCAAAATACAAATACATATATATACACAATACATATGTATGATATGCCGTGATAAATCAAAATCATAATCTTATCAAATCACATGTCAGGTAAGTACTTACACATTCTTTTAAAACATATAATAAGAATATCATTACCCAATTACTACTTAGTATGACTTTCATATCACATAATGAGTCAAATATCACCCGTCGATGACATACTGTATGAGAGAAATAGCACAAGTGAGGTTTAAATTACACATATATAACGTTCATGCTCAAAGGTAAGAGCCAAACCCTCACCCTGATCATCGGTGAGTCCTCTCACATGCACCAATACGCCACCACACGAATGTGATAACTCACTCTTCTTTTAGGTACTAATAGGATCCTCCCTACATACGGAACACATAAAATATACCAATCCCGAAGGAAAGGCCATACATAAGGGCTCCACAAATCACATAAGATGCCTACTAAGTCAATAGTGGGTCAAGCATCCTCAAAACACAAAATGTTTCTCATGGACATATTACACTTCAAAAGCTTTCTTTGTTAAATACATTTCATTTTGAAAACTCACTTTTATAAAAATATGTATATCCATGCTCACATTCATAAACACATGTCTTTCACATTTCATATCAAAATATACTTTAACATAATATAAACATATTACAAGGGACATTCACAAATTCATGCATAAACAATTACTATGTTTATTGTGATTTTAATAAAAGTCTAGTATACTTACTTCTTAACACTTTCGAGTATAGGGCTTAATTCTCCTTAACCTATCAATGGAGATTAATCCTTTCATAAGCCTCACCATTCACAAAATACTTTAAATAGTTTACAAAATTACACATATTGCATTTATCTCATTGAATTGGTCTAATGACTTGGTTTCTCAAAATTTATCATTCTGGCCACTTACACTTAATAAAATAATTTTATATATCAAATGATGTCCAATTGCTCCAAAATCAGAATATATCATTCTTTACTCATATATCCTTCTTATATATAAATATTATATCATAATGCTTACACAATCCATTTCATAAACACCATCAAATCCAAACGATTATCTTGACAGGATTAAGATATTTACTGAATAGTATTCAGTCTCCCAATTTTATAAAATCATATACTAACTCAAAAATTATAAAAATATCACAAAATTACTCTTAACACGTATCTCAATCCATGACAAATGTTTTACTTCAAAATTCCTACCAAAAGTATTTTAGAACCATTTTATTTCATAGCTTTAAAAATCTGTTTATCAAATAGTATAGTGAGCTGATATATTTTAGAAAATCATAATAATTTGATCACATTGATATAAATTCTAAATTATGAATATATCATATTATACATGTAAAATAATCATATTCCAAAACTTAGTAATTTTTTAAGATCATATAGTAGACCGAAAATTGTTCACCACTTCCGCATACTGTTAACACAAGAAATTTTCATAATTTCAGGGTCATCTTTGTAAATTCATTACAAATTCAATTTCTTAAATTTTTAATCGATTCAAAGTCTCAAATGATTCTAAACATGTCTAATTTCATATTCTCAAAATCAAAAACCAAAATATAAGTACAACAATTTATAAAAGTCTCGATTCAAGAGACTATCAAGTAGAAATTATGCAATTCATCATGATTTATCAAGTTATCTACATAATCATCATCAATTCTCAATATATCTTACAAAATCCATATCAAATACTCAATTGTAAATGTTTATAGAAATCAAAACTTAAAGGAATTAACTTAATTAATACCAATAAATTGAGAAATAATTATGATATACCTCTTAAAACTTAAAATTCTAATTTCTGCTTCTTTTTCTTCTTCTTCTTCTTCTTCTTCTTCTTCTTCTTCTTCTTCTTCTTCTTCTTCTTCTTCTCTTTATCTCCCCTCTATTTCTCTCTTTTCTCTCTCTAAAGGGGTGGCTCGACCCAAAATGAGTAAATTAGGGTTTAAATGTGTATTTTTATACTAAGAGGCTAACTTTTAATATTTATAAATTAACCCCTAAAACTTTCAAAGTATTATAATTTGGTCCCTAAAATAAATCTAAAGTCTTGCAAATAAACCCAATGCTAATAATATGTCCTTAATCTATACAAAAAATACTAATAACAATACATAAATCAAGTATTATCCACATACAAATAAATTAATACATATTTATAAATATTCATTCTTTTCGGTGTTGGATAAGTAATTACTACAATGGTGACCACCAAATTTGAGGTGGAGAAATTTAATGAGAAGGGATATTTTCGTCTTTGGCAGAAAAAGATGAAAGCCTTGCTAGTTTAGTAAAAGATTACTAAAGCCTTACTTTAGACAAAACAAGAAGAAACTTTAGTAAGTGATGAAATGATGTCAAAGATGGGTGAAATTGTATTCAGCACCATCATCTTGTAGTTATTTAACAATGTACTAAGACAAGTCAATGAAGATACTACAACAAAGGATTTTTTTAGTAAGCTTGAAAGTCTGTTTATTTCTAAATCTTTTATCTAGTAAGATTCTTTTGAAAAAAAAAAGTTATTTAACTCTCAGATAGACTCCTCTAAAGGTTTATAATAGAGGCTTAATGAATTCAAGATGATCTATATAGACTTAACAAATACTGGTGAAGCAATTAGTGATAAGAATCAAGTTGTTATTCTCTTAAATTCATTGTCAAGTTCTTCCAATGAAGTAAAATCAGCCATTAAATATGGTATTGAAAGCCTTAGTGTAAAAGATTACTTGACTACACTAAAACTAAAGGAAGAAGAAAAAAAAATTGAGAAAAAAAAGATACTGGAAAAAACTTGTTTGCTAGAGGAAAACTAGAGGAAAAAAAAAAGGGAAGTATATAAGAAAATCCAAGTTTACGTTAAAGGCTGATATAAGAAAGTGTTATCACTGTGGAAATGAGCAGTACTTAAAGATAAACTACTATCAAAGAATTGAGACATTAAAAGAAAATAGTGTAGATCATGCATATACAACAATAGCTTTTTATGGGTGTGATAGTTCAGATGTTCTCATAGTTTCAGTGGAGAAAAATCTAAAAGATTGAGTTTTAGAATCCGAATGCACTTATCATATAAGTCTTAACCAATACTGATTTGATACATATGAATAATATGACAAGGATAAGGTACTAATAGAGAATAATAATTTATACTGTCACGCCCCAGACCCAAAAGATCCGACACACGACATCACTTACATTCATTCACTGCATGTGCACTCATAAATAATATTACACAAAATTTTCAACTTTCATTCAACACAGAAATCCTTAGCAAGTTGCTAGTAAGTTCAACACTAAAATCAACCATAACCTAACATATAAATATAAACTTCTCTTAACAATATTTAAACATTCATTTCAATTTCTTTCAGAATTATAGTAATTGAATTATGACTGGGACAATTATTAAACCGGAGATACGCAGAGTTTTCTCAGAGATTAACACTCTACTACGTCACCAGTAGCAACTTTGTTACCGAGAGCCCAGAATATATCCATTGCAAATTCTTACTTAAAATCATCCAATAACCACACTTTATAAAACTTAAACCAAATCCAATCCACACACAATGAAATAATACATAAGTATTTATTCAATAGGGACAAATCAAATATCATATCCCACGTGTCCCCAAATGAAACACTCGATAACCTAGCAACTTAGGGAACCCAAGGAACAGCAGAAGCCTTGCCAAATCCGCTAAGCACACATGCTCCTTATTTACCTGAAATCACCATAAACTATAATGAGTATAAAACTCAGTAAGCATACTAATTTTTCATATATCAAATACAAATACATATATGTACACAATGCATATGTATGATATGCTGTGATCAATCAAAATCATAATATTATCAAATCACATATCATGTAAGCGCTTACACATTCTTTCAAAACACATAATAGGAATACCATCACTCAACTACTACTTAGTAGGACTTACATATCACATATCACATAATGAGCCAAATGTCACTCGTAGGTGACATACCGTATGAGAGGAATAGTACAAGTGAGGTCTTGAATAACACATATATAATGCTTATGCCCGAAGGTAAAAGCCAAACCCTCACCCTGATCATCGGTGAGTCCTCTCACATGCACCAATACGCCACCACACGAATGTGATGACTCACTCTTCCTTTAGGTACCAATAGGATCCTCCCTACATACGGAACACATAACATATACCAATCCCAAAGGAAAGGCCACACATAAAGGCTCCACAAATCACATAAAATGCCTACTAAGTTAACAGTGAGTTCAAGTACCCTCAAAATACAAAATATTTCTCATGGACATATTACACTTCAAAAGCTTTCTTTATTAAACACATCTTATTTTGAAAGCTCACTTACAAAAACACATGTATGTCCATGCTCAATGTCAATGCTCACATTCAGAAACATATATTCACATTTCATATCAAAATATACTTTGACATAACATAAACATATTCTTAACCCCATTTGCAAAATCATACAAAACAATTACTATGTTTATTGTGATTTCAATAAAAAGTCTAGTATACTTACCTCTTAACACTTTCAGCTACAAGGCTTAAATCTCCTTAACCTATCAATGGAGATTAATCCTTTCATAAGCCTCACAATTCACACAAAATATTTTAAATAGCTTACAAAATTATACATAATGCATTTATCACATCAAATTGGTCTAAATATTTGGTTTCTCAAAACCTGTCATTCTGACCACTTACACTTAACAAAAATTTCTAATACATCAAATGATGTCCAATTACTCCAAAATCAGAATATACCATTCTTGACTCATATATCCTTCTTATATATGAATATTATATCAAATTTCCTATACAATCCATTCCATACACACCATCGAATCCAAACTACAAACCTGACAGGATCAAGATACTTACTGAACAGTATTCAATCTCTCAATTTTATAAAATCATATACTAACTAAAAAATTATAAAACTACCACATAATTACTCTTAACACATATCTCAGTCCATGATAAATATTTCAATTCCAAATCACTGCCAAAAGTATTTTAAAACTATTCTATTCTATAACTTTAAAAATCTGTTAATCAAATATTGCAATGAGCTGATATACTTTAGAAATTCATAACACTTCAACCACATTGATCTAAATTCTCAATTCCGAGTATATCATATTAGACATATAAACTTATCATATTCCACAAATTTATAATTTTTGAAGATCATTCAGTATGACAAAAATTATTTTTCACTGTACTATACTGTTTACACAGGAAATTTCCAGAATTTCAGGGTTATTTTGGTAAATTCACTATAAATTCAATTTCCAGAATTTTCAATCGATTCAAAGTCTCAGATGATCCTTAACATGTCTAATTTCATATACTCAAAATTCAAAACCAGAATCGAATCACAACAATTTATAAAATTCCTAGATCAAGAGGTTATCCAGCAGAAATTCCACAATTCATCATGATTTATCAAACTATCTTATAGATCATCATCAATTCTCATATGATCTTACGAAATACACAACAAATCCTCAATTATACATATTTTCAGAAATCAAAACTTAAAGGAATTAACTTAATTAATACCAATAAATTGAGAAATACGTATGATATACCTCTTGAAATTCAAAATTCCAATTTCTTCTTCTTTTTCTTCTTCTTCTCCTCTTTCTCTCTCCTCTATTTCTCTCTTCTCTCTCTTAAAATGGGTAGCTCGACCTAAAAATGGTAAATTAGGGTTCAAAAGTGTATTTTTATACTAAGAGGCTAATTTTTGGTATTTACGAATTTGCCCCCAAAACTTTCAAAGTATAACAATTTGGTCCCTAAAATAAATCTAAAGTCATACAAATAAACCCAATACTAATCGTATATCCTTAACCTATAAAAATATTACTAATAACAATATATAATTCAAGTATCACCAACATACAAATAAAATACGTATATTTATACATATAAATACTTATTCTTACCAGTCGTGGATACTGGTTACTACACATACAATGTGATTGAATAGGTACAATTCCCATAAAGTTGCATGATAAAACAATAAGGATATTGAAATATATAAGACATGTTCTTGAATGAAAGAAGTACTTGATATCTTTAGAGGTTCTAGATGAATTAGGATATACTTGTAAAATTAAAAATGGACAACTAAGGAAGCAAGAGTTCTATGTTTATGATAAAGCATATTAAGTAGGCTAATTTGTATATTTTACAATGATACATTTTCACTTGATATATTTTTATTGCTGCTTATGTAGGGTATAATGAGACTGAGTTATAGCAAAAGAGATTTGGCCACGTGGAAAAATAAAGCTTACTATACTTGGGAGAATATAGTATCATTAGAAATAGATGGCTGATTGGGCTAGAATTATATGAATATTGTACGTTAAAAAAATTAAACATGCTTAGTTTAATACCACTAATTACAAGATTGATGGAGTTCTAAAATATATCTATGTTGACTTGTGAGGGCCGACAAATATAACAATATATGGTGGTAATAGGTATTTTCTATTCTTGGTTGATGACTACTTGAGAAAAAACTATGTGAAAATTGCCATTAGGAATGGCACTATATGGCACCCATTACTTTTTTTTAATATATATATAATATCTAATAATAAAATATTATATAATATAATAAGAGAGATATTTGATTATTTAACAATTAAATAATCACAATGAGAAATTACCATTTTGTCCCTCATAAATAGTTACCAAGTTTACCCCCTAATGGGTCCCACTAAATCCGCACTTGGGTAAACTCAACTGAGGGTCCGCAATGCGCCACGTGTCATTATACAATTAGTAAATAACAATTATTGACTAATTGTTGTATTTAACATTTAAATATAGACACGTACGCATTCCTGTGGTATTACTGAATATTACTAGATTAAACACTTTATTCCGGCACGCTGCCCCAGTGCACAGTGAGTATACTCCATATCGCGGGACTCCCTAAGTCCTACGCCCGATTTGTCAAATGGAACTATTCCATGAGTCCGTGAGCAATGCCACACGCACACGTCACGGATATACAAATCAGCGCGTTGAACCATACAAGCTGAGGTTACAATGCATACGTATAGTCCTTTCGTCATGATATCCTGGATGTGCGGGGATATAGATTATCACCGTCAAATTCCCTAGTGCTCATCCATATCCTATCTCCAGACTTGTATCCCACTGAACAATATGCGCAAACTCTTTTGCCATATTGTTCTACCCTGACGGAACTCTTTTCCGAGTGGGTTGCTTGTGGCCACAAGACTTTCTGAGATACAGTCTCGAAGCATCTGGATATCAAACTCCCTATGGGAGCTGACGAATCCCATATCTGTACGCATTGGACTCCATAAGCATCGGACCATACCCAGCGGTCACACCATGAAAGGTCTGTGACATGCATGGAACCAAAGTATGGTGAATCACTTACAAGCCCACCATGGCACTCAGGTCAAAGGATCACGTATACTACTCAACTAGAGAGAACCCTCCGTTAACGGCTTACATAGAATGTCTATCGGAGGCCCTCGTGAGTCTGTCCCATATCCAGTCCTAATTGGATACCCATACGTCAATACGAGCTCCAAGTTCACAGTCGGCTAGGAACAACCATCTATACTTTATAGGTATGACATATGCTGATCTATATTTAAAAATATCCACCGATAGACCCGCATCGACAGAAATAGATCAGGGACAAATAATCGAGAACATACTTACGCAACTTGCATTTCCTGGCACCCGATTGCAACTCTTGTAACTATGCAGTTACTAATATATTCCCAGGTCTATATCCCATTACAGACAAGGCTCCAACTCTTGGATATACTAAGTATTATAACCAGTTAACACTTAACTGTGCTAACATTTAGCAATTATATCTCTCAGCGTGGCTCACTATGAGCACTTATCTAAACATCTTTAGATCAAATTCGAACTCCTTCAGATCTACAATGTCTGTAACGTTACATGCATAATACCATATAAATTAGTATTAGCGATTTAATAAAAATGTACACTTGTATAAATACAAGTATATGTACATTCAGGGATGGCACGTAAGCACCGACCCTAACAAAAATAAATGAGTCATGGAGAACTCAAAGTAAGGTAGAGGAAAATCCTATTTTCTTGCAAAACCTGTTCGGATAAGGAAAAACTCTAGAGATTACTTCAAAAGATCCTTATATTGACCCTTTTCTGAATCTTGAACTAGATCTACCTTGAGGTAAAGTTACAATCTCAAACTCCTCTTAGGAATAATTTACAAGCTGAACCAGAAGAAGATCCACAGTGTCAAACTGATCATGAGCCAACTGATGAACACATGAAAATACATATTGTTAAGAGATTCAATCACCATTAAATGTCACTAATTTTAGTATTTTCTGTATTTTTAGCTTGAAATAAAGTGTTCTCCTTAAATTGTGATTAATGAATGTTATTTGGATAGGTTTAGGTAAACTAGACATAACTCTCAATGTAGAAATCGAAATGAAGAAATTCTTGAACCTGGTGTAACATGACTCAATCTTACACAAATTTGAAGAATAGTGGAAAAGCTAAATCCAATATGTTATGGGCCAAAAATTGAGATACAACAGAATCGGACTACAACTCTTACCCAGCTTGACCCAATTCATGTATTTGGACCGTATCTCACAAAATACGTATTCAATTGGTATAATTATTGAAGCTGTGAATTGCTGACTTAACTATCAACAACTCGTATGTTTATGGTAAAGTCCAAATCAGCCGTTATCATGGACCAAATCGCATTGCAAGTGGATAAAATGGTTGTTGGCCGAATTCTGATGTATCTTTGGAATTTTGCTCATATCTCATTGGATACTCATCTAATTTGTATGAAATCAGTGCCTATGGAAAGAAGAGTCAAAATTATACAACTTTCATATCGGATGCAGAAGCTGAATTGATCATTTACATTATCAAAAACGTGCTGCAAGTGGATACACGAGTTATTGGCTTAAAATTATTGAAGATTGATGTCATCCATGACATATGTCCATTCATTGCCTATATAAGGAGACACTTAGGACGTTTTTAAAATAGAGAATTCTCTCTTCTTTTATTCTCATTAACATGTATTGTAATTTAGGTTAGAGTTCCTAGCAAGGCTAAGAGATGAACTTTATGTGTAGTAAATCTACTTCCATGCTTTGATTCGGTGTCAAGAGCTATAAATGTTGTAAGTTTGGTTTTGATTAAACTCTTATCTATTTTATTTTCTATAATCCAGAGGTTATAATTCTCATATCTCATATATGTTCAGTCATGCTTTTCTTATGTGATTCATGTTGATTTATAATTGTTACTGGTTACATTATTTTATATGTTAATCTTTTACTGCAGTATTGTCAATTTGATATATTGTCGATCTTGGATAACATGTAAGGGCAATAAATGTTTGATATTCAAGTTAATCTTTTACTACAATATTGTCAAAATGATATATTGTCGATCTTAGATAACTTGTATAAATAACATGATGTGTGTTAATGCTTGCAAAGAGTTTAACTAAATCAAATACATGTGTTATCAAATGTGCTATATATTACATACCTTCCGATTGATTATTTGGGATGTGAAACTTTCAGTTGAGTTATAAATATCGAATCAAAGTATAGAGTAGATTTATAAAGCATAATTGTGATTCTCAAAGCCTTACTTAAATTATCATAAGACATTTTCCTCAATTTATAGACAATTCTATCTCATCCGTTTAAATCAATTAACCCTTTGCTACTGCTTTAATATTTTACTTCACTGACCTATTTTGCCAAGAGCTTCCTCGTGGGATCGACACCTCAATCTATACTGCGATAGTCGCGTTATATTTTGAGCGTAAACACCAACACAGTATCAATTAATAAGGAACAATAATAGATCATTGAAATCTTATTATTTTACTTTAGGTAAAGATTGTGTTAGTTGAAAGGCATGGTTGTAAATAGTACTTGCATTTTCGAGTATTGAGGTTAAGTATATAGCTGCAATGAAAGCTTGCAAAAAAGTTGTATGGCTGTAAGGATTGGTTTAGAAGCTTAATCTGATTATATAAATAGGTATAGTTATTTTGGATAATAGTCAATTATTCATTTCTATACAAACCTGTATTCTATGATAAAATCAAATTTTTGGATGTGAAATACCATTATATATGGGTGTTAGCCTCTAGTGGAAGAATAAAACTGGAGAAGATAAACACTGAAGAGATTCCTACTAATCTGGGAATGAAGATACTGTCTGTGAACAAATTTAAGATGTGTTTAAACTTGTTGTATATTGATAAAGGGATGTGCAGCAGAAATAAAATTTGAGCTGAAGAAGAAGTGTTGCACTGATATAAGGGCTAAAATACAATAGAACAAAAAATGGATATGTAAATTTGTTAGTCCTTATTTTAGGAATCAATTTTAAAACTGATTTTTTTTTCCTAATCACAACAAGATTCCACAACATTATCTTATCCTTCTCATTATATGAAACTTTAGAAATTGACAATATAATTTTTTTTAAAATAACTTTTACTCTTATTGAATTTAGCATTTAGAAAGGCTCAATTTAATGAAAATAAATTAAAGAAATTAAACCACGATTTCGGATACAATTGAAGAAATTTGAATAATATATACTTCATATAGCAAATTTTGAATTTTTTATCAGTCGCCATATTTGCATTTCATTCTGATCAAATTTGCTTTTCCAATAAAGAATCTATTAATGATTCTTATTATCTCCCTCAAGCGAGTAAGAAAAACTTTGTTAGACTCCCAGCTTGCTATAAAGATGTCTATAAATCCTTCTTTTTTAGTCTTTTTATCATAAATAAGAGGGCAGCATTCATTTAAATCTTTGTCTAAGAAAATTTTCTAATTGATAAATATCTCTTCTAATTGAACATTAAAAATCATTCCTATTATTCTTATGAAGAAAAATTTTTAAATTTAGAAAGCATTCTTATTATCTCCATCTAAGAAAATCTTTTTAACGCTTTTTAAATTTGAAAATTTTTCTTCATAAAGATAATAGGAATGGTTTTTAATAGTCAATTAGAAGAGACATTTATAAATTAAAAAAATTCATTAAAATTTTCAAATTTAGAAAGTGTTAAAATCTTTTTCTAATGGCAGATGAAAATTTCTTTTAAGTTTAAAGGTAAACATATTATGAGAATTTTAAACTTTGATTGTCATGCTCATAACTTTTATCTCTCATTATCCCTTCAATATGTGATTTTCTTTTTTTTTTTTTTTTTTGACATATTATATTAATAATAGATCAATATTAGTGGGACTTTCTAAACTCAATATTAGGAAAGAGGATGAAAAAATTTAATTTGACATTTTTTTAAACAAAAATAAACTATTCAAACATGCTTCGAAACCATTTTTATGGTGCCCCATCATTACATGGTGTTTATTCTGATCTACATACCTAAAAGACTCTTAAATGGATTCTTAAACTCGCTATCGAATTAGATTTAGTACCATGTAGAAATTGACAATATAATTAAGAAAAACTAATTTTTACTCTTATTGATTTTAACCTTTAGAAGAAAAAAAAAACTCAATTTATACAAGAAAATAAGTATTATTAATGAAAATAAATAAAATGAATTAAACCATGATTTCAAATACAATTGAAGAGATTTGAATAATATATACTTCATATAGCAAATTTTGAAATTTTGATTATTTGCCATATTTGCATTTCATCCTTACCAATTTTTTTTTCAGTAAAAAATTTATTAATGATTCTTATCAGAATCAAAGTCATCTTCTTCTTCTTTCTTATTGAAAACTAAATTTGAGAAAAAGTAGAAGTAAAGAAGAAAAGTCATGAAACCGGCCACTATATATAGAGCATGAATTTAGATGTTCTAAATTAATCAATTATTATTAATTCTCTTTAATTTAGAGAAAGAGAAATAGATAAAGAGAAGAACAATTCTCTAGATAGGAAAATAGTTTAGAGAGATATAAATATTTTAGAGAGATAAAGAGAGTGTAAAGAGAGAATGTGCTGGAATGTCTCTATAATTATATTAACTATATGATTTTGAGATATAATGTAGTATTGAGCATGTTAATCAGCTCAGGAAGTGGACGTAGTTTAATTAGAATTAGACTATTATAATTTCATGTTGTTTTACTTTCTAGTTTTATTTTTTTATTGTCTATTTTTATTCATTCTTGAATTTAAATCTTGGGTTAGAGTGTGAATTTCCGACAATAACATTTATTTATTGTCAATTTGATGAGATTTTACTTCTATATGAATCTTCTTCTCATTTCAAACATTATTTATCACACATTCATTGCATTATTATAAGGAAATTAATGGCATTAATTTTATCAATCTCTTTTTTAGAAATTATAGTTCATTAATGACTAGTCTATTTGAATTTTCACCTTTATAATAAAAGTAATACTAAACATCCCAAATTATATTTTAAAAAGCGATGTACCAAGTAACCATTGAGTAGTTAAATTATGTAAATTTTAAAATTACTCATTACACTATTTATTACCTAATGATTACTTGACACATCATTTTTTTAGATATAATATAAAATGCCTAATATTATTCTTTTAAGAATTAATGACTCTTTTGTTCTCTCCTTGAAAATTCTCACTCTCTTTTTTTTCTTTGTGAATAAGCTTAATTTCTTGACAATTTTTCAGTATCGGCAATCAAAAGTAGAAAGCTTTCACAGTATATCTATCATATATTTACCCAATGGTGTAATTTTTTATTTTTCTATAATATATTTTAGTTCTTTCTTTGCATGTACAAGTTATGCATTATATATTAATTTATAATTAAATTTTGATAAATGTAACCAAAAAAATTGAAAATTATAATTAAAAATTTGATATTTGTAATGAAAAACTTGAAATAAGTAGCAAAGAAAATGAAAGGACTGTATTACATTACAAATGTGTTTGCTAAGCAGTGCTAGAATCAATTATAACTATGTTGGTCGATATTTATAAACCAATCAAGTTTCTTTATTTCTTTGTTTGTATTGACACATTATGATAAATCCAAAATCTTAAAACAAAAGAATGTGATTGATTTAAAAATAATAATAAACACATTGCGAATAGTGATTTATGCTAGCAATTTTCTTATTAAAATGCTAGAGCCTAGAGGTGGCAGATATAAAATATAATTGCAAGTTGCAACCCAGAAGTCACAAGTACCAAATTGTTTTTAACGTGGAATATCGCCCGTGACATTAAGTTGTTTATATGTATTGAGAACTTTGTGGTGCAATATTTCAGAGGGAAATCAAATACTGTTGTTCTTTTAGGTAAATGACAGCTCAAAACACATTCTCTTACGTAACATGTGAATCTGAAATTCACATGAAGCAAAGTTTAAGTAAACTTTTAATATCTTGTTAAATAATATTTATATTCATACGAAAATTAGATGATAAGATTCTACCAAGTCCAAGTTTAATCCCAGCGGCAGAAGCCAAATCAAAACACAACAAAACAAACCCTTGTTAAAATTTTTCTAAAATATTATCAACTACCATACGTAAGATGAGTAATGAGCAGTGATAATGATTCAATGAAACTGTCTCAAATTTCAATGTAACAGTTTGCTTTGAAAAACCAATTCACGAGCACTACAAAGCCAACCAGCACACCATCTCTTTCTCTCTCAATTTGATTCTGACCCTTTTGTCTTCACTCTCTATTCTTTAGTATTTTTCTCACCTCTTGTTCCAGTGCCGTATTTATTTATTTGTTTGCTTCTTAGCATTACTTCTGGGGTGTCACTCTCTCTTTATTTATATTTGCCAGTTTCTATTATTATTGCATTGCAAACCCCCTTCAGTTTGATCACTTTCACTTCCTTCTGTTCTATTTAAGGAAGGAAGCCAAGGTCCGTTTTCTTTCGCTCTCTTTCGTTCTGAATTACTGTGTTCTTTGTATTAAAGATCAGTTTCTTCTTGCACTTGGACTTCATCTGGTGATGTTAAGAATAATTTGCTTAATTTATATTCATCTGGGTCTGGTCAACATCATGTGTAAAATTTAGTATTTGTGATCTTCATATATTCTGTAAATTGAAAATGAGTTGAAATAGTTTTCCAGTTTTAGCTTTTTGGTTTTCTGTTATTTGCGCTTTGGTTACAAGTGATTGAAGGAGCCCGTCTGTGTTCTGTTCACTCTGAAGTGAAAATTTTTAGGACTATGGAATTCAGTGTTGGGTTGTAAAATGATATGTATTGCATGCGAGGTTAATTATGATTGCTCGAATGGAAACTTATCCAATATCTAATTTTAAGCTTATAAATAGTTTAGTTTTGTGGCTTAATGTCTAAAATCACTGGCTTTAGTAAAGATATTGTCTTGTTTTCGCTGTATTATTGCTGCGTGGATACTTGCTGAAACATAATATATTAAGCGGGGTTCACATCCCTTGAGATCAAATGCATGTAAAGTAAAAAAATTCTTCTCTTCACTTTTTATAATCATAAGGTTCAAGAATCTTGCGTATGAAATAGAAAGTAAATTTTGTCATGAGTATAATTAAAGTAGCAGGGATCTGAGCAAGAGAACCACAGATTATGAGATCAAATGTATGTGGTGGTTCTCTGACAATGTTACCAGGAAGTTAGCTCAAGTGATAACTTCTGGTTACATTAGTTTGGCTTACAAGACTCTGGTGTTAATGGATTTAGATTATATTATTACTTGTTTAATCTTTAGTACTATCTGGATAGTACCTTCATCAAGCCACCTCTGATTTCATTACCTCATTTCATTCTTTGGACATGAGAAGTTCGTAATATCTCTCCCGTGTATATGAGAAACACTTGGCATGAAATCAATGTAATTCCATTCACCTATTTGTAAAATTTATTCAGATTGTTCTGTGATAGCATTTAACAATCATGGGAATATCGGAGATAACTAATGTTATGGAGTATGAGGCCATTGCAAAGGAGAAATTGCCGAAGATGGTTTATGACTACTATGCATCAGGTGCAGAGGACCAGTGGACTCTTAAGGAAAACCGAAATGCATTCTCTAGGATTCTGTAAGTTCTTTTTTTTTTTTTTTGCTGCTGCAATTCAACCTACAAAGAATTTCCTTTGGTTTAATTATGTCCTATGAAGAAGTCGTGTTCTGTCTTTTCGTCACCTCATCTTAATTTCTGTTTCTTATTCCAAAAAAACAGGTTTCGACCACGCATTCTTATTGATGTCAGCAAGATTGACATGACCACTACGGTCTTGGGCTTCAAGATTTCAATGCCCATCATGATTGCTCCGTCAGCAATGCAGAAAATGGCTCATCATGAAGGTAGATGCCCTTGCTACGTGAACTTTTCCCCATTGAAATGGGACTGCTTTAATGCCTATGTTTGAATTGACTGCATTAAGTACAATAAGTCAATAAATGCATGTGCATATCCTTGTTTCAAATGCATAGTGTATGTCTGCACATACACATTTTTTGAGAAGAGAAAATTTTTCATGTCTTGTGGTAGTTTGATATCAAAATCATTTAGATTTATCAACCCCGGCTATCATCTCTTCTATAAATGTATGTTTTCTTCTGAACACAGTAATGTATTTATGCAGGAGAGATAGCAACTGCAAGAGCAGCCTCAGCAGCTGGCACAACTATGGTTTGCTTCTTGTCATTTCCTTTCACTTGAAGATGAATCTTACAATTTTGGTCAAGCAATAGGGGCCTGCTATGCCATTACAGTTGTAATTGAAATATGTCTTATTCAATTTATTCATGATTTCTTGTTGCAGACACTATCTTCATGGGCTACTTCCAGTGTCGGGGAGGTTGATTCAACCGGACCTGGCATCCGCTTTTTCCAGCTCTATGTAAGTTTGAGAAATTGTTTTTCACTTTCAGTGATATATATAGTGATCATTGCATCTAATTATATAGTTTTAAACGAGAACTTTGAATACAAAAGATTACATTATGTAACCATATTTTACTAATATTTTGCCACTCCTCATTATTTACTTGCATGTCTCATTGCAAATACTTCCTCAAGCATGTTTGGGATGTCTGAATGACTTTAGAACAAATATTGCTTCCCCTCACCCACTCCTTTTGCCAGGACTAACTGTTCAATCACTTCTAATATTTTTTCCCCTCTCTTGAAACTTCATCAATAAATTTATGTAGTTGGAAATGAAGGAAATTTTTGTCTTCCCTTGATTGCCTTCATTGATTCTTGAATTTAAAATCATTTATGCATGTCAATGTTTACTATACAGTGATTAGATGATCCATTTGAGGTATCAATACTATTTAGTTAATAACTGCCTTGCTTAAAATTCAGGTGTACAAAAACAGAAATGTGGTTGCACAGCTTGTAAAAAGGGCTGAAAGGGCTGGTTTCAAGGCGATTGCCCTGACTGTGGATACTCCAAGGCTTGGCCGCCGGGAAGCTGATATCAAGAACAGGTGAACAATGTTTGAAATGTAATGAAATGAGGAGAAAAGAAGTTGAAAGAGATTTAGTGTAGTCAATTCAATAAACAAACACCCCCATAAATTAACTCTATATTTCATGATCATATTCAACTCTTCATTGGGCTTCCTTGCAGATTTACTTTGCCTCCATTTCTGACTTCGAAGAACTTTGAGGGCCTGGATCTTGGCAAGCTTGATCAGGTGCATTACGTACGGATGATTGATTATATTATTATAGTTTCCATATGCTGTACCTATTGTTTTACGGTAATTGTGGGGTGACATTGTAGACTGACGACTCTGGATTAGCTTCGTATGTTGCTAGCCAAGTTGACAGGTCACTTAACTGGAAGGTAAGATGTCTGCCACGAAATTAAGAAATTTTGAACTGTAACACCAAAAACTTTTTGATAAATATCACTCTGTGGCATGTGGCATTTGAGCAGCATGTACAGTGGCTTCAAACAATCACCTCATTGCCAATTTTAGTGAAGGGTGTTCTTACTGCTGCGGATGGTTAGCAAAACTACTGCCTAGAGAAAGATTAGAGTTTTCTTATTTTTCCACCTATTGAATGGATTTCTGATTCAACCTTTTTATGATAATCATGCAGCAAGACTAGCCATACAACATGGAGCTGCAGGAATCATTGTATCCAATCATGGAGCTCGCCAACTAGACTATGTCCCTGCAACTATAATGGCTTTGGAAGAGGTATACTTGATTGTATTCACAACCATTATGCTCTACTCGTTTCGTAATCCTTTTATATATCATGAACATCTTGCGAACTTGTTATAATTACTGCTTCTTTACCATCACTTGTATGAATTGCTTTTTCCAATCCTACTATTTAGAGACTGTTTATCTAGAGTTATTGTTTATCATTACTAGTTATTTAGACTCTTTAACATGAGTACTAGAGTTATTATTTAGATTCTTTAAGTTGGGCAATTCACATTTTTTCATTTAAATTTTATGAGTAACAAACATCATTTTGGTGTCAGTAGTTCTGACCGAACTTGTACTGGTTTGATTTCATAACTTAAACCTGTAGGTTGTTAAAGCTGCACAGGGCCGAGTTCCTGTTTTTCTTGATGGTGGGGTTCGACGTGGAACTGATGTGTTCAAGGCTTTGGCTCTAGGAGCATCTGGAGTTTTTGTAAGTATCTGAATGTGAAAATCACCATTGTGGCATATATAATAGGCAAAATCATTTATTATCTCTGCCAAAAGAAAAGAGAAAAGGGCCGACGACCTCTGGTTTCACTCCTTTTTCCTCGGAGATAAGTGAACATGAAAACTATGCATTGCTTCAGATGAAGTACTTTGTCAATTCGTTCACCATATTGAGAGCTGGGCAGAAGTATTCAAATTAACTTGACTTTGATTTTTACTAGAGTCATTCTGGAAATTAAGTTGCTCATCGGGTTAGCATATATTTACTGGTTTTGTTTCTTCAATGAACTCAGATTGTAAGGCCAGTACTATTCTCCCTGGCTGCTGATGGTGAGGCTGGTGTGAGAAAAGTACTTCAGATGCTTCGAGATGAGCTTGAGCTAACAATGGCATTAAGTGGCTGTTGCTCACTCAAGGGGATTACTCGCAATCATGTTGTGACTGATTGGGACCTTCCTCGCGCTGTAGCTAGGTTATAAGACGTTCACATACATGAGCATTTAAGCTATTAAACTAATGTCATTTGAATAACTTATCCCAGATTCAATGGTTGATTATATGGGAAGGATGATGTTGTAATGACGATATTATTATATAAATGGATGCCATTTCGTGTGTTCCATGCATATTCTTTCTGCAAACAAGGATATTTTTCTGTTTGGTAGCAGAGAGGCAGATGTAAGGACCATAAAGGTTACAAGACTTTCTGGGAAAGAAGATCCAATTTTGTTGTCATTCAGTTCTTGGGTCGTGTATCCGTAAGCTATTTTAGCTGTATGATTAATTTTCTGAAGTTTCCTCTCTATACACATAATGGAAGCTCAAAGACTACATTTAAAGTTGCAAATAACAGCTGAAAATGAAACTAATATAGAACAAAAATCGATGTGATGATATACTAAATGGAAGCAAATATATAATCAACTGGGAATCAATAAAAACTAATCATAAGCCTTGCCTGTACTGGTGTACTACTGTTCGCTCAAACTTGTAGTAATCCAGAGGGCCTTGAGATGACTCAAATCTACTTGGGAGAATGAAGCCGGAGTGTTTCCTGAGAGCTGTAAAACCATAGAATGAATGATCTTATAATGCCACCACCAATTTGTTGCATACTCATCGAGACTGACCATCCACTTCACAGTTTTGGACGCCAAGTTTTGAAGAGTTTCGAAATCCTTAAGCTTAAACTTGGAAATAAATTGTGCTAACAAATCAGCATTGGAAGATTACGTCTTCCTCGCTGAAGAACAAACCATGCTTGCTGTCTGGTATAATCCTCTTATCAATCTTCTCTGAAGTAAGGCTGTAGAAGGTTTTTGGCACTAGGATCATCCCATTCCAAGTCATCCCACCACTTTCTGCTTCCCCTGATGTGCTTGAGGGAGAATTGGAGGGTGGTCATTGAGAAAGGCAGTTTCTTTAGCTTTCCACAATCCCAAACATCAATAGAAACAAGTGAGTTACAAACAAGTACACTCCTGAAAATGCTTTTCAATTCAGGCAAGGTAGAAAAATATAAGCGCCGTAGCCTTGGAACTGTTATAGTAGGAAAGACTCCATCATCATCCCCTTCAATTATGTCCTCAATCAAACGGGAATTCCAGACCTCAATCTCTTCGAGAGTTTGGAGGCTCTGTATCAACCCAAATGAGAACAACTGTTTAAGGTTATTACAGTTGTGAATATGAAGGATTTTTAAACTTGAAAGGACACCAACAACCAGAGTTCCATGACAAATGGCACTTAGATTAGGCAGCTTCCGCAGAATCAATTTCCCAAGAATTGGAAAAGAATTCACCTCAGCCAATGTGATGTACTTTAACCCACAGCAGCTAGAAACATAGCATTCCTTTAAATTGCTCAAGTTTGACAAGGCTGACAAACTTGAAAGAATATCAATATCATGACAACCCTGCAATGCCAATTGCTGAGTATTGCTTGGAAGCTCTATAAAGCTATCGCATGTAATGAGATTACATCCTTGAATTTCTACACTACAAGTATCTTTGGAAATAGGTGAGAAACTTGACAGAAGTCCTATGCCAATGTGATAGCTTCTAAGCAATTGCCAATGTCCAGATCTCACATAATTATTGAAACTGTATGGATCCTGAAATGAAAGACCAAGATTACTTAATTGAGTCAAGCAACCTATTTCTTCAAAATCTGTCCCCTGGTCCCTTGTTTGTGAACCCATGGACCATTTCCAACTGCTTTTGAACATTGACAGGTTTTCCAGGCGTGACAGCTTTGAGATGACCCTGGTGGGAAACATATTTAATTCTTCTGTATAAGAGAGATCAAGACGCCTTAGATTTACCAAGCCTTCGATATCATGTGGCAACACTTCTATCAAGGTATATGAAAGGTCCAGCACCCTCAGCTCCTTGAGCATTGCCAGGAAAGGTAGACTTTTAAGCTCACAAAAACATAATAAGAGTGCACGGAGGTTCTGTAAGCTGGAAATTGATTCAGGAAGTGATTCTACAGAAGTACCAGATAGGTTGAGAACTCTAAGGTTATGCATGTTGGCGAAAAATGAATTAGGGATACTTGTCAGAGGGTTCTGTTGCAGGAGCAAGGTTGATAAATTTGTGCAGTTTGGAAAATGAGGAAGAATCTCGATGTTGTTTTCCATTAAAGAGACCCTCTCAAATCCTTCAATCCATTCCCTTGACAATGATTTCAACCCAATGCCAGCTTTCACCATGAATCAAGGTCTTTCTCTTGTGATTCTAATTGCCATATCCCTTACTAAATCATGCATTTTTACCCATCTTGTTCCATTACTCTCCAGCAAGCAAGCATCTTTAAGTTCCTTTAATACAGCATGGCCTTTGTTGACCTCATTCTCCCTATCTCCCACTTCATCTATCAACCCTTCTGCCATCCAATGCTCAATAACATCATCAACCTCAATTTTGTAATTGTCAGGATAAAGTGCACAATACAAAAAACAAGCTTGGACCTTATCATTCCTCAAGTGGCTAAAGCTAAATATCAAACGTCCAAAGACATATTCGTCTAGGCCTTCAATTTCTGCTCTTGAGGTTTTCAGTTCTTCCAATGCATTCTTCCAAACTCTAGCATCATCTATTTTCCTCATGGCACGTCCCACTGTAATGATTGCAAGTGGCAAACAGCCACATTCTTCTGAAATCATCTTTGCAACAGGTCCAATTTCCGGTGAAGATACTGCTTCTATTCCAGCTTTATCAACAAACAAGTCCCATGCTTCCTCTTTTGAAAGGACCTCCACTTTGATTTCCCTGTGCGTTTCCATGCCTCGACAAACATCCATGAGCCTGGTGATGAATACTAATTTACAACCATTTTCTGCATTTGGTTGAGGAATTCCCACTTCTTCCAAGGCAAAATTATACCATAAATCATCCAAAACAAGCAAAAACTTTTTCTTTCCCAGAAAATGCTCATACAACATGGCTGATCTCCTCATTACATTTTCATCACTTGACATGTCCAAGTCTATTGCTCTTGCTATATCAGATTGCAATTTCTCCAGGTTAAAGGTTTTTGATATGGTCAACCAAATGACATGATCAAAAATTTGAGTTTCATTGAGAAGATTATTCATGTGCATCATGATGGTAGTCTTTCCAACTCCCCCCATGCCATAAAGACCTATCTTATTAATGTCCATATCCATAAGACATTCCCAAATCTCAGACATAACCTTCCTGGGTGTTATATTACCCACCAGAGTTGTCGTTGGCATTATTATTGCTCTGTCTGCTAACAAATTAATAAACAAACCATTTGGAAAAACTCCCTTTACTTTCAGCTCATTTACTTCTTTAGTCTTATGTGCAAGAAATTTGCCTAATTTATAACGCGAATAGCAATTGGGGAAACAGCCTTTCATGCATTTCCCATTTTCATTAAATTCATTCTCTATGCTATTCACTTCATGCATTACCTTATCCACATTCTTTAGCCAAAACTGAACCTCACTTTTCAGTTTCATTTTCGAGTTCACCATTGTCCTATTAACTTCATTCTTGATGTCAGTCTCTCGAGCACTCAGTTCATCTCTATTAACACGAAGTGTCTCCACAAGCTGCTCAACATTTTTCAAATAGTGAAATCTTCTTTTGAAGGGCATCCCCAATAAATGTAAAACTTCTACAGCCAGCCCAACAAACTCCATGTTCACTGTGTTAAATCAAATGAGAATGAAGCATGTGACTAACTTGAACAAAAATGCAGAAAAGGGAAAACAAGAAAATGTAGTAGCAATCACATATGCAGAGTGTTTAAATGGAGATGCTGAAGATTGTATGTCACCAACAGGTTACATAATTGTTGATCGCCCATTATGGACTATACAACCTAAACTTATAACCGAATTTAAGCTTTCTGTCATCTCAGAGGCATGACATGAGATGATCTAAGTCACCACACATATCAAAATGTTCATATAAGCTCTCCATAAAAAAAGATTGTGATGAGGTTGCAATCTAATTGACAAAATAAAGCAAATTTAAAGCATAGGAAGGAACCTAATTAAGCATGGAAAATCATCTCGACCTAATAAAGATTGCTGTTAATTGCTCTCCAAAATCTTTCCGGAAAATAAAACCCACTTCACAATGTTCTCTTCCTATTAAAAGTCTTTCCCTGACAAGAGCAATGTTTATTTTCCAACACATCTCTGAATGCAACTAAGTATATCAAGCAGACTGAAAGTATTGACCAAGATCGTCAAATGGGTAGGTGGAAAAGCAATGTAATCAAATATAGTCGATTCCGCAAAGCAAACACTGTAGTTACAATAATTTTCTGGGAATTAGCTGCATTAAGATTTCTGATGAAGACAGATCAAGCAGAAAACTCTTCTAATTCTAAATCTTTAAGTACAAAAACAAGATAGAGAAACGTGCTTACAAACAGAACCAACAATCCCAGATAAGGAAACTATTTGACTTCAGAACATGATTAGCCCAAAAAAATTCAGAATCATCAAAAAACTCAGTACGCATAGAAAACCACTTAGCATTTGAGCCATCATCAGAACAAAGGAGAAATCACAAATGCATCAACAGTGAGAACTCACTGGGCTAAAGGCGTATCCTTTGACCTTGATTTTAAGAGTTGGCCTGAAATGCAAAAGATATAACACAAGTCAAAAGCAGTAGATGTGGCTAGAAATTTTTTTTTTGTAGTTTTGACTATTCTAGGACATAAATGTCCAGGAAATATTATAGAGCTTCTTAAAAAACAAAAAACAGATGTTGAAAAATTAGTTATTTAATAATTTTAATTAGATAAAAATTGAGATAAATATTAAAATGAATAGTTACAAGAAGTTTAGAACGTATGAGATATGTATGGAGAAGTCTAAGATGTATGAGACACAAAGAGGGAAGCGAAACGAAACTCAAAGACGCAAAGAAAGTGAAGAAAACACAGGAGGTGCGCACAGGGCTGAGCGTCACGGTGCCCAGGACAGTAACCTAGCGCTATAGCGCTGGGTCCTCAACGCTGTGGTGCCAGATGCGTCAGAAGTCCGTTTTTCTTCGGGATTTTTAGTTTTGGACTTCCAAAACAAATTGACTCTTACTCCAATAAGTAATAGGGTTAGTAGGCACGAAATACACCCTATATAAACACTTGTAAACTCTTTAGTTGAGATCAAGCATTGAGAGAGACTCTAAGAGATGGAAAGAACTGGGTAGACACTAAGTGCTTGTGTGCGTTAAGGTGGAACCGTTGTTTGGGTGATCATTGTTCGTAGTAGAGTAAGGGTTCACTAAACGTTTAAGTCCTTTTAAGGGTTCTTCATTGAGTTTTCTTTATAAAATCTCTAATGAGTTATAATAAGAAAGGCTAGAATCCTTGGATCCACCATGGACGTAGGCAATTGGCCGAACCACGTAAGATTGTGTTGTGCTCTTTTGTTTTCTGCTTTGGATTCTTGTTGTTTTTTGCTTTATTGGCAGGTTATTCCGTTGCGCAAGGAGGTTAGGGTTCTAGGTTGAATCTTAGGTTCTTCGCTTCAACATAACCTTGAAAGGGAGAAGGGCGTTTCCTCCCTCAACAAAATGATATCAGAGCTAGAGGTTTGATAATACACACTTTGGGTATTTAAACCATGATTATAATCAAGCAAAAAATAGAGAAGTTCAATGGGATGAATGACTTCAATCTTTGGAGGAAGAATGTTAGGGCTCTACTAGTGAAGGAAGGGCTAGACTCAGCTTTGGAGGAAGCCAGCTACTCAACTAGCGATGAGGCGACAACCTCAAAGTCCAGGCAAAAAGATTGGGACACGATTCAAAAAAAGGCTCACAGCACTGTTTACGCTCAAAATATAACACGACTATCGCAGTATAGGTTGAGGTGTCGATCCCACGAGGAAGCTTTTGTCAAAATAGGTTGGTAAAGTAAAATATTAAAGAGGCAGCAAAAGATAAAATTAATTGATGAGGTGAAATTGTCTATGAATTGAAGAAACTATCTTATGATGATTTAAGTAAGGCTTTGAGAATCACAATTATACTTTATAAATCTACTTTACACTTTGATTCAATGCTTATAACTCAATTGAATGTTTCACATCCCAAACAATCAATCGGAAGATAGGTAAAATATAGCACATTTGATAACACATGTATTTGATGTAATTAAACTCTTTGCAAGCATTAACACACATCATGTTCATTTATACAAGTTATCTAAGATCGATAATATATCACTTTGACAATATTACAGTAAAAGATTAACTTGAATATCAAACATTTATTGCCCTTATATGTTATCCAAGATCGACAATATATCAATTTGACAATACTGCAATAAAATATTAACATATAAAACAATGTAACCAGTAACAATTATAATTCACCAAGAATCACATAAGAAAAGCATGACTGAACTTATATAAGACATAAGAATTATAATCTCTGGATTATAGAAAATAGAATAGATAAGAGTTTAATCAAAACCAAACTTATAAATATTTGTAGCTCTTTGCAACGAATCAAAGCATAGAAGTAGATTTATTACACATAAAAATTTATCTCTTAGCATTGCCAAGAACTCTAGCCTAAATTACAATACATGTTAATGAGAAGAAAAGAAGAGAGAATTATCTAATATTAAAAAATGTCCTAAGAGTCTCCTTATATAGGCAATGAATGGACATATGTCATGGATGACATCAATCTTCAATAATTTTAAGTTAATAACTCGTTTATCCATTTGTAGCACATTTTTGATAATGTAATTGACCGATTTAGCTTCTACAGCCGACATAAAAGTTGTATAATTTTGACTCTTCTTTCCATAGGCACCAATTTCATGCAAATTGGATGAGTATCCAATGAGATATGAGCAAAATTCCAATGATATATCAGAATTCGGTCAACAACCATTTTACCCACTTGCAATGAGATTTGGTCCATGATAACAGCTAATTTGGACTTTACCATCAACATACGAGTTGTTGATAGTTAAGTCAGCATTTCACAGCTTCAAAAATTATACCAATTGAGTACGTATTTTGTGAGATACGATCCAAATACGTGAGTTGGGTCAAGCTGGGCAGGAGTTGTAGCTCGATTCTGTTGTATCTCAATTTTTGGCCCATAACATGTTGGATTTGGCTTTTTCACTATTCTTCAAATTTGTGTAAGATTGAGTCATGTTGCACCAGGTTCAAGAATTTATTCATTTTGATTTCTACATTGAGAGTTATGTTATTTTACGTAAACCTGTCCAAATAACATTTATTAATCACAATTTTAAGAAGAACACTTTATTTCAAGTTAAAAATACAGAAAATACTAAAATTAGTGACATTAAATGGTGATTAAATCTCTTAACAAATATGTATTTTCATGTGTTCATCAAGCACCTTATTTCTAGCATTGAGCAATGAAGTATTAAGGGAAGTTGGTGATGAAAAAATCGCTTTTTGGGTTATGGAAGAGACTCAAGGCATTGTACATGAAAAAGTCTCTTGCAAATAGACTTCTTGTGAAAAAGAAACTACATCAGCTAACAATGCACGAGGGAACTTCATTGAGAGCTTATATTAACGAGTTCAACAAAATCATCATAAGTCTTGAGCAACTGGGCATCAAGACTAAGGATAAAGACAAGGTCATTATCCTATTAAGTTCATTGCCAAAGAGTTATAAGAGTTTTGTGGATACTCTACTGTATGGAAAGGGGTCTTTAACGATGAATGACGTCAAGGCATCATTGAACTCAAAAGAATTAACAAAGAGATCTGAGTCCGAGAGTGGAGCAGCTTTGCTTGCACAAGGAATGAAGAGCAACCAATCAAGGAGGAGATCCAAGAGGTATTTTCTTTGTAATAAAGAATGACACTTTATGAAGGATTGTCCGAAATCAAAAGGCCAATGAGGGTGGGCTGCAATCGGTACTGAGGAAGATACCGAAATTGTAGACACATTGGTAGCCTCAAGGGGAAAGTACGCTAGCAAATGGATACTAGATTCGGGGTGCAGTGTCTATATGTATCCCGACAGATTGATGTTTACCAACTATAAAGTCAAGAGAGGTAAAACTATAATGGGGAATGACATGACTTGTGAGATTATGGGAGTTGGTGACATAAGACTGAGGATGCAAGGTGGAGAAACTAGGGACTTACATGGTGTAAGGAATGTTCCTAAATTGAGGAGGAACTTGATATCCCTAGGCAAGCTCGATGAGGAAGGGTATTCAGTTGGAGCGGAAAAAGGAAAACTAAGGGTAGAGAAAGGACCTATAGGGTTTAAGGGTGAGAAGCACAATGGGGGGCTCTATGTGCTTACTAGAATGGCTATGAGTGGCCCAACACGGGGTGTTGGGGTAATGCAAACCACTAAACGACATCCAAACCATGCTCACCGAGGTAATGAGGGTCGAAAATGAGTGCAACGCATCCATACCCTATGCAAGGTGCACGAATGCCTTTAGAGACCGAAGTCACTAGCCCGGAGAAAGTTAAGTCTTAGTGGAGATTTAACTAGACTCAACTCTAGGTGATAAAGTATTGGTGTGGATCGGATCCCGAAGCCTTCTTATTTGAAAGATTTTGAATCAATGAAGGGTTTGTTGAAAAATTGGTGATTCAACAATCTTGGTTGGACAAAATTTGAGATGAATACCAAAGGGAAGAGTTACAAGAAGTCTAGAACGTGTGGGACACATATGGAGAAGTTTAGGACGTGTGGGACATGAAGGAAAAAATGAAACGAGACTCAAAGATGCAAAGGAAGCGAAGAAAACGCAGGAGGTGCGCACAGGGCTGAGCACCGCAGCGCCCAAGACAGTAACCCAGCACCGCGGCGATAGGCGAGATAATGCTCAGCGCCGCGGCGCCCGACTCGTCAAAAGACTGTTTTTCTTCGGGATTTCTAGTTTTGGACTTTCAAAACAAGTGGACTCTTAATCTAATAAGGAATAGGGTTGGTAGGCATGAAATACACCCTATATAAACACTTGTAAACCCTTTAGTTGAGATCAAGCATTGAGAGAGACTCTAAGAGATGGAAAGAACTGGGTAGACGCTAAGTGCATGTGTGCGTTAGGGTGGAACCGTTGTTTGGGTGATCATTATTCGTGGTAGAGTAAGGGTTCACTAAACGTTTAGGTCTTTTTGAGGTTTCTTCATTGGGTTTTCCTTATAAAATCTCTAGGGAGTTATAATAAGAGAGGCTAAGATCCTTAAATTCACTATAGATGTAAATAATTGACCGAACCACGTAAAATTATGTTGTGCTCTTTTGTTTTCTGTTTTAGATTCTTTTTGTTTTCTGTTTGATTGACAAGTTATTTCGTTGTATAAAGAGGTTAGGGTTCTAAGTTGAATTTTAAATTCTTCGCTTTAACATAATCTCAAGGAAAAAAGAGCATATCCTTTCTCAACAACAGAAAATTAAAAAAAAAAATTGAAACTGGAATCATTATCGTTGTGATTCACGGAAAAAGACATATCACCGAAGATACTCTATCAAAATGGACCATGATGTCAGCAGTAAAACTTGTAACTTCAAAAGGTAAATTACATAAATCTTTGAATTTGGAGATTTAGAGTGGAATTTACAGAACTTCCGGTCTTGCATGGATTAGGCAGAGTGAAAATTGTGCATCTTTTGCATGCAGAACCAAGTGTTTTACCATAAGTAACTTCTTCATTTTTAACTTCAAGTTCATTTGATTTGGATGAAACGAGCATGGCACACCTCAATTTGACTTTAAAGATTCAATTCAACTCTTACTTTAATTTCAAAACAAAAACAGTACGTTCATTAACCATTCTCAAACGAATAAAATCATTGCTGCATGTAGTGATTCTTTTGGGAAATAACAATTTTCATCAAAAACGTCTTTTATAAAACAAGTAGGTTTTAATCTGGAAAACACTTTCTTACCTTTTTGAAAAGGTCTTCTTCCACACACTCAAAAGTTGCTGACATTTTCTTAGTCAAAGGTAGCTTTAACGTGATTTAAAGCCAGGAAAATTTAGTCGATGAAGAGGATTAAAATGAAACTGAAAAGATAGGCTAAATGGAGCCTATCCAATAACTGTTGCACTTGCAGAACAAAATCAAATCAATATCCCATCCCATATGATCATGTCATGGTGGTGGTGAATGCACACTTAGTGATTACTGATTGAGGGATCAATTAATTAAATGTGCAGAATGTTAAAATTACAACACCAAATTAAATTAAATTAATTACAACATCAAGCCCAAGATTAAGCCCAAATATTTACAAGCCCAATTCTTGAAGTTTTTAGATTAGGTAAGATATTTTAAGTTAATAATTAAGGAGATAAGTATTATAAACTTGTGTGGTTAATAAATTTTTACATTATTTTATTTGTGTGGTTTTGGTTTGTTGAAACTAAGTATAAATACCCCCCTCCCTCATTTAGTTTTGCAAGCAAGCAAGTTAAGAATAAAGAGTTGATCAAGTATTTGATCAATTGTTGAGAGTTTAGAGTGTTAGAGAGTTGAGCAAATAATAAGCTCAACAAAGAGTGTGTGGGAGTTGAGTTGTGAGTGTTATGTTGTAAATGAGAAAGAGTGAGAGTTTCTAAATTTTGTGTTGTAAGTTTTGTATTAATAAAAGTGTTCCATTTGTGCTCTATTATTCTCTACAATTGGTATCAGAGCGGGACTGTCTGGGACTGCTCAAGTTGTAGGATTTCTAAGAATTCTGAGTATGCTCTGTGGTTGCAGCTTTGACTGATCTTCCACATCAGAAAGGGTTTTTAGAAATTGTGAGTGAGTGAGCTTCTGTGTTTCGTGAGTAGTCTGTGACTCTGCAAGTTTGTTAACAAAACTTGTTTCTGAGGTACTGCCAACACGATGGGTGACCTTCAAGTCGTTGGAGGAATCAAGAAGCTCAACAACCAAAATTACAATACATGGGCGACGTTGATGGAGTCTTACCTTCAAGGCCAAGATCTTTGGGAGGTCGTTGGTGGGAATGAAGTGAAGCAGCCAACAGACGAAGCCACTTTAAAGAAGTGGAAGGTAAAAACTGGTAAGGCTATGTTCGCCATTAAGACCACAGTTGAAGAAGAACTGTTAGAGCACATAAAGAAGGCTAAGACGCCAAATGAAGCATGGGACACTTTTGCATCACTCTTCTCAAAGAAAAACAACATGCGACTACAGCTTCTAGAGAATGAACTGTTGTCAATTGCACAACGCAACATGACGATCAACCAATACTTCACAAAGGTAAAGTCCTTGTGCCGTGAAATATCTGAGTTAGATCCTGCCGCTGCCATTGCTGAAACTAGGATGAAAAGAATTATCATCCATGGTTTGAGGCCCGAGTATAGAAGTTTTGTTACTGCTGTACAAGGCTGGCCAACCCAACCATCTCTCATTGAATTTGAAAATTTGCTTGCTGATCAAGAAGCGATTGTTAAGCAAATGGGTGGAGTCTCTTTAAAAGGCGATGAAGAAGCACTCTACATCGACAAAAGAAAATGTCGATTTAAACGACGTGTTGGTGGAGGATCTAAAAGAGATGATGACAAGATAAAGAGTTATCATCAAGAAGGTAGCTCACAAACAGGGGGAGTATGGAGGGCTCGCGGCAATGGTAGTCAGTCCAACCAAAAGAAAAAGTTTGAAGGAAAATGCTACAATTGTGGAAAAATAGGACACATGGCAAAAGATTGTTGGTCTAAGAAAAGGTCTGCTGAGGGTAATGCTGCCACATCAAACTCAGAAAGAAAAAGTGAAGATGAGTGGGATGCTGAAGCGTCTGTCGCTATAGAGGAAGAAGACCTATCACTCTCAGTGATAATGCCTGGACGGATTGACTATAAAAATGATTGGATCGTCGACTCAGGATGTTCAAATCATATGACTGGTGACGAAGAAAAGCTGCAAGATACGACTAAGTACAAAGGAAGTCGCGTGGTGGTGACAGCCAACAACTCAAGATTGCCTATAGCTCACATCGGTAACACAGTCCTTGCACCTCGTTACAGTCCTAACAAGGTAACACTTCAAGATGTCTATCATGTCCTCGGCATGAAAAAGAATCTATTGTCAGTATCACAGTTAACATCTTCTGGACACTATGTCTTGTTCGGTCCACAAGATGTTAAGGTGTACCAAGATTTAAAAATCATGGGAACACTAACAATGGAAGGAAGACGACTAGAGTCAGTCTATGTACTATCAGCAGAGTCAGCTTATGTAGACAAGACTCGAAAGAATGAGACAGTAGATCTGTGGCATGCACGATTGGGACATGTAAGTTATCATAAGCTAAAAGTGATGATGAGCAAGGCAATGCTTAAGGGTCTACCTCAACTTGATGTGAGAGTGGATACAGTGTGTGCAGGATGTCAGTACGGCAAGGCACATCAACTACCATATGAGGAGTCAAAGTTTAGAGCTAAGGAGCCATTGGAGTTGGTTCACTCTGATGTGTTTGGACCTATCAAGCAGCCATCAATTAGTGGTATGCGGTACATGGTGACATTTATTGATGACTTCTCGAGGTATGTATGGGTTTTCTTTATGAAGGAAAAATCAGATACTTTTTTGAAGTTCAAGGAATTTAAAGAAACAACTGAAGGAGAAGTTGGAAAGAAGATTCATTGTCTCCGCACAGATAATGGAGGAGAATATACCTCTAATGAGCTCTCACAATATCTTCGAGAAAATAAGATACGACATCAGTTCACATGTGCCAACACGCCACAACAAAATGGTGTTGCAGAAAGGAAGAATCGGCATCTTGCAGAGATTTGTAGAAGTATGTTGCACGCAAAAAATGTACCAGGAAGATTTTGGGCCGAAGGAATGAAGACTGCAGCCCACGTGATTAATAGGCTTCCTCAACCAAAGTTAGGGTTCATATCACCCTTTGAGAAGTTGTGGGATATGAAACCTACAGTGAGTCATTTTCGAGTATTTGGTAGTATATGCTATGTGTTTGTGCCAAATCACTTGAGAAATAAATTCGACAAAAAGGCAATCAGGTGTATCTTTGTTGGATATGATAACCAGCGCAAATGATGGAAATGTTGTGACCCTACTAGTGGGCGGTGCTACACATCAAGAAATGTGGTGTTTGATGAAGCATCTTCATGGTGGTCGCCACAAAAAGAGGAGCTTCCAGATTCAAAAGAAATAGAAGAACGACTACAACAAAAGATAGATGATCAAATTGCTGAAATCCGACTGAGCCAAGAAGACCTTGATAATGGAAGCAGTGATGACAACACCGAGCAAGAGACAACTCAAAGTCCTTGGCAAACTGGCATCTATCAACAACCAACAACGGAGGCCAAATATGAAGGAGCAGAACCTACAACTCCTCAGTCTCATCCTCGAAGGTCAATAAGAATACGAAAGCCTAATCCCAAATATGCTAATGCGGCTATGGCGAAAGAGGAAAATTTTAAGGAACCTGAGACTTTTGAAGAAGCATCACAGAACTCTGAATGGATTAAAGCTATGGAAGAAGAAATTATAGCGTTGGAGCAAAATCAAACTTGGGATTTAGTGCCAAAGCCAAAGGATGTGAAACCTATATCTTGTAAGTGGGTGTATAAGATCAAAAGACGTCCTGATGGATCGGTGGAGAGGTATAAAGCTCGGTTGGTAGCTCGAGGATTTTCTCAACAGTATGGACTAGACTATGATGAAACGTTTAGTCCAGTAGCCAAGATCACCACAGTACGAGTTCTACTTGCATTGGCAGCTAGTAAAGGTTGGATATTGTGGTAAATGGACGTAAAGAATGCTTTTCTACATGGAGAGTTAGATCGGGAGATCTATATGATTCAACCAATTGGATTTGAAAGCAAATTTCATCCTGATTATGTGTGTAAATTGAGAAAGGCATTGTATGGATTAAAGCAAGCTCCAAGGGCGTGGTATGGTAAAATTGGAGAATTTTTAACACATGGTGGTTACTCTGTAGCACCAGCTGATTCTAGCCTGTTCGTCAAAGCTAATGGAAAGAAACTTGCAATTGTGCTGGTATATGTGGATGACTTAATTATCACTGGAGATGATGAAGAAGAAATTCGTCGAACAAGAGAGAATTTGGCGGTTCGCTTTCAGATGAAAGAGCTTGGACAGCTTAAGCATTTCCTTGGGCTCGAAGTTACTCGGACAGCAGAAGGGATTTTTCTAGGACAACAAAAGTATGCCAAAGATTTGTTGCAGAAGTTTGGGATGCTAGAGTGCAAGCCTATCTCAACACCGCTAGAAGCCAATGCCGAGTTGTGCAGTCATGAAGGAAAGGATTTAGAAGATGGAACTATGTATCGACAACTGGTAGAAAGTCTCATCTATTTGACATTGACTCGACCAGACATTTCTTATGCAGTTGGAGTAATAAGTCGATACATGCAAAATCCTAAGAAACCTCACTTAGAAGCAGCTCGACGAATATTGAGATATGTGAGAGGCACAATGGACTATGGTCTCTTTTATAAGAAAGATCAAGATTGTAAAATAGTTGGTTATTGTGATGCTGACTATGCTGGAGATCATGACACACGACGTTCGACCACTGGGTATTTTTTCAAGATTGGTTCAGGAACAGTCTCTTGGTGCAGCAAAAGGCAACCGATTGTATCATTGTCAACTACTGAAGCTGAGTACAGAGCAGCCGCAATGGCAGCTCAAGAAAGTACATGGTTGATGCAATTGATGGAGGATTTACATCAGCCAAGAGATTATAAAGTGTCAATATATTGTGATAATCGGTCAGCAATTTGTTTGGCAGAAAATCCAGTTTTTCATGCAAGAACAAAGCATGTGGAGGTGCATTATCACTTCATCCGGGAGAAAGTTCTGCAAGAAGAAATTGAGTTGTTGTATGTTAAGACCGAAGATCAAGTGGCTGATTTGTTCACAAAAGGCTTGGGTGTTGATAAGTTTGAAAAGTTTCGAAGACAACTCAACATGGTTAGAAGAATGGAAGTTGGTGTTGAGGGGGAGTGTTAAAATTACAACACCAAATTAAATTAAATTAATTACAACATCAAGCCCAAGATTAAGCCCAAATATTTACAATCCCAATTCTTGAAGTTTCTAGATTAGGTAAGATATTTTAAGTTAATAATTAAGGAGATAAGTATTATAAACTTGTGTGGTTAATAAATTTTTACATTATTTTATTTGTGTGGTTTTGGTTTGTTGAAACTAAGTATAAATACCCCCCTCCCTCATTTAGTTTTGCAAGCAAGCAAGTTAAGAATAAAGAGTTGATCAAGTATTTGATCAATTGTTGAGAGTTTAGAGTGTTAGAGAGTTGAGCAAATAATAAGCTCAACAAAGAGTGTGTGGGAGTTGAGTTGTGAGTGTTATGTTGTAAATGAGAAAGAGTGAGAGTTTTTAAATTTTGTGTTGTAAGTTTTGTATTAATAAAAGTGTTCCATTTGTGCTCTATTATTCTCTACACAGAACATTTCCATTTCCTTATTCAAGATCAACCCTCTTCATCAAGGCTGATATTGGAAATATTGACAAAAAGAAAAATAGAATAAATCAACTAGTAATTAAGAAGCAAACATGCAAGAAGAAGAAGAAAGCAGAAGTTTAATGATTATGTAATCATATACATTTTTCAAAAGAAAGAAGTGTTGAGTTGTCCCACTTTAGTTAACAGTAAAAAGATAATAAAGTTTATAAGAAAAATGATAACACCGTTTAATAGACTAATTTTTTGGATGGTATATTTAAACTTTATGTTCAATTTTCTAATTTTATTATCAGAGCTTTAAAAGGGTAAAAACAAATATATTCAGTGTGTCAAACAAAAAGATTAGTGTTACTTTTTTATTGAAAGAGATTTTGTTCAAATAAAGAATTGTTGAGTTATTGTCCCACGTTAATAAAAAGTGAAAAGATAATAAGGTATATACTAATCTTTTGAGTAATATGATTGGATTATAACAAAAAAACTAGAAGAGGAGGGGATATGAGTTGGTTAAATTTTTGGCCACAGGCATTTCCCCAATTATTTACATCAACCTCCATGGACATTTACATTTTCTTTCTATGTTAAAAGATCATATTATTTAGGAGAGAGTATAATTCACTTCAATTTTGATTTCTGGGAGATTAAAATCAAATTAAAAGTTGAAAATGGTTTGACAATTAATTATTAGAGCAGAAATTTTATGCATAAGGCCGAATTCATCTGGTTGATTCATCAGTTAATTACAATTATTGATTCAAGAGAGATTATAGTTAAGTTTCATCAATGAAAAGAATTCATCCATCATTTAGTTGACTGAATTGCCCACAATAATGATCTCACAGGGTACCCTAATTATACATCAATGAAAGTCTCCTCAGAGGGCACCCCCCTTGTTACAATGAAAGAAATTTAAACCTCAGAGGGCACCCCCTCTTGTTACAATGAAAGAAATTTAAACTCTGCAACCATGAGTTCCATAAAAGGGTACCCCCAAGACAAAATTTGCAAATCACCCATCTCCCAAAACTAATTTGATCAATCAATTAATTACAAGGGCTATCTGATCATGTCCTTAGCAAATCAATCAAAGAACTTTGATGTAGAAACTCTAGAACATGATATTTCTAGTCCTTGATCTCCATTCCAGTACTCCATGCATGAATCGACAACTTATTAATATTGTTAATAGGGAGACATTGCTAGGATCCTGTGCTTTCTCTTTTGGAGGAATCGCTGCAATGATCTCTTCATTGAAAGACCAGAATTGTTATTAGGGCTGTATAGCTGAGATTCAATACTTGGTGAAGCCGGATCAGGTCCACTTGGTGTCTTCATTCTGTCCTCCATTTCTCGACTCGCAAGCAATAATATTGCTCTTGCCTGCAACATATACATATGCACACACACAAATTCATCAATTAAGAGAGACTACAAAAAAATTTCAATACATTCAACAATGACTTGTATTAACAGAAACAAAAAAAAAAAGTACCTGAAATTCTGTAACATCACAAACGCAAATCCTTCCATTATAAAAAATAGTTAACTGCTGCTGCTGTTTCTGTTGAATATGTGAGCTTTGATCACTTGACTCCCCCATCATCCTTCAATCACAAAAACAACCCAACAACAAGAACAAAATCAGATATATGCATTTGCAGCGCACACACAAACATACGTACATATAAACCAGAGAACAAAAGAACTTACATTTGGTGGCGGTGGTGATAGTGGTTGCCGAGCTCCACGTCGGCGGCAGCAGAGGGAAGAAGGCGAAGTTCTAAATTGCAGTTCCTTCTCATGTTGACAGGAAATTATATTTTAGAAAAACAAAAACCCTTTACAGATCTGATCTGAATCAAATCAAATGTGTGTGTATGGCGAAAGATAATCAACGTAAATGAATCGATGAACTGTAAATTGAATTGAGAGAAAAGAATAGAAGCTGGATGAATTGCATTAAGTTTTCAAAGGAGAGCTGCTTATATACAAGTTAATGGGCTGAATTGGGAAAAAAAAAAAAAGAATGAAAAAGGCAACACGAAATGCACGCAATCCAGACAAATGAGATATTTTTATTATTTTTTTCTTGGTTCGTTTGAATTTAGGCACGTGAAAAACATGCATTATCTTGATCCCACCTTACAAAAAAAACCGCCGCTTTTTCTATAATGCCACTGCGGCTTTTGGTTTTTCGCATATGTGTTTTCATACTCTTGCACGTGGTTGCCTCCAGTCGACATGTTGTTTTTTCCTTTTTTGTTTTTTTTTTTCTTTTTCGTTTGTTTGTTTAATAAATTTGATTAATTTTCTGGAATTGCAATTATGGGATTTTGATTCTTAAAACTTTAGTTGTCGGCTTTATCTTTTTGTTTACTCAAATACTTAGCGACTACTTTCGAAAAAGAAAAACTTATGGACTAAAATTAGCGTTCAATGGAATGTTTGAATTTTGAAATGGTTGTATTTCAAGTTTTTTTTATTAAAAAAATATATAATAATAATAGATCTATTTTTTAAATAAATACAAATATTAACTTCTAGACGAATTAGGTTGATTTATAGGTGAACTTCTATGTAATAATTATTGAGTTGAAATCATTTATTGTATTAATTGCATTATTGACTTGGTAAGATAGAATTAGTTACCGTTTTCTTTCCTTTCTAGAAAGTAATTAATTACCTATAAATTGATAAATAAATTTTTTTGGCAATATTATTTTAAATACTTTTAAAGTGAGGTTTAATTTTATTAATAATTATTAGTTTAAAAAAGATGCAGTAATGTCCGTCTTAAAAAATCTTTAATTTTATGTTAAAATTTATGAAAAGATAAAATTATATTTCTTTTATGATTCCCTTTAAAATTTTCAAATTTTTTCTTTAAAAAGAATAATATTAATAATTGTTTTTAACAATTTTTAATAATATATCATCACAACATCTCTTTCAACAATGCTAACACCCTTAACATAAATAATATTTTTTTTATTCATTCAGCATAAATAATATTAATCTAACAACATCAATAACATAAACCAATTAATTGTATTTACATATAAAAAATAAATTTTAAAATAATAATAATAATAATAATAATAATAATAATAATAACCATGATCAAAACAAGAAATATCATAAGTTGTTGTGTGAACAGTGTCATGTAAATAGTACCCCCATGAACGGTATTCACTCCTGTTAATAGTATCCGCGTAAATAATATATGTTCTTCTATCTTTTCGTTTTACTCATTTTTTATATAAATACTACATTTCTTGTTAACTTTATATTTAGTATTTATCTCAATTCATATTCGTATATGGTTGTTGAATTAATATTTTTTAATAATTTATATTGTAATTTTAAAATCCTTTCTGCCGTCAATTTAAAATTTTAAATATAAAATTCAAAATTAAAGCGTAAATTCAAATCCAAAACTTGTATATGCATCTATAGTTGCTTTTGCTTGTAAAGGGAAATGAGAAAACCTAACTAATTAACCAACGTGTTTTGCAGATTATCCCTCTTTTTCTCTTTGCCTCCGTATGAAAACGAGAAACAAACTAGGCAGTGCTTGCCAAACTTTCAAATGTGTATTTCACGAAAACTGCCGAGAACTTTCCCAGCTGCTATTACTCTCTTGCAAATTCTAAAATAGATCAAAGAATTATTTATGTTTGGGTAAATGCTATTTATTTCCTATTAAATTAGTTAACTATTGAAAAATTTTAATATTGTATAAATTCAAAAACTTTTCTACCGTTATAATTGTAATAATACAAATTAACTTTAAATGAATATAATAATATTTGCAATTAAAAGGTCAACAAATGCATCTATAAAATACAAAACAATTAAATTACACTATATAAAAAGTAAAATTTATATAATTGTATTATCATATTTTTTTTAAAAATCTTATATTATGAGTCATTATTTAATACGGATATCTGTATTTTTATTAAAATTTATATATTTAATATCAATTTTTATATTAATTTAACAAACAAAGAGAAGTCATTAATTATAACACAATATAAATTTATTATTTATGCAGTATTATTTAATTATTTGGATCTATGTTAAACAATATTAATTTTACTATTTATACACAATGTTGGTACATTTTCAATATTAATTGTTGTTTTTAGTGGAAGATTAATTTGGAGTCTTTTCATCTTTCATCTTCCTATTAATTTGAAGTCTTCTCATCTTTCATCTTCTTACTTGGAAGATTAATTGATTAGTATTTATTAATTAGATATACATATACATCTATATAAGTCTCCCCCATCTTTTCTGATTATTTTCTAATTCTCTTGTGTTCTTTTATTGGTCAAAGAAATGTGTTCGTGTTGTGTAGCTTTGGTCTCATCTTCTTGTGCAGATAGGTGTGACTCATACAACGTTTCAGTTGGACTGTTGTATCCTGGAGGGGACAAGTCAAGAGATAGACTACTGCACTAGTGGGCCTGAATCTCCTTAAAGAGAGCGAGATATCCGCGCTTCAGCCTGATTGTCTACGTGCTTCTAAGAAGAAAGAAATTATTTATAATTTTATTTGTAATTTCTTTGTAAATTCCCCCAACACACAATATTGTACTGTTTAATATTGTATAAATATAATTATTGACTTTTTAAATAAAGAGATTATTATATTTCTCTAAATTTAATTTATATTATTATAATTATAACAATAAAGAAATTTTTTTGAATATTATCAAATATTAGATAAATTTTTTATAGTTGGAGAGTCTATTAGAAAGGGTAAATGATAAAGTTCTTTATGTTTTATATATTGTCATTGAAAAATTAACTAAAAACACAACCCCATTTGCGTTCTTTAAAGGATTTTTTTTTTTTTTAGAATATGAATTCCAAAATTCTTAAACCACCCTCTAAAAATTTTACGAGTTAATCAAATGACACCCACTAATCTTTATCATTCTAATACCAAATATATTCGGTCATTTTTATTTCCGAAAAGTCGTTTTTCAGGACCCAATTTCTTACTCTTACTTTGTAAAAACAAAATTCTGAAAATAGATTTATAAATTTTCCGAAAATGGATTGCAAATTACTGATATTTTAATGTGACTGAAAAGGCAAGGTATTTTTAGTTGCAGGAAATGTTTTGAAAGGAAAAGTGATAATTTAATCTCTGTATTTTTATTAAAATATTTATTTGCTCTCTAAAATTTTAAAAATTATTAATTACCTTTTTTTAAGAATGTTTTTATTATTATTTTTATCTTGAAATATATTTTGTTGCTACCATCTTTATATTTGAAATATTATAATTTTCGTCTTTAAAAAAAATAATTAATAAATTTTAAAATATTAAAGACCTCAAACATGATTTATAAAAACGTAAAAATTAAAGTGATAATTTTGCTTTTCCAATGAGAAGATGGCCGTTGAGAATTCAATTTC
This sequence comes from Ailanthus altissimus, assembly GCA_946807835.1. Classification (NCBI taxonomy): domain Eukaryota; kingdom Viridiplantae; phylum Streptophyta; class Magnoliopsida; order Sapindales; family Simaroubaceae; genus Ailanthus; species Ailanthus altissimus. Next base: position 28,982,558 of record OX327690.1, on the reverse strand, counting down.
ATTCGGTTGTTAAATATTAACTTCAAGAAAGGAAACTTCTATATATCAATAGATTTATTTATGGCACGTGGTTTAGTGTTTTTTAACTTTTTTGTTTTTCTTCACGTGATTTTTAATTAATTAGGGCATAACAACAAACGCTCAAAGTTGGTAATTTGTTAGGGCATAGTCAAAGGATAGGGACTAAAATGATCTTCCATGTGACTTTTTTTTTTTAATAGGGAGAAGGAGAGATTTAAATCTAGGGTTTTTAAGATGCATAGCAAACTTTTTTTATCATTAAATTATTTAAATAAATGCACAAGAACATTTAATTCTGAAAAGAGACCCGAAACAATTATAATTCTGAGATATAACAAATTATAATATAATACAAAAAAAAAAAATGAATGCACCAGCAAGAAATGAACCAGATCTGTAACGTGGTAGAATCCTGTGCTCATGTGACTCTTTTTTATAAGGAACAAAGATTGCGGCATTACATGAAACTCTCAAAGATTTTCTAATCACACATCAGAATCCACTGCTCAAAATTCGGAAAAAAAAAATATTAAATGAGAATTGTGATAAGAAGATTATATAGTCAAAAATGGCATATATTATATCTATACAAATATCTTATTAAAAAAAATAAAGAGTTGATTTGATTGAGCTACTTGTCACCTCGAAGGATAATTTGATGATGATAATTGAGATATGAAAGATTATAGAATATGTTAAAATAGTTTAAATAAAATCTTTATTTAATGATTTGAGAAAGAAATTAACATCCTTTGGTGGATCCAAATCCTATGTATTTTTATACATAATTGTATATTTAAGAGAAAATGTGATACACATCCATTGACACTTTTTTTTTTATCACACGATGAGTGTCCTTTAGATTTGTAACATACCATGAGAGAATTTTGATTTTTTTTTTTTTTGGGTTAGTGAAATGTGTGTTTTGTGAATTCATGCAATGTTGATCAATGTTGCTTTTTCTTAATTTCCTTTTAATAAAATTAAAAAAAAAAATCCATCTACTTTATTAAGTGTGAACGATATTTCATCTTAAAATTAATTGCACCATTCTATCTAATTAATTTTACTCACAAATCAATAAAAATAAATGTACTTTTTATTGATTATCACACATCAATTATCCTAAATATAACTTAGATGATCGTAAATATACTTTTATATCAGCAATTAGTTAAAAAAGAAAAAGAAAGTAAAATTTATTGTTTAATAAATACAATTTTTCATCTCATTTAATTTTTTAAATAAAATAAATAAATAAATGATCACACACGTATTAAGAAAAAAAAAATTTAAAAAGAAAGTGATAAAGATGAAATATCTAATATATTTAGTTAGCTTTGAAGTGACTTGGAAAACAAGAATAAAAATCCGACGGAGTACTTTTACAAACGTGGAAAAAATTTAAACGGTGACTTGGAAAATTGGATTGATGGAAGTAACACAGAAATTGCATGGAAAACGTGACATTACTTCAAATAGAAAACCCCGAAAGCTTTCACGAGCCTCCACGTGCATTTGTAACGCGTGGGTAATACGCTTCAATTGCGTGGTAGTACAGACTCCTCCAAAAATCCAAAACCCCCGCTAACACTCCAAAAATTTTAAGCTTTATATAGTTTTTTTTAATTATTATTATTATTCTTTTTTTATATGTAAATTTTATATTTCAACTGTAACTGATATCAATTATAATATTAACAAAAAACTAACTGAAAATTTTACATTTTAATTGCAAGTAATGTAAATTACAACACTAACTAAAATTAGCTGCAACTAATCTAATTACAACACTAATTAAAACTAGTTGCAAATAATCTAAATTAGAATACTAACAAAAATTAGCTACAACTAATCTTGAATTATAACACTAATTAAAACTAGCTGCAACTAATCAAAAGTACAACACTAATACTAATTAAAATTGCTTAAAAGTACAACACTAACTAAAACTGATTACAACATATAATTGAAAGAATAATTTTTTTTTTAATTTTTTAAATTGTTTTCAAATTTTTTTAATTTTTATCAGAGTTCAAACCCTTAACTTAAATTAAGGGTCACTGATTTTATAATTAAAGCAAAGTAATTAGAAACTTTTTATTATTATTCTATTAAAAAATTTTATAATTCAGATAAAATTGTTGTTGGGGGAAATTGAACCAACTCCTTATATATATTTTTTAATTGTTTTGTTTAGTTGGAAAGAAATAATGTGAATGTTTTAAATTTATTAAAAATTCACATTCGTGTTTGTTATTGATAAAAATTTAAGAATTTGTACAATTAAACCTACTTTACCTATTTATAGATATATATGAGAGTGATGTTTTTTTTTATATTATGTAAATAACTAGAATATCCTTTTATCAAAAGAGTTATTCTATAATTTTCTTAAATGGATGTAATGCGAGAGTATTAAAAAAATATATTTTTAAATTTGACTCTTATATTTATCTCTAATTTAATACTCATTGTAAATATAAGAAGTCCTTTAGTGATTTGGAGGAGTCATATTATTTTTATTGATACCAAAAAGTTTATTGATTAATAATTGATAGAAAATCATTTATTTATATGCCCCAATTGGTTCAACTTCTAAAATTTAGAATGATATAATAAAGATTAAAAATTAAAATGCTTGCTTGCAATAAGAAAATTGATCAAAATCAACTTACACTTAAATTATGGGAAGTATTTATTTACATAATATTTTAAAGATTTTTTTTTTAAAAAAAGAAGTAAATTGAAAGAAAACAATCCCTCTTCCAAATTTTAACATATATGAGCTTGAAATATTGTAATGAAAAACATTAAGGAAAAATAGCAAGGAAGCAACTAAAAAGTGTTGAGAAAATATTTTTAAAATGTAACGAGATTTTCGTTATACTATGGTCAATTCTTTTATTACTTCTCATCATATTTTCGTTATTTTTTTAAAATGTTCATAGTTTGGAGAAAATTTGAACAAATTATTTTTTATAAAAATAAATGATAGACCTTTCATAAAATAAATGACATTTATACTCTCTTTTTTTTTATCAATTTTTTAATTAAAGATTTATATTTTTAATTTTTTATGGACTTTTTTTATAAAGTAAATAAAAAATACACCCTCTTCCGTTTAATTCTTTTTTTTAATTAAGAAGGTTGACTTACAATAAATTATAGTGTGCTTATACTTAAATGAAAACAAAATAAAATTGGAAGTAATATATAATAAAAACAAAGAGGAGGCACCACCCATTAAACAAAAGTCTTAGTTCTTCGACTCCATCCAATAAAGAAAGAGACACCACCTAACAAGAAAGATTACGATTCGATTAAAAATAAAAATAAAAAAAAAATAAAAAGAAAGGTCCAAAAGCTCATATTCTATTTTAATTGAATGTGATTAACACGTTTTATTTTATTATTATGTTTGGGTTAATTTGGAATCATGTCTTCTTTTCGTTTTTATTAGAGGCAAGGTCCCCGTTGTTGATTACATTTTTTCTATGACATTTTATTTCATTTAAAATTAAATTTTTAAAAAAAATGGAGTGAACCCTCCACCGATTTGTGTACCAGCTTTGTTGTTTCTTTCAAGATAGAATTATATTTAAAGTATGTGGAAATTGGAATCAATACAAAGCAAATATTGCTTCTTCCAAGAGTAATTTCAAAGCAACTTTCCTTTCACAATTAGCAAGCAGATTGCAGAAGCCGCAGCCGCAAAGTGAACTCGTCCCCGCGACAGAGAATATTACCATTTTCTGAAAAGTGGTCTAATAAATTTCTTTTTTTTAAAAGAAAAATGTAAACATTTGAAAATAAAGTTTATATCTAAAATCCTGTTTTAACTAAAACTTAAAAAAAAAAATTATTAGTTGTTTTGTTATTTCTTTTTCAATCTTGACAAACTCCTCTTTACAAAAAATCAATACATAAAAAAAAATTGTAATATTATTATTATTTTTTAAAAAAAACGACCATTACTTTTTAAGGTATCGACCAATGTTCACCTACCTTTCTGTGATTATAAAAAAGACTAAAACTCTTCTACAGTTAAAAATATTCAATTATCTTTTAACTTTTTACATAATTTGATAATTTTATTATTGATAATATATATCTTAACAATTTTGCCTCTGAAGAATTGAAAATAATATTCAATTATCATTTAACTTTTTAAATGATTTCAAAATTTTATCATTAACAATATATGGTTTGATAATTTTTCTCCTAAAAAATTAAAAATAATATTTAATTATTTTTCAACTTTTTATATAATTTGATAATTTTATCTTTAATAATATATACGTTTAATAATATATATGTTGACAGTTTTGATTTTGAAAAATTAAAAATAAAATAATTTTTTTACATAATTTGACAAATTTATTCATAATAATATATGGTTCGATAATTTTAAAGAATTGAAAATAAAAAAAAGGGAAAGAATTTCATGGGATTTGAATGCTTGACCTTAAAGAGAAAACTATCCACTTAACCACTTAGTCAAACTTAAATAAACTCAACATTTTATAAAAACTAAATATATTCTCTAAAAAAATCATAAACAATAATAAATGTAAAATTTTTAATAAAAATTAAATTTAATTAATTATGTACAACAAAAAACTTAAAAAGTAAGTTTTAGAACTTATTATAAAATGAATAATTTTATAAATTTTCAAATTATATTGAACTCATAATAAATTTAATTTTTATAAAATTTTAAATAAAAAAATTACTACAAATAATGTCAAATTTTTTTATAATCTCAAATGAGTTTTAATTATTACAACTATTAATAATGAAAAAAATCATGTTATTTTAGAAAAAAAAATGATAATTGATAGCTATAAGTGGAAAACAATTTTTTTTTGTTGGAAAATTATTTTTTAATTATTAACATAATAATAATTATTTATTTATTTTTAATTAATTTAAGAATAATTAGAAAACGAGAAGATGTTTAATATTGGGTTTCTAAAAAAACTCATTTTTGTAAGATTATTTGAATTAAATATTATTTAAAATACTTTTAAACTTATTATTATTTATAATTTTGAGTATCAAAATTTATTTAACTTATAACTAATAATTCATTTAATTTATTTATAGGGTATATATATCAGTCTTCATAAAAAAAAAAATTTTGAAGGGGGGATTACAACATATATATTCATTTCCGCACCACCTGGGGGGGAGGGGGGGTCGAACCCAAGTGGGGATGTGAGACTTTGGGGGGCTCAACCAACTTGGCTGAGCCCCCATGCTCCGGTCTTCATAAAATATTAATAATGGGTTTCTAAAAAAACTCATTTTTGTAAGATTATTTGAATTAAATATTATTTAAAATACTTTTAAACTTATTATTATTTATAATTATGAGTATCAAAATTTATTTAACTTATAATTAATAATTCATTTAATTTATTTATAGAGTATATATATCAGTTTTCATAAAATATTAAGTAAATTTAAGTTTGTTCAAGTAGTAGTGTAGATTCATAACTTATTTTTTTGAGGTCAAGGTTCAAATTCCGTTAAACTCAATTTTTTTTCTCTTTTGCTCTTAATTATTCAAGTGCAAAATGATCAAGTCATATATTATTATGAATAAAATTGTGAAATCATGTAAAAAATTAAAGATTAATTATTTAGGAGCAAAATTGTAAAAATTTTAATTATTCAAAAGTAAAATTATCAAGTCATATATTATTAAAGATAAAATTATAAAATCATGTAAAAAATTAAAAATTAATTATTTAAGAGCAAAATTATCTAATTATATATTATTAAGGATAAAATTATAAAATCTTGTAAAATATTAAAAAAAAAATTCTAACAGCGGGTGGTTTTAGTCTTTTCTTTTGCTCTTAATTATTCAGGACCAAATTGTCGTGTCATATATTATTAAGGAAAAACTTATAAAATTATATAAATAAATTATAAAATTATATAAAAAAATTATAAAATTATATAAAAAATAAAAGATTAATTATTTAGGGACAAACTTGTCAATTTATATATTATTAAGGGTAAAATTATAAAATTATATAAAAATTAATTATTTAAAAATAAAGTTGTTAAATTATACATTATTAAAGGTAAAATTATAAAGTCATTTAAAAAATTAAAAAATAACAGAAATTTTTTAACGAAATTTTGATCTTTTCTAAAATCACAAAAAAGTGAACATGAACCGATATCATAAGAGAGTAATGATTATTTTCTCTTATTTTTAACAGATCAAAACGCCACTCAAGAGTTCGAGGACTGCATTTTTATAAGCTTAGAAACGTTTTTATTTATTTCAACTAAATATTATAAAATAAATACAAAGATAATTCTAATTTTGAAAAACGATAACGTTTTGAACACCCAAAAGTCTCACACACTCTCTCTGGGGACACAGAAAAACAACATAGGAATCAAAACCATGCCAGTTGCCACGTTATTCATTTGATAAGGATGGTAACAGTTAATTGGCGCGGCCGAAAGGGGTTGTTACCTAAAACAGTTAACAAGTGTTCGATCAATAATTGATTGACCAAACCAGAAAGGAAAATCATCAAAAATGAAATTGATTTGAGTACTCCCAATTTTTGTATTTTGTTCATTCTAAACGTGTCAACTTTATGCCAAACAATTCAGCACATCAATCAGTAGGAAGATTTTCCTGTTGACCAATTTAATGGCTTCAAGTCTTTATATGGTCCTAATTCATAATACAATTCGGTCCAATTAATCAAATGAAAGCAATCCTTGACCATATAACAAACAAGTCTTCAGGAAGAAAAACAAAATAGTGGCTCAAAAGAACTCCTGAAGGAGTTGGGTAAATTCATCAGCAGAACTGCAGAAGTAGATACAACCATGTTGAAAATTTTCTCTCTTATATGTATACTTGAAAATTAGGCACGAGAGTAGTTCCAACATTGTATATAAATACAATTTATACTCAAAAGGGAAAAAGATGCATGTTGTGGAGTAAATTTGCAACATGGAATGTCAAGTAGTGGTCAAGAGACAGCATATTGCAAGCTCATGGGGTTTCATTAAATCACATCAACCTAACAGAACACCCAGATACTTACTAAATACCAAACTCAGCACTGCAGCAACATGGTCGAGAAAAATGTGCAGTTGCCGTCCATGTGGAGAAGAAGGGCTGCTCAAAGGAAAGTTGAGATGGGTAGCTCTTACCATTTAGAAGAAAAAAATGATCTGCGGTCCTAATACTTTTGGCTGGGCATCACTGTTGAGTGGTCACCATCAATATCATGTTGAAATAATCAACCAGTTGGAACAAAGAAAAATGAGTTGAACTTAGACAAGTTTCAAATATTTACTGCAGGAAATGGACAGGACCTGCATATATGTTGAATTATCTTATGAAACACCTATTCAGTATTGGGAATGAGATTCAGATTAAAACACAAATTGAAAAAAGTTCAGATTGTCCCCGTTGAAAGGAAAGAGATGAGATTCATACAACACAATGAAGTGTCAGTACAAACTCTCACTGTGGTGCTGAATCGTAAGGGGCCTAAGGGCAAAAAAAAAAACCAAACCGTACCAATAAAACCGATGGTGCAATTAGATTTTTTTTTCCGGAGACCGAAAAAATGGGCTCAGTTCGCTTTCAATTTAAAAAAAAAAGAACTGAACCGTAGAATTGAAAGGTAATATGTTAATACATATATAATTTATAGTTGTTTATTTACGTAAATTTACATTATACACTTTTTTTTTTTGTTATTATAATGTAGAGTTTGTAAAACCAACAAAAATGTAGTCAAATGACCAAAAATCATCTTGATTAGTATTAATTCATATGTTATATTCTGAGAAATAATTGTCATTCTTACATATTCTTATAAATTTCTTTTTAAATGTACAAGTTATGGCTATCTATTGGTTGTGAAAATTTGACTAAAAATTTAAATTATTGAAGTTGAAACTTATTTAGTTTAGTAGACACGGAACTTATTTTGTTTAGTAGGCCTTATTTTATTTTGATGAATACTTTTTTTTTTTTTGTATGAATTTGTTTAGTAAACATTGAACTTATTTTGTTTAATGGACCTTATTTTATTTTGATGGGTACTTTATTTGTGTGGATGAATTTTCATTTTACTAGTTTTTTTTTTTAGTTAACTTGTTTATTAATTTATGTGGATATCTATTTGATATTCTACTAAATTATTAGTTTATTTGAATATTTTTTTTAATTTATTTATTTTTTGTATGAATTTTATTCTTATATTATAAGATTTTAATATTTTAAAAATATTTAAGATACCGAATCAAACTGAATCGAATTGAATTGGATCGAATCAATTCGATCCATTTCGATTCTCATACATAATTTAGTACGGCTTGATTTTAAAAGTAAAAACCAAAGTTGTTAGTACGGTTCAATTCTCAAAAATACCAAACCATACCATACCGCGCCCACTCCTATTGAATCATTCAACAAACAGAATGAAAATGAAGGAAAATTAAATGTGGTTTTTCATTAATATTTTATCAATCTTAATATCCCAAAAAAAAAAAACTAGATAGTCCACAAACTCCATGGAATGGTAATTAAGGCAAAAATTGAACAAGCATTAACATGAAATATCATTTATCTTCGATGGGAAGCTTAACAACTTTATGCCAGCAATCCCTTGATCCTATCAGTAATAGAAGTCATCAACTTTGTTGAAGACTTTTGTAGATATCTGTTCTCATAAGAGCAAGGAAAATTTAAATCATCCTATCAGTGGCAAAGTATGAAATCTTCACTGGGATCACTTAAGGATTGGTTAGTAATATTCATTCTAAAATCATATTGGTTTCCATTTCTGATTTACATTCTTACTTATTATATGCATGAAGATATCTCCTACTCTTTACTTCATTATGTCACTCTCAAGACTTACCTTTACAGATTCAGCAGTGTCATACCATTGTGATATATTAAAAGATGAAAAATAAATGAAGAAAAAAAAAACTAGCTTAGGGTTAGGTAATCAAGCTCTTCAACACAGAGCCATCCTCAAGAATTTTTTCCTTCTCATTTTTGTTCATGAGCCCAGGACTACATACACATGCAGGCAGCTCAGGAATTTAAAGAAATCAATTGAAATGGTTAGAAATATTTTCTGTACGAATTGCACCACTTGCTACTGTCTTACACTACTTCGTACTGACATGCACTACTTGGTAGTGTTGTTTGCACTTTTTAGTTTCTTACACTCTCAGTAGATCAAAAAGCTAAATCTTGTGCTTTAGAATAGTTGGTAGTGAGTTGCACTCTTCGATAGTGAACAAAGTTATTGCTTATGTTTTACGCTATACAGTATTGATGGACACTACTTATTAGTGTCACTTGGTTATACTAGTGTCTCAAACTACTCAATAGTTCAATCTTTACATATTATAGTATTTAATAGTAAGCCAAACTATTTAATAGTAAAATAGTTAATCTGTAAGTATTTGCACAACTCGGTAGTGATGTGCGCTACCTAGTAGTCATTCGCTTTTTCTCGTATCTAACAGTACCTGGTATTTTAAAATGCTAATTCTTGTATGTTAATTAGTAGTAAGTTGCACTCGAAAAAAGTTTTGCCTTACATATTGCACTACTCAGTAGTGACTTGCACTACCAAGTAGTGGCTCGCACTAACTAGTAGTGCAGCTTGCTTTGACTAATGTCTCATACTATCCAATAGTTCAAAAGACTATCCTTACACATTACAATAGTTGGTAGAGATACCCACAACTCAATCTAAAAAAAGTTACTCCACACATATTACACTACTCAATAATTACGTGCACCCTTGTAGTGCTACTCACTTTTCCTATTGCAGTAATGCCCCACAATACCCAGTAGATCAAAAGGCTAATCCTTGCGTATTTGAATTGTTAGTATCAAGTCGGACTGCTTGGTAGTTAAAAAAATTTAATACTTATGTATTGTTCTACCCAGTACTAATGTGAAGTACATGGTAGTGACTTGCACTACATTGTAGAACCACTTACTTTTTTTAGTGTCTTAGACTCCCCGGTTGTTCAAAAGACTAATCCTTGTGAGTTACAATAGTTGGCAATAATATGCATAACTTGGTAGTGAAAAAACAAATTTCATACGCATTGCATTACTTGGTAGAATCTTGCCTACCCAGTAGTGACATACACTACTCACTAAATTGTTAAACTCACTTTTCAGTAGTGCTGCTCTCATTTCTAGTGTCTTGCAGTACTCCTTTGTGAGTTGTAATAATTGTTAACGAGTTGCACTCCTCAGTTGTAAAAATGTTATTCCTTATGTATTGTACCACTCAGTAGCAACATACACCACTTAGTAGTGACTTGCATAACCTAATAGTGGAACTTGCTTTTACTAATAACTCTCACTATCAATAGTTCAAAAAACTAATCCTTACGCATTACAGTAGTTGTTAGTGAGTTGCACTAGTCAATAGCAGAAAAGTTATATTATATGTATTGCACTAATCAGTAATTACTTGCACAACTTGATAATTCGACTCGTTTTTCTCATATTTGATACTACCCGGTGGTTAAAAAAGGCTAATTATTGCTCGTTACAGCTATCAGTAGTCTCATTGATAGAGAAAAAAGTTATCCTTACATATTGCACTACTTGATAACACCGCTTGCTTTCACTAGTGTCTCAAACTATTTGGTAGTTCAAAAGGCTAATCCTTATGCATTACATTAGTTGATAGTGATACACAACTTGATAGTGAAAAAAGATATTTCATACATATTGCACTACTTAATTGTGACTTGCACTACCTGGCAAAGGCGTTCGCTTTTCCGAGTCTCTCATACTACTCAATAAATCAAAGGTTAATCTTTGCATATTACGATAGTTCGTAGTGAGTCGCATTACTCAGTAGTGAAAAAAGTTATACCCTATGTATCGCACTACTAGATAGTGGCTTCCACTATCTAGTCGTGACGTGCACTACCTAGTAGTGAAGCTCGTTTTTACTAGCGTCTGAAACTGCAAGTTAGCTAATCCTTGCGCACTACAATATTTGGTAATGAGCCTCACTACCAAGTAGTGAAAAGGTAATTTTATACGTATTGCACTACTCAGTAATGACGTCCACTACCTCTTATTGCCGCTCACTTTTATTAGTGTCTCACACTACCAAGTAGATCAAAAAGATAATACTAGAGTGTTGAGACGAGAATTACTTGATAGTGCCGCTTACTTTTCCTACTGTCACACACTGCCTAGTAGTTCAAAAAGTTAATCCTAGCATGTTACAAAAGTTGGTAGTGAGTCACACTGTTCGGTAATTAAAAAAAAAGCTATTCTATACATATTGCACTACTCGGTACTAACGTGCACTACTTATAGTCCCACTCGCTTTTCCTGGTATTTTGTTCTACCTAATAATTCAAAAGGCTAATTCGGGCTCATATAAGTTAAGCTGAGAATTAAGGGAAGAGAGTAACAAAAAAATGGCTAATTCATGCCTCACAAGGTGTAACCATTTGAAAATGAATTCATCAATGTATTTCAGTAACTACACAAGCTTAATTTATATGGTTAAGCCTGTGTAGTTACACTCACTTTTCCCGGTATTTTGTTCTACCTAATAATTTTAAAGGCTAATTCAGGCTCATATAACTTAAGCCGAGAATTAAGGGAAGAGAGTAACAAAAAAATGGCTAATTCATGCCTCACAAGGTGTAACCATTTGAAACTGAATTCATCAATGTATTTCAGTAACTACACAGGCTTTAGTTCAATAAGAAAACAAAATACAAACAATGGTTTGCCTTGTTACAAAGAAAATGAGAGAACTTTCTTGCTTCATCAAAGAGAAAAGGAAGTCAACTTAACTTCCCTTCAAAATGGCAAACCCTTTCAGTTTATTAATAATTTTGCCTAATATGTGGCATACACATATATTTTGGTAACAACTGTATAGATTGAAGATCATTAAAAGAAGCATATTTGCAAATCAGACCAAACAATATAAAGCTTACCCATACTAGTCAAGACCACGGCCACTTAGCATCTCTCCATGCAAAACAATGATCTCCACTATTCCCATTAGCCAGATATCTTGGATCACTGCTTTCAACTTGTAAATTGTTATCATTGTCCCATCCAGCCGCTGGACAGCATTGGAGTTTCAGATCACGAACCAAAGCTTCCTTCCTATATGCTGGGTTATTATACCTTGGGTGTTGAATAAATGGCACATTTTTCCACCATAGCTTCAATGCCTGGAAAATGGCAACAAAATAATAAAATCCAGTTTTAAAGCATCATGGAAATGTATTTCAATCTGAAATTTCAATAAGATGAATTATAAACACCAGGAGCATATGTTTTTTATGGCAACTGAATAATCAATCTATTTAACTTTGCATATAATGTAAACTATATGAAGTCGAATTGTGTTCCTTTACTTTCCTTCTCAGTAGATATAAAGTTAGGAATGAAACTATACAATAAATAGGAAGTCTATAAACACAACTAGACCAAAATGATGGATCAATTCTACAACTCAGACTTACTGCTCTCTAAAAACTGGAGGTAAGAGTCTTACAGAAGCAATTACCCTGAGTCGTCAATTTCCATAATGCATTTGGAAATATTTACAAGTCTTATGCCTATGCTGTAATGCACATAGGATCCTTTAGCACCTAACATAACGAAACGAATTTGTTCAGCATGCATCATGGTTTTAATTGTTCTTTCCACGACTCATATAAGGTATTATCTTTTCGTAGTCTTAGTGCATTACACCTTTTTGTGATAAATTGGTTCTCACATTTGGGACATCTCTTTTTGAAATGTAATAGATAAAAGAAGAACATTCGATGTCACTTACATGCCAATATATCCACACTGCAACTTTATGAGGCATCAACCAGAAGAACATGTCCTGATCAGACATCATCAGCAAGGAGACCCTTTTGGCTTTCAAGGTAGCAGCAAAATAGTCACCAAGCTCCGGGTGTTGAGCTGAAATTACAACAAGCAGATTCTCCCCAGGATCATTTGTCCTGATGCTCCAGTTCCCATGCATATCCTGAAATTCTTCTGGAAATTATCAGCAGGATGAATACAACAATAAAAGGAAAGAAGATAAAAGCAAAAGAATTAAAGAAACATACCATAAAAGGACTAACGTGTAACGGTTTTGCCACTAAATCAGAATTGGGATTGAAAACAAATGTTACTCTTTCACCCCATGGCGTATTAGTGACCTTCAAGAACAGAAAACCACCAATACCATCGTTATTTAGACTGATATCTAATGCAAAATCAACATAACAACAAGCAACAACAGCAGCATAAGCTCTTTTAGTTAAAAGGTTACACATCTATAAGAATGCACTAAAAAAATGCTTGCTTAAGACAGATCTCAAAGTAAATTACACTCTTGTATCGGCTAACGAACTTAAAAGACCAAGCACATTTCAGATTTTAATAAAGCGCAAAATCTACATACCTCAGCAATACATTTCTTCAAACACTTAGCAGAGCCTTCATAATCATAGCAATAATATAAACTCAACGGATTTTGCTCGTATCCAACACTTGGAGGTATCGTCAAGAGCAAGCTGCACATTTATCCACTATCTCAAAATTTATGAAACTTTAAAAGCAACTGAAAATATTATACACTATGATGAAAATATATGTGCTGCTAAAATTTTAATTCAAAAAGAAAAATAAACTAAAATAGAATAGAGCAATAAAACTTTCGAAATAAAATGTACACTGGTCCATTAGTGTTGGCGACTCGACGAGCTTCGGCGGCGGAGAGATGATCGGGCGGCGCGTGGGAGGCATGGTCGAGGTCGAAGAGCGCGTAGCGCACGGGGTATTTGAAGGAGTGACGGACAGGGAGCCGGCGCTCGTGCCAGACGGTGCCTTCGTAGAAGGAAACTGAATCGGAGGAGGAGGATGGGCGTGGTGGAGACCGGCGGCGAAAGAGCGTGCGGAAGGGGAGGAGAAGAGAGAGAGCGAGGGAAGTGAAAAATGAGGAGAAGATTGAGCAGAGGAGATAGAGTAGCTCCATTCCGTTGTCGTTTTGGGCTTTTTTTGGGGCTAGATAGTTGGTCGTTTTAATGTTCGCTCGCTTTTTGATTTTGTTGTTAATGAAAGGCCGCCACTCGTTTGGATTCGCATCCTATAAGTCCTAGGGGGATATTTTCGTTGAGGTCCTCGATATTTGTACTTATATTTATTTGATTTAAGATGAATTCTTTAAGTGAACATGGCACAATTAGTGTCTTAAAATTTAAATTAATCGCGGAGGTCTCAACCATTTTGTTTTAATTTTTATTTTATTTTATAAATGGCTCATTATTTTTAGTATTTCTTTTAGTTAATAGATTAATTATCATTAGTCAAATCAATGCAAAACGAACACAATTATCCCTTATTAATAAAATATAATGATAAAAATATGAAAATAAAAACTTAAAATCGACTCAAGTTTTTATAAATTCATATTACAGAATTAATTCATGCAACAAATATCGCGCACATGAATATGTCATGCATCTCGTTGTGTTTTTTTTGCAATTTTTTTAATTATATATATATTTTTAATTTAAATAGCTTTTTGATAATAAAAAATTTCATGTGAAAGAGTTCTAATGATAGTGATGAGATATATATTAGATATAAAAATTTTGATATTTTAATTTTGAAAAATATGAATTATGAAGAGTTTTTAAATGTTGTGTGTCATGTAATTGGAGTTTATAATGTAAAGTATAAGGTAACTTTAAAACTTTATATTGATGCAATGAGGTTTAAGTTGAAATCAATTAAAATTGAAAATAATCATGATGTTCGATTCTTTTTAGAGATCAATATAAAATTATTATGTCCTTTATGTGTATCAGTGGATATTATAACTCCTTTATGTGAAGAAGATGCAAAGACACCCATTCAAAACTAACCATCTTGTCATAATTACTTCATATTAGCAAGCGGCAGCAACCAAATGGGTTACTCAGCCTTAACAATGCCAACTATTATATTTTTCACAAGTATAATGGATGACTATCATTATTTCTTTATAATGTTCAACGAAGACTTAACTTATACGCACTATGATAATGAAGTAGATAAAGATATTAGTGGTCTTGAAAATATTAATAATGTTAAAGAATGTGATAGCTTGGATGATTTATCAGAAGACGGACATTGTTATGTTTCAAATAACTCTCTTAATAAGGAGCGTGTTAATGTCAAAAAGCTGAAAAATCTTTTGTGCTTTTTCCTCCAATACCACTATTGAACTTAACCATATTTGATAAGAATTCGTGTTTTGAAATTAGGGATATATTTATGGGGAGGTTGTATAACAAAAAAGATGAACTTTATCAGGTTATTAGTGTGCTGGTACTTAAATGTAACTGGAGTTTCAAAGTCTCAAGGTTAATAAAAGATCTTTTTGAGGCAAAATATGATGATGAGATATGTAAATCATGATTACGTGCAGTATCAACAGATGCAAGAAGTATTTCATCTTGCACAGAATTAATGTAGATCACATATGTCAAATGGACTAGTTGCGCGATGGTCACCCGACAAGTTAAGAGTTGAATTATAAAAAAATTCATAAAGAGTAAGTTTTCATCAATCAGTCAACCTTTCAAATCGAATGAGATCCGGACAGACATACGTGAAAAGTTTTATGTGGAGATAACCTATTCCACTACTTGGTGAGCTGAAGAGCATGCATACAGGTTGATACAATGTACTACAAAAGATTCGTTTAGATTATTTCATGTATACTACTATATGCTGAAACAACAAAACTTGGGTACTATCACTCATTTAGAAATTGAAATGTGCAATCACTTTAAGTATTCCTTTTGTGGCACTTGAACCAAGTATCTGATATCATGAACAAGTAATATAGGGATTCTAAGAGTTAGATGTCGAACTTATAGGGATAATAATCACTTATACCAAATATAAAAATTGTGTCTCTCTTATGATTATTTAAAAAAACAAAATTTAAAATTTTAAGAATAAAATAAAATTAAATAATTAAACTAACAAAAATAACATACTGCAAGGTTTAGGATACGAAACAGTTCTTGAGAAGCCTAAGATTAACAACTATCCCTCAATATGTTTATAATGATATATTTCTTAATATTTAATTCTCCTAGTTTATTACCATTGATCAAGACACATTTGTATTTGCAAGTCTTTCTCAAAGTTAAGCAAGTCTCAATTTATCAAACAACTATATCTCTATATATTTATAATAAGTTGAAATTCATTAATGACAAGTCTTATCGATCATGTATGCCAATTAGGTATATCTCTATCTTAAATTGGAACTTGTAAATCGCTCTACAATCATACATCAATTTATTATGGTCAAAATATAATGAATTCTCTCTCGAATTTATCATAACATTGGCCAAATTTATAACGCGTTAAGCACTAATTAATTGAATAATAATAAATTGAGTTTATTAAATATAAAAAAATATTACAATTAAGTTCTATATATTGAGTTCAAGTGTTAACCTAAAAAAGAAAAGTTAATTTATAATTACAAGAGAATTAAAGTCAAATAGTAATAAAAAAACATGATACTAGTAAATCGATATGACCACTAAAGTGTTATTGCTGAATTGTTAAAATTTCCTTGCTCCGTTGAACTCTATTGATTCTCCCTATAAAATTGCCTTGCTTACGCTCTAATAACTTTTTATTGTATGTGTTTTTCTAGTGCTTTGAAGACTAGGGCGAGTGACCTTTTTATAGGGATTGATTTGAGTTTGAAAACCTCAATTCTTATTAGGTTAGGATTTCGTGATCGCTGGGGTGAAAATATGCTGTCACTGGAGCATTACGATTATATGCCAATATCGCTAGAGCAGTAGAGATATAGTGTTGGGGTGGTAGCCAAATTTCACTGCAGTAAAATTCTGCAACTTGAATAGGTCTGATTTCTCTCTTTCTTATTTTATCTTAGGTATCAATGCTGGAGCAATAATCCATGTGCTGCTGAAGCAAAAATTTCAAAATTTGAATATTTTGCATTTTAGTCCCTAATTTTTACTTGTTTCGCCTTCTTGCTCCAATTTTGTATCCTTTTCAGTCCAAACCCTATAAATGAACAATAATACACATAAATAGCCATTTATTCTTATAATATAATAAAATATTATAATAAAAATATGAGAAAATAAATGATAATATACTCGTATCATCCATCTAATCGTTATTACAGTTGATGGAACAATTTTGAAAGGTATGTACTTGAATACAATATTTGTGACGGTTTGTTAAAATGAAAACAATCAAAATTTTTCACTAGCATGAGAAATTACTAATTTCAAAAACGATGATTCTTGGGAATGATTTATGGCTAAACTTCAAAGAGTCCTTGGTGATTTTGAGAATCTTATATTTGTATCCGATCGCTTTATTAGTATTGAGAAGGTTATTCGAGAAATATTTTCTAATGTCTATCATAAGGTATGCATCTATTACTTGAAAGAAAAATTTAATCACAAAATACAAGATTCTATCGAAGAAGAGAAAGAAATGAGAATTCTTAACTTTTTATTTTGTTGCTGCAAAGGTATTTCACATTTCTGACCTTCAATCGTAAATTAAGAAGATGAGAGAGATGAAATCGAAGGAAATAAGATATATAAAGGAAGAGGTTGGTTTCACTAAACAGACTTGATTAATGGGAGCATTAATAAGATATAATATCATAATCACTAATATTATAGAAGCATTAATACTGTTACAAAAGATGCACAACCCTTTCCTATGACGACCTTGGTTGAATGGATACAAGAGTTAATGTAAAATTGATTATTAAAGACGATAGACTATAGATAGTATGACATCCATTCTGATGAGTTGGGCCTATCACAAGATTTAGAAGCATAATGATAAGTCAACTCGTATGACAGTTAACCTAATCGATTATTCTCGCTTTGTTGTGAAGGATGAAAATAGAAATAAAATAGTAAACATTCCAACGAAGTCATGTAATTGCTAAAAGTTTGATTTTCGACAATTATCTTATGCCTATGCTATTGCAGTATGTAGACAGATTAATTATAGTATAACACAACATTAATTGAGGAGGCATCAAAAGAAATAAATTTCACCATAAGGTGAGGAACCAACAAATATTGTGTGCAACATTTGTAAGCAACATGGACATAAACATCAAACATGTCGGAACTTTATTGTTTTGCATTCCAGTTAATATGGCATGTTATTATGTATTATTTTACTATTTGATGTTACTTGTATTTGTATAGCCTAAATTTATTAATGTGACTTCTCATTAAATTTTTTACTACTTAAATATTTAATATTAATTTGGTCACATTATTTATTTTTAACAAATAATATTAAATTAACTGGATGGCCTAATTATTACTTAAATATAAAAATAAATAAATAAGTATTTAATTATAAAATTAATAAACATTTATTTTCTTTTATTTAAGTATACATGTTGACCGAAAAAAGTAGCTTTTTCAAGTCAACGAATTTTAAATTTGTTTTGGATGGAAATCATAACTCTAGACTTTGCCTGAATGGACTGTGCTTTTAGGCCTTCTTAGGCTTCTTGCTTATGTCGCTCTTATAAACACAAGAAAAATACTATTGTTAAGATCTCGTGCGATAGTGGTTCCGGCGAAGACATTTCGATGCTTAAGTCAGACCTTTTAAAGGACAGTGTAAAAATTTAGAGAGCGTTGAGAGAATTTATAGTAAGTGTTTAGAGTTAGAAGCTGTTTGTAGTCATTTCTCCCCTTTATATAATACCCGAACTGAGACTTCAAAGATGGATATTTAGGTCATCACCGAATTACTTGGCGTGAATGAAGGCAAGCGATCAGGATGTCTATCTCGCATAACTTGAGGGACTTTTTTTTTTAAATTTAAAGATACTTCTTTAATGGTGGTGTAGGCTGTCACACTTAATGACTTGCCTTATTCAAGTCATTGTCTTAATATCTTCATGGTTTGCAAAGTTGGCTTTTTAAAATAGCCGACCTAACTGTTTAAGAATTTTCAGTAATCTAGGCAGCTTTAAGAATGTTTGCTAATGAGTGGTTCGACATATTTTTCGTATCGGTCTTCTCATAATGTTTGTACCGCTCTAATTGGAGCCTTTTAGGTGTGTGGCTAAGTTTCAAGCTACATACTTAGGTCGAACTTCAACTGCTTGGAGTGATGAGATGACTTTTCTAGCAGGTTCTGAGTTTGCAGACTCGTCCCCTAAAGTGGGGCTAGTTGTTAACCCTGATGTCGGGCATTTGGACCTACCCATCTGAATGAAGTAGGCTATAGGCTTGTTATTGGGCTTTTGAGAACAAACATAATAATGTAATTAAAAACACTTTTATTTAAAAGAAATAAATTAATAAACATTTAAATAATTTTTTTCTTATAAAGACATAATTAAATGTAAATGTTTATGTAAACAATTTAAAATAAAAAATATTTATGTAAACATAAATAAAGTAAATTAAAAAAGTAAAAAGAAAAAAATTATAAAAAAAAAATTCGCGCACAAGAAATAACGGGTAAATTAATTCGTGACTAAGAGAAGCGCATTGTTTCGCGTTTCTTGGGCGCCTCATCAAAAGTGTCATTTTGCGTGTTTCGTGCAAAAAATTTATTTATTTATTTATTTAAAAATATGTGTCTACAAATTTATGATAATCTTTTGTCTAAAAAATAACCCATTATTTAGTACAAATTGATAGTCTCTACCGTCTGCATCAAAATCTCATAAACTAAAATACCTCAAAAAATTTCTCAAAAAAAAAAAAAACTTGAAAAAGAAATATTCTGCACATCCAAATATCTCTCCATACAGGTCTCTAAAATATTCTTTATGATTAGGCGTCAATTTTTGTCTTATAAGATAAAGGGCTCACATATATGAATAACTCGTAATCAACACTCGAAAAATAAAGTGCCGTATTAATTAATTCTTATATAATTAAAACTAAATAAATAAATTAAAACAAACGTATTTAATAATTAAAATTAAATCAATTATTACACAATAAACATATTAAATAATTAAAATTAAGTAAATTATTAAACAAACAAACATATTAAATAATTAAAAATAAATAAATTAAAACAAGAGTAATGTTAGGCATCCCAAAATTTTATCTCAAATTACATCCAAAAGTAATGTGTCAAACAAATATTAAATGTAATAAATAATTTAAAATTTTACACTACTTCACCACTTAATTTTTGTTTGTGAATGCCTAGCATTGCTCTTAAAACAAACATACATATTAAATAATTATAATTAAATCAATTATTAAACACACAAACATATTAAATAATTAAAATTAAAAAACTTAACATACATTTTATGAATATAGTGATAATTTACTTGTATAGGTTACTCGACAAATGTATTTATATAAAAATTCTTAATACAAATATTCGTCTAAAATATTTAATCCAATCAAACTATAAACTTTTTTTTGTATGAATTAAAACAATTTATATTCAATCAGCCACACCAAATGCAACACGCTTGTGTCCTAAAACTTTCCCGAAGGGCCGAAGTCACCAAAAATCCAGTAGCTATAAACTTTGTTGTATGAATTAAAACAATTTATATTCAATCAGCCACACCAAATGCAACACGCTTGTGTCCTAAAACTTTCTCGAAGGGCCGAAGTCACCAAAAATCCAGTAGCTATAAACTTTTTTGTATGAATTAAAACAATTTATATTCAATCAGCCACACCAAATGCAACACGCTTGTGTCCTAAAACTTTCCCGAAGGGCCGAAGTCACCAAAACTCCAGTAGCTCCATTAGTTGACTACATTGATCAAATTAAGAGATATATACACAAATCGAGGAAATCTGGTACTTCAAAAGCACATTTGTTTACGTTACAGATTTATAGTTCTAATTTACGGTTCAAAGCCATGCATAATAAACCATATTGATTGGCAAAAAACTGTGCGATGCTGGGTATTAAAAAACCAACCATTTACGAGATTGAGTTCTGACAATTACCTAAAGCATAGAGCTCTGTGATAAATGATAATACCGCTGAGAAAATTTATATAAACATAAGAGAAGTTATTAAACAAGTAGAAAACACATTGACATACCTCATTACAGTCACCAGTAGACAAGTCTTCAGCCAAAATGAGGCATCTGTATGACTCAAATTTTAAATGGTTATGTCTCCATGTGAGCGCACTCACACCCACACCATCAGATAATCATCATATAAAAAAGCATTCCAAATTAAAATTCCGGATAAAAGGATAATGGGGTTCTCGGGAATATTAGGGGAATACTTCTTTGCTTCAGTCGATATCTACTCAACCTTGTTTCGAATAGACTGGAAAGTCTTCCACATTTTCTTGTACGAGAATCAATCCAAGGAATAAAAATAAAATGCTTCTGAGTTCTGACATGGCTTAATAGAACTGAATCTATGTTAATAAGGGCATCCATTTTCAGATTCTTCAGTTATATGTTCCATTCAAAATAGAGAATAGTCGATGCCTTGTTTCTAGACACTTTAATGCAATGGACAGAAAATCTGTAGATATTTCATTGGAAGAATTTATGAAGGACGAAGCATAGATTTGTCTGAATCATATTGAGAAAACAAATTACAATCTGACTCCCCTTCAGAACTAAATTCAGCACCAGTGAGTTGGGCACCACATGTAAGCTTTGATGGGTCCTCTTCCAGACCAACACCTGTAGTTTTCTTGTATAAGCCTCTGCTCCTGTCCAGGAACCCTTCTCTCATCATGCTTGCAAATCTTTCGCGGATATCAACAAGGGGATGTTTTTGCAAGAGTTGTTGATGATCGTAGGCTTCCCTAAGAACAACAGTCTGAGTGTCACCCTTCTTAGAAATGTAAAAAATGCCTGGGTGGCGTTCAAAAACTTTGGTGAACTTCTGAGGCAGAGACAATGGTTTCCGAAGATTACTCACATTCTTACGCTCGGTCATTTTCTGTATGGTAAGGTGGAGAAGCTCATGAAAGACTCCAACAATCCTCTTTTCAGAAACATCAGTACGAGGATCCAAATGAGAGGCATCAGTGTAAGGTGAAGTATAAGGGAGACTCTGCCATTCTTTTAACCATTCCATACACTTCCTCTTCAGTCCATAACCCCTTGTGAATCTTACTGGAAAAGCTAAACAGTTACTTTTTATATTCTCTTCTTTCTGCTGTAAAACAGCATTTTTTTCCAATTGGGAGACAGCAAGGCCATCACCCCAGGACAGAAGCTTCAAGCCAACACGTTTATCTGAGAGGTGGACCAAGGAAAACAATTCAGGATGATGTGGAATTAAAGAATCACAATAATCATACGGTAATCCCATATCCCATTTCAGCTGGTCAATGGCTTGTAAAGGAAGCATCCTCTCCCTAGTGAGCATAAGAAGTTTACAAAGCCTATCAAGAACATCCTTTTGATTCTGCCAAAGAACATGAAGCCCTTCTCGGTGAACAACGACAGCTTCAGGAGTCAAACCAAAGCAGGGAACACTAGTGCCTCCACTGTCAAGGATATGAGACTCATGAAAAATATTAGGGTATCTCCGTATAAATGTGGAGAGCTTAAGATCTCGAGAAAGATCAAGTTGCCTACGATGTCTAGAAAGGCGGTAAATAGGGACAAAAGAATGTGAAGTTGAGAAAATGATAGAAACAAGGATGCAGGCTGCTCGGAGATCCCTCTCACCAGCCACAGCAGCATCCAACGAGTTATTTTTCACCCATTTCAACTTCACATTCACCAAACCAAATTTCTGCTGGTAACTATATCCTCTCCGGCATTCAAATAAAAATCTAGAACCACCAACTAACCATCTCATTCTTCCAAAGAAAAAAATATGAGAGAATCAATAATTGACACGGCCCTAATTCCAAAATTGAGTTTTTTCAGTTAGCGAATACTTGCCACCTCGAGGAGAGTAGCAAACTGCATACAAATTCAATATTAACAAATTAAGACAACCCAATAAAAGTTACTAACTAAAATCGCACCTCTAATGAAAAGAACAGCTCTTTAACAAAATTCACAGCAGAACAGGAGTGAAGTAAAAGCAGAATAACTAATCCCTTAAATTATTTTGAACCTGAAAATTTAGATGCGAAGAAGAACCTTGAAAGCTTGGGGCAATATCAAGCGTCTGATAAGATGATATATGTTACAAACAATTAATATAAAATAACAATTAAGTGGAAATTATCGAGTCAAAATTCTCTTTGAACAGAAGCGTACAATTAATAGACTCACAAGACAGCTACAACAAATTGCGAAAAGGAAAGAGTGTTTTGATGGAAAATATGAAAGAATTACCAATTCATCGGCAAATGGGATTCTCAATCTTCTCCGTTAAATGGGTGCTTGCTAATTAGGAGGCCGTGTACGGCATCGGATTACTTGAGACTTGAGAGAGAAAGATGCTCAAGTATTCCTTCAAAAGACCAAAGATGTTCAATTAGTATTTTAAATAATCAATAATATGAAATAGTTAATCAGTGGCGGCTAAACAGAGGATTTTACCACTGATTAAATGATTTCATATGAACGAAAATTACAAAAAATTAAAACTCACCTTTAATCGATTGGGCTGTGCCGTGCGCCTTGAGGGGGCTGTGCGGTGATTGCGTCGGCAGGATTCCGGTGCGGGGGTTCGGCGGCGGTGGAATATGGCGGTCGGCGGGCCTGAGCAGAGGCGAGAGACGGAGTCACGGAGAGAAGTCGAGAACTGAGAAATGAGAAGCGAAGACCGGTTCGGAAATAGTGCGGGGAAAAACGGCACCGTTTGGAACTAAAAACGGTACCGTTTGACACTAACAAAACTACGTCATTTAAGATTTATTTTTTAAAAAAATTAATCGGTTCTAAAATGTGCGGATCGATTCAAAAATTTTCCGGAACCAACTCAACCCGTTAAGTGGACTCTCCGGACCCTTCAGAATCTGACGTGTCCACTTCCGATTTGTTAGCAGCATAGAAAGAAAAAGGGGGGGCGATAGAAATTATGTTGGGGCGGTGGGGTGTTAACGTGTGGTAGTTCCCAGTCTTTGCTTCAATTAAATCGCCGAACGCTAGGAGAGCAACGTAAAGCAGCTCACAAACTCACAAGCTTACACACACTCCTCAATTTCTCCGCCCATTTTCTTAATATAAATTTTAAACAAACACTGTTCTTTTCTCGCCACTCTATTTCGAGAAATCGTAATTAAAAAGAAAAAAAAAACTCCTTTCGCTTCTGCAAATCAAATGGCTGCGATTTTCCAGGGCCTGGGAGCTGCAACGGCTTTATCACCGTCCAATTGCTTCCATTCTAAGAAGCTTCTCCTCTCATCATCTCGCAGATCTCTCTCAGGTTCCCCTCCAATTTGAACTGAATTGAACTGCATGTCGTTTTGGATTATGAATTTTGTTTGTTGAATGTCGTTTTGTTGTTAATTCAGGGAAGAAAGCGTGTTTCTTCGTAGTCAGATCTGATGGCAGTGTGAATTTGAATTCGAATCAAAGATCTCAGAGAACTCAACAGTTGATCACCAATGCAGTTGCAGTTAGTTTCCTCTTTTCCTTTCTCTCGTTTATCTTTTTTTTTTTTAATTTGTTATTTGGTACTGAATTTACTTTTTTCTTTTTTGTGATTGTGTAGACGAAAGCTGATTCTGCGGCTTCTACTTCGGCGTCGAAGCCTGGGTATAGCTTGCTGAATGTTCTAATCATTTACCCTTTCTAACTCAATTTGCCTATCCTATCCTTTTTTATGTTAAAATTTCTTAGTTCAAAGTCATTTTTGCTTTAATTATTGATTCATGTTTCAAAGTAGCATTTCTAGTGAAAAAAATAATTAACCATTTTTACTGATTCCACTGGAGTATATAAAATTCATTATGATATAAGAACTAGTCATATTTTCAAGATCACATCAAACTCATGAAATGCTTGTTTTATGGCTTAACTTACTCTCACATTCTTTTATGTGCTGTATCACTGTTTATCATGGCCTATTCTAATTTATCTGTTTTATTCTGTAGATTTTTAATTGGCAGAAGGTTTTAGTGTTATATACATGAAATAGAGAAGGTGATAATAATAGTGTGGGAGATTAACAAAAGAGTGAATAAGCTTTTCAAAATAACCACGATCTGCTTGCAAAAAAACAATGGAACCTTGACAAAATTTACTGAGCGATTCCAAATCTGGAGCCTACCCCAAAATAAGGCTGTCCATATCAGAAAAACTCCCAGAAACAGAAAGCAATCGAAAATTTGCCATATTATCTCAGAACCCTTTCCCAGTTTAGGCTTAAAACAGAGGATATTTGAAATTATCTAGACATAAGCCTGAAGAAAAGTTACAAACCAAACTTTATCCTGGAAGTAGTTGATGTCTTCCTCTCCTTTGTTATGTGAACCCTACAATACTCTACATACTTTTGAATTTATTTAACCTCAGTTTCTTAGGAAACAAAACTGATACTTGCATTTTTTTTTTCACAATGTAAAGGAAAAAGTTTCTCTTGAAGCTTTCTGTTTCTTTTGTCCATAATTTTTTGACTAATGATGTTGCCCAAGCCAAGACTTTGTTGATCTTCTTCCTATTTTGATATCTTGTAAATTGTTACCACATAAATGGGTCTGTCATCCAGTGTTTGACTGTTTGCCATGGAATTCTCCATGTTTTTGTCATGGATTTGTAAGATAACGTGTTTGGAGACCTCAAACTTAAGTCAGGGTACGATGTAAGAAAATTTTGGTTGTTGCATGATTAGCAGTGATCAAGAAGAAAATATTTTATAGACAAAGTGACTTAAGTGTTATGAGATTGTGCTAGCTCTTTTAACTGATAAGTCTTTGTGATGGTTATGGTTCTCTAACCAATGGCATTGGCGTTTCCTTGGTTTTGTTGAATTTTGCTCCATGTGTGCTCTGGAGCTGATTAATGCAGTTGTTGAAAGTTATCTTTGTATAAAATCAAATCAACTAGATAAATGTCCACGGAATTCTTAAGTGCATGCAATATCTCTGCTGTTATCTTTGTATCTGAGTTATTGTTAGGTGATTGTATTGGCTGAATGGAACTACCTGGAGAGCATTTGTAGCAGCCATAACCTTTAATTAATATGAACATGTGCATGTTTCAATGTTAATGATATGGCTAATTGGATCTATATTCTTTTCTCAGCCATGAACTTTTACTTTTTGAAGCTCTACGAGAAGGCTTGGAAGAAGAAATGGACAGAGATCCATGTGTGTGTGTCATGGGTGAAGATGTGGGTCACTATGGAGGCTCATACAAAGTGACCAAAGGCCTGGCTGACAAGTATGGTGATCTCAGGGTTCTCGACACCCCTATTGCTGAGAACTCCTTTACTGGTATGGGAATTGGAGCTGCCATGACTGGCCTGAGACCAATTGTCGAGGGAATGAACATGGGATTTCTCCTTTTAGCTTTCAACCAGATCTCCAACAATTGTGGCATGCTCCACTATACTTCTGGTGGCCAGTTTACCATTCCAATAGTTATTCGTGGACCTGGTGGAGTTGGGCGGCAACTTGGAGCTGAGCACTCTCAACGTCTTGAGTCATATTTTCAATCAATCCCAGGAATTCAAATGGTGGCATGCTCAACCCCATACAATGCCAAGGGTTTGATGAAAGCTGCAATCCGAAGTGAGAACCCAGTGATACTTTTTGAGCATGTTTTGCTTTACAACCTCAAGGAGAGGATTCCAGACGAAGAATATATTTGTAATCTTGAGGAAGCTGAGATGGTTAGGCCTGGGGAGCATGTAACTATTTTAACTTATTCCCGAATGAGGTATCATGTGATGCAAGCTGCCAAAACTTTGGTAAACAAGGGGCATGATCCTGAAGTTATTGATATCAGGTCACTGAAACCATTTGATCTTCACACCATTGGAAATTCAATTAAAAAGACACATCGTGTGCTGATTGTGGAGGAGTGCATGAGGACTGGTGGAATTGGTGCTAGTTTAACTGCAGCTATCACAGAGAATTTCCATGATTACTTGGATGCTCCTATTGTATGTTTGTCTTCTCAAGATGTGCCAACTCCCTATGCTGGGACATTGGAAGAATGGACTGTGGTTCAACCCGCCCAGATTGTGACAGCAGTTGAGCAGCTTTGCCGATAGTTGAAGAAGCAGCAATAGTTGTGAGCTGTGACAACCCTATCTTCTTTCCCTGCAGATTTAGCCCTTGCTTCCTTAATATTTTTTTTGCGAATATTTATTTAATTTAAGTTAGCTATTTTGTTTCGTCAAAAACATGCAAATGTTAATCAAGTCGAGTTCCTTGATCTGTTTTCCTTCATTGTCATCGCGAGTAATATTATTTTTGCATTACATACTGGTATTTTTGCGGAATTACAATCTCTGCACATTGCTGGTCATAGCCTGTTGATCGAGATAAATTTTGACTGTGTAACCTAATGTTATGTTCTATTGGATGGTGAAATATGCTTAGAAATGTTGTCAGTTATTTATATATCATGAGCCAAAAGTGCTATTCTTATTCCTACTTGTACTTGCTAGTTAATTTCCAGTTTTTTAATGTATATGCTTCGGTTCTACAGTAAAAATGAAAATGACCCTCCTATTAATTTGGCTGTTCCTAGGTGAATATGACCAGAGCAAATGGAAGAAAAGTTATTCCTCTTTTTTTTTTTTTCTTCACCGAGTCCATTGGGTATATAGATTATACAATTGGAAACAAATTCAGGCAAATTCTTGTTAATATTCTCTGATTTGAGTCTCATGCAAGTGACTTGAAGCTTGAAAAAGAAAGTAACAAACCTGAAAATTGAAATTGTTTCCCAAGATTTTTGATATAAAATAGACAAATATCCTCCATATGTAAATAAAATAACATAATAGAAATAGAATCATAATATTCATATTAAATATGTGTAATTTGAACTAGAATACGTGCGTCAAGCATCCGGGTTTTTAGGGGCAGTTAATATTATGATTTGACTAAATAATATACGTATAATAGTTATTATCTTTTTAAGAGAAAAATTATACCTAGACTTCTGAGAAAAAGAATTGAACCTATTTAAATATTTTATTTTATTTTCAATTTATTCTTATTATCACTTTAAATATGCTCATACTATTTTTTTTAAAAATATGAACATTAATTTTTTTTAATAAATTTTTTATTTCTAAAAGTTATTTATTTCACCCGTTAAGGTCGAACTCAAACGTTGTAAAAATACAAAATAAAAAAAATTTGAATTGTTGGACTTTTTAGTGTCAAGGGCTGGACTTGAATCTTCAATTTGACAATATTAAAATTGTGATTGAGTAAGGTTCAAGCTAAGGTCGAGTTGCAAGCTTGACCAACTAAGAAGACCTGATGAACACAAGAAATACAAGGTTAGTGGTAGGTGTTGGTGGGGTGGGGTGGTTGACAACGATCCTCTAACACTCAAGTTAAACAATAATTTAATGGTGATTATATCCTTAAGATTTTTTTCCCCTAAAGAAGATTTGGAGTTTAGAGAAGAGTTAGAGAAAGTGTTTTTCTTACTAAAATTGTTGACTTAGTTTAAATTCTCTCTCACATATATTTAAAATTAGAGATAAAAATTTAACTTGAAATAAACCAAACCAGACATTACCTTTCAAGGGTGACACGTGGCGATATACAATTGAAGAACCATCCATTTCAAGAAGCACATTTTGAAGAACTAACTCAGATAAGGCAAGAAGATAATTAGACATATTTAACTTTAGAGTACTAGATATCCTATTGATTAGGTGCTTTTTAGAATAGTCAACTTGGTTAGTGAACCTAGAAAAATTATTAAGTAGTTGGCAAGATTTGTCCTTTTAAACTCAACGAATTCAGTGTTGAATCTGTCCAACGATTCTAAACAACCTCTAATCTATGTGTCAATAAAAGATAAAAACTTATGTTTACTGATGTGGAGACTTGTCATTGGCTTTTTCAATATTTTTTTTATAACATCTTATTCTCAGGTGTAGACATCGACCGATGTGGCTCCACCTGGACCACCAAGGAGACCCAATGGTAATATGACATGTCATGAACATTGCTGACGTGTCACCTGTTGGTGGCCCCAATTATGACATAGCAGGTGACTTGTCCGCAATGATGTGTCCTTTGACAACAGTAATTAAATCGTAATATATGTCCAAACTTGTGTCTCACTCAATGATATTTTTTAAACTGAAGTACGAAGGCTCAAGTATTTGAACCTACACTTAGTCTATCGAAGTAGTCTATTTTGGATCGGGCTGTCCATGAAAGAAACTAGGCCTAAGTATCAAGTTGAGCTCCGATGAGTGGGCCAAGTGTCACCAAATTTTCTCCAACACCTTTTAAATAAGAAATTTTATTGATGATAACTATTTACAAAATAAATAGTTTAAGGTGTATAATAGATATTGGGGTTTATGATATATTTATAAAAGAAAAAAATAAATTATATATGTGCATTTAGAATTTTTTTTTGGGTCTTTTTAAATAATTTTATATATAAAAAAAATAAAATTCAAATAAAATTAGTAAGCAGGTGTTGATAAGATAAAATAGGAGGTTAAATAGTGCCACTCGAAGTGTTGATCCAACTTCAAACACCCCATCCAAACTATGCACTTCAAGCAGCAAACTAGGTTCAGCCCAGACCATTTCAAAGTCCAAACAAACTGATAGCCCAACCCCAAGCTCATCATCGCTCAAGTTTCGGCCTTGCTAACGCAATGGTAATGCATGTGTAACTCGAAGACCCTGCACTATTTTGCTGTAAAAACTTTTTATTATTTCCTCTTCTCCATTTTGCATTTTCTATATCAAATTATTTTCTTAAATAGAAACTCCTGTACCTGAACTTCTACTGTTGTTGCTGTGCACGTGAGTGGATAAGTGGATTTCATCATCTCTGTACATGATTTTATGTTATGGACTTGCTTCTGCCAACCATGTGGGTGAGTTATTTATGAACATGGAAAATTGTTGGTTCTATAGCTACCGCTAAACTGGTAGGCAGGTCAGTTGCCATTTCCCATTCAAAAAGTGTGTGTAATGTGTAGATTTTAATTTGAACCAACTACTCAAATTGTTGTTAGAATGCATGCATTCAAATCTACCCATGTGAAAAACACGTGGAATAACATCGATTTTTCCATAGATATAGAAGTCAGTAGATTTACTTAATCAGAAAAGATCAAGTTCTTGTCTCTGAAGTTAATTGTCTGCATCCGTTCTCAAATTTTAAACTCTATGATCTGCCCTTTTTATCTGCATTTCTGTTAATTATTAACTGAAAAATAAACAAAGATTTTTGCTTTGTTAGTTTTGAAAAGGATAAATCATATATATGTTAGTGAAACTCTTGTTTACGTACGTTCACTTATTAACACTTAAGTGGGTTTAATTAGGGTTTGGCAAAGCTTAAACATAATGCTAGGGATTGATCCACTCGAAAATGCATCACGGTCCACTAAAATATTTTTCTTTTAACAGTTTGAATTGAAAATGCAGCAAATCCTTTTGGCCCAGCTTACTCAGTTTCTGTCCTAAAAATGAAAGAACATGTCCACTCTAACCAGTTCCTCGGCTTGTGACTGGTTTTATGTAAGAACATGGACGTGATGTGTTTCTTACAAGTTGTAATCACTTTAAAACTAGTTAGCCAGCCGCTTGTTCCCCGATTCGAATAGGGTAGGGTGTCAATGGTGGTTTAGCTTAATCAAGTTCATCAACTTAAGCATAATTATAGCTGCTAGAAACAAAGCAATAATGTTTTCTAAAAGTGCTTCTCCATATATGTTTTGGCTTTCAGACAAGAATCCTTCAAAGATATGATTTGTCTATTCTGTTGTCTTAGCATGCATTTGAATTTACCCATGTAATAAATCCGATGGGAATAAATGGATTGGCTAAATTTGGTTCTTAAATACGAAATTTTCATGTTCTAATACGTCCAAACTTTTGGCATAGTCATGATGCCAAGTTCATAAAACTGGATTTCTTCAGCCTTTTATTTGTTGTCATTCTCTAAGTGCACATGTATATGCTAATAAAGAGAGCTCCATTCAAATTTATAGTACACAAATTCTGGCTTATCTTTTTCATTTCACCATAAAGAGGTAGATTTTTGTACCAAATAGATGTCTATAAATAATCTACTAGTGACAGTTATCGATTTCACTTACAATATTTATGAATTTTTTTAATAATATAAAGAATCTTTATGTCATGTTACTGACATTGTTATTCCAAAATAATTACACCGAAGGAGCTTTACCAGGAATCCAGGATTAATAAGAATACGTTAGCTAGGAGCTATATATAGGAGCAAGCTTAGATGATACGCTCACTAAAGCTTCGGTATTGCTGCATCATAGATGATGAAATTCTTGCCTCATCAATTCATTTGTTTTTCAGTCCAAATACATTGTTCCTGACTTGTTCTGATATTAAACAAGTAAAGATCAAGTTGCCTCTTCGTTTGATAATAAAGACTCACTATGTACATATCTTCAGCTAAGAAGATATACTGAATGGCCATCACTCGTATGATCAACACATATGGTGATTTAATTAGATTGAGTTGTCTTGATAACTCTATTGATATACCTGCAATCTGATTCTCAGTTTATGTTTGAAACATGATTTGAACATGTCTTGGTGATAACTTGATGCTTTGCATGTGTGTGATTAATTTATTAGTTGATAATGCTTAATAATGACCATGCTGGAATGACTTTTGTTCATAATATAGCAAGCATCTATTTCTCAGATATGTCTCTGATTGTCACCTAAACTCTAGGATGGCAGCAATCTTACCCATGTGGAGTACACGTGGAATCAATTTTGACTTTGGTCAGCGCGCGCTGCAGTAATAATATTAGGGAGCGTTGTGTTTATTCTTTTACAGGGTGCTTAGGGTTTATTAGTCCTTTGATCAAATACTACCGCAAAAGTATTGTTGTGATTGTTGAGAAAGAGCATGCGGATGTGGCTAACGAAAATTTTTCTCGTAGTTTCGAAGCACCAATGATTTGCTGTAGTGAGATTATATTTTCGGCTTCACGGTTCACCACGTATAAATTTCATTCTTAGAATTATAGATAGAACTATCTAGATATATCATTTATGGAGCTTATTGGACATGGGAATGGGCCATAGTATGGAGTAGAATAAGGGCATTAATGGAACTCTGTTAGAAAATCTAGGTTTTACAATCTAATATTATTTAAGTATCAATCTCACTCAAAGTATCAACTATATTTGTTGAAATTTTTTATATCTTAATACTTTCATGATTTGATATTTAATACCTTAAAATTACTTAAGTATTTTACGAAAAATTTCATCTACAAATAAAATAAAAATAATAAAAATCAATCACACAATAAAAATAACAATTAATTACATAATACATAAAAATATACTTAGTTTAGCAAAAAATATTTATATCTATGGTAGATTACCGAATTTGTACTTTTTTTATTTAATTTTTTTAATATATAAAGAACTCGCACAAGAGAAACTCAAATAATACAACAATAGACAAAATTTTAAAAGATTTACCCAATGCTATCTCGTGCACTCAACACTTAAGCACTCTCACGACACATTCTTTTTGGCACTCAATGCCCTAGAGTTGCTTCTAGTCTTATATTCACTCTCTTGTTGATACATTCTATAATTTTAATGAATTATAAAGATTTATATAGATTCTAAACCGATTCTAAAAATTCAATTACTTGTTAGAATATGGTTTCATGCAAAATGAAAGTCTAAAACCGACCAAAATAAGCAATCCAGGCCAAAACAAGATTTTTTCCATAAGTTAGTGCTACGGCGTCAAATCGATTTCGAAGTGACACAGTGATGCCCAAACTTGGAACTGATTTTCTTTGCACCTTCTCGCCCCTCTTTACTTCAAGCTCTCCTCTTTCGTTCTTTTCTTGTACGTTTAATGTGTATTTAATATGTTGTTCGACTCCTTATTAATCTTCAATTCAAAATCAAACTCAATTTTAATTTTGAATAATCAAAATTTAATTTTTTTTAAAGATATGGAAATTCACTTAATTGTGTTTTAAAATCAATATTTAATACTTCATATTGCTTATTAAGAGAAGAAAAAGACTTGCATTAAACAGTCTCAATAAAACAAGATATAATAAAAACATACTTATCATAGTGAATATGAAAGGTGGGATATTCCTTAAGATATTTAGTTTTATTATCAGACCGATTTGCTGTTTCATTCCCAAAATATCATTTACTTTTATTTCTCTAAACTTGTGAGAACCAAGAGCACATCGCTGTTGCTTATTGATTAGGCAATTCATGAGCAAGCATTCTGCTGGCTAGCTGAAATACGCAGACGAACTTAGCCATTAGCCAACATAGCATTCATTTGAAATACAAATGACAAAGATGTTATAAATGGTCACAAATGGGTCCCTAGCTCTGACTAACGCGAGTAGATTTTGGCCCAACTATTGCTCCAAGGGCCACTGGCAGGTTCACGTCACATAGTACATTTTATTTGAAATATTAGTACTTTTTTTTGTTATAATTAGGAATGATAAAATTATTCGTAAACTCATAAATTCGTTGAAAAAAGTTTGAAAAGAGTTTAGTAAAATTTTAAATAAATTTAATATAAAAAATTAAAATTCATAATAAATTTGGTACGAATACAGATTTAGTAAAAAATTTATAAATATTTATAATAAGTATCTGCACATATTATATTTTTTAAAATTATTTTAGAAAAAAATAAAAATATGTGTTGTTTTTGTTTTTGTATTTATTTTTAACTCATATCAAAATGATTAGATTTGCTTTGATGTTGTTCATATCGTTTAATTATAAATAAATAAAATTAGTTTAAATAGATTAATGATTGTAATTGAAATAAAAATTATAATTATAATATTTAACATAATTGAAATTAAAAGTAAAATTAGAATATTTAATATTTAACGTAATTGAAATTAGGTTTGAAATTATAACATCTAACGTATTTGAAATCGTAATTAAAATTAGAATTAAACATTTAACATAATTAAAATTAAATTTAGAATGATAACATTTAATGAAATTTAGGGTTTTGACTCGTCCCCTAGTATTTTATTGAATTCATTAACCACTTAGTTAATCCCTTAATACCAATTGATTGGTTTAGACACTAATCTCATCACAAGCCTCTGTCGATGGTCAAGTGACTATATTACGCATTCTAACAATCACCTATATGTCTATGGTAATCAAATCAGAATATAATTCATTAAGATCAAGTCTAAATTATACCATACATGCCACCTAGGTATATGTCTATCCTAGATGGAACTCATAGTTGTTACCTTATGATCATGCATCAAACTACCTTAGGCTAAACACATGAATCCCTCTCTCGAGTTCATCATGGTTCCTCAATCATTCAAAATATTGACCAGGTATAATGAAAGCATTAAACACAAGATAGAATGAATCAATTGAATTTATCAAGTTCATAAACTAAAATTTAACACAATCTAAATCCATACTAGGTTTATATAGTCTAACCCTAAATAAACAAATTAACCCATCACAAAATTAAAAGTATCAAACCAATTCATAAAGATCAACAAGAAAAAGAACATAATGATAAAGAAAGAGGAGAAAAACTAATCAAAGCGACTCTTTGATGTGCTTCTCCCTCAATCTTGACTTGAAGCTTGAATCTTGATCTTGGTTCTTCAATATTTGACTTTGATCTTTGATTTGTGTTGTGAATTCTCTCTCTAAGTTTTTGCCTATTTTCTCTCTTTTTCTGTTTTCTTCCTCCTAGGGTTTTTTTGCTTTTTATTTATAGGTTTTTGTCTTCTAAATACTGTTTACGAGTTACTGTAACAAAATACTGTTCACAGGTACTGTAGCAAAAATATTGTTTCCCCCGACACTGTTCACCACCTTGAGCGCCGCGGCGTTTAGTTGGTGGGCGCTGCGGCGCTCAATCCTGGTGCCCCTTTCGTATTTTGATCGTAACTTTTTTGTTTGACATCCGATTCGCCTCTCGTTTGTTCTTATACGTCACATTTTTCGTCGTGCATCTATTTATGAT
The DNA here is from genome assembly GCA_946807835.1 of Ailanthus altissimus. Taxonomy (NCBI): domain Eukaryota; kingdom Viridiplantae; phylum Streptophyta; class Magnoliopsida; order Sapindales; family Simaroubaceae; genus Ailanthus; species Ailanthus altissimus. Next base: position 28,947,368 of record OX327690.1, on the reverse strand, counting down.
CAAAAATCACAATTAAATAGTCAAATAATTATAATTTGGAGCAAAATACAAAAGTTGGGCACAAATAATAATAGTACTTTTACACCCCTATCAGTTCTCTCGAGTTGAGTAATATACGTGGTCCTTTGATCTGAATGTCACGGTGGACTTATAAGTGATCTACCATACTTTGGTTCTACGAATCTCACAGATCTTTCTTGGTATGACTGCTGTGTATGATCCGATACTTATAGAGTCTCGTATATACAAATATGGATCCGTTAGCTCGCATAGAGAGTTAGATATCCAGATGCTTCGAGATTGTATCTCAGAAAATCTTGTGGCCACAAGCATTAATCCCGGGAAAGGAGTTTTTGCCAGGGTATAACAATATTGAAAATGAGTTTGCACATATTATTCAGTGAGATACAAGTATGGGGATATGATATGGATGAGCATATGGAAATTTGACGGTGATAATCTGTATCCCCACACATCCAAGATATCATGGCGGAATAACTATACGTATGCGTTGTGACCTCAGTTTGGATGGTCGACACGCTGATTTATATTTCCATGATGTGTGCGTGGGGCAATGTTCACAGACTCATAGAACAGTTCTATTTGACGAATCGGGCGTGGACCTAGGGAGTCCTATGATATGGAGTATACTCGTTGAGCACTGGGGCAGCGTAGCGGATTGAATTGTTCAGTCTAGTAATATCTAGTACTATCACAGAAATGCATGCGTATTTATATTTAAGAGTTAAATATAATAATTAGTCAATAATTATTATTGATTAATTGTATAATGACGCGTGGCGCATTGTGAACCATCGGTTGAGTTTACCCAAGTGTAAAATTTAATAGGACCCGCTAAAAGGGATATTTGATAATTATTCATGATGGGTAAAATTATTATTTTATACATTAATTATTTAATTATTAAATAATCATAAATATCTCATTATTATATATTATAATATATTATTTTATTATATAATATTATTATATTATAATAACATTTAGTTGTCATCCATTATTTTATATTATATTATTATTTATTATATTAATATTATTTATTTAAACTTGGTGGCTAAGTTTAATATTTTTTTATAATATTATTATTTTATATATAATTGAGATATGTACGTGTGAAATTGGACGGAGCATTTGTTGAGGGCTTTATTTTTTTTACCATTTTATTGTTTCTTTGGAACAAAAATAATTGTTGTTTTTGGTTTTAAAATGGTGGTCGGCCAAAAATAGGTGAAGAAAAAGAGATTTGATCTCCTGTGAAATGGTTTTATGTATTGCAATTATTTTATAAATTATCTTTATTATTAGCTACTAGTTACAATAATCAAAAAATTATTTGATTGATCAAAGAGTTGATTAAGGAAAAAATAAATTTAAAAAGGTTTAAGTGCTAAATCTAGTGTTAGATTTGGAGCTGTTATTCTAACTTATCAAGCCTACTGAGTTGGGGACTAGAATTAGTGACGAGTTGGTCTCTAGGCGGACTCCTAGGATACACATGTAAAATATTACACATTTTACTGATTTCTCAACCTTTCAAATATATTCACGTTAGCTTTGAAGCAGCTGCATGGTACTGGCATTTTGTAGACATGATTTGGTTATTCCTATTTGTCTTTATCTATTGGTAGGGAGGTATATGAAGGAAGGAAAGAATGAATTGAGGAATAAAAGCTCGAAGACAAAGAGAATCGGGCTTTTCCAAAGAATTATTGCAGCTTTCATACTCCCTTTGATTATCATATACAAATAAGTCTCTTCCACTTTCCTACAAAATCTCTTTTTATTCTGGCACATCAATGAAGGGATCGAAGAGATTATGGCAGATTATGTTCACCAAGAAATGACCCGAAATTTGATCTTGGTCAATTTTAGATTGTTCCTTTTAATCGTAATCAAAGAAGTTTTCAATATGATTAATATATTATCTATTTTATTTATTGTATTAATTTAATTATTCCACTGCTTTAAATATATATGTGATACGTATTTTATATAATGAACACTATTATACATGCATACACCCACGTATATTTGATTCCCAACAATTATAATATTTAATGTAATTAAAATTAAAATTAAATTTTGAATTATAATATTTAATTAAAATTAAAATTAGAATTAGAATTATAATATTTTAACGTAATGAAATCAAAAATAGAATTAAAATTATAATATTTAACGTAATTGATATCGAAATTAGAATTATAATTGTAGCATTTAACGTAACTAAAATTGAAATTAAATTTGAAGTTATGACATTTAATGTAATTAAAATTCAAATTGAATTTAAAATTATGATATTTAACGTAATTGAAATTGAAATTGGAATTAGAATCATAATGTTTAATGTAATTGAAATGAAAATTGAATCTAGAATTATAATATTTAACGTAATTAAAATAAAAATTGAATTTGAAATTATAATATTTAACGTAACTGAAATTAATATTATAATCAAAATTATAATATTTAACATAATTGAAATCGAAATTGAAATTTGAATTATAACATTTAACGTAATTAAAATTAAAAATATAAAAATTAATGTAATTGAAATCGAAATTGGATTTAAAATTATAACATTTAACATAATTGAAATCAAAATCAAAATTATAATATTTTAACATAATAGAAATCAAAATTGGAATAGAAAATATATATTTAACATAATTGATATCGAAATTAGAATTATAATTATAACATTTAACGTAATTAAAATCGAAATTAAATTTAGAGTTATACTATTTAACGTAATTGAAATCGAAATTAGATTTGAAATTATAATATTTAATGTAATTAAAATTAAAATTAGAATAAAAATAAAAATATTTAACATATTTGAAATTAAAATTATAACATCTAACATAATTAAAATGAAAGTTAGATTTGAAATTATAATATTTAATGTAATTAAAATTAAAATTATAACATTTAACGTAAATAAAATTAAAATTAGAATTGATATTTTTTAATTGCTATATTTTATAAATTTTTAATTGAATTAAGATTATAATTTTATTTTTTTTATTATATTAATTTAAAACTTATTAAAATTTATAGATAATTTATTGTGAGTTTGATAATAAATACAAACTCGTTAGTACAAGTTTAATAATAAAATTTTAAATTCACAATAAATTTAAAAAAAATTAATATTTTATTTTTTAAATATATATAAATATAAATTTAAGAATATCCGTACAAACTCAATCGCTGGCATACTTAATTATAATCTCATTTGTTTCATATTGGTTCTTTGTTAAACAACAAGATGCAATAATTTCTCTTCTCTGCACGTATTTGGTTATCTTGAATTTTTGGTAGCTGAAGTACGCGTCCCAGCTCTGAAATGGCTCAAATTTTGCTCTGTACGTGGTCACAATATTGGAGCTCTCCTGTCTACAAGGAGTCTGAGATTTTTTTTTTATTCTCTCTTTTATATAGTATAAAAAAAGTTATTTTAATCTTTAATTTTATAAATATATTAATTTAATTTTTATTTTTAATATATATCATATTAATTTTTGTAGAAACATTTTTTATAAATTTTTATTATAATTTTTGTCCCTAAATAATTATTATTTTTGTCTATATAAGAACTAATATAATATATATTAGACAAGTAAAATTAAATTAGTATATATTCATAAAATTAAAGACTAAAATGATATTTTTTCTATTATATATGTATGTCTCTTTTTAATGGACTACAAATTTCTCTGAAATTCAAATTAAATAACATTGTAAAAAAAGAAGAAGATTATTTCCTTATTACTATTGTTCCATATAATTAGTCATCATAATACAAATTGACTTGAGTAGTTAAATTTCTAAACTTGTTAAGAATTCAAAGTTGACTCTTAAATTTGATATTATTTAAGTATTAACTTCAGTTTTAACTCTGATATAATTTGTTGGAGTTTTTATTCGCTCTAACATCACTCCTTGATTGTTTAGTATCCTATAATTCTAAACGCAAACAGAAGATTTTACCTATAAATAAAAATAAGAATAAAAAAATTACATAAAATAAAATAGAGATAACAATCACACAAGGTATAAGAAATTTATATTTTTCGACAACAAATACCTACGTCTATAATAGATCATGGGATCTTAACTTCTTTTATTATTCAGTTCATAAAGAACTCTCAAATTATAAAGATCTCAAGATCACAAAGATTTTAAACAAGAGATTATCAAATAATAAAATAATAGACGAGCTCTCTAAAGGATCTATCAACATTCTTATGCGCACTCAATACTTAAGCACTCTCATAACACTATCTTGCATACTCAATGCCCTAGAGCCTAAGCACTTTATTCGGCACTCTCTTACATGCCTTTAGTGCTTTACCAATTTAAGAGATTTTATAAGAGTTTGTATAAACTTTAAAATGTTCTTAAAAGCTCCATGTCTTGTAGGAATAACAGTTCACGCGAAAAGAAAATTCAAAACTGACTCAAACCAATCAAGTTAGCTCAAAACTCTAATTCCTTGAAAGTGGGCGCTAGTGCGGTATCATTATGGTGCCACAACACCAACACTTGAAAATAAGTTTTCTTTTGTATTTTCCTACTCCTCGCTTCTATTCTGTATTTTTGTTCATTTCTCATATGTCCAATGCATACTTAATCTCGTGTCAACTTTTCATTAGTTTTTAACTTAAAATCAAACTCAAACTCAATTTCAATAAATTCTAACAAAACTCCCTATAACAGTGTAGCTTTGAAAGAGTAACATACTAAAATATAAAAAGGGCATCACGAGGAGAAAATTTCTGAATTATATTTGTTGTACCATATTATCGACACAACAACATAATAAAAATTTATCACCTATAGATTTAATACGATTAGATAAATACATTACAACGAAAATATTCTAGACTTTTTCGGAAAAAAAGGACTTCGTCTATGTATTCATGGCGATAGTAGATCCTGCTGATTGCTCCATTGCTCAACAATTCAGGATGTTTGGTCATAACCTTGGCTTGAACGAGTTTGAAAGGGAAGCCAAGGCTTCCATGCAAACGTCAATCTCCTTATTTACTACAATCAATCAAAATTTTCCAACCAAAATATGGGAAGCCAAACCAAATACGTGGCCTAAAATTCTCTCGACACTTGCATAGTTCACCTCTACATTTGCATCTACTATGTACACATGTTCTGCCCTCCAAGCCCGTAGGAAAATTCGATGAAATGATGATCACTTAAGATTTATTGCGACATATATAGTGCACATTGATAGCGCGGTTTGCCAGCTTATAATTCGTTTGCATTGGTGATGCTAGGGTTCCATATGAAGTGATAACCTTGCTATTACGTATTTATTATATGTGATTTTGTTACCAACCATGATGTCATCTTTAGCCAGGGTTTGTGATATCATTTTCATAAGAGGTTTTTACTTGAAGAGACTGAATGACATCATGTTAAAGACTTAAAGTTACTACAATAACTAATAATCAAATCAAAAGTACATGGTTTTGAATGTCCATGCTTTCGGTGCCATCGGATTGTAGCATTCCAGGGGCTGAATGAGGAGCTAAAAAACTTTTGTTCCAGCCAATTTCAAGCTTGACATAAGATCTGCTCAGTGTGTAAACACCTCACATTGCCCTTGGAAAATGGAGAGATAGAACGGTGTATTTATGTTAAGTTGTTTATGAATTTGAAGTTTTTAATTAGTTTCCTAGCATGTCCTACGACTGCTGCTTACAGTTACAAATGAAGAGAGTATGTGTGCATACGTTAATGGATCTGTTGATTATGGGAAAACGAAGAACAATTCTTACATATGTGCAAATTTTGGACTAAGGTTTTGCAATTATTTAGTTGATATTGGTTAAATGAGGTCGGGATTTATAACGTAAAAACTCAAAAGAATAATGACCTTAAGTAGTAATTTCAATTTTAAATTTTGATATACTCCAGCTAAACTCATCGATATACTCGATTTATGCTCATGTCATTGCTTCGAAATGAAGGACAAAACCCAAAAAAAAAAAAAAAATGGCCATGCAGCTCAGGCTGATAACATCATAGCCTGAAAGGAAAAAAAAAAGAGGCTGAACATGTTAGTGAGTAATTTAAGAAAAACTCCAAAATTAAACTCTTAATTCCTTTGTATATAATTATTAAAGTTTATTTACTTCTAGAGCGTAGCGGAGTGATCGCTAAAGTAAAGAGTTGAGCAAAGTAGGTGAAACCCACTTCCCCTCAAAACCCTTAAAAAAAAATTATGAAAACTTATCTTGCACAATTCATTAATTTTCTCTTAATTCTTGGGCCACCAAAACCCAGTTTTCCGTGAGTAACAGTAGTTTTGGCGTAATCTTCATAGGGTGGACATTGACGCTTAATTATTAGTTAATGCCTGCCTTGCTTTTGTTCGTTACGTCTCCACTATGCATTATCTTCCTCAAATTCACAGAACACTGATAATTACAATCCAGTCCTCAAATTTTATATATATGCTAATGTTATATATTACTATTGGATTTATATTAATAGTAGTCCATAAAAAATCTAAAGAACAGCGAAGTGGGACGTTAAGAGTCAGATACAAGAAAACAAAAAGTGGGTCATAATTATAAGTGTTTTTTTTAATTTTTAATTTTTATGTCTACATAGATGAGCACTTGGCCTAAGTTTCAAGTTTAAAGAGCAACTTACGTTACACTAAATGCACTATTTTTAAATGCCTAGAAAAAGAAACACTCATTGGAATTTATTCAACCACCAAAAACGTAAATGGTCGATCCAAAGATTCTAAGTTGGTTCTCTCATCAGAGCAATCAAAACAGAGCACAAAATATACTATCCATACATAATTTTTAAACAAAATTATATGTAGTGACAGTTTATAATGTTATTAAACTTGGCCCCTCTTGTTAGTTGGATGAGGATAAATTTTATTATATTAAATGTTTGACCGACCACAAGCAAGTCGCACTTTTGATGTTTCTTTTTGTTTATTTTATTTTTGCTTGCATTGGTGTTTTTGTCAATGCCCACCGTTTAATGATTATATACAAGGTTTTGGGATTATAAGATTTTATTTTTTCTTATCCTTAGAACAACAATGGAAAAAAATTGGTACCTATCCATCCAATGGAAGTGGAAGAAGCACGAATGGCCACTGCCCACCACCTCTTTCTCTAAGGTTCGAAAATGGGTAGTAAATTAAAATAAATGTTATATTAATTATTAACACTGCTAATAGTTTAATGAAAGGCTGATGTTTCATTAAGGAGATACCAAGCATGAGGGGAGTTTGGTAAGTGTAAAGATGACATATGAAAGGAACCATGTGTCATCTTGTAAATGCAAATAGCTTTTCCGAGAGGGAGATAAAGTTACACATTATATCATTGTTTATCAACTGAGCTAAGCACTGAATTTTTTTTAATCATCTTTCCCTTCTTCAATTCATGGCCAAAAACAAAATAAAAGAAAAAAAGTAATTAATTACAAAATTGTAGAGTTTTACATCATTCTACTCGTCATACTCCACAAAAATTTCCCCACTTCCTTGAGCTTCCAAGATTAGTATTCAATAATACAAAATGAATAAAAACGAGTGGCACTTCACTTTCCTTTTGAACAAAAATTTATTACAAATATGCGAAGCTGGGACGTCTCCGCCGCAATCATGCAATATATATACATATATGGATACATTACATATACATGTATGTGTGTATATATATACATAGAATCTAAGTGCTGAAATTTCGGCCTTTTGTCAGGACAAAACAACACCTGCCAACCAATGGCGGCCGTTGTCGGATTCTGACACGACCAAAATCTGCGTCATGCATCTATCTGTCCATCTTCTGCTTGAATTTCTTTTCTTCTTTTAATGTTTTAGCTTCAACCATCCATGTACATGCAAATTACGTGGACGGCCTTTCATCTTTCATCTTTTCTCTTGATCTTGTTCTTGGACTTTGCTTTAATAGTTTTTGCCTTTTAGTCCCACGTGTCAAGTGGGTTTCACGTGAACTCCATGTGTGCATTTAGGGGTTTTGAATATATATGGAGGGTAATAAGAAGAGTGTTCGCCTCAGTTGTCAAAGAGTCAAATTTGTTCTCTTTAAACTAGTCAAGATTTCTTTGTTGTTGTATTTATTGTAATTTATTAACTTAATATTCAAAATTAATTGATTTGGAAATAATAACATGACACACGGTTGTAATTGATATTAATACTACTCGTGCTAGTATTATTTGTTCTTTTATTTGCAAGAGTTAGTGTCAGTTGCTATTGATACAATTGTTAGTTTTAAACTAATGAAATTGTGTTAGATATAAAATATTAAAATAGAGTTTTTACAACATAGTTCTAAGTTGAGTCTGTTAAAATTATAACACCAATCTTAAGATTAACTTCAAATATTTATAAACTCAATTCTTGAAACTTCTAAGTTAGGTAAGATATTTTGAAATTCATAATTAAGGAGATAAATATTATAAAAAAAAATTATAAATTCCTCCTTTAGTATTTCAAGCATTACCCACTTACCCTCCTTATATTTTATATTATCCAAAAAATCCCTTACTATTACAAAGATTCTATTTAACACTAACTATTTATTGTACTTTTACTAATCTACCATCACATTACTATTTTTCATAAATTATTAATATAATTTTTTTAAAATAATACTAAATAACTAAAATAATTAAAATCATAACATATTTATATTACTATAGAAGGATGAATACTTTGGTTATTTTATTTTTATTTTTTGTATATTATTTTTTTATTAATATTAACATTTTTTAATGCATTAATACTAATTTATTTAAAAAGTATTTTTTTAAATATTAAATTTCATTAATGACTTTTTTAATGACAATAATCTAAAATACGTTTCTTTAGAAAGAATAAATATATTACAATTTTATATTTTTATTATTTTTAAGTAGTTACATTTTGCAAGAACAAAACAAACATTAAGATATTTATTCTTTTTAATGAGCATAAAAATTAATGAATTAGAAAATATTAACATTAATAAAACTATAATATACAAAACAAGAAAAAAAAAGTAAAAATAAAATAACTAAAGTATTCATCCTTCTATGATAATATAAATATGTTATGATTTTAATTATTTTAGTTATTTTAGTATTATTTTTAAAAAATTACATTAATAATTATGAAAAATAATAATGTGAGGGTAGATTAGTAAAAACACAATAAATAGTTAGTGTTAAATAAAATCTTTGTAATAATAGGAATATTTTTTGGATAATATGAAACATGAGGGGGGTAAGTGGGTAATGCTTGAAACATTAGGGGGAAAATTTATAGTTTTTCTATTATAAACTTATGTTGTTAATAAATTTTTATAATATTTTATCTGTGTGGTTTTGATTTATTAAAACTAAATATAAATACCCCCCTCTCTCATTTAATTTTATAAGCAAGTAAGTTAAGAATAAAGAGTTGATAAAGTATTTGGTCAATTGTTGAGAGTTAAAAGTGTTAGAGAGTTGAGCAAATAATAAACTCAATAAAGAGTGTGTGAGTATTGAGTTGTGAGTATTGTGTTGTAAGAGAGAAAGAGTGAGATTTTCTAAAATTTATATTGTAAGTTTTGAGTTTGTTGTATTAATAAAAGTGTTCAATTTGTGCTTTATTATGCTCAACAATTGGTATTAGAGCCAAGTTGTTCGGGGCGTAGAACAGTAGTCTAATTTTATTGAGTTGTGAAGAGTTTGAAACTCTACAAGTTTATAGTTTGAGATCAAGCTTGTCCAGCATTATTGAAGTCTTGCTGGCACAATGAGAGACCTTCAAGTAGTTTGAGAAATTAAGAAGCTCAACAACCAAAATTACAATACATGGGTGATGTTGATTGAGTCTTACCTTCAAGGCCAATATCTTTGGTAGGTCGTTGGCGGGAATACAGTGAAGCAACCAACAAATGAAGCCACTTTAAAGAAGTAAAGGTAAAAACTGGTAAGGTTATGTTCACCATTAAAACCACAGTTGAAGAATAAATGTTAGAGCACATAAAGAATACCAAGACACTAAATGAAGTATGAGACACTTTTGCATTACTCTTCTCAAAGAAAAATAACACGCGACTACAGCTTCTAGAGAATGAACTATTATCGATTGCACAACGCAACATGACGATCAACCAATACTTCACAAAGGTAAAATTCTTATACCGCAAAATATCTGAGCTAGATCCTACTGCTGCTATTGCTGAAACTAAGATGAAAAGAATTATCATCCATGGTTTAAGGCCCGAGTATAGAAGTTGTCATGCCTTTGACCCACAATATCTAACACACGACATAACTTACACTCATTCAATACTGTGCACTCATAATTAATATTGCATAAAATTTTAAACTTAAATTCAACACAGGAATTCTTAGCAAATTACTAGTAAGTTCAACATAAAGTTCTACTCATGACCACACTTAGTGAAATATAAACTAAATACAACCACACCTAATAAAATAATACATAAGTATTTATTTAATATGGACAAATCAAATATCTTAAACCATGTTTCCATAAATAAAATACTCAGCAACCTAGCAACTTAGGAAACCCAAGGGACAATAGAAGTCTTGCCAAATTTACTATGCACACATGTACCATATTTATTTGAAATCACCATAAACTATAATGAGTATAAAACTCAGTAAGCATACTATTTTTTCATATATCAAAATACAAAAATATATATATACACAATGCATACGTATGATATGTTATGATAAATTAAAATCATCATCTTATCAAATCACATATCAGGTAAGCGCTTACACGTTCTTTCAAAATATATAATAAGAATACCATCACTCAATTACTACTTAGTAGGACTTTCATATTACATATCACATAATGAGCCAAATGTCACTCGTATGTGACATACCGTATGAGAGGAATAGTACAAGTGAGGTTTAAATTATACATATATAATGCTCATGCCCAAAGGTAAGAACCAAACCCTTACCCTGATCATCGGTGAATCTTCTCACATGCACCAATACGCCACCACACAAATATGATGACTCAATCTTCCTTTAGGTACCAATATAATCTTTCCTATATACGGAACACATAACATATATCAATCCCGAAGAAAAGGTCACACATAAAGGCTTCACAAATCACATAAGATGCCTACTAAGTCAATAGTGAGTTCAAACATTCTTAAAACATAAAACATATCTCATGGATATTTTTTACTTCAAAATCTTTCTTTGTTAAACACATTTCATTTTGAAAGCTCACTTTCATAAACACGTATGTCCATGCTCAATGTCAATGCTCATACTCATAAACATATGTCTTTCACATTTCATATCAAATATACTTTGGTATAACATAAACATATTTCTAAGTACATTTATAAAATCATACACAAACAATTATTATGTTTATTGTGATTTCAGTAAAAGTCTAGTATACTTACCTCTTAACATTTTTGGGTATAAGGCTTAAATCTCCTTAACCTATCAATGGAGATTAATCCTTTTATAAGCCTCACCATTCACATAAAACACTTTAAATAATTTATAAAATTATACGTATTGCACTTATCACATCGAATTAGTCTAATTACTTGGTTTCTCAAAACTTATCATTTTAACCACTTACACTTAATAAAATTTTCTTATACATTAAATGATGTCTAATTACTTCAAAATTAGATTATATCATTCTTAACTCATATATCATTCTTATTTATGAATATTATATCATAATTTCTACATAATCCATTCCATAAACACCATCAAATTCAAACTATTATCCTGACAGGATCAAGATATTTACTGAACAGTATTCAATCTCCTAATTTTATAAAATCATATACTAACTAAAAATTATAAAACTACCACAGAATTACTTTTGACACATATCCCAATCCATGATAAATATTTCACTTCAAAATTCCTGCCAAAAGTATTTTAAAACTATTTTATTCCATAGCTTTAAAAATATGTTAATCAAATACGGCAATGAGCTAATACACTTTAGAAAATCATAACAATTTAACCACATTGATCTAAATTCTCAATTTTGAATATATCATATTAGACATATAAATTTATCATATTCCAAAAATTAGTAATTTTTAAAAATCATTTAGAAGATCAAAAATTATTTGTCACTGTATCATACTGTTAACATAAGAAATTTCTAGAATTTCAGGTTCATTTTGGTAAATTCACTAAAATTTCAATTTCTAGAATTTTTAATCAATTCAAAGTCTCAAATAATTCTAAACATGTCTAGTTTCATATTCTCAAAATTCAAAACCAAAAGGAAAGCACAACAATTTATAAAATTCTCGGATCAAGAGACTATCAAGTAGAAATTCTACAATTCATCATGATTTATCAAATTATTTACATAATCATCATCAATTCTCAATATATCTTACAAAATCCACATCAAATCCCTAAATTTTCATTTTTTTCAGAAATTAAAACTTAAATGAATTAACTTAATTAACACCAAGAGACTGAAAAGGGGTTATAATATACCTCTTGAAGTTTAAATTCTAAATTTCTTTTTCTTTTTCTTTTTCTTCTTCTTCTTCTCTTTTTCTCCCATCTCTTTCTCTCTTTTCTCACTCTAAAAGAGGTGGCTCGACCAAAATGAGTGAATTAGGGTTACAAATGTGTATTTTTATACTAAGAGGTAAATTTTTAGTATTTATAAATTAGCCCCAAGAACTTTCAAAGTATTATAATCTGGTCCATAAAATAAATCTAAAGTGTTGCAAATAAACTCAATACTAATGGTAGGTCCGTAATCCATACTAACAGTACTAATAACAATACATAAATCAAGTACCAGCTACATACAAATAAAATATGAATATTATATATATACTTATTCTTACCGGTTATGGATACGTGGTTACTACAGAAGTTTTGTTACTGCTGTACAAAGCTGGCCAACCCAACTATCTCTCGTTAAATTTAAAAATTTACTTGTTAATCAAGAAGCGATTTCCAAGCAAATATGTAAGGTTTCATTAAAGACAATAAAGAAGCACTCTACATCGATAAAAGAAAAGATCGATTTAAACGATGTGCTGGTTGAGGATCTAAAGAAGATGGTGACAAGATAAAGAGTCATTACCAAGAAGGTAGCTCACAGACAATGAGAGCATGGAGGACTTACTGCAATGGTAGTCAATCCAAGCAAAAGAAAAAGTTTGAAGAAAAATGCTATAATTTTGAAAAAATCGGACACATGGCAAAAGATTATTGGTCCAATAAAAGGTTTACTGAAGGTAATGTTGCCACATCAAACTCAAAAAAGAAAAGTGAATATGAGTGAGATGCTGAAGCGTCTGTTGCTATAAAGGAAGAAGACCTATCACTCTCAATGATAATGCTTGAACGGATTGATTATGAAAATGATTGGATCATTGACTTTGGATGTTCAAATCATATGGCTGGTGATGAGAAAAGCTGCAAGATATGACTAAGTACAAAGAAAGTCACATTTTGGTAACAGCCAACAACTCAAGATTGCCTATATAGTTCACATCGGTAACACAGTCCTTGCACCTCGTTACAATCCTAATAAGGTAACACTTCAAGATGTCTATCATATCTCTGGCATGAAAAAAGAATCTATTGTCAGTATCACAGCTAACATCTTCTATACCTTATGTCTTGTTCGGTCTACAAGATGTAAAAGTGTACCAAGATTTAAAAATCACAGGAACACCAACAATAGAAGGATGATGACTAAAGTCGGTCTATGTACTATCAGTAGAGTCAGCTTATGTAGATAAGACTTAAAAGAATGAGACAGTAAATTTATGGCATGCATGATTGGGATATGTAAGTTATCATAAGCTAAAAGTGATGATGAACAAGGTAATGCTTAAGGAATTACCTCAACTTAATGTGAGAGTGGATACAATATGTACGGGATGTAAGTACGGCAAAGCACATTAACTACGATATGAGGAGTCAAAGTTTAGAGTTAAGGAGCCATTGGAGTTGGCTCACTCTGATGTGTTTGGACCTGTTAAACAACCATCAATTAGTGAAAAATGGTACATAGTGACATTTATTGATGACTTCTCGAGGTATGTATGGGTTTTCTTTATAAAGAAAAAATCAGATACTTTTTTGAAGTTTAAGGACTTTAGAGAAACAATTGAATGAGAAGTCAGAAGGAAGGTTTATTATCTCCGGATAGATAATGAAAGTGAATATACCTCTAATGAGTTCTTACAATATCTTTGAGAAAACAAGATACGACATCAGTTCACATGTGCGTACACGCCATAACAAAATCGTATTGCAAAAAGGAAGAATCGATATCTTGCAGAGATTTGTAGAAGTATGTTACACGAGAAAAATGTACCAAAAAGATTTTGGGCCGAAGGAATGAAGACGGCAGCCCACGTGATTAATAGGCTTCCTCAACCAAAGTTAAGGTTCATATCACCATTTGAGAAGATGTGGGATATGAAACCTATAATTAGTCATTTTTTAGTATTTTATTGTATATGCTATTTGTTTGTGCCAAGTCACCTGAGAAACAAATTCGATAAAAAGACAATTAGGTGTACCTTTGTTGGATATGATAACCAGTGCAAAGCATAAAAATGTTGTGACCCTACTAGTAAGCGGTGCTTTAAATGACGAAATGTGGTATTTGATGAAGCATCTTCATAGTGAATGCCACAAAAAAAGGAGCTTTCAAATTTAAAAAAAAAAGAACGACTACAACAAAATATAAATGAGTAAATTGCTGAAATCCGACCTAGCCAAAGAAAAACTTGATGATGGAAGCAGTGATGACAACATCGAACAAGAGACAACTTAAAGTCCTTAATAAATTGGTATCTATTAACAACCAATAAGGAAGGCCAAATATGAAGGAGTAGAACCTGCAACCCTTCAATTGTTGAGATTTGTGCTTACGTGCCATCCCTTTCGTGTATAAATGTTTTCTTTATGCTTACACAATTATGATTTCAATATATCACTAATTATTTTATATACAAATATGGTAAGATGCTTGTAACGTTTTAGACATTGTATGATCTGAAAGAGTTCAGATATGATCTAAAGGAGTTCAGATCAGAACTAAGAGTTAGTAACGCTAAAAGATATAAATGTTAAAAGTTAGCACTGATAAGAGTTATCAAGTTATAAGAGTTAGCAAAATCTAAGGAGTTAGAGCCTTGTCTAAAATGGGACAAAGACCTAAGAATATATTAGTAATGACGTAGTTGCAATGAGTTGCAAATAGTGCTAAGAAATGTTGTTATGCAAATATGTTCTTAAACTTAATGTTCCTGATCTATCTTCACTAATGCGGGTCTGTTAGTGAAGACCTTAATATATATATATATATAAGTGTATGTCTATATCCGGATAGTCCAGATGGTTAGTCTTAGCAGACCATGAGTTTAGTGGAAAACTCGTATAGAGATACAAGTATTCAGTAAGGACTGAATATTGAATAGACTCACAAAGATCTCTAATAGATATTCCATAAAGTCGTCAATGGAGGATTTTTCGAGTTGAGTAGTATTCGTGGTCCTTAGACTTAAGTGCCACAGTGGACTTATGATTAATCTACCATACTTTGGTTCCACACATGTCAGATACCTTTTATGGTCTGACCGCTGGGTGTTACTGGGTATGGTCCGATGCTCATGAAGTCCAGTGTGTACAGATACGGGATCCATCAACTCAATTGGGTGAGTAAAATATCCTGAAACTCCAAGATTGTATTTCAGAAAGTCTTATGGCCATAAGCAGACATATTCGAGAATTAGTTTTATCCTCGGGAAAATAATATCGTAAAAGTGTTTACAGATATTATTTATTGAAATACAAATCTAAAGATAAGTTTGTGGTTGAGCACATAGAGACTTGACGGTGTTGATTTATATCTCCGCTCTTCTAGGATATTTATGATGGAAAGATTATACGAATATGTTATTGTCAGGACCATGTGGGGTCCACCAACCCTTTGGTCCAACTAGCACTGGGATCACCATCCCCCACTGGTCCCCACCAGTCAGGTGGTGGCACACCCACATATCCAGCTCAGGTTACCTGCGCCCCCAAGGAATCGAACCCTCGCCCTCATCTCCATTGAGGCTTTATAGGCCTTTATAAGTTCGTCCTTGTACCCATCGGGTTGGCCGATGGAGGCGGGGGGTTCAATTCCTTGGGGGCGCAGGTAACCTGAGCAGGATATATGGGTGTGCCGGCGGCTCTGAGGTGTCATCCAGCCGGTGGACCAAGGAGTTGGTGGAACCCATATAGTATTGACAAAAAGGCCGGCCTTTTTGTCAGGACTATGTAGGGTTCACCAACCCTTTGGTCCAACTAGCACCGGGATCATCATCCCCCACTGGTACCCATATATCCAGCTCATGTTACCTCTGCCCTCAAGGATTCGAACCCCCGCCCTCATCTCCATGGAGGCTTTATAGGCCTTTAGAGGTTCGTCTTTGTACCCATCGGGCTGGCCATCCCGATGGGTACCAGTCTCAAACTTTAAAGGCCTATTAAGCATGAGATGCGGAGTTCGAGCACTGGGGAGGTCATGCCTGAGATGCGTCTGTGGCTGAGGCGTCAGCCGCGTCTTCTGGTGGACCCAAAGAGTTGGGTGGGCCCTACCACAATCTATCAGTTACAACCTCAACTTGTATGGTCTAATATGCCATTTTGTAATATCCGTAACATGTGTGTGGGATATTGTTCATGGACGTGTGAAATAGTTTCATATGACAAATCGGGCATGGACCTAGAGAGTCTCACAATATGAAGTGTACTCGTTGTGCACTGGGCAGCGAATTGGATTGAATAATTAATCCAACAATTTCCAACAAAGTGAAAAATATTTCAAGATTCCTTTTATTATTTACTTGTCAATAATTGAATGTAAAATACATTATTGGTTTACAAGAGTTGTTAACCAATAAAAAATTGACAAGTGACACAATCTTACTCCATAAATGATTTACCATGTATTTACCTTACTTGGTAAATACATATAAGGTAAAGGTAAATATTCAAAATAGTTTTGAATTATTAATATTTTATATATTAATAAAATTATTATTATTAATTGGAATAAGTGGCAAATACCATTTAGTAATGGAGAATGCACTTGTTATTAATAATAAGTAATGTTGGCCACTTAGAAATACTTAAATGATGCACTAAGGAAGTAGTGAAACCACTTAGCATTGTTTAATTGCCATTTACTCTCTAAAAATTGATTCATACGGATGAATCAATTTGTTGAGTGAGATATATGATTGATTAATATTTGTACTGGCAAACATGGCTAAGTGGTAGTGGAGCACTAAGAAGAGTAATCGTTCTTTGCACTAAACCAAAAATTGAAAGAGTTCAATTTGTGTAAAGAGAATGCAAGATTCAGCCAAGGGAGAGTAGAGAGAATTGAGAGTATTTCCTAAGTGTGTTTCTCAAAGTGTTGAGAGAATATGCAAAGGCTTACTAAGGTTCATAACAAAGAGTTGTAAAGAACTAAAGAAAACACTTAATTCTTCTCATCTCTTGGTAGTAATAAATTATAAGGACAAATTATTTTAAATGTTAAAACAACCCTTTGCTGGAAATTCAAGGCTGCCATTCTAGTTTCACAATCCTACCGGATTTAGTTGTGAACTAGAATTGTGCAAGGGAATACTTCAAGGTGAGCTCAACAAATTGAAGATTGAAGATCTTGAAGAATTGTAAAGCTACCTTCAAAACCGGGTAGGTTATTTATTTACAATTCATTTTATATCATGCATGTAAATATATATATATATATATATATGATATATATATGTGCTTGAATGATCATACATGAGATTATATGCTTGAGTATGTTATATAGTGTATAACAGGTATGAATACTTCCGCTGCATATTTAATTTTTAAAATTATACGTATCTATACACATCACACACCATAACTTAACATCAATCTCATCATCGAATGTCTATAAGAATACGAAAACCTAATCTCAAATATGTTAATGCAGCTGTGGCGAAAGAGGAAAATGTTAAAGAGTTTGAGACTTTTAAAAAAACATCACAGAGCACTGATTGGATTAAAGCTATAAAAGAGGAAATCATAGCATTTGAACAAAATCAAACTTGGAATTTAGTGCCAAAGCTAAAAGATGTGAAACTTATATCTTTTAAATTGGTGTATAAGATCAAAAGACGTCCTGATGGATATGTAGAGAAATATAAAGCTTGGTTGGTAGCTTGAGAATTTTCTCAACAATATGGGCTAGACTATGATGAAATGTTTAGTCTAGTAGCCAATATGACCACAGTACGAGTTCTACTTGCACTGGCAGCTAGCAAAAGTTGGATATTGTGGTAAATAGACTTGAAGAATGCTTTTCTACATTGAGAGTTGGATCGGGAGATCTACATAATTCAATCAATGGAATTTGAAAGCAAAGTTCATCTTGATTATGTGTGTAAATTGAGAAAGACATTGTATGGATTAAAGTAAGATCCAAGGGCGTGGCATGGTAAAATTTGAGAATTTCTAACACATGGTGGTTACTCTGCAGCACCAGCTGATTCTAACATGTTCGTCAAAGCTAATAGAAAGAAACTTGCAATTATGCTAGTATTTATGGATGACTTAATTATCACTGGAGATGATGATGAAGAGATTTGTCGAACAAGAGAAAATTTGGCAGTTCGCTTTAAAATAAAAAAGCTTGGACAACTTAAGTATTTTCTTGGGCTCAAAGTCACTCGGATAGTAGAAGGAATTTTCTTAGGACAACAAAAATATGCTAAAGATTTGTTGCAGAAGTTTGAGATGCTAGAATGCAAGCTTATATCAATAACGCTGGAAGCTAATGCCAAGTTGTGCGGTTATGAAGGAAGGGGTTTAGAAGATAAAATTATGTATTGACAACTAGTAGAAAGTCTCATCTATTTGACATTGACATGACCAAGACATTTCTTATGCAGTTGGAGTAATAAGTCAATACATGTAAAATCCTAAGAAACCTCACTTATAAGTAGTTCGACGGATATTGAGATATGTGAGAGGCATAATTGACTATGGTCTCTTCTATAAAACAGACTAAGATTGTAAAATAGTTGGCTATTGGGATGCTGACTATATTGGAGACCATAACACATGACATTCGACCACTGGGTATTTTTTTCAAGATTAGTTCAGGAACAGTCTCTTGGTGCAGTAAAAGGCAACCGACTGTATCATTGTCAACTACTGAAACTAAGTACAGAGCAGCAGCAATGACAGGTCAAGAAAGTACATGGTTAATGCGGTTGATGGAAGATTTACATCAGTTAAGAGATTATAAAGTGTTAAATATTATGATAATCGATCAGCAATCTGTTCGGCAGAAAATCTAATTTTTCACGTAAGAACAAAGCATATAGAGGTGCATTATCATTTTATTCGGGAGAAAGTTTTACAAGAAGAAATTGAGTTGCTGTATGTTAAGACAGAAGATCAAGTAGTTGATTTATTCACAAAAAGTTTGGGTGTTGAAAAGTTCAAAAAATTTTGAAGATAACTCAACGTGGTTAGAAGAACGAAAGTTGGTGGTGAGGGGGAGTGTTAAAATTACAACACCAAGCCCAAGATTAAGTTCAAATATTTACGAGCTCAATTCTTGAAATTTCTAAGTTAGGTAAGATATTTTGGAGTTGATAATTAAGAAGATAAGTATTATAAAATTATGTAATTAATAAATTATTACAATATTTTATTTGTGTGATTTTGGTTTATTAAAATTTAGTATAAATACCATCCTCCCTCATTTAATTTTGTGAGCAAGTAAGTTAAAAATAAAGAGTTGATCAAGTATTTAATCAATTATTGAGAGTTAAAAGTGTTAAAGAGTTGAGTAAATAATAAGTTCAATAACAAATATGTGGGTATTGTATTATACGTAAAAAAAAAGTGAAAATTTTTAAATTTTATATTATAAATTATAAATTTATTATATTAATAAAAATATTTTATTTATGTTTCATTATACTATTTCTTACTATTCTTTTTAGAGCATTGACTCCATTTTTATCTTGAAAGTGTGGGCGGGTGATGCAGAGTTTGGCATCGTTGACATTTGTGCTAGGTGTTGTGCATAAATCGTAATCAAAATTTTTCTCTCGAGCAGCCTTTGACTGAGATAGACAGCTGGTTGGTTTATGCAATTTATACCACAGAAAGATAAAACAGAAAACACCCAAAATAAAACCAATTAGAAAGCTATAGTCTTTCCATTTTCTATTGAAAAATCATTGATTTATATCTGCGGAGAGCGAAATTTTATGCATTGGAAAATAAATTTCCAAGGAAAGGCTGCAGAATGATTGGACACTGTTCCATATCTATTTCAGTGGATGACATTTGAAAGTTGAATGAATTTTATTTATTCTATAAAGGCAACTTAACTTAATTTCCTTGGGCGGTGGAAGAGAAACAATTAAAATTGGACACCATTATAAAGTGAAACAACACAGCAAGTTCCAGCTAAAATTCCAACACAAACTCCAAACAAAAAAAATACCGACGCTACTGAAAGCAAATCCTTCAGCAATGTAGAGAAGTCAATTCAATTTCACAAGATTGAACAGCTTCTTCATGCACACCCACATGGACGGCGTATGAGTCCATCAATTGTTCATGCAAATGTGTGTGCGGCACTTAATTGATTAGTGACACTCATAATATTGCAATTTATTTATAGTAATATTAAGTGGGTAATAGTCGGCTACGTGCTACTTATACACACTTCATATGAGAAATTAATTTATAGAAAAAACAATATTTTAATTTTTTTTATGTTATGACTATATATTAATTTAGTTTTTATATTTTAATAATTATCACGTTAATTTATATCGTTAAAATTTTGTTGTTAAATATTTAATTTTTTATTATTTTGACTATAATATTCTTAGTCAAATGTCTACCAGTCATTTGACAAGTGTCATGACTTAATTAGTTTAAGTTTTTAGTAAATATTTTTAAAAATAAATTTAAAATAAAATAGCCACTGCCAATGACATTTTGACAATAAAAATTATTCAAATTTATATCATTAAACTCTATTTTTTTATTTACATAATAACAAAATTTTTTTTGTGTGTAAAAAATACATAAAAAATCAAAAATAGTGAGGTGGTGGGGGTTCGTCGCCGCTGCTCGCATTCAAACGATGGGGCAATGACTTGCACTGCCCCCCACCTATGGATAGATCAACCTCTCCCACTATTTTTAGTATTTTTTTACATTTTTTTTTACAAAAAATAACTACACAATTGTGTAAATCATAAAAAATGGAGTCTAATGATCTTAAATTTGACATTTATTAGTATTACACCATTGCCAAAAAATGACGGTCAGCGATCGGTCGGTCGCCGTTTTTTGGCAACGATAGGCAGTAAATATATTAATTATTTTATTTTTAAAATATATTTATTAAATATATAAATCAATTATATGGTGACACGTGTTATTTGTAACTAATCATATTATGACACATGTTCTTTATTTATTAAATATATATTTATTAATTTACTTTTAAAAATATTTATTTCTTAAAAAAATATATTTATTAAACATATAAACCAATTACATGATGACACATGTTATTTGTAACTAATAATATTATGACACATATCTTTTATTTATTAAATATATATTTAATAATTTACATTTAAAAACTTTAAAAATATATATATTTATTAAACATATAAACCAATTACATGATGACACGTGTCTTTTGTAATATATTTATTAATTTACTTTTAAAAATATTTATTTCTTAAAAAATATTATATTAAAAATATTAACCAATTATATGATGACACGTGTTATTTATAAATAATCATATTATGACACATATTTTTTTTATTTAATATATATTTATTAATTTATTTTTAAAAATATTTATTCTTTTAAAAAATATATATTTATTATAGATATTAACTAATTACATGATGACACATGTCATTATTAACTTATTATGTTAAGACACGTGACATTTTACTTATCATATAATTGTTTAAACTGACATTTGACAGTTTTATTTTATTAAAGTAAAAATATTATTTTATCCTTAAATAAAATTTATTTAATAACATAATTTTAACAATAAAGATTAACATGATAATTATTAGAACGAGAAACTAAATTAATATATATTGATAAAATAAGAGAGTAAAATTAAGTTTTTTTTCCTAATCTATATATGCTTTTAAGTGCTCGACCTTTTATTTGCAATTGAATATCATTTACAAAAAGAACCAAATCAATGTGTCAAAAAAAAAAAAAAAGAGATGCAATAACCCCACATAATCGAACAAATCCTCTTGATATTGATTGTCTCTTAACATTTTTCTAAGAAATAGAAGAGAAGCCGCCGGCATTCACATTTCACAATAATGTTCATGCATATTTTTGATGTTGGAATTTTAGCACTTATTATATTGTCGGTGGAAATATGGAATCTTATAGCTTATGGCGACAAGTCAGTCCAAAAATTGCATGATATGCTCTTACCATAAGGTAAAATGTGTGCCACAAATCAGCCAGCCAATCAATGTTGTAGAATTAGTTTGCTTGGTCATCTATCTTTTTCAAAATAAAGTTGCTTTTGAAAATTTATCTGACAATTATTTATGTCGACGGAGAAGTGAGGGACCAATATGAATATAGATAGACACCTTAATGAAACCATAAATATGAACAAACCATATTATAACATGGAAGCTTCTCGTTCTTTTTTTTTTAAAAATATATTAATTATAATGAGCCTAGTATCATATCTTAAGTATTTTTAAATATTTTATTAAATATTTGATACACGATTAAACTTTTTAAATACTAATTTAGACTCATAAAATATTATATAGATTAAAGTTTTTAAAAAGACTATTATTTAAGATAAAGAAATGAGTCAAGTTCAAAATTTATAAAAAAACGACACCCTTATTTTTTAAAAAAATATTCTCAAAAATATATAATAAGATCTTGAAATATTTTTTAATATGTTATCTCATCTTGTATATATATTATTAAATTATTTAAATTTTTATTATTAATTATATAAAATTAATAGTATATAAAGAGAACATCATCAATTGTATAAATAAATAAAAAAATTTAAATATCTTGTGCATGTTTTTTTATCTCTTTCTTTATGTAATATTTTTTAAATTATTTATCATGTAAAGTGCCGGTCCGTAACACTAGTTAGTCCATAAGCTACTAAATTTTTAATCATTCTGATCTTTAAATCCGGGACCAATTGCAAAGGCTAAACGGTTAATAATCTCATTTAAGTTAGAATTTTCAAGTGCACGAAATATTCTACGACTGCAAGAAGTTCGGTACATGATTTAAAAGCCCAGCTAGCTAACTAAAGACATTGTTATTTCATAATCATGTATGTGCTTGTGAAAGAGATAATTATTGCGACAAAGTTTCAGGCCAATGACACCCATATATTGTTACTAGAAATTGATTTTTTATTTTTTTTTTATGGGAGCAATCATAGATTTCTTTAAATAATTATCTGTTGTTATTAAACTATTGTTCAATATGCAGGAACATGTTAAAAATTAAAAGTAATTAACATGATAAGTTTAATTAATTTGTTACTGCCATTATGGTAAAACGACAGTGACTTCCCTTGATGGCCTTCACCGTTTTGGAACCATTAATATATATATATATATATATATATATATATATATATAGATTGTTGCTTTAATCTTACGTTACGTATTATGATATGATTATTCGAAGTCCCTACCAAACCTCCACTGCGGCCTTAATTATTCTGAGTCTCTAACTTGGACTTCTTATTCATATTTGAGAAATTCATCGAGTTAACCTATTTTAATATTAAATAAATTATTTTGATTAACTCAAAATAATTTATATAATTATAATTAATTATATATATATTTTGTTTATTTTTATATTGAATAAAATAATTTTTTTTTATTTTTTAATATATCATCGATGCTCTACTTCTCTCCCTCTCACTCTCACGATTATTTTGACTATTAACGATTAACTCTCTTATTCTCACGGTTAACACTTAACAATTTTCTCATGAAAAAAAATTGGTAAGTGTATTTTATAAATTTAATTTTGTGTGATTTTTGTGCATTATAATTTATATTAGTTAGAAATGTGTAGATGTAGATATAATATAAGTTGAAAATGAGTGTAAATTAAAAATTTGGACGGAAATGATGGAATCTGACTTTTTTTGTGGTCAAACGTGCCGGCGCATGCTTCTACGCGTTGCTGGTGGCGGGAGAGTAGAAGCACACACCACCCTATTTGGCGCACGCCGTTAAATAGTTATATATTGTACAATTGTAGGATTGTATAACTACAGATGCATATTTCTACGTAAGTTATTATATTACTCATTTATTGTACATATAACATTATTATTTTCACGAATGTGTATATTAACTATTATCGACTTTAACGAGTATCTTTTATTTGTGTTTATGAGTACATTTGACAAATGTGGCAAACGTCCTTCACTGTCAATCCTCCAGACAACAGCGACTGGCTCGAAATGTTGTTGGCTTATACACTCGGAACAAAGACCGAGTTACTTGGTGCTAAACCGTGGGTAATGGTCAATAAAGTACTTTTTAAGAATAATAATGACTTTTTACTGTGCATGTAACAACATTAAGTTAAAAATAATACCATAATTATTTTTGTAGGTATATATTCCTCTGAATATCAATCAAGAATATTGGATTATAGCGCAACTTGACCTTACTCGGTTTGCAATTGTTCTTTATGATTCCAGCGTGAATGATCATTTAGACGAGTCCATCATGAAATTTATAGAGCCTCTGTGTGTTACAATACCTTTGTACCTTCAAAGGTGTAGATTTTATAGTTTGAGGGGTATACAAAGCCCAAATTTATTCCCTTGGCCGTAACTCGTATTAGGGAGAATGTGCCGCAACAAGAGGTTGGAAGCGGGGACTGTAGCGTCTTCGCCTATATGTATATTGAATATCTTATATTAGGTCGGCCATTTGACTCTTTCCCTGACATTGGTACCTTTTATAGACAGAAGATGGGTCGTTGATTTGTGGACCACAACTTCATAGATATTTTGTACTATAATTTTTTTACATGCATTGATTTGGGTGTATAATTGATATACTATAATTATTTGTGGGCATTGATTTGGGTGTATGTATGCAGAAGTGATTTTGCAATTTGATAGAAGTATGTTTATTCAATATGGCAGGTTTGTGATCGTCCATATTATAGAGGAGACTCTGCCAAAATTTTATGAAAATTATCAACATTAATACTAAAGACAAGTGCATTAAAATAAAATAAGTAAGTATGTAATACAAAGTACAAGTACAGGAACAAAATAAGTTAATTACAAAATAAATGCATTACAAAATAAGTGAATTACAAAATAAGTGCATTACAAAATAAGTACATTACAAAATAATTAAATTACAAATTAATTAAATTACAGAAGTGATGAAACTCGACTCTCATACATAATTAAGCCTTATGGTATAACTCTTTACTATATTTTTTTAGATTCGTCTGAAACAAAAAAAATTTAAATATTAGCCTTATATTATACATAATTAAATATTAATAAGGTAAATGTTAGCCTTATATTATACATAATCCTCATGAGTACCTCTTATCAATCTTAATGCACGCTCTCTAGCGCCAAGCATTAGTATACGTTATCTGAACACCAAATTATTCACGTATGTCTGCTTGAATGTCTTTCGGCCTATAGTTTTTATTGGCCGATATAAACTTATTTTTTTATTATTTTAGCAATAATTCGGCTCTTAGCTTGCCCGTGACTACCCGTAATTGACTCAAAACACAAGTGTGCTCTGTATCTACTCGTCTAACAATAAAAAAATATCACCCTTCTGTCGACACTGCCCGTAATCTCCACTTGCAGCTGTCATCATCGCATTTCAACTCGAAACAATCTTTGGTGGATTTGTAAACTCTGAAGCTCTATTTTTCCTTTAGTGCAACCATACTTATAGCTTCATGAATTTCATCTTTATTGTTATATAATTTTCCTACAAATACATCACTAATCCTAGTACAAGAAATTTTTTCCGATACATTCAAGTCAAATGGTGGTATTTCAGGATGAAACTGAAATGAATTTTTTTTTAACCCCTTCTTCTCTACCATAACCCTCATCATCATCATCCTCATCATCATCATCACCAGCATCATCATTTACATCCCCATTCTCTTCATAATCATCATCATCTCTACCATCATCATCAACCTCGTAATCATGATCATCATCTTCATTAATATCATAGCCAAGATCAATGCCAACATCTCCATATATCTGACTATAGTCATATGTGTAGCCTCGTTGTTTGTTGAGCATCGAAGGAGAATAATGATAATCCTCCGGGGAATTTAGAATTTACACAGGAGTTGTCGATGGAAATTGCTTAGCATAGCCTTCTTTTTGCTTCATTGATGCTTTTGCATTACTTTCAGGTCCTCGAGCATCTACTGTTACACAAAGCAGTGTAGCCATATTATTCTGTAAGCTCAACCATAATATTGCATCATCATCATTTTCAAGTGGAATGGGTCTCAACTTTATGGTACTTGAAGAAACCTCAAACTTCAGAGTTACTTTATAATGCACCTAATCAACTCCTAAAAGATGACAAATTCTTCTCAACAACGGTTTGTATCTAATATTTTTCAGAACAATCATATGCATATTTTGATATCCAATGTATCTTTCAAAATCATCGCTACAACTCTCCCATCTTCCCCCAAAACATATAATGGTTAAAATTTGTGACATAATCAACGCCACCTGAAACAAATACAACATAATTTTAATTTAATTATATATAATTAAATTAAAAATAAAATTGAATATATAACTATTTATATATATATAATATATTTTTATTATATATATAAAATAAATAAATATATTTGGTGGTGGTGTTACTGTGTTGCGGTGGTGCGTATGAGTACCTTCTTGCAACTGGTGCTCATGACTGTTGTGCATGAGCACCTTGTTGCGACTGGTGCCCGCACAAGGCAATGGCCAGCAACAACTACATGTGCAGCCACGCGCAGACGCGCACCAATCAGCGGTCAGCAATAACTACATATGCAGCCACGCGCAGCTATAGCGCAACCATAACAGCTATATGTGTAGTCACGCACTGTCTGAATAATCGAGTTTAATAATCTATTCATTACTTTTCATCCATTATATTTTTTTTTAATAAATATAAATAATACTATTAATTAAAATAAAATAAAACATACTAATTTTTAACTTCAGTTATTTGTCTTGAGTCTGAATCTTTGAATCGTCGCAAAAAGATGAAAAATTCAGATTGATCTTTAAAATAGGCAGCAAATCTAAGATTTTGAGTTTTACAAGTGGTTTTGAGAATAAAACGAGAGATGATATTGTGAGGGGTAATAAAAGAAAAAAATATATATTTAGAATTGGGATGGTTTATATATTTAAATAAAGTAAAATAAAATAAAAAAAAATTTGCTTTGAGCGCATGAATTAGGCGTGCGCCCAATGCATGCGTCAAAAGCAAAGCCTTGTTGGGCGTATGCCTTAGGCGCATGTCCAATGCATGCAGCTAAAGCAAAGTATTGTTAGGCGTATGCCTTAAGCGCACACCTAACGCATACGCTCAAGTCTTTTTATTTTTTTTAAATAAAATTTTATTTTTAATTTATATTTAATTTATTTATAAGTAATATTTAATTAATATATAACTATTCAACAATGCATATGCTCAATGAGCATTTTTTCTATTTTTATAATAATAATAATTATTATTTTTAATTATTATTATTATAAATAATATCTTTTTATAATTAATTAAAAAATTTTGTTCTTAAGTAATTTATATAAAATAAGATAAAAGATTAAATAATAACAAAATTTTATTAAAATTATAATAAAAATAAAATAATAAACGTTACGTATATTTAATTAATATAATTTAAAATATTTAACTTTAGTCAAAATAAAATTTTATATTAAATTAATGGTTAACTTGGCGAAGTTTCCTTCATATTTTATACCACCATCTTTTTACTACTATAAAAATTATTTTGTTTCGATTTACGTGTTATTACTTTGTTCACGGATTGAAAAGTGAATTATTAGTAAAACTATTCAAATAGTTGAAGGCATAATAAGTCAAAGCATCAAAGAGTTAATGTATTAATCGGCGTTGAAACCTGATCTTCTACAAAAAAAATTTGTTCTAGAAAATTCTGAACCAATCTGATCTTTTACATTGAATTTGTGCTCTAGAAAATTCTGATCAGGTTGTGTTTGATATTAGAAATGCGTTGAACGAAAGTACATAAATAAATAATATTACTTAAATAAATAATATAAAATAAGTAATTAAAAAAATTAAAAAAAAAATATAAAAGAAGAGCACATAAAAAAGTATATGGTTCGACAACTTACATATGCCCACAATATTAAAGAGTTGATGTATTAATTGGCATTGGGGTTTGATCTTCTATAAAAAATTTGTGTTCTAGAAAATTTTGATCAGACTGTGTTTGATATTAGAAATGTGTTGAAGTGGAAACACATAAATAAATAATATCACACAAGTAAATAATACATAATAAGTAATTTAAAAAAATGAAAGAGAGAAAGGTAAAAGAAAAACACACAGAAAAATACGTGGTTCGACAACTTGCATACGCCCACGGTGGATTAAGATCACTCATTACTTTTATTGAATCATAAGACACTCTTTAAGTATGCATTTTATAAGAAAGATCACAAAGAAAAACTCTCTCTTGTAACTAAAAATCACAAAGAAGGTTTAATCACTAAGATTTCTTGGGTTATCACAAAGATATGATTACAAGCTAATAGAGAGCCTTCATATAGGTTTTAGGACATCATATGTTTACCTTAAACGCATGGGAGTCGTATTAGAGAGTCCTGAAGCAAGTGAGAAACGAAATAAGAAAGTCTCAAAATAGAAAATTGTTCCTGCGCCCAACGCTAGTGCGCCTGCCTGGGCGTTACGGCTCTAATCACCTGGCGTCGCAGCGCTTAGGTTCTGGTTTTGGTGCAGTAGCACCTACTCTTGGTCGCCACGACGCCATGCTTGGCACTCTCTTCTTTGTTTTTCGCCTACTTTCGCGTCCATCTTTAATCATTGCATACCCTATGCACTTGATTTGCTCCCCAAATCATATGCCGATGATTTTTAATTAATATTCTCATAGAATAACATTTTCACCTTTACCCGAATTTAGATTAAAAAAAATTTGGGTTAAGATAACTCAGCTCGCACGGATCAGAAAACTCAAGTTTTAAGTTATATGTATATTATTTATTTCTTAAGCATAGATGGAGTGTGAATTAGCCTAAAAGAATCTGATTGTGTGTTAATTTTTTTAAATTAAAAAAAGAAATGAATTTTATTTTTTAATAATTAATTATAATTATTTTAGTTTCAAATATTCAAACTTGGTTGGAAAAAAACTTTAGACACATTGTTTTTCTTCTCTCTCAAAGTAAAACAATCACTCCAATAAAAAAATTTCCCACTTCACTGGGGAGGAGGCTTTAGGGCCATCTCTGGCGAATAAAACTACTCCCCCCCTTTCCCTCATTCTTAGCTTGCTATCTCCTTCTTTCTTCCTCTTTGTTTTAGTTTTTAAGTTTTCATTTTCTTAGCCATTTTCCTCTTTTAGACATATGTTTTCAATTTTTGGCTTGTTTTGCTCTCTCTCTTTTGTAGTGTTTGTCAACTCCACCGGGACAATTGTGCTTTCCTTCATTAGCAACAATAGGGCTACGGCGAGATGCGCCTCTCATCGCCTTCACACCCTCAGGCTATCTCCAATTTACCGGTTCCACCCATCAATGCTGTACCTAGCCTTCACTAAGTGAAACCATCGGCCACCGTGCTGAGACATGGCTTCCCCTTCACTGGCGCTTGTTGGGAGCAGTCAAAATGAACTCCTCTTCACCATCACTCCCCCAACAACCATGTAACTCGCCTACACCACCGTTGCTGAATTTCAACAACCCACTACCGTGCCATTCCTACTCCTACCACCTTGTCTTTCAACCTCTATCTCCGATTTTTTGACCACCACAAAAAGCTCCATTGTCGGCTCTGTTACGGATTTATCTTTTTTGATGAAGTTGTTTGTGTATTGGGGTGATTAATGGTAAGATTATGGTTTGATATGTACAATGGTGGTTAGTATAGGGATACTTTTGTAATCTCCCTCCTACATGAGGGTAGACATTTATGTAATAGTCCTCTTTTATGAGATAGATATTCTCCTTTATGAGATTAAATCTCTCATGCGTAAAGGTCGAATCTCCCAATTTATAATAGAGGTATATATCCTTAATAATGATAGGTTTTATTTTGGGACTTCGTTGTATTATTGATATTTAGAGAAGTAGGTTTGGACGGACTACAAAAGTCCTATTTAATTTGTAGTAACCAGTATCCATAACCGGTAAGAATATATATATTTATATATATAAATATACGTATTTTATTTGTATGTGGGTGATCCTTGATTTATATATTGTTATTAGTAGTGTTTTTATAGGTTAAGGATATACTATTAGTATTGGGTTTATTTGCAAGACTTTGGAATTATTTTAGGGACCAAATTGTTATACTTTGAAAGTTTTGGGGGTGAATTCGTAAATATCAAAAATTAGCCACTTAGTATAAAAATACACTTTTAAAACCCTAATTCTCTCATTTTGGTCGAGCTACCTCTTTTAGAGAGAGAGAAGAGAGAAAAGAGGGGAGAGAAAAGAGAAGAAGGAGAAGAAAAAGAAGAAGAAATTGAAATTTTGGATTTTAAGAGGTATATCACAACTATTTCTCAATTTATTGGTGTTAATTATGTTAATTTCTTTAAGTTTTGATTTCTTGAAATATGTATAATTGAGGATTTGATGTGTATTTCGTATGATATTTTGAGAATTGATGATGATCTATAAGATAGTTTGATAAATCATGATGGATTGTAGAATTTCTGCCTGATAGTCTCTTGATCCAAGAATTTTATAAATTGTTGTGATTCGATTCTGGTTTTGAGTTTTGTGTATATGAAATTAGACATGTTTAGTATCATCTGAGACTTTGAATCGATTCAAAATTCCAGAAATTGAATTTGTTGTGAATTTACCAAAATGACCCTGAAATTTTGGAAATTTCCTATATGAACAGTATAATACAGTGACGAACAATGTTTGTCCTACTGAATGATCTTCAAAAATTACGAATTTATGGAATATGATAATTTTATATGTCTAATATGATATACTCGGAATTGAGAATTTGGATCAATGTGGTTGAAGTGTTATGAATTTCTAAAGTGTATCAGCTCATTGTAGTATTTGATTAACAGATATTTAAAGTTATGAAATAAAATAGTTTAAAAATATTTTTGGCAGTGATTTGGAAGAGAAATATTTATCATGGACTGAGATATGTGTTAAGAGTAATTATGTGGTAGTTTTATAATTTTTGAGTTAGTATATGATTTTATAAAATTGGGAGATTGAATACTGTTCAGTAAGTATCTTGATCCTGTCAGGTTTGTAGTTTGGATTCGATGGTGTGTATGGAATGGATTGTGTAGGAATTTTGATATAATATTAATATATAAGAAGTATATATGAGTCAAGAATGATATATTCTGATTTCGGAGTAATTGGACATCATTTGATGTATTAGAAAATTTTGTTAAGTGTAAATGGTCAAAATGACAGGTTTTGAGAAACCAAGTATTTAGACCAATTTGATGTGATAAATGCATTGTGTATAATTTTGTAAGCTATTTAAAGTATTTTGTGTGAATTTTGAGGCTTATGAAAGGATTAATCTCCATTGATAGGTTAAGGAGATTTAAGTCTTGTAGCTGAAAGTGTTAAGAGGTAAGTATACTAGACTTTTTACTGAAATCACAATAAACATAGTAATTGTTTTGTATGATTTTGTAAATGGGGTTAAGAATATGTTTATGTTATGTCAAAGTATATTTTGATATGAAATGTGAATATATGTTTCTGAATGTGAGCATTGACATTGAGCATGGACATACATGTGTTTTTGTAAGTGAGCTTTCAAAATAAGATGTGTTTAATAAAGAAAGCTTTTGAAGTGTAATATGTCCATGAGAAATATTTTGTATTTTGAGGGTACTTGAACTCACTGTTAACTTAGTAGGCATTTTATGTGATTTGTGAAGCCTTTATGTGTGGCCTTTCCTTTGGGATTGGTATATGTTATGTGTTCCGTATGTAGGGAGGATCCTATTGGTACCTAAAGGAAGAGTGAGTCATCACATTCGTGTGGTGGCGTATTGGTGCATGTGAGAGGACTCACCGATGATCAGGGTGAGGGTTTGGCTTTTACCTTCGGGCATAAGCATTATATATGTGTTATTCAAGACCTCACTTGTACTATTCCTCTCATACGGTATGTCACCTACGAGTGACATTTGGCTCATTATGTGATATGTGATATGTAAGTCCTACTAAGTAGTAGTTGAGTGATGGTATTCCTATTATGTGTTTTGAAAGAATGTGTAAGCGCTTACATGATATGTGATTTGATAAGATTATGATTTTGATTGATAACAACATATCATACATATGCATTGTGTACATATATGTATTTGTATTTGATATATGAAAAACTAGTATGCTTACTGAGTTTTATACTCATTATAGTTTATGGTGATTTCAGGTAAATAAGGTGCATGTGTGCTTAGCGGATTTGGCAAGGCTTCTACTGTTCCTTGGGTTCCCTAAGTTGCTAGGTTGTTGTGTGTTTCATTTGGGGACACGTGGGATAGGATATTTGGTTTGTCCCTATTGAATAAATACTTATGTATTATTTCATTGTGTGTGGCTGGATTTGATTTAAGTTTTCAAAGTGTGGTTACTAGTTGATTTCAAGTAAGAATTTGCAATGAATATATTCTGGGCTTCCGGTAACAAAGTTGCTACTGGTGACGTAGTAGAGTGTTAATCTCTGAGAAAACTCTGCGTATCTCCGGTTTATTAATTGTCCCAGTCATAATTCAATTGTTATAATTCTGAAAGAAATTGAAATGAATGTTTAAATATGGTCAAGAGAAGTTTATATTTATATGTTAAGTTATGGGTTGATTTTAGTGTTGAACTTACTAGCAACTTGCTAAGGATTTCTGTGTTGAAGGAAAGTTGAAAATTTTGTGTAATATTATTTATGAGTGCACATGCAGTATTATTGAATGAATGTAAGTGATGTCGTGTGTCGGATCTTTTGGGTCTGGGGCGTGACATAATTTCTGTGAAACGTCATGATAATTGTTTGATTTATATCAACAAACCTACCATGTAATATTGTAAAATTATCTATAATATTACATTTGAACTTTTAAAAAAAAAGTACTCAAACTTTGCTCTTTCCAAAAAAAAAATTGTGCTTAAACTTGGGTTAGATATAACTAAAACACCGACTAGTACAACTTAAAAAAAATCTTGTTAATGAATCATGCTAGACTCTTTAATCTGACACTACTTGGGCATTAATTTAGCCGCAGCTATAATACTAGTTTATTGACAAAAATCAACCTTAGTACTAATCCAACTTAAAAATTAGCCTTTACATTGACTCTATTGTTGGAGTTTTTAACGTGCACTTTAAGAACCTTAAATGGTTTGCGAAAATCATTTACTCACAAACAACCAACAATATAAAATATCAATATAACAATAAAGATTAAAAAAAAATATCACCACGAGAAACAAGATATACGTGGTTCGGCAATAAATGTCTACGTCCACGACGGGTCAATGATTCGGCTTCTTTTATTAACTATTCATAAAGAACTATAATTCACAAAAACTCTCAGATCTCTCAGCTCACTAAGATTCGTTAGATCACTCAAATCTTCTAAATCACTAATATCTCACAGATCACTTAGATCTTACAATAAGATATTTAATAATGAATATAACTAATAGTCATAGCTCTATATCAAAGGATTTATTAATGGTCACTTACGCGCTCAATACTCAAGCACTTATAGGGCATCCTCTCTAATGCCCTCAGCACCTTAGGGCTACTTAAACTTTTTATTCTCTCTTATGTTCACATCTTGATACATTTTATGCTTAATTAATTCTAAGAGGTTATAGAAGTTTATATAATGTATAAAATATATCTAAAAATCTTAAATCTAGTTCGAATAAGAATCTATGCATGTAAGAATCTAAATCTCACTCAAAAATGTCAATTTAAGCTAAAAATGAAATTTTCTAAAGTTGGGCGCCGCAGCATCAGAGCAGGGCTAATGCCATGGCATCAGAGCAGGGTTGATGCCACGGCATCAGTGTTTCTGAAATTTGCATCATGGTGTTGTAAAACCATAGTTGCATCATTGTGCCCTAGAGGTGGTTCCTCCATGTTCTTCACCCCCCTTCATTGCTTCTTCCCGTAGGGTGTTGTGTGCGCCATTCAATAGGTGAAAATGTGCATTTTAAATAATTTAATAATAGTATATCACATATGTAATACAACAGAATTAATACACATTAAAATAATCTCATTACACTAATAAGATTAGGATACTCACCCTCGAAGCGTATATTAAACAATTCTAGTTAAATACGTGGTGAGCTTTCTTAAACTAGAATAGTAGCCTTCATTTTCGGAATATTTATTTAAAGCAACTATTGATTCTAACTTTTATCTCTCGGCTTTGTTATTTATACTTGTATTTGCTTTTGATCACTAATTCTAAACAAATAAAAAAAAACTCTATTTTATAGCATTTATAGCCGTTACTTAGTCCAATAGATTTTTTTTTAGGTATATATATATATATATATATATATATATATATATACTATTACACGCCCCATCTAGGGAGAAAACATTTGAACTCAGGTGAGAAATAGGACTTGGTCATGCTCACTTAATCCAATAGATGTTAAACGTATAGCAAGTATGACAAGGCACGAAAAATTGCCTTATCATGCTTAAAAAGCAAAAAAATAATAAATAAATACAAGTGCTGGCTGAATATAATTAAGGCTAGTGGCTATAAAGAAAAAGACATAGGCAGCTCATGCTTTAACATGGCCGCCATATGCTTTAAGAATGATAAATACAAATATCTTAAAGTATTTGACTTGGCCAAAATTTATTCTAATTAAAAATCAATTCATTTGGCCAACAATTGTAATTAATGATAAGTACAATTATCTGAGATAGCATTTGACTTGGCCAAAATTTATTCTAATTAAAAATCAATTCATTTGGTCAATAATTGTAATTAATGATAAGTACAACTATCTGAAGACATTTGACTTGGTTGTAATTTGTTCTAATTAAAAATTAATTCATTTGGTAAATAATTATAATTAATTTAGTCTAATTCATATGCATGTTAACGCTTCTTTTTTAATTGAATTAAATTCAATTCATTAAATTTTGTTAATAACTAATAAAAAATAAAATATAATAATTTGTCATGAATTCTATTCAACGAGAATTGAAAAGTATAAAAGATTACAATTCAAATGAATTATAACCATGAATTATAAAGGCAAAAAAAAAAAATTATTATTATTATTTTAATTATTTTATTTATCAATATTTTATTTAATACTTATATAAATTATTAGCACAATGTAAGACATACATTAGATAAATAAATATGTCAAATCTCACTTGACACAATTTTAGATTTAACACTTAAATTTTAACTACTCCCCGAGAGACCCTGAAATAAATAAATGACCAAATGAATTAATTTAAATTAATAATTATTATTTTATTTAAATGATAGTTATATCCACTAATGCCAAATTTAATACCCATATAAGTTATTGTTACAATTTAAAATATACACGAGGTAGATAAAGTATCAAGTCTCACTTAGCACAATTTAGGTTTAACATTTAAAACTTATCTATTTTTCGAGAGACCTTAAAATAAATTCATATTTTTTAAAAATAATTTAGATCGAACAATTTGATCCAGTGTGCTACCCACATGCTCAACGAGTACTTCATATAGTGAGACTCCTTAGGTTTACACCCACTGAAAACTTTTTTCTGAGTATTACGCTTATGATCATAAGACTTCTTATAATACAACCTTAGAGCATCTGGATATTTAACTCACCTAATAAGCTGACGAATCCCATGTCTACATACACCGGACTCCATAAGTATCGGACTATACCCAGCGACACCCAACGGTCAGACCATGAAAGGTCTCTTATATGTCTGGAACCTAAGTATGGTGAATCACTCATAAGCCCACTGTGGTGCTTAGGTTAAAAGACCACGAATACTACTCAATTCGAGAAGACCCTCCATTGACGATTTTACAAGATATCTATTGGAGGTCTTCATTGAGTCTTGTTTAGCATCCAGTCCTCACTGAATACCTGTATATCTATACGAACATCAAATAAACTCATGGTCTGCTAAGATTAACCATTTGGACAATCCAAATATAGATATACACTGATCTATATTAATCAATTCTACTTGACATACCTACATCGGTAGAAATAGATTTAAAATTTATAATTTGAGAATATACTTGCACAATGACATTTCCTAACTACTCTTACAACTATTTGTAACTGTGTCATTGTTAGTATATTCTTAGGTTTTTGTTTTATTTCAGACAATGTTCTAACTATTTAGACCTGATCTGAACTCCTTCAAATTAATACAATGTCTGAAATATTACAAGTATCTTACCTTAATAAAGTAATTTACGATTTAATGAAATATATATTTATTGCATAAATATGAAATTACAATCTTCATACAAGATTGAGATAATACATAAGCACAAATCCCAACAACTTCCATTTGCTTTAGTGCCATTCGTAATGGTATCTAATACCTAACGACTTTACATGTTTTTCAAACACCTTTGGAGTTAAGGCCTTAGTGAGTGGGTCCGTTACGTTATTTACAAAATCAACTCTATAAAATACAATATCTCTTCGAGTCAAGATCTCTCTAACAATGTGGTATTTTCTCTCTACATTTTTAGATCTCTGATGTGCTCTTGACTCTTTCGCCTATGCAATGGCCCTATTGTTGTTGCAATATAATGGGATAGGACCAACAGAACTTGGGATTACACCGAGTTCAGCGATAAACTTCTTGATCCACACTGCTTCTGAAGCTGCAATGTATTCTGCCTCAGTGGTAGAATCTGCAGTAGACCTTTGTTTGACAGTCTTTTAACTTATGGCAGCATCATTAAGAATAAACACATATCAAGATGTAGACTTTCTATCATCCGGATCAGACTAGAGTCTGAATCAATGTATCCTCTTACTTGTAAGTCATTTTCTCAATATATGAGAAATTTGTTCTTTGTACCAATAAGGTATTTAAGGACATGTTTGACTGTTATCCAATAGCTATTACTTAAATCAGACTGGTACTGGCTCATAACACTTATAGCCATACTGATATCAGGTCTCGTATACATCATAGCATACATTAAGCTTTCAACAGTTGATGCATAAAAAATATTAGACATTCTAACCCTTTCATCTTCCTTTTGAGGACACATATTCCTCGAAAGATGACTGTCATATCTAAAAAGTATATTAACTGTCTTATAGTTACTAAAACTGTAAATTTCCAAGACATTATCAATGTACAAAGATTGAGAGAGTCCTATCGGCCTCTTAGCTTTATCTCTATAAAGCTTTATACTCAGTATATAGAAAGTCTCTCCCAAATCTTTTATGGAGAAATTCTTACTTAGGTAACTTTTTATTGACTGCAACATACCGATATCATTTCCAATGATCAGTATGTCATCCACATAAAGAATTAAAAAGACAACCATGCTTCAACTAACCTTTTTTATTTATACATGCCTCATCTTCATTTTTTATGAAATCAGACCCTCTGATTACCTTATCAAAATGAAGATTCCAACTTCGAGAAGCTTGTTTAAGTCCATAAATAGACTTCTTCAGTTTGCATACAAGACCAGAAGAAAGGCTGGATGCAAAACCTTTAGGCTGCTCCATGAATATCTCTTCCTTGAGATGTTCATTCAGGAACACCATCTTTACATCTATCTGCCAAATTTCAAAGTCATAGTATGCTGCAATTGTCAATACAATCCTTATTGACTTAAACATCACAACTAGTGCAAAGGTTTCCTAAAAATTGATCTCTAGTCGTTGAGTATAACTTTTTGCTATCAAACAAGCCTTGAAGGTCTCTACCTTCCCATCAACTCTACGCTTCTGCTTGTAAATCCATTGACAACCGATAGGAACTATTCCTTCGGGAAGCTCAACTAAGTCCCAGATTTGAGTTTGATGCATAAAGTCAATTTTAAATTTCATGGCATCTTGCCATTTTCTCGAATCAATATCTAATATTGCTTCTCTGTAGGTTAAAGGACCATTTTCTTCCTCTAAACAAATCTTAGAGGTACCTTCATGTATCATACTATACCTTTTAATTTGCCTCAATATCCTTTGTGACCTATGTAGATGGTGTGTAAAATATAATTTGCTCGATTGATCCTATGGTTCATTTTGATTGACTTCATCAAGATTAATCTTTCTATAATCCCTACGATCCATAAGAAACTGTTTCTCTATGAAAATGATATTTCGAGCAACGAACACATTTCGTTCCTCACGATCATAGAATTGGTATCCTATTGAGTTCATAGGATAACCAATGAACCGATACTTGTACCCTCTGGGTGCAAGTGTATCTTGTTGTGTAACTTTTACATAACCCAATCTTAAAATATTTAAGACTTGGATTTCTTCCAGTCCATATCTCATAGGGAGTGGAGGGAACAACTTTAGACAGAACTCCGTTCAATACATGAGCAGCAGTATGTAGAGCATAACCCCAAAGATATTCAGGAAAATTGGTGAAGCTCATCATCGATCGGCCCATATCTAATAAAGTCTGATTTTTTCTCTCCGAAACATCATTATGCTACGAATCTTAGAGGTACCTTCAGGTATCATACCATACCTTTCAAGTTGCCTCAATATCCTTTGTGATCTATGTAGAGGGTGTGTAAAATATAATTTGCTCGATTGAGCCTATGGTTCATTCTGATTGACTTCATCAAGATTAATCTTCCTATAATCCCTACAATCAATGAGAAACTATTTCTCTATGAAAGTGATATTTCGAGCAACTAACATATTTCATTCCTCAGAATCATAGAATTACTATCCTATTGAGTTCATGGGATAACCAATGAACCGATAGTTGTACCCTCTTGGTGCAAGTGTCTCTTGTTGTGTAACTTTTACATAAGCAGGGCAACCTCAATCTTAAAATATTTAAGACTTGGATTCCTTCCAGTCCATATCTTTTAGGGAGTGGAGGGAACAACTTTAGACGAAACTCTGTCCAATACATGAGCAGCAATATGTAGAGCATAACCTCAAAGATATTCAGGAAAATTGGTGAAGCTCATCATCGATCGAACCATATCTAATAAAGTCTGATTTTTTCTCTCTGAAACATCATTGTGCTGCGAAATAGCTAGAGGACTATACTGAGTGAGAATTTTATTCTTCTTTAAATAATTCAAAAATTCACTGCCTATGTATTCATCGCCTCGATCTGATCAAAGGCATTTGACATACATACCGGTTTGTTTCTCTACTTCAAGTCTAAATTCGTTGAACTTTTCAAAGGCTTCAGACTGTGTCTCATAAGAAACACATAACCATATTGTGAGAAATCATTGATGAAGGTTACAAAGTATTGAGATCCACCCATAGCAGCGTGATTCATTGGACCACATACATCACTACGTATAAGTTCCAATAAACCAGTGGCATTGTGTCCAACACCAATAAAAAGATATTTGGTCTTTTTCTTTTTAATACATAATTCATAAACTGGATAATGTTTTATGATCAAATTAAGTATTCGACCATCCTTAACTAGATAGGATAGGCGTCTAACGCCTACATGACCCAATCTCATATGTCATAATTCTGTTTCATTCAAAGTTTTTGAACTACTTGTTGTGTTTACCTATACATTCATGACATTTTGTGTTGTATTCAAAATATAATGACCATTAATTAACTAACAATCAGCTATCGAAATATTATGCATATCATATAAATAAAAGGAATGATTCCGTATATACATATGATAACTCTCACTATCAAGTACAAGAATTGATATCATTTATTTTAAAATACAGAGTACAAAAAGACATTTATACAATACTATAGTTCTATTACATGAGAGATGTAAATCAAAATGTCCTACAGCCTCGACCGAAGGAAATCTTTATTTTTAACACGAAGCTGAATCTTTCTCGGCTGTAACAGTCTAACTGCCCTTAGACCCTGCAACATATTGCAGATGTGAGAAGGAGAAGCAATATCCAATACCTAGTTAGAATTAGCATCATATGCTAAAGAAATATCAATAATAGGTAAACATATACCTGAGGGATTCACCTTTGTTGAGGCAAGGTATATTTAGAAATTTCTCTTCCAATGTCCTTCCCCACTACAGTGGAAATATTTTCTTTTATCTTTCTTTTGTGATTTGGATATGGGTCACCTTTGAAGACCAATCTTGGGTGCTTGCCTCACCTTCTTTTTCTTCTTTCATTTGGCTTCCCAAAAGCCCTAGGAAAAGAAGATAAAGCTCACTGAACAAAGAATGACGATCCCACTTTGTTCATATCCTTTTTTGCTGTCTTCAATATATTATGAAGTTCAGCATAAGGTGGGGTCATTGCTTATATATTAAAATTCATTATGAACTACCTGAAAGACCCCGAAAGTAACTGGAGAATCAAACTATTCTCAGATACATAATGTTCATCATCTCCAACCTCTCGATTATAGAAATCATATGGAGGACATAGGGACTGACTGGACTGCCCCTTAGAAAGTCTATACTGAAAAAGCGATTTAGCAACCCTATATTCCTCAACCTGAGAACGGTCGCCAAACAACTACTTTAAATGGAGCATAACGCTAAAACATCACCCATATAAGCATACTCTCTCTGTAAACTTATAGACATAGAAACAAGGATGTAGTATTTAACTTTTAAATCATCATCTAGCCATTTCTGATAAGTCACCCTCTCCTCTAGGGTGGATTCATCAGAAATTCTTGTGGGCATACGTTGATCTATCATATATCTAAGTTTTATAGAATCAAGAATAATTCTTAGATTCATCAACTGGTCTCTATAGTTTTCTGCACCTTTAATTTG
This sequence comes from Ailanthus altissimus, assembly GCA_946807835.1. NCBI lineage: Eukaryota > Viridiplantae > Streptophyta > Magnoliopsida > Sapindales > Simaroubaceae > Ailanthus > Ailanthus altissimus. The sequence goes on along the minus strand of OX327690.1, from coordinate 28,905,982 downwards.
GTTTGTATCCAATATGCATACCAATGGATTAGATAAAGTCATTTTATCTTTACAAGAGAAAATAAGAAATGTTAGTAGAAAATAAATATTTCAATCTCTAATTTTCGTTTTAGATTAAAGATATAATTAAATTATGCATTTTTAAATCTAAAACACCCTCTCACTACATTACACAATCTCCTAAATCTCTCAAAAGGGAAAACAACAAATTTAAACTCTTTAAATTGTGCAGCATAAAGTAGATACATTTGGCATTTTACTCAGGCCTCAAGCTTTAGCAATATTGGCCATTGTAAAATTCAAAAGGTAGACAACTCTTATTAATTGCATCTCATGCAACTCTTATGACTGATCCTAAATACACTTTATCCTCACGCTTTAACAATATTGGATAAGTGTATTTTAAATTAACTTGTCAATAATCAAATATATGTTACTGATACTACCTTCATGCTTCAGCAATATTGGGCAATACATTTGTATATATTTGTCCCATCTTATGTTTAACCGGCATTGTCAAAATCACACCGATCAAATCCCTCACACTTTAGAAATATTAAAAAAGACCGATATAACCTAACTAATATCATATTGATAAAACAGATCAACTTGCAACATTATCTCATAATGGTACACATTTAAATTTGATTAAGAGATATTACTTAATTTTATCCCCATCTCATGAGGCCGAGATTCTTAATAATACATTTGTTTTGTGCAAACATAACTAACCCCCACCAGTAAGGTTCACATTGTAGTTACCAACTCAAACAAATGACCCACAATATTTTTCACATTAATAACAATTATAAATTGTAAAAAATAAATCATTTATTTTTAAACTCTAAAAATTAAATATTTAGAGTAACTAGCGTAATTAAACTATGTCATGTACACTCTAAATATAAGCACACAACACAATGTTCTGATACCAATTTTGTAAGGTGTTGTATGCGTGTGCGCCGTACAATAGGTGAAAGTGCACATTTTAAATAATTTAATAATAGTATATCACATATGCAAGACAACGAAATTAATACACATTACACTAATCTCATTACACTAATGAGATTAGGGGACTCACCCTTGAAGCATGCTTTGAACAATTCTAGTTAAGGACATAGTTGGCTTCCTCAAGTTAAAATAGTAGCCTTCCTTTTCGGAATATTTATTTGAAGCAATTATTGCTTCTAACTTTTATCTCTTGGCTTTGTTATTTATACTTGTATTTGCTTTTGATCACTAGTTCTAAACAAATGAAGAAAAACTCTCTTTTATAGCATTCATGGTCGTCACTTAGTCTAATAGATGTTTTTTTTAGTGTATATTATAACTATTACAATATGGGGGAGAGATGACTTGAACCCCCGACCTTTGGTCAGGGGGGTGCACTTATAAGAGGGGCTTGCCACTTTGGCTAAGCCCCTATGTGCACTTAGTCCAATAAATGTTAAATGTATAAGAAGTATAACAAGGTATACAAAATTGCCTTATCATTCTTGAAAAGAAAAAAAAAATACATGTGCTGACTTAATATAATTAAGGTTAATGGCCATAAAGAAAAAGACATAGGCAGCTCATACTTTAATATAACTATCACATGCTTTAAGAATGATTAATACAAATATCTTAAAGCATTTAACTTGGCTGAAATTTGCTCTAATTAAAAATCAATTCATTTGGCTAATTATTGTAATTAATTTGGCCTAGTTCATATGCACGCCAACACTTTTTTTTTAATTGAATCAAATTTAAGTCAATAGATTTTGTTAATAATCAATAAAAAATAAACATATAACATTTTGCCATGAAGAGTACAATTCAAATGAATTGTAACGATGGAATTACAAAAGCAAAAGTAAAATAAAATAATAATTAGTTTATTATTTTAATAATTTTATTTACCAATATCTTATTTAGTACACATACGAATTACTGTCACAATTTAAGATATATACTAGGTAAATAAAAGTGTCAAGTCTCACTCGACACAATCGTATATTTAACACTTAAACCTTAGCTATTCTCCGAGAGACTTTAAAATAAATAAATGATCGAATTAATTAATTTAAATAAAATAATAATTGTTTCATTTAAATGATAGCTATATCTACCAATGCCAAATTTAGTACTCATATAAATTATTGGCACAATTTAAGATATACAGTAGGTAGAAATGAAAGTGTCAAGTCTTACTTGGCACAATTCTAGATTTAATACTTAAATCTTAGCTACTCCCCAAGAGATCCTAAAATAAATTCATATTTTTTAAAACTTTCTGGATCGAACAATTCGATCCAGTGTGCTACCCACGTGCTCAACGAGTACACTTTATATAATGAGATTCCCTAGGTTCACACCAATTTTGTCTCACGAAATATTTCTGTGAGTCCATAATCGATGTCCCATACACACATTATGGATAATACAAAATAGCGAGTTAAACTATACAAGTTGAGATTAATCCATATTCGTATAATCCCTCTATCATATATATCTTAGAAGAGCGAAGACATAGATCAACACTTTCAAGTCCTCTAAAGCTCAACTATAAACTTATCTCCTCAATTCGTATTCTAATAAATAATATCCGCGAACTACTTTGCGATATTGTCTATACCACGGGAAACTTTTTCTCGAATATCATTCTTATGGCCATAAGACTTTATAGAATACAACATTAGAGCATCTGGGTATTTAACTCACCCATATGAGCTGACGGATCCCATGTCTACACATACCGGACTCCATAAGTATCAGACCATACCCAGCGATACCCAGCGGTCAGACCATTAAAGGTCTTTGACATATGTGGAACCTAAGTATGGTGAATCACTCATAAGCACACCGTGATGCTTAGGTCAAAGGATCACGAATACTACTCAACTTGAGAAGACCTTCTATTGACGGTTTTATGGGATTTCTATTAGAGGTCTTCATTGAGTCTTGTTCAGTATCCAGTCCTCACTGAATACCTGTATATCTATACGAGCTTCAACTAAACGCTGCTAAGATTAACCATCTAGACAATTCATATATAGATATACACTGATCTATATTAATCAATTCCGCTCAACAAATCCTACATCGGTAGAAATAGATCAGGAACTTATAATTTGAGAACATACTTGCATAATGACATTTTCTAGCTACTCTTGTAACTATTTACAACTATGTCTTTATTAGTATATTCTCAGGTCTTTGTTTCATTTCAGACAAGATTTTAACTATTTAGACCTGATCTGAACTCCTTCAGATCAATATAATGTCTGAAATGTTACAAGCATATTACTTTAATAAAGTAATTAGTGATTTAATAAAATATTTATTTATTCCATAAATATGAAATTAAAATCTTCATACAATATTGAGATAGCACATAAGCACAAACTCCAACACTTTCAACTCTCTATTTTGCTAATTCCTTGTACTTCCGTATTCGATTTTTATGTTAACTCCTCATCGGTTTTCAAAATCGTGCTTAAATGTAATTTTGAATTATTAATTTCTAATGAATCTAAATTACAATAGTGTTTGAGAATGTAATTTAATACGAATTTGGGTTTTTGGCCCACAATTATTATTAGGAGTTGAATCAATTATTATTTTTGGTACCTGGGGCGCAACTTGATTAGTTGTGAATGTGTAAAGTGTTTGCGGTCATTTGAGTTTAAGTATAAAAAGAGATAAGAATTAATATTTCGTAAATGAAAGACTTCTCATCTCCGTCCAATTTTTTTCTTAAAAAATCTATTATTATTTAATATACAAATGTTATAATTTTCAAGATATAATTTTTATAAAGTAAAAGCACTAGAATGAAGATAAAAACATTTTTTAAAAAACACTTAATTATAAAAAGAAAATTAAGATATATTAATTATTGCGAAGAAGAAACAGATTTACTCCAAATAAATAAGTCTACACGAATTTTATGTTGAAGATGATGCTTACGTACTATCTTGATATACAATAAGTATTTCAATAATAATCGTTAATACATAATTATATGGTAAGAAGTTTGTAACTTTTTATACATTATAGATTTAAAGGAATTTGGATCTGATTTAAAAGAGTTTAGGTCAATACTAAAGTTAGCGATTCTAAAAAGTTAGAACCTTCACTGAAACAAGAACGAAGATCCGAGAATAATATAGTAGTGACATAGTCGCAAAGAGTTGCAAATTGTGCTAAGAAATGTCATTGAGCAATATATTTTCAAAAATATCGTTCCTAATCCATGGTTGCCGACACGAGTCAATTGGTATTTCTTTCGGATTAGTGTATATCTATATCTGAATTACTCAAATGGTTAATCTTATCAGACTATGGATTTAGTAAAAGTCCGTATAAGCATGCAAGTATTCAGTAAGGACTGGATACTAAACACACTCATGAGGATTTTCAATAGACATCTCATAAAAGCTATCAATTAAAGATCTTCTCGAATTGAGTAATATTCGTGATCCTTTAACTTAAGCGCCACAGTGGGCTTGTGAGTGATCCACCATACTCTGGCTCTACGCATGTCAGAGACCTTTTATGGTTTGACTATTGGGTGTAGTCATGGAGTCTGGTATGCGTAGATATGGGATCTATCAACTCATATAGGTGAGCTGTATATCTTAATGCTCCAAGATTATATTTTAGAAACTCTTGTGGCTATAAGCATAAACCCTAGAAAATGAGTTTTCTATATGGTTAAAGAATATCGTAAAAGAGTTTACGGATATTATTTATAAAAATACAAATCTAGAGATAAGTTTGTAGTCGAGCATATAGAGATTTGACGGTAATGATTTATATCTATGCTTTTCCAATGATATAAGTGACGGAGAGATTTTATAGATATGGTTGACCTAAACTTGTATGGTTCAAAGCGTCATTTTTTAATATCTGTAACGTGTGTATTGGGCATCGTTCACGAACTTGTAAAAGTATTTCGTAAGATAAACGAGTGTGAACCTATAGTCTCTCACAAAATGAAGTATACTCATTGAGCACTGGGGTAGTGGTATGGATCGCACGAATCCATCTGGAAAGGTTTGAGAAAACATGATATGTTTTAGGACATATTTGAAAAATGAAAAATATAGTTTGTAATTGTTGCAAATAAGTCTCTATTGTATAAAAAAAAAAAAGTAGATTGCAAATATGACATCCATGCATAGATATTTGTGTGACAAATGACAGTTTGTATGAAGTTGCAGGTGACAAATGTCATCTATACATAGTATTTGCATAAATAACATAATGATATTTGTCACTTATGTATTATCTTGCATGATAAAGTTTGACTACATGATGGACATGTGTCCACATGAAAAGTCTAAGACTTAACAAAACAATTGAAAAGAGTTTCATTTGCTAGTAATTTAAATTGTTGAATGCAAAATTCGTGCATAACATTTGAGCGAAAATGACAATTTTAAAAAAGTTACATTTTTGTCTCTAAACTTATTTTTTAAGTATTTGATGTACGAACTAATTTAAGTGTTGAATTTATTTTAATTTTTACACTAAATATACATCAAATGCTAATATTTTAATTATTATAATATCACCAAAAGTTGAAGTTTAAAATTATTTAATAGATGATTTCATTGTAAGTTTAAAAATTTAATAATTTTTATCGAATTATTTATATAAATATATATATGATTTTTATATTATTTTTTATTTAATTATAATGTGTATATTTTAATTATATTATTTTATTTTGCTGTGTAAATGTATGATAGATTTAATATGTATAATCACATATATGCACGCTAACATTTTATTGGATGGAAACAATATTCCATCAGTCGGTGGAAATCAAATTCCATTGTAATAATGGCTTTGATTTTCTTACCAAAGAAAAAAGAAGAACAAGAAAATTAAACCTGAAGTTTAGTCTTTGTCTGGGCGATCGTCTAAAGACGTGAAAGACTTTTTTGGACAAGCTATGCGAGAGGTCAGTGGGACATTATGCTTCCCCATTAACGCACTGTGGTCTCTCTAATTTCCATAATTCTCTCTCTAAATGAGAGCCTAATCACACACGATACTGTCATTTCCCACAAATCACTTATTAAAAAAAGCTATGGCCACGATTGATTCTGCGGCAAATTCTGAATTTATATTACTTTATTTTCTTTTACGAATTTTAGGGTTTATTTATGTTTTTTTTTTACTGCACCCATTATGTGAATATTCATTTACATATGCCGATGGAGCATTTATTCAATTCAGCACCTTGCATGCTCCCTATTATTGCCATGTGATTGATATTTATTGCATGTGGAGTGGATGTGGCCCAAGAAAGATCGCATTCACCAACTCTTGTTTTAACTGTACAAAACAAATTGTCCAAATTGTTTCTTTAGGGATTATATGTTCTTCATCTCATATTCAAAAATGTATTTCATTTTCTTTTTATTAAAAAAAAACAAATATTCACAGCATAAAATGTTTGAATAATTTTAAAATATAATTAAACGGTGTATATTTTATTAGAATGAGATAAAAAATAATTAATTTTTTTAATTAAACTCTTGTTATGTATATATATTAATTTCTTACAATAAAAATCTAAAGAAAGAAAAGTAATATACATTAAAGAAAAAAAGCAAAATCTTTTTTTCCATTTTCAAACCGACAAAAAGCTAGCGTGAATGGAAGGTGATACAAACATTTTAAAAAGCTACAATTATATCATTTTCTATTTTCAAAGTCAAAATAACACTCCGAAAATAGAAAATATTGGAAGAATAATATAAATAAAGTAGGTTCGAAATCAATGCCTTTTTCCTGGCGACTGCAGCTGCAGCTTTCACCGGCATGTTTCTTGCTATCAAAACTAGTCCAATTAGATTCCTCCTCTTGACCCAATGGGTGGGTGGGTGACGTAGATTGGGTCACAATCCAGTGATGCGATCACTTCTCTCGAATTCATTGGAGATTCCCTTTTTATTTTTCGTTGGAACTCCTTCACTTCACTTCCACCGACAAGCATGTAGCGTCGTTTAACTTCACTGCGACTGCGTTTTCACTTTATTGGAATGCAAGCTCATGACTAATATCGTTGGTGGGTATTTCGGGGTTTGTGCAACTACTTTCTATTTTATCCGCAAAAAAATCTTTTAATTTCCGCTTTCGGTTGATATGTCTCGGTTTTAGTCATTATTACTACTATTAACTAGATTCTCCGATCCATTTCAATAATTAGTGTCAACATTTTCGACTACTAAGATATTTAATTAGTATCAAAATATTTTATTTATTTTATTATGATTTTTTAACAACATTATATTTAAGTATTTTATATACTAACTTTATATTTCTTATTTTTCAATTAATCATGTAAATTTGCTTTAGTATTTTATATATGAAATAATTATGTTAATACAACACAAATAAAAAAAAAGTGATGGATTTAAAAGTAATGATTGTAGTTAGTGTAATTTAATATAATACTATACTTAACATTTTTAAATTTTAAATTATATTTACTTACATCTATTAAAAAAATATATGATATTATTTATGTATGTATCCTCTTCCATTCAAGTTAAGGTATGTGTATTTTTCAATTAATCATAAAAAATTAATAGATGCATAACTTGAATCAAATGAAAATAATATTATACAACAGATACGCCCAAAACTCTCACATAATAAAAATTTTATCAAGGCTAATTTAAAATTTATTAGAATTAATTCAAAATAGGATGACAAGACTAAAAATATATTTATTCACAAATACCTCGGTCTATAATCGATGAAGGCCATGAACTTCTTCAATTAAGAGTAATGCTTCACATCTTAATTTGTATTCTAAATTTTATCTTAAATAATGATGTATCAAGTAATTATTAGATAATGAAATAATATAAAATTTAAAATTATTCATTATATCCAATGATTATTTGACACGTTATTACTTAAGATATAACTTAAATATAAATTTGAGATGTGTAACATTATTTTTTTCACTAATTATATATAGCAATCACATAAAATAAAAAATTCAAAAAAAAAATAATACCATAAATTCTATTGTGCAATTTTTTGAAAATGTATTATAATCTTATTCCAATGATAAATACACGTGTTTGCAAAGGTTAAAAATTTAGGATCTTGAGGATTAAATTGTGCTTAAAAAACCAATTATGGTAAAATAAAAAAAGGCAAAACTTTAGGATCTTGAGGATTAAATTGTGCTTAAAAAACCAATTATGGTAAAATAAAAAAAGGCAAAACTTTTGGAAGTAAACAAATTAGCAAGACGTAGACAATTTGTTGAATTACTTATTAAGTCCTTCACATTTTAAAATTTATCAATTGCACTTCTTAGGAACGACAGTAATTCTATTTTGAGGATGCTATTGATAGAAAAAAAAAGTATATCTTACAATGAAAATAATAATAAAAATACCTTAAAGGATGTAATTAATAATTTTTAAATATTAAAATTAAGTGAGCAATTCAATAAAAATATAAAGGCTAAACTATTAATTTCCCTAATGGAAACATATGCTTTGTGGCAATTAGCCATTTCCCTACACGTGAGAAATGCTATTGGTTCATATAATTGAAGATTATTTCGATTAGTCTATAATCAAATTTTGGCACAAAAAAAAGGCTAAATTAAGAAGCTATAGAGATATGAAAATTAAAGAACAAGGCACTCAAAAAGGCATGTGATGTAAAATTGTAAAAATCCATTAATAATTATTTACAGAAATAGTAGCGAAAGAGAGGAAGATCTTGAAGAGAGCAACGTAGATCTCCTCTAAAATAAAACTGAACCAAAAAAAGGAAAACAGAAACCAGCTGAGCTCGATTTCTACCTACAAGCCAAAAGCTACAAGTTGGTTCCCGAAAAACTATAATATCAACCTGTAAGAAACCTAACAAAAAACAAAAGGCTTGTTAGGTTTTTTTTTTTTTAAATGTTCAGGAGAATCCGGGGACCCTGTCCGCTAAATCATCCCTCAGGTAAAATTCTCCCTGCTAAATTTCTCACAAACTTACTAACAACAAAAAGAAGGGATAAAAAAACCATGACCTATGCTTGATTCACCAAGTTCTTTGAGTCAACAAAAGTTCCATGAAACCCGTACGGTACTCTTGAAGGCAACTTAATCGAAGCTTCAAGCTGTAAATTCATGGCGTTTACAATCTGAAGCTCTGATTTCCTTGTCTTCTCGTCATGAACAAATGCGAGAATATACCCATCATCTTCGTTTTCAGAATTAGTACCTTCTCCTGGCAAGAAAAATGGCTCACCACCGTATTTTCTATCGCCGTAAAAATATTTTTTTACCTCTCCTGTTGAAAGGTCCACTTTGGCAAAACCTGAAACTTTAGGCCATGGCTCAGCAATGGCTAGATAAGCAAACCGGGTTTTTCTCCCGAGCTTGTTCCGGTTCACCATCCCAGCCTCTAAGTTCACTTGATCAAATTCCGAAAGAATAGTGCGGCGCGTGGACTTACCGGTCTTTAAATTGAGCCGAATTTCGGACAATACACTCTTCAAGCTCTCGTCACATTCGTTGAAAATTGAGTCAGCCGGAGTCATGCATGATCCTATGACAACTACTTCATCAGTTTCCGGCTCTTCCCAAGCGTTCCACAAGTGAAAGCAAAACGTATCCGGTGATTCAACCCAGATAATATCATTTGAATCTTTAGCATTTTTTCCCAGAATCCCGAACCGTGACTTCTTGTTCTTGTCATAAATCACCGGAGACCCACCCGTTATCATTTCTTGAAGCTTGAAAACAACTTGTTGATCTGGGATCACCACAAAATTCTCAGTGATAGCGAAATCATGCATCATCGTTGGCACCGGCAGAGGAATCTCCACGTCTGGTGATTTTTGCCCATCAGGTGAAAATTTGAAGTACTTGAGATACGGTTTTTGAACAACATCGTAACTCAAAGCAAAAAGCTCTTTAGAAACAGGGTCAATCTTAGGATGAGCTATCATAGTTGACTTAAGTTGGTTGCTAAAATTGTAACGGCCAACAGTTTCCAGATCCCCTGAAGGAGTTATACGTACTTGATATGGGAGATCATCTTCAGACATGGCTAAAAGCTTGTTATTGAAATAAACTAAGCCAGCGTTAGCAACTCCAGTGCCTTGTTTATGATCAACAAGACCAAATAATCCTCTGGCGTAGAAAAGCAAGAGACGGGCAACACCATTGTGGCCATGTAACTCGCCAATTGCTTTTGGAAAAACAGGGTGGCCCAGTTCTTTCTCTTGTAACAATCTTTGCGTTTCCGTGAAACGACAAGCGTAGCTGGCGTTGCCGTTATCAATGGTGACTGCGTGGACCATGCCGTCGCCGTCAAAGAAGTGGTGACCAGCGACAGGCTCGAATAATGGGTTGGCACCGTTGCGGAGATAAACGCCGTTGATGCATTCAGGGATGGTACCGGTGACCGGGAGAGAGTGCCGGACGGGCTGTTCCGGCACCGGAGCGAAGTTGCCGCCAATTTGAACGCTTGGGTCAGCGGTTTTGGGAAGTGGGTGTTGGCGCTCGCGTGTGACCAACGCGCTTTCTGCCATGTCCAAGGCTATGGCCACAGCTCTTTGGAGGAGATTCCACTGGGGAAGTTGGTGCTGGTGGTAAGTTTTAGCTTTGTTGGGTTTTACAGAGCAGTCCTCTCTGGTAATTACTGGGTTTTGATAAGGCTGTTTAGGGAAATGAAGAACTGAAGGAGAGTGTAAAGCACACTGTACTTTCATGTTTCTACTGCTAGTGGGCTTCTTCTTTAAGTTTATGGACTTTGATGGGAAGCCCATGTCAACTAAAGATGAAGAGAAAGGGTGAAGAATTTGAGACTTAGCCCAACTACAAGAGTTGGGTGTTGGTGTAGAAACTGCCATGGCTTGCGTGAATGGTGTTGTTCTCACTTCTCAGATTGAAGAAGGCAGGAAAGATTTGCTTGGTGTTTGTTTTCTTCTCTTTCTTTTTGGTTTTGTATATTTATATATATAGAGAGAGAGAGAGCAACGAAGAGAGAGTGAGTGAGTTTTGAAGAGAAATAGAAGAGAAAAATGAGTATAAATAGAGTTGAGGGATGGTGAAAGAGAGAGTTTAATAAACGTTTGTTAATTTCTAGTAGAGGTCCACCTCAGACGTCTAAGAGATGACCACGTGTTGTTACTTGTGGAAAGGGCACTGGGGGATTGACATTAGACACTTGGACTAGACTAGAAAAAGGGCTTTTCTTTTCCTAATATTTAAAAAGGAAAAAGAAATTATATTGGTTGCTTGCTTATGACACAACAACGCAGGTATATATATATTGATATTGGGGGAACTATAATTGGAGGGGGTCCTAAAATTAAGGACCAATAAGAGTGAAAGTTATTGTCAGAGACACACTTATACCCACAAAAAGGAATAGTGATAAATCACCAACTCTAATTGGTGCTCAACTTATACTATCATTATTTTGCATATATTTTGCATTGAATCTATCTAACTCCGCGTTTTGCCCTCTTTCCCATTTATGCATGAATAATTGTAAAATAGAGATCAGATGTCATGCCCATACCCACGTGTCCGTTTTCCACTTCCTGTCAACTCAACCACGAAATCTTTGTCACATTACTCAGCCAAATTTGCCCCACACGCCCTGCCGTCTCTTCTTTCACTGCATACAACTCAGCCGCACCCTGTATACATTCACATGCACATACATACATAACATACATACGAACACACATGATACCAGCAGTGGCTTGTAGATGAGGCATGAGCCCTCTTCTCTATCAACTCTATGACCCCTCTTTATCTGCGACTAGCACAATTCGCATCCATTATTATAATCTTTTTAAAAAAAAATTGTTTTCTTCTTTGTTTGGCTGATCATCGAGATTATGTAAAGTGATTGTTATTATCACATTTCATAAAAACACCTTCATTATTAGGTAAATTGGTATTACAACTTCTGGATTTATATTTGTATAACATTTATTCAGAACCGCCATGTAAATGATGCAATAATGTATCTGCAGAAAATAATAAATGAGTATCATATTGTTTAAGCTAAAAATTTAGAATATCAAAATTTAAAAAATGTGCATAAAAATGTTTATTATATATTAAAAATAAGGGTAATATTATGTTTTTAATTAATATAAAATTTTAGATATCTGTTATTAATTGGTATTATATAACTATTATATTAATAATAAGTAAAAAATGATATGACAAGTAATAATCACCAATTAATAACACATTAATTGAGATATAAATTTTATTTTTTAGTCATATATGTGTAGTACTACTCAATAAATAATAGTGTCCGATCTAAAGCTAAATATTTAATGTTAGATATTTAATATTTTCACAATTAATTATTCAATCTGGATAGCCATGAAAAGGTAATTAGAAGTAAGTCAGTAACTGCATAGAGTGTTTCATTCCAAGATCTCATTTTAATCTAAAGTAACTAACCTACAACTCATAGGATTTTAATATTGAAAACTGTTCACCTTGGTATCTCTGTTGATTTAATTATAGTACCTTCTGAATTTATCTAGATATAACAATCGTGGGCACTATTAGAAATTTCATGAAAGAGAGGTTAAGATGAGGCAAAACATCGTATATTGAAAATATAGTTACAGCTTATATAGGGGGGCTCAGCCTGTCATTCTAGCCTCTCAACTTTTTCTAAACTAACCTATAATTAATAGGGTTTTAACATTGAAGTGTGTCTATGCCTTAGTCCTTTTGTTGTGAACTACTAAATTCCCTTAGAGCTTATTACATGAAGAGTTCAAGAGATTTTTCTTTCTTTCATTTTTTTTTCTCCTGAAACTAAATGAAGATGTTAAGAGATAAGCCATAGTAATGATAAGTTTAGAAATAATTGTAGCATAGTGGTAGGATGTAAGTAATAGTACTGGTGAATCTGTCTTCCTTACTTTCGAATAGCTCTATCGACTATAGAAAGCCATGCATTCTTGTCTAATAAATAGAACTTAGTTAATGAAGGAATATGACTTACAATTGTATAAATTCATGAAACATTTGAATTATCAACTAGATTGTGAGGGAAATTGATAGGGTGGCAAAGAGAAAAAAAAATAAAAAAATGGAAGGATGCTTTGAGTAATATAATTACCATTTATCATATACATAAATGTGATATGTGAATTAAAAAGTGTTTTTTCTTACGCAAATTCACATATAAATATAATTAAATAGCCTTATTGAATGCAAATTTACTCGATGAATTTGAAGACGTTAATTCAAATATACATTAAATATCAGGCAAACCATTTAGTTTGTTTTAAAATTTAAACCATCAATATCTAGGGCTCTTATCAATAACTAATATCATATTAAATACAAAACCGAATTTTTTTTCCTTACGGCAACAGATATGAAAACAACATTTTGACATTTATAAGAAATAAAATGGAACAGCATTTAATTTAGAGGTCCCCCAATGAGTTAGCCATATATGTGAGAAAACGAATTCAATTGGCGCCATTATGCCCCGTCGTGCGAAAAAGATGGCTAAATTTGTGCAGCAAAGCTATCGTTTTGTATTTACTGAATATCCTCTTCGAGTTTCTGGCTGCGGTCCAACCGGAAACACTGTCGAGGGCCACCGGACAAAGAAGGATGGAAGTGATGGCTGAAAGCTATTAGTCATTCTCTTCATTCTTCTTTTATTGGGGAAATGACATTTTAATTCCTGATAGATATGGCAACTATAAAAAATATTCTTACGTTCCAAAAATATCAAAATAATTTGTTATAACAATTTTGTTAAAATTTTACATTTGAAGAGCAAAAATATTCTTTGGCCATATTTTTATTTTTTTAGGTAAATATTAAAAAATTTGATTTCCCCCCACCCAAAACTAGCGAGCTACACCTAAAGGGCGTATAATTTATAGACTCACAACAGGGATGAAATCCAAAAGAATCCTTTCATCTTTATCTTTTCTATCTTCATCTTCTTCCAAAAGAACCCAAAAAAAATAAATCTTTTGCTTCATTTTCTTTTCTATCTCTATTTTCTCTTTCATCTCCTTCAGAATTTTATTTTTCACTCATGGGTGTGTAGCAACTAGCCAATAAGAGAGAACCTTGGGTGGTTTCCTAAGCATGCTTCTTGGAGCATTAAATTGAGTATGGAATATTAGAACCGAGCATGAAATCTGAAATATTGGATAAAAATATTTGTGTAGTTGAATTAAAGAAGCAAAATTCATGCTAAGTTCGACTTACCAAATCACCCACCATTATTTTTTTACTTTTGATTTTATGTAGAAAAATAATTCTTTCTGCATCTTTTATCGAAACTTCATTTGCATGCTTAGTATCTTGTTTGGAGATATAATCTTGACTTAAAAATCAAATTAAGAGATAAGGATCTAGGGATAAGAATGCAGTGTCAGTCTCAATTTTTATACTGTTGGGAGTGGGAGTCCATGACGATGAGATGATGCAAATAAAAGTATTTTTAAAAAAACAAATAAAAGTATTTTAATTACTAAAATTAATTAGATCTAAATAAATTTTTTTTAATATTAAAGATACATTCAATTTTTTTTCTCTTATTCACCTAAGGATATTTATATAATTTCATAGTCTTTAATTTTGTTTTATATAATTATTTGAGGGTATTTCATTACTTATTATGGTATTCAATTAATTTTACAATCTTTAACTTGATCAATTAGCGTCGATCATTCGTCAATTATAACGTTAAGGGTATCATAAAAAAAAAACACTCAAAAAGTAAAATTTTAACAAAACTGTTATAACGATAGGAATGTATTTGATATATTTTAAAAAGTAGAAATATTTTTAATAATTATCATTTTTATTAAGGACTAAAATATAATTTTTTTTCTCTTCTATTCAAGTGTAAATCAAAAGTTGTAGATATTGTAACTAATAGATTTTTAGGGCTTGCCTTGTTGATTAGGATTACGTAGTTAGCTTTTCTCCTTTTGCTTTGTTTCTTCTTGATAATAGACGAAGCCGCCAATGATCCCAAAAGATACATATATGTTACGTATTATCGATAGAGATTCATGACAATTAAAAAAAAAAAAACAGAAGAAACCCTAATTCAAAGAGATGTGGATCAAATATTCAAATTGATGCTAAGGAACCCAATTGATTCTTTAGGTTTAAAGATTTCAGATCTTCAAATTATTATTGTTATTTTGGTTGCATAGAACTAATTATTGTGAAAGACCAAAAGATCTTTCTTTAAAAATATATATATCTGCTTATACTCTGCCGGGGAGCAAAGTGAAAGTTAGGTGTTCTAATTATATACAGCATTGTCCATCTGTTCATATTGTCAGTTTTCGGAAGCAAATCTTTCATGTGAAGATTTTATCTCTCTTAATAAATTAATTAAACAAAAAAGAGCTAGCTCTCTCTATCCTTTAAGTGTGTGTTCTAATATCCAATGGTCAGCTTACAGACATGTCCTCCTTTTCACTTTTATATACTTATGATGTTGATTAATTAATAAAATTTAGTCCCCCTAATGTCACGGATGACTCTGAAACAGCAGCTAGTGCAAATTAATATATACATATGTAAATTTTCTTTATGATCATGTATACATATAATAAAATGGACAGACAGAGATGCTCATGACATTATAATTAATATATTCCTGCTATGCTTTTGGCGATAAAGAAATTTTTTCCCCCTTTATTTATCGTTTATAGTTTGTTTCAGATTAATTAAATATAACCCATTTCTTGTTTATTTTGTATTGCATATATATACATGCAATGCAGTGGACAGTGGTGGTCGTTCATCTTACCAAAAGTTTATATAGGGCAAGGTAGGACTGAGCCTAATAAGCTTAGTTTTGAATTCCAAAAAATGATATGATCTGATGATTATGATCGCCAGATCATTGTTTAAGGATTAGGTTTATTTAAGATTTAGGGCATTAGGCATATCCAACAAGTAATATTATATTTTTTTTAAATCATTAGAAGTAAAATAATGTATTGAGTGATTTTAAAAATTATAAAATTAATTATTTAAAAATTACTTAATACATCATTTAATTGATTAAGATTAAAATTTTAAAACTAAAACTTGAAAAGTGCAATATTATTAGAATATTAGAAGTGGTTTATTTTCTCATATGCTAATTAATGCAATGATTAGATTTAGGAAGGTACTCAGTCTCTCTTAAGGAGGACAGATGTGCCCTTTAGGGATTTGGTTGGGGGTTTAATTTATTTCTTTTTTTTTTAGAGAAGTTTAGAGTCGAGTGTTAGTATGTATGAATTATGTTGTTTAAATAATTTTTTACTTATATAAGAGTAGAACTTGTAATATCTTAAGTTTCTATCAATAATATTAATTTTTTTTAAAAACAAAAAACTTACACTCGAATCGAAATAAGTGGGGCTCGAATCATATCAAATGGAGATCTTTCGGAGTTGTCGTATAGATGCAACCCTATAACTTTAGTTCTGAGATGAAATTTTCCATTTGTTTTTATTTTTCTTCCCTCTTTTTCAGGGCATCAAAAGTGCATCCATTGTGTCCAAATTCAATCCCCCGACTTTCGGGATTGGACTTGTCGATAGATTAATAACCACAAATAAATGAACAAATTAATCCCTCGCGCGATCGATTTGAAGGAGTAAAGCGTGGATTTGTCGATATTTCTTATGGTAGGTGCGAGTCTTACTCAAGTTTGTGCCTGATTTATCCAACTCGGAGAAGTTGCAAGTGTTATTATTGAAACGTGATCAATCTGCATAGCAACCACTGTCGGTCAGCAGTATATGCATAGTTTTGTTTTAATAAATTATAAAGTTTATTAAAATGTGATTATTTAAACACATAGTAAAATTTTATAATATATTTTAAATTATATAAAAATTATGAATTAATTAAATAATATCATATAATAATATTACTTAACATATATAAAAATTTATATATGTATATATCGCATTAATATTAGATTATATAATAAATTACAAAATAATTATCAGAGCCAATAAATACGTTTACAATATCGACATACGTTGTTTCATAGCTTAAAATACTGTCTTTAAGCTCAGTTTGAACTATATTTAGATTTAATCTGAATTCTAAAACATATTAACATTCGCATTAAGAATTTCTTATGTATATAGTTAAAATGTTTCTTACAATGAGATTTAACTTAACTACACCTATCATGTTTTTAACTTTTTAAGTGTCAGCAGAAACTTATAACTAGAAGCAAAGGAAGCTATCGATGTCCATCTATTATGTATGCTATTTGCATGAATTTTTTTGGATATGTCTATTCATGCAACTTGTTACAAATTTGTCTAGTGCATACACAATCACACTATTACAGAGCGCTCCAACAAAATGTTATTTCATTGCTGCTTTCAAACAATTTCCTAAGAGATTGGCGATGGGGGCCGCCTATGCCATCAGTGAAGAAGCACCATGACTAGCTGATGTTGCGTGTCATCCATGGCAAAACTTAGAACAACTTGCAGAAAATGGTTAGTGTATACGAAAAATCCATCCATTTTCGGTCCTCTGTTTGCCAAATTTTCTTTGAAATGATCGTGTACTATTATTTCTAATTGTAGAAGCAAATTATTACCTAGTCGTCTAGTTAGAAAAATGCAGCAATCCCACTAGTAAAAGCAGTGGACATTTCACGAGTCATACGCCAACTCTCCAATCTAATTTGATTGGTGTGACATTGACAATCCACCAAGTGGCTTAGCCATATGGGGTCAACTATGCTGCCTCTTAAAACGACACTTGGATGAATTTATTGCTCTTGATTTGACCATGAGCTTCAAATTAGGGTTTAGTTCTTGCCTTCTATTTCATTTTTTCTCTTTACCTGTTCTGTATCTTTCTTTTAAAAGAAAAAAACTTTAAGAAACACTTCATTTTGAGGACTTTGATATGTCTTTTATTTTATACTACAGTGGATTATCCATAATCAACGAAAGTATATGAAAATAAATGGTTGCGATCCACGAGGCATGTAAACTCGCATGGTTAGTACTCGAGATCTTGTTTAAATCCCATTGAATCTGGTTTTAGCCAATCATAAAGAGATGAATTGGTTAATTTAGTTTAGCTTTTGCCTAATTAATAATTTTTTAAGCGTTTATAAGAATTTGTCGTTGTTAACGGATGGCACATGGAGCAACATCAGAAAGAAAATATCAGCACAATAATTAAGCCATATGCTAAGATAGTTAGCGTCATTGCTGCTGCTGGTTGATCTCATTTGTTTGGTTTGTCATCCTGAGCCAACCGTTCAACCAAATCGATTACTATTACTTGATTAACAAGCTATGATCAAATTAATGCATCTCTAAACCAAATTTTATCTCTAAGAATAAACTAAGTGAAATAACAGCTCAATCGTTAGCCTCTGGAATTTGGGGTTTCTTCCATTGTTGTATTACATATATAACTATATATCGCCAATAGAAAATCGTAATTAGTGAATAGTCATCCAATTAAACAATCATTATCATTAATAAGATCACATGGTAATTAATAGTTAAATGCAATTGATTCAACTGTTGTGCTAGCTGGCACCGTGTGCCAGCTACATAATTGCTGGCACACGGTGCCAGCAATGATTTCAACAATGGTGGACAGCCACTTATTGACTGTCTACCATGCTAAACTCTCTTTATAATAGGAAGAGTTTAACAGTTCATATTTCATTCTAAAAACAAGAAATTTAGAGAGAATTTTAAAAGTTTTGAGAAAGTTTTTGAGAGAATTGGGTGTATTAGAGTTTTGGGTTATAAGGCTAAAATACTACAATACTTATATTCTCCATTTCTAATAGTAAGAGATTCTTCTGTCTTCACCCGTGGACGTAGGCTAAAAGCCGAACCACGTAAACTCTTATATTCGTCTTATTTTATTTTCATTATTTTTTTCAATTTTACTTTAACTGCGACCCCGCATCACCCATCAATTTTCTAACAAGTGGTATCAGAGCTTCTGGTTGAAGGAGGTCACTATTTACGAATACAGTTACTATTTATACGTATAGGTACTATTCACGTAAAACAGTGGAAACCGATACTAGCAGAAAGCAGTCCGTGGTGAAAAGCAATGGCGGCAAAATACGAAGTTGAGAAGTTCAATGGAGGTAATTTTACATTGTGAAAAATGAAAATAAAGGCAATTTTAAGAAAAAAATAAGTGCTTAGAAACAATTGATGAAAGGCCCGCTGATATCACTAATAATATCAAGTGGAATGAGATTGACAGTAATGCAGTTGCTGATCTGCATCTAGCACTTGCTGATAACGTGCTATCCAGTGTAGCGGAAAAGAAGACAGCAAAAGAGATCTGGGATACTCTCATAAAACTATATAAGGCCAAATCTTTACACAACAAGATCTTCTTAAAAAGAAGATTGTATACTCTTCGAATAACAGAATCCACTTCAGTGACAGAGCACATCAACACGTTAAATACTCTATTTTCCCAACTCACTTATTTGGGACATAAAATAGAGGCAGGTGAACGTACAGAGATTTTACTTTAAAGTCTACCAAATTCGTATGATCAACTCATCATCAACTTGACGAATAATATCCTAACGGACTTCTTAGTCTTCAATGATGTTACAGCTGCTGTACTAGGAGAAGAACAAATACGAAAAAATAAAGAAGACAAACAAGAATGTTCGCAGCAAGCAGAAGCTTTGACAATGATGAGAGGTAGATCAACAGAACGTGGCCCCAGTGGAAGTCAAAGTTATGGTAGACTAAAATCCAGAAGTAAGAAGAACGTCAAGTGCTACCATTGTGGCAAGAAAGGCCATCTGAAGAAGGATTGCTGGGGATTGAAGAAAAGTGCAGAAGACAAACCGCAAGGGAATATTGCAAGCACCTCAGATGATGGTGAAATTTTATACAGTGAGGCAGCAACAGTTGTTGAAAGCAGAAAATGGTTCTCTGATGTATGGCTTATGAATTTTGGAGCTACATGGCACATGACCTCTAAGAGAGAATGGTTCCATCAATATGAACCTACCTCTGGAGGATCTGTATATATGGGAAACGATCATGCTTTAGAAATCGCTGGAATAGGATCCATCAAGATGAAGATGTACGATGGTACTGTTCGTATTATCCAGGAGGTGCGACATGTGAAAAGCCTCAAGAAGAATCTTTTATCATTGGGACAATTAGATAACACTGGGTGTAAGACCCAAATTACAAATGGGATAATGAAAATTCTCAAAGGCGTGCTTGTAGTAATGAAGGCAGAAAAGGTTGTTGCAAATTTGTACATGCTTAATGGAGAAACACTGCAGGAAGAAGATGCATCTGTTGCATCAACTAGTTCAGCAGAAGAGTCAGCGATAATGTGGCATCTCAAACTGGGCCATATGTCAGAACGAGGTTTAACGATTCTCTCTGATCAAAATTTACTTCCTAGGCTCAAATCGGTTCATTTACCTTTCTGTGAGCACTGTGTCACAAGTAAGCAACACAGATTAAAGTTC
This sequence comes from Ailanthus altissimus, assembly GCA_946807835.1. Classification (NCBI taxonomy): domain Eukaryota; kingdom Viridiplantae; phylum Streptophyta; class Magnoliopsida; order Sapindales; family Simaroubaceae; genus Ailanthus; species Ailanthus altissimus. The sequence continues at coordinate 28,885,459 of OX327690.1, read as the reverse complement.
AGCACATCTAGTTCTAGAAGTAAAGAAATTCTAGAATTGATTCACTCTGATGTTTGGCAAGCACTGGTGATATCTTTAGGAGGAGCGAGATATTTTGTATTATTCATAGATGATTACTCCAAGAGATGTTGGGTGTATCCAATCAAAAAGAAGTCATATGCGTTTGAAGATTTCAGAATATTCAGAGCGCGGGTAGAACTTGAATCAGAAAAGAAGATCAAGTGTTTAAGGACAGATAATGGAGGAGAATATACTGGTGATGATCTTATTGCGTTCTGTCAATAAGAAGGCATCAAGCGGCAATTTAGCACAGCTTACACGCCTCAGCAGAATAGAGTAGCAGAGCGGATGAACATAACCTTGTTGGAGAGAACAAGAGCTATGTTAAAAACTGTAGGTTTAGCCAAGACATTTTGGGCTGAAGCAGTCAAAACCACCTGTTATGTGGTAAATCGGTCACCATCAACAGCAATCGAGTTGAAGACACCGATGGAGATGTGGACTGGAAAACCAGTTGATTATTCTCGCCTTCATACATTTGGAAGTCATGTGTACGTGATGTATAATCCCCAAGAAACAACAAAGCTGGATCCAAAATCCAGAAAATGCCTTTTCTTGGGATATGCTGCTGGAGTCAAGGGGTATCACCTGTGGGATCCCACTACCCACAAGGTCGTCATTAGCAGAGATGTGATATTTGTAGAAGATAAATTGCAAATGAATGATAAAGATGATAGCACAGTGAAGGAAATTCCAGAGACTACAACGATACAAATGGAAAATAATCAAGTACAAGAAGATTCAGATTCTTCTGAAGCAGAACCAGAGCATGAAGAACAAGAATCAGTAGAGTCTGAGGTTACAGATGATCGTCGATCAACTTGTGAAAAACGACCACCATCATGGCACTCGGAGTATGTCATAGAGGCTCATGTTGCATACTGCCTTCTAACAGAGGATGGAGAGCCAACAACTTTCCAGGAGGCTTCTAAAAGTCAAGATGTTTCTTTATGGATGACAGCAATGCAAGAAGAAATTGAAACTTTGTATAAAAACAAAACATGGAAACTGGTTGCACTACCACGTAGAAGAAAAGTCATTGGTAACAAATGGGTCTACAAGATCAAACGGAATGGCAATGACCAAGTTGAGCGGTATCGTACGAGATTGGTGGTGAAAGGTTATGCTCAAAAAGAAGGTATTGACTTTAATGAGATATTTTCCTCTGTGGTTCGACTCACGACAGTCAGAATAGTCCTGGCAATGTGTGCTACATTTAACTTTCATCTAGAGCAGCTAGATGTGAAGACAGATTTTCTTTATGGAGATCTTGAAGAAGAAATTTATATGCTCCAACCAGAAGGTTTTAAAGAAGAAGGAAAATAGAACTTGGTTTGCAGGTTGAACAAATCTCTGTACGGTCTCAAACAGGCGCCGAGGTGTTGGTACAAGAGATTTGATTCCTATATCATCAGCCTTGGATACAACAGACTTAGTTCAGACCATTGTACATACTACAAAAGGTTTAAAGATGATAATGATTTCATTATTTTGTTGTTGTACGTAGATGATATGTTGGTGGCAGGCCCCAACAAAGATCGAGTCCAAGAATTAAAGGCACAGTTGGCTAGGGAATTTGATATGAAGGACTTGGGACCAACAAACAAGATTTTAGGGATACAAATTCATCGAGACAAAAATAACAGGAAGATTTAGCTTTCTCAGAAGAATTACTTAAAGAAAATCTTGTGGCGCTTCAACATGCAAGATTGTAAGTCAATTAGTACCCCACTCCCTGTTAATTTCAAGTTATCCTCTAAGATGTGTCATAGCAAAGAAGCAAAGAGGAAGGAGATGTCTCGAGTACCGTATGCATCAGTAGTGGGAAGTGTAATGTTTGCTATGATTTGTATCAGACCAAACATTGCACAAGCAGTGGGAGCAGTTAGTAGATACATGGCGAATCCTGGTAGAGAGCATTGGGGTTGTGTCAAGAGGATCCTTAGATACATTAAGGGTACCTCAGATGTTGCTTTATGTTACGGAGGATCAGATTTTATTATTAAGGGCTATGTGGATTCAGATTTTGCAGGAGACCTTAATAAAAGAAAATCTATTACTGACTATGTGTTTAAACTTGCAGAAGGAGCTGTAAGCTGGGTTTCAAAACTGCAAACTGTTGTGGCATTATCTACTATAGAAGCAGAATATATGGCAACTACACAAGCTTGCAAGGAAGTAATTTGGATACAAAGATTACTGGAGGAGCTCGGGCACAAGCAAAAGAAAGTTGAATTGTTTTGTGACAGTCAGAGTGCTTTGCACATTGCAAGGAATCCAGTTTTTCATTCAAAAACGAAGCACATAGGTGTTCAATATCACTTTGTTCGTGAAGTGGTAGAAGATGGAAGTGTGGATATGAAAAATATTCATACAGATGATAACCTCGCAGATGTGTTGACCAAGCCCACTAATAACAACAAGTTTGTATGGTGCAGATTCTTGTATGGTCTAGCAGACACGTAGGCAACATGACTTTGACGAAGAAGAAAGAATGGTGTGGAGACTTGATTGATTCTCAATCAAATCTCCAAGTGGGAGAAATGTTGTGGTAGCTGGCACTGTGTGCTAGCTACATAATTGCTGGCATACGGTGCCAGCAATGATTTCAACAATGGTGGACAGCCATTTATTGGCTGTCCACCATGCTAAACTCTCCCATTTAGGGAGAGTTTAGCAATTCATATTTCATTCCAAAAATAAGAAATTTAGAGAGAGTTTCAAAAGCTTTGAGAGAGTTTTTGAGTGATTTGAGAGAATTTGGTGTATTGGGATTTTGGGTTGTAAGGTTAAAATACTACAATACTTGTATTCTCTATTTCTAATAGTAAGAGATTCTTCTGTCTTCACCTATGAACATAGGCTAAAAACTAAACCACGTAAACTCTTATATTTATCTTATTTTATTTTCATTATTTTTCTCAATTTTACTTTAGCTGCAACCCTGCATCATCCATCAATTTCCTAACATCAACCACTAACATGCCAATCCTAAATCAATATCGAGAAGAAAGTTTTTCATTGCTACAAAAACACTTCCTTAATTATTATGCTGATGTGTAGTCAATGTCAAAAAAATGGACACAAAATCAATTAACTAATTATATATATATCAGACGTATTTTTAATCATCCATCTAATTTGTTATTTTTTTAAAAAGTCATGAATAATTATGAAGGATCAAATTTTTTTCTTAAATTTAATTTTTATTTAAAAAAATACAAATATGTGATTAATAAATAATAAAAAAATATTAAAAAATAGATCTTGACCTTCATACTAAAAAAAGATCCTTAAAACTTAAGTAAATTTAACTTAAAAGAAGTCCTAATTCAACTAATAGCCTATTGCTAATTAGTAATTAAGTTAATCAGAGGAATGAATAAGATACATGAAAGAGTTATAAGTGGGCAAAAAACGAAAGCCAATAACTTCACTCCTTGTGAGTAAAGATCAGTGCCGCCCACATGTCAAGGTAATGATCGGCCGAAAAATCTTCCCCGTATCAATTGTTGGTATAATTCCCACGTGTACACATGGGGTGCAGTTTATGCACATCCCATATGAAGATCCCCATTTAGATATATTCTTAAGCATCTTCTAAATATATAATCCTACTTGATTTGTTAATTGCGAGGGATGTTTTTATGTGGGTGTATTATTATTCCCATTAATCATCTACTTTATGAAAATTTATTGCATAATCACCTCATCACACACTTTTTTTTTATGTGCAATTAGATGCTTCAAATTACCAACCCAATCATTGTCGTTGAATCCTTTCAAATACATATACAAAGACCTAATTTCACTGCTTTGAAAACGTGAAACCTAATGATGATCTCCTATTGCACATCATGGATAGATAGATAACAAATGTCTTTTAAGTCTTAGGTCTTAATTGAAAGCGTAATTTATACAATTTTTAAATGATTATAGCTAGGCAGGTAAGATTAAGCAAATCGAAATTTTAGATACTTGGTAATCACTCAGTCGCCCTTCCCCAACCCACATTATTTTTTACGTATTCAGAAAAAGTTGAAAGCTTAATTTGAACACTCAATTCATTCACTAATGAATTATATGCATGGGAATTGGGATGCAAATCATGGGTGGTCCTCTTTTCTTTCTTTAATCAATAAATAATAAGAATATTTATATTCAGTAATATGTAATGGCTAGCCACATATATTTTTATTCAGTAATATAATAATAGGAAGATTCCCTTAACACCAGACTAACGGGAAATAAACTACTAACTGCCAATACCCACCTAACTCTAGCCCCCAAAATTGATTAAGTTGATAATGTTATTGTAATAATCTTGTTGCTTCTGAAAATTGAAAACTTAGAAGAAATTTTTCCTGAAGATAATATTTTGCGGCAAGAAAAAAACAAAACGGGGGTCTCTTATTCTCTTGGTCTTGACTCATTGTGCTCTTCTTAATTAATTAGCCTTTTTGGTTTCAAACTTTTTGCTGGTGCATGCACTGGTAAAAGAAGAAGAAAGGGGTCAAATTGTTCTAGAAAATTATTAATTAAGTAGATGTATCCAAGAATTAGGTACGAATTATTTCTTTTTAACAGGCGAAAATGAAATGAAACCCATTTCTGGGATGGTCCTTAATCAAAAGGTGACAAGACAAAAGTAGGCTCCTCAGAAAGAGAAAGAGATTCGATGGGATTGTATGTGTATGGTAGCACATGGTTTGCATGGAACATTGGGAGAATGTGAGCCATTGTTTTTGATAATTTCATCATTAAAAATTGGGCATCATTCAGGAAGAAATTAAATGCCTAAAGAAGAAAAAATTGAGTACCGTGATTATTACTTCCCCATTTATGTGTATTTTAAAGAATCACGCATCCTAATAGAGAGTTTTGCACGTTATTGGTACCTTTTGATATAAAATTCACATTACCTTTCCACCTAATTCCGATCTCTTTACTTACTCTCTTGGCACTAATAGCAGTACTTATTCTCGTTCGGCTATTTTTCATTTCTCTTCTTAATAATTTTGTTGCTTGTTTTTAGGCATATGAAAGTTGAATCGTGTCTCGGTGCATGAACCAGGCCATTGGTCGACTATTGGTATGGGAAACACTATCTTAGTTAGACTAGCGATATGATTTTTTTATATGTGTGGTCATACTTCAACTGAAGGGTAGGCAAAGTGGTAGAAAGTTCAAGGTTAGGTACTATATTTACTTCAAATTTTGAAGTTCAAGGTTCTTTGCTTTAGAAATGTCAGCGGCTTTTCTTGCAAACCAAACAAGAAGCCGGAAGGAAAATGACAAGCACAAACTAATATTGTTGAATTTATACTGATCATTCTTTTCTCTCATTCTTCTTTAGGTAAAATTCTATGATAACAAAACATATCAGAATGATGAAATGTTACTAGTACCTTTAGATTTTTCAAAATGGTTGAATCATATATATATACACTGAAAATTTATTATATTTCTGTAAAAGAGATCAAAAGTAGTAATAATACAAAACCCTTGTGATATTCTTTTGGTTGGTTTTTAACCAACTGGTCTTCTCAATACATACATGAATGGCATGGCAAGAAAAAGTCATACCACATGATGCAGAAACATTAACAAAATAAAGATATATGTTAATATTTCTACATATCATAAACATGCATCCATAATTCATACAACCTTATTAATGTCTAGTAAAAAAAACTACACCCAGAAAAGCAACATTTTGCTTCTGATCAATTTCTCAGGAGAAAACTTGTGATATCCATGGCACCGAATTGTGTTGTCACTTCTCGACGTGGACTAAGTGACCATGCTAAGCCAATCGAATTCGAATGCAAGCTTTCTGGAACAAGCAAGTTGCTTAAGTTCGTACGTCAACTTGTAGTCTCTTTCTCATCCATGTCAACAGCTTAAATATAGCACCACCAGCTTATCTAATTAGCCATTAATAATTCATCATTAGTACAGTCACATTCCACCAAAAGGACACCATTTATTATTAATCTTTTCATATATATGCCATTGCCAATGTCACTACACAAATTTTAAATAACACTATCCATTTTCGCAGAAAGCCGCGTTGCTTCTTTTAGTCCATGTCATAGTTCACCAATTTTTACAAGTTCGTTTTCACTCATAATTTTGCATATTCTTCAATCCTGACCATGCGAAAACAACTATTATTCTATTGTGATTTCAATTAATGTTTACTTATTCCTCTATAATTTTTGAAAATGATCAAAACTCTCATATTATTAATAATTTTTTGTTATCTTTTAATTATTTATATTATTTTATAATTTTACCCTTAATAATATATAATTATTAAATTTTTTATGAACACTAACATATATACCTAATAAATAATTAGATGAAGTATTAGTTATAAGTTAATAAAATATTGTTACTCAAAATCATCAATAGTAATAAGTCTAAAAGTATTTTAAATAATTCTTAATTCAAACAAGCTTACAAAAAATGCTGTTTTTTTTTGGAAATTCATTATAAACATCTTCTAATTTTTCTAATTATTCTTAAATTAATTGAAATGTAATAAAAAAATATTAATAATTAAATTAATTATAAAAAGTAGTTTTCCAACAGAAGTAAAAAAATATATATATTTTTCATATTTAGTCATTAATTATCATTTTTTTTATTTGTGATATAACATAAAAAAATTTATTAGCAATTGTAATAAAAAATTATTTAATTTATGATTTATAATTAATCTAATTTATATATAGGGTATATATATTAATCTTCATAAAATTTTCATTAATCATAAGTTTGGTCAAGTGATTCACAATTTTTATTTTGGAGATTAAGGTTCAAATCCCCTTGAAACTCTTTTTTTTTGTGGTTTTGTTCTCAAATTTTCAGGGTTATTTCTAATGGCATGATAGTTTTGGTTGTTTTTATTTAAATCGTAAGAGTATAAGTGAATATTAATTAAAGCCACAGGGGTAATGGTCGATTTCTCTCTCACGTCTATTTCAATATGTGTCTTTATAATTTATATCAAGATTAAGAATTGAAATTACCAATTTTTATTTTGGAGGTGAAGGGTTCAAATCTCCTAAAAACTTATTTTTTATGATTTTGTTCTCAAATTTTCAGAAGTATTCCTAATGATAGAATAGTTTTAATTGTTTTTAAAATTATAAAAGGATAAGTGGATATTAGCTAAAACCACGGAAGTAATTGTCATTTTCTCTCCCGCGTCTGTTTTAATATGTGTCTTTGTAATTTATACGAAGATCAAGAATTGAAATTGCGATTTGGATATGAACAGAATCGATTGATATGGTGATAGATCATCACAATTCACAAATAATCAAATGAAAACAGTCCATTTTTGTGAAGCATTACATATAGTGCTGGCACTTTCACTAAACGAATTGAGAACTTTTGTCAAAGCTTACAAATGCCTTCATCTCATGCCTATACATATACATACATACATAGATATATATATATATATATATATCTCTTTCCCTAGAGTCATTTTCTAATGCGAACATCTAATACATAAAAATTTATTAACTTAAAATTACATAATTTAAAATAACACCGTTTTAAAGTTCAAACTAACTATTATTTTGACATGAATAAAAAAAATTTCATTATCTTTTTGGTTTTATTTTCCTTTAAATAAATGTAAATATTCTCTTTGAAAAAAGAAAGAAACAAGATTTGAAGTATTTTCTTAAAGATAAAAAATAAAAAAAGAACTTAAAAATAAAAATTAAATTAAATTATCAAATGATACATATAGACAAAATAAAAATGTCCTTGTCATGAAATAATATTTGCACATAATCATCAAGCGTGATATTTGAAATGACTAATGAGAATTATGTGGGTTCTCGTCAAGAGCATTGCTAAAAATGGAGAAATCATGATATGAACTCTGGTTAAATTATACATAAATAAATAAAAAAATCAACGTCCATAAGTTTGGTGCAACATCACTTCGAATTTGTATCAGGATTCAACCAGAATGAAAATTTCACGGTGCCTTCACGCAATTGCATTTGCTGAAACGTTTGCCCAGTACCCCAAAAATTCTTAGTCAATGAATAAATTTGCTGGGGACACGCCACCTTAATGAAACATACGAAAAATGTTTCCTTAAAAAAAAAAAAAGAGAGAAAAAGAAAAGGAACACACGAACATGTGGCCTAGTAAATGTTTGGGAAGTAAATTTTTCTTTTCGCTCTATTTCAAAAGAGGATTGGGTTAGTAAAAGAACTACTCACCTGCGTTCATATAACGATGTAGGTGTATTTAGAATAGAGAAAGATGTGTTTAGAATAACTAATATTTAAACAAAATTGGGCCAATGAACCCTACGTCTTTAAGCCCAATGATCTAACCACACGTCTTTGTTTTTTCTTTTTACTGTTTTCGTCGTATAAAATTTCTCCTTTGTTCGAAACGCAATATATTCATATCGTGACATTATTTAATTAATTTATAATTTAAAATATGTTATAAAATTTTGTTTCGTGTTTATATTTAAGTATTATGAATTTACATTGCTCGTTGAAACAAATTCTTTTCGTATGAAATGCCTATAAACTCTCAAATGCAACGTCCGATATTTTAAAATATCTATTTAAACTCTATAACGTTTAATTTTATTTCTCATTTTTCTGAAATCATAATTGAATGATAGCGTTACTTTTATTTTTCATTTTTCTGAAATCATAATTAGTAATATTGACCGAATGATTCAATTCAATTTCCCGCATTTTAAAGTCGGCAATAAATAAAACGCGAGAAAAAATTTTAAATTGAGGACGTAACTGAAATTAAAACAGCCGAGCAAAAGAAGCGGCGATTCACTCCATCTCAGCTATGGAGGCACGGAACCGCTAAAGCAACCGCCGGTGGCTCTCCGCCGGAGACACCCAGCATCCAGAGACAGATAGATCTCTTATATAAGTAACTCTCTCTTTAAGAATTAATCGATAATTTTGATTTCTATGATACTAAGATTTTGCCGCATCAATGTAATGATTTATGATCTTTTTTCTGTGATCGTTTAGTAACACAAGTACATTTTTTTTTCTTAAATTTATTGAATTATGGATTAAGTTATCAGTCTTGGACAATATGTATTTTAGATCTTCGTTGTACTAGTGATTACTTCTTTTCCATATGCTGTGCATTTATTCGGATGATTGAGAATTTGTGAAACTATTTTTTAATTTTAATTACTGACGATGTATATAATTTATTCGAAGGAACGAGAATTTTTTAAGCTGTTTTTATTTTTAATTACTGATGTCCAAAATTATATGTGGTTATTGGATTTAGCTTAAGCTCTGCTTAGCAAAATACCTTTGAAATTTAGCAAGTTTCTTTTATGTTTTCATTATTGATGAAATTATGCAACTCATTTGGACTTATCTTGAATCTTCTAATTGTTTAATGTGTATTTTCTGTTCGGATTAGTTGGTTCTAATACTTCAACTCACCTTCGAGGAAAATGTATTTTACTTTTTGTTTATGTTTGAACTATGAATGAGAAGAAATATGAAGACCAAAATTAGGAAGCTTTGAGTGCATGTAGTTGGGGCTTCTTGTGTCATCCTTGTATCGGCCAACAATTCCTTTTTGAGTGAGACTCAGATAGTGCTATATGTCAACCAATATCATCCAGCTTAAATCATAGAATTTTTTGTCATTTGACATTTACTCTCTTGTTCTGCTTTAAATCAACGGGCTAGTTGCTTAGATCTGACCTTTTACACATATGCTTTAGAGTCAATGTGAACAGTTCATTTATTTTGTATGTCACCTAAAATTTTTCTGTTGAAGACTAGGTCATATTCTATTTGCGCACATAGTATTTCAATTTGAATAGCCTGTTATTGGAGTGAATTATTATGGTGACAGGCTAGTCATATAAATCTTCCAACTCGCGTGATAATGCCATTCTATACAATAAATGGAGATTTTGGATTTGGATAGTGGAGGAAAAGGACTCATGTAACACGTGCCCACTAGTCTCAGGTTGAGCTTTAATGAGTCGAGTTGGATTTAATATGCTGGATAAAATCGATTTCAGAGCAATTTTTGTGTACTCCCTCATGATTTATTTTACTTATCTAGGAACCTCTGTAGACAGTCATATTTATATGGGGTACATTTTTATTTGAAATTTTCATCTCTGTGGGATTTGATAATTGTGAAGTGCTGTCCAATCTTGCAAGTCTTTTTCAATAAAATATTTTTAGCAAGATGAATGGTATTAACATATTGGCTGTTGTTTTTGACTACTTGTGGAAAATACTTGACTGTTATTAGGCAGTTTAGAGGCTCAGTGGTTGTCACATTTAAATCTTGCTTGAAAATTCAAATGGGCAAATGACCAACATACCTTTATTGTTGTCTCTACCATTCATGCTCATTGATTAATACTTGGGATGAGTTAGTACTTGGTACTCATTAGACTGCCAACTATTGAGCCATCAACTTTGTTTAGAATTATCACATCTCTAACCATTGTGATCTCGAATGGAGATTTGGGCTTCCATTGGATGTATTCTTTGGATTTCCAAATCGTGAAATGACGGATGCAAAAGATTTACATGTTTCATGACAGTGCAATAGCTGGTCAATTTCTTTTACGCGGCTGTGACATTTGTTTTGCTAAGCGTTGGTGCTTTCTTTTGGCATTTATCGCTATTCTAAATGTAGATTTTTGTGGATAAGGCCGCTTCCAGCAGTAATTGCATAGAACTCAACTATGGCAACTTTTTCTTTTTTTAGCATATGTATTTTCTCTTCTTAAATGATTTTATTAGGATTGTCATTTTACATTAATTAGTCTAACCAATTTGACCTATATATCTCCCCTGGATGAATATAACATGGAGTAAGAAGTGGGTATTCTTCACCATCGAATGGTTTCTCTTGCATTTTATGTTTCCCTTCTCTTCTTCTTGGTCCTAGCCCCATTTGGGGTCTCTTTTTCAACTTCAATGATGAACTCCCCTTCAAGCGCTGACCAAAATTCAGAGAAGCCTGCAGGTATACATTCTTGCATCTATTGCAAAAAAGTGTTCCCTAGCCACCGGCCACTTGCAGGACACGTTAGGACTCATCATGCTCAGATTAAGTCAGCATGGAGGAAAAAGTTTTCTGGTAGTTCCAGTAATTCCATTGGATTTACTAGCAACTCTCCTCTTCCCCTCTCTAACAATCAACCTGGCAATTCTTGTCGATGGGTTGGAAACAATCTAACTTTTCCTAGGAGGTCCTTCTCAAACAAGTCTACCCAAGTGCATGCGAGAAGGAGTAAGTTCTCTGAATACAGTCGTAAAAGCACCAAAAATCAATTGTTTTAATATCTCCAAATCTTTCTTTTGACATTTGAATAATGAACTTCCCCTTTCTAACTGTTTATATTGTTAACAGCTTTTGCTCCTTCTGGTAGCACTGCAGCCACTGGTTTCTCTTTGAATCCTTCATCAAGTTTAGGCCTGAATGGAGTCTGTCAATTAAGTACTGATGTGGGCCGAACGTACCAAGATGGTAACCCATTCTTCTATGGACGTACCTCGGAGATCTCCCAGTATAACCATGGTAAGCCTTCATTTATTACATCCACTGTAACTAATCTATATCTGTTTATTGGCTCAAATCAATCACCTGGCTTGAAAGAAACTGCCTTTCCTGGTTCATCTTTCATGGATCCTTTTGCATGTTCAGGCTATGATGAAGGTCGTCTATATAAGATGGAAGGTTTCTTGACTTGCGAAGAGGGCAAGAGGATGTACCCAGTTGATGCTCCTGGAAATACTGAGATGATGAGAGCATCAAAACGGCTTAAGATAGCCCCCAACATGCCTGCGGAAATAGAGGAGTCTCAGACCAAAGAACTACCTCTTATTAAGGATGTGGAGAACTCATTTTCTGGCTTTGGGATTTCATTTGATGCTGAACATGAAGTCCCAGGAGATATAGATCTATCTCTACATCTGTAGCTCTGTACCTGCCTTTTATAATAAATAAAACAATAAAGGGTATAGTTAAAGTATAGCACGTGAAAGTTCATTTTTCTTGAGAAACAAACTATTTCTATTCTCTATCATATCTGACTTGAATTTCAGTTTGGGTCTATTTGTCTTGAGAAATTTAATTTTAGGAAACTTCTTTGCCGGGTCTGATTAGGCTATGGGTCAAATTTTTCTTATTCGAGTAGAATTTTGATTAGGAACTCTGAAAACAATATTTTCAAGGCAAGCTTCAGGCTCATGAGAGAAACCAGCTTATAAAGATTTCTGGAGTTTGTGTAAGCACGAGGGAGATAAGGATGAGCATAAAAGCAGAGAAACCAGATTTAGTTTAGGAAATGCCATGTCTTAAAACCGTGTAGCCACAATTTTATGGCTATAGTGGATTATCTTTGCTTCTCCACAACAGTAGGTGTTTGCTAGCTATTTTTGTTGAATTATTCTTTCCTAATTACTATACCATCGAATCACAGTGCACTGTGCTTCTGGCCACAACAATTGAATCAAAGGAAATTATTCAGTGTAGGGTATATATTCCAGACTCTACTGCTTGTTTGCTGGAAATGTTCACCAGATGGGTATTGAATAAAGGACATTGAATTGATAGAGTAAGTTAGACTCAGGGCTCGATTACATGATTTGTAGTTATAGTAATTATCTCTCTTATTTGTTAATATGGATAGAGGTTTCGCCAAGCATGTTAAATGTTCTCTTCTACGTGTTTGAACTGTTTCTTCAAACGACAGTAGTACTCACTTTGCGAGTGTATTTCCAAGACCTTTTTTTAGCTCTCATTGCATTTCTTTATTGTCTCAAAAGTACATCATTTTTTATTTTCTTTTGAGAACTGATGTGAATGGAACTATTTATTTTTCTAAATTAACTTGAACAGCAGGAAGGAACATTTTCATGGCACGTCAGTTGCCATTTTCGGGAGAAAAGGTCTTCTCTAGGTATTGTGCACATTTCATTGCTCTTTTAGACTTTCTTGCCTGCTTAAATGATATTACCAGTTCTTGAGACGAAACTCTGTTCAATTATTCTAATGCTGATAATATTACCTTCTCTTCCCTGCATACAGTATACACACATATAGATATGTTCTGTTTGTCAATATTATTGTTTTGTTCTTGCTACTTAATGTGTTTCATCAGTTACTGATATGAATTGAATGGTAGAAGTTTCCGAGCATTGCAACCCAGGATTCCTTTGTCGCCACGCTATAAAGGCATTGATTTCATTTAAATGAGCCCTGAGGTTGTACACTTTATGGCATCTGGATTTTTGAAGGATTTGGTCTTAAGAATTGCCTGTTGCTGAAAATTATCAGGTAGATTTAAATTATGATATTTGCTTACCATGTATGTGGGTAATTTATAACTATGTAAATTCTTTTAATTTTCAACCAAAATTGAACTGAAATATTTTCTATTCAGGGCGAATCGAGTTTGCAAAAGCACAATGGCATCATATGTATGGTTTGTGCAGGTTACAGAAATAGCCCAAAACACAGAAATTCTTTGTGAAACGCGATGGGATTTGACTTTTTGCATAACGACAAAAGCAGGTAATAGTGTTTCTTTTACCTTGATAACGACTTTTAATCATTTCTCTAGAATGTGTTTTTGTTTATTTCAGTCAAAAATCATTAACCAAGTTTACAAAATGATAAAATAAAAATTCATTCATCTGAGTCAAATACATTCTTAGCTAGGTTCAATCCAAACTTTTCCTTCACTTTAGAGTCGAGCTGTTAACGCAATAGAAAAATCAAATCCAAAAAGTAAACAAAATGCGCGTCTCATTACAATCATCGATAGCCCATTAGAAAATGACCATTTTACGTGTGGTTTTGGACTTCATGCCCCTTCAAAATTGGTCCAAGCTAGCAGATACTACACAACTTCAGCAACGATGAAATTAGACCAAATTTGAGTAACAGATAACCTGATGCCAAACATGACCTTAGAAAAGGATTTTTGTTTGGTTGAGTTTTGGAGTTGAAGCAGATTCTTTTGGATTTGGTTTTCACTGGCCTTTCTTTATATATATATATATATATATATATATATATATATATAGGGGGCTAAGTAATATATTAAATTTTTGAACATATAATATATTATAAATTATATAAAGAATATTAAATTTGTTAGACAGTGATATATGAGAATATTATTCATTATATGATAAATTATGTAACCTATTAAATTATTTATATATATAATCATCTCAAATGTAGACTTTTAGGTTATGTTAAAATGTGGAGAGGTTCATTTTTTAATTAAAATTTAACATTATAGTTAAAAATTAGATTTATGATATTTTAACAAATTACAAATATTCACATTTAAAACACATTATATATGACGGCTCAGCCTAGTTAGCTGAACTCTTCCAAACATCATCTCTACTTAAATTTGAACTCTTTCTCTCTCAATTGGTGTAAAAAATAAAATATGTTGTAATTTTTTTTTAAAAAAAAGGACACATTATATATATATATATATATAATAAATAACATCACTCATAAATATAATGACAACTTAAGCACGTAATATAATTTTTTAGTACATTATAAATAGTATTAAATCATAAATTAAGTGAATTACGTTGTCTCCTATAATAAAACACTCTTTCTCTGTAGATATGTATCTATAATCATTAGTTCATATCATAATATTTTCACCCTTGCCTTTATTCGAGAAATGGATTTTGAGAAAGGGTTGCACTACTTTTAATTTGATTTGTCTTTGCACACAAAATGTTGGTCCAATTAACGTCGATGATAAGAAAGAGATTTTTATCTCTATTTTTAAAAGAATTTAATTATCATCATGGTTGTCGTCATCACCTTGTTTGATTCTGAAATGTCTTTAATTAATGTGTAAGAAAGAAGAATCTTCTCCTCCTCTAATATCTATGTGATAAATATAACTTTTTCTTAAAAAAAAAGCCAGAATCTATCAAATGTATTATACTATTATCAAGTCGATGAAAATTAAGAGGATTTTTTTATTAACAAAAAAACTAATGAGAGAAATGTTGATATTTTAACATTTTTCAATTTGCAATAATGCATCATTATCTCCATCATATATTGCATACTTGCAATGATTTTTTTTATTAAAAAATTTTAATGAAGATAAAAAAATTTACAAGTATATTTTAGGAAATTTTTAAGCGAAAGTGACTCATTTTTCTAAGAAAAAAAAATATTATCTGCCCAATTATTATACATATCAATTTAAATTATAAAGATTTTGACACAATGCAAGTAATTTTTAACTATATATATCTCTTACCATAATCATTATATATAACAATGTAAAATATATACGAGATCTAAAAATATAATTTTTCTGTGACATCAGTATTAAGTATTATTACCTCTTAGTTTTATTTGAATTTAAATAATTGTGAATGTAAAAAGCACGCACAATTATCTAAACAATAATTTTTCATTTTAATTAATACTACCTTTGATTTTATAATTTCAAATAGTCATATGTTAATGCTGTGATTTCATTTGTCGTATCACTTTTAAATATTTTGGTTAATAAACACATCGGCCCGAGCTTTTATCACAAAAAAGAAACAAAAACCAAACTCAAATATTTCTCTCTAGATTTCATTTTAAATAGTTGTATTTAATTCATTAAATAAATCATCGCTGATCTGGCATGATTCTTCTCCTTGATGCTCTGTCATGATAGCTATATCTACTTTTCAATATAATATATTCTAATTTTCCCTAATTATCCACAATTATGCAAAGGGATAAAAACATTTAGATCTCAGCGTTTGTCTATATGTAATCAAAAGGTCTTTAACCCAATGAAATCGTCAAAATACCCCTTTACTGTTAAGTTTTTTTTCTAATGTTATTTTTTTATAACAAGAAATATAAATTAAGCCTATTGAATGAATAGAATTTGAATTCTAAACCTATTGAAACTCATAATTAAAAAAAATTATAAGAATCTACTAAAATTAGATTTATTATGACTCAATTCAAGAATTTAGTTTTAATATGAATTAAATCTGTTTTCATTACTCTCTTTCGTGGAGAGAGAGAGGACTTTGAACCGGACTCTCCAATATAGAGAAAACTATCCTCTCATACTTAAGTAGATGGGTTACTTTCACAAACCAGGGGTAAAAAGCTAGTGTTAAGTTGGTCAAATCAATACTACAAGGGTAGTTCAATTATTTTGAAGGGTTTAGGGGCCTAAGTAATACAAATGGAGAACTTATGTATTTTCTCAGAAAATTAAAACGATAAGGGATTCATACGTTATTATCCTATTGTGCAAAATTAGCCTAAACTACGCGTTTGGCACTTTAGATTGAGCTTTAATCTACCGTGTCAAATGTCCACGTACATGATCCTCTGAACTACCCACACGTTCAGTAACGGCGAGTGTAATGCACTCTCCATAAAATGACAACAGAAACAGCTCCTTCCAACCTGCGAGTCTCCAGCACGATCTGTTGACGCGTGTGAATTATGCCTCCAGAATCGAGAAATCATATTTGCCACTGAATTATATAAACATCTCTTAGACGAAGAAGAAAAGAATAGTCTTTGGGGAATCACCAGTTTATGCAATAAAAACCAGAAGCAAAATCTAATCAAAAACTCGCCACCTTTATTACCATAACCTGTAAGTTTGTTTCTCATAAGTTTATAAATCATATTTTTATATGTTTTTTCCACTTGGGTTTTGGTTTCTGAGTTTTGTTGTTTGAGATATTTATTGGGTTCTGTTTGTTTTTCAATTTTCAATCTCTTTAGGCCGTAAAAGAATCCATTTTTACCAAATTTTGTGAACAGGATTTTTGTTGGTTCCTTTGGTTTCTTTATAATAGCTTAGATATCCTTTTTTTTTTGTTTTGATGTTATAATCTGGGTTCTTAGTGGTGTCTTTTAGTTGATTGTAGGATGAAACGACGTAGCTTTTAGTTTTTCAAGCTGGAATTTTGATTGGTTGTTGATGGTATGACCTTGAATTTGGATATTTTAGGATAGATCTTTGTGTACTTTTTGCTTCATGATCACGTTCCATGAGGTTTTGGTTGAAAGGGAATTGTTGCTTTACTTGTATAATCTCAGGTATGGGGATTTATTCTTTTGCGATAAGAGTGAAGAAAATAAGTAATTGAAATTCTGGACTAGATTCTTTTCTCTGATTGGAATTTAACCATGTTTTTTGTTTTGTAATGACTCCATTTTGAGGCTGAATATGAACAAAAAATCTGATATTAGAACAAAGGTCTCTATGTTCTTATAGGTTTGTTTAGATTTAGTGTCTTAAGACAATTAAAATGCAAAGGGTTCGATTATCATCACAACAAGCACCTGTACATAAGCTAGGGGATTCCCAAATGACGTTGTCCCCGAAGTTTAGGTTAGCTGTGATCCAATCTTCCTTGTTGGATCCTTCACCTGAGTTAGAGTCATCTCTTCAAGGAGAACCCCTCATTCCGGGTCTTCCTGATGATGTTGCACTCAATTGTCTCCTCCGACTTCCAGTTGAGAGCCATGCAGCCTGCAGAGCTGTTTGTAAGCGATGGCACTTACTTCTTGGTAACAAAGAGCGGTTTTTCACTCGAAGAATGGAACTAGGTTTCAAGGACCCTTGGCTCTTCGTTTTTGCCTTCCATAAGTGTACTGGAAAGATTCAGTGGCAGGTTCTCGACCTTTCCCACTACTCTTGGCACACAATCCCTGCAATGCCATGTAGGGACAAGGTTTGTCCCCATGGATTCAGGTGTGTTTCAATCCCCCGCGAGGGTACTCTATTTGTGTGTGGAGGTATGGTCTCTGATGTTGATTGCCCTCTTGACTTGGTCTTGAAGTACGAGATGCAAAAAAACCGCTGGACTGTTATGAACAAGATGATCACAGCTAGATCATTTTTTGCAAGTGGGATGATTGACGGAATGATATATGTGGCTGGAGGAAGCAGTGCGGACCTTTTTGAGCTTGATTCAGCTGAGGTTTTGGATCCAATAAAGGGAAGTTGGCGCTCCATTGCGAGCATGGGGACAAACATGGCATCTTATGATGCTGCAGTTCTGAATGGGAAACTTCTGGTGACAGAAGGCTGGTTGTGGCCATTCTTTGTCTCTCCAAGAGGTCAGGTTTATGATCCAAGAACCAATAATTGGGAATGTATGGCAGTTGGACTGAGAGAAGGGTGGACTGGTTCAAGTGTGGTGGTTTATGGACAACTGTTTGTTGTTTCAGAGCTTGAAAGGATGAAGCTTAAAGTTTATGACCCAAATTCTGATTCTTGGGAAACAATAAATGGGCCTCCGCTACCAGAACAGATATGCAAACCTTTTGCGGTGAATGCATGTGATTGCAAAATCTATGTTGTGGGTCGGAATCTTCATGTCGCCGTGGGTCATATCTCAAGGTTAAGCACCTCTGAGAAAAAATGGAGCTTCAGTGTACAGTGGCATGTTGTTGATGCTCCGGAAAGTTTATCCGACTTGACACCCTCAAGCTCTCAGGTTCTATTTGCTTAGCTCTTTAATTAACCTCAATGCCATGTTTCATATGCTGTTGAATAAGTTGTAGTTAAATAAAACTATTAAAGCTGTAGAGTGGTAATAGCTCTGTGTTATTAGAAGAATGAATGTATCATCTATACAGCTGCTCAGCTTTTGTTCTTTTCTTGTTTATCTCTCACAGTAATTGGCCTAATGGATGTGTTTACTCGTCATATCCCTTATTCAAATCCTCCAAATGTTGTTAACCCTTTTGAATGAGTTATTATCTATTACAAGGTAGCACTACTCTGTCGATAGTGTTCAGCTAAGTCTGCAAATTGATGCAAATGGAAATTGTGCGTAAGAGTTACATCCGCAGGCATTATTCATCCTTTTTTTTTCACAATCTGTTCTTTGAAGTGGGAAAGTGCTTAATGTTGCAGAAATTGCTCTGCTGACAACTGAACTAGCTGCAGAACGAGACTGATTGGTGAAAGTTTTAGACTTAATACCCATTGGTTAGTTGAACCAAATTGCTTTACAGGCTGATGTGATTGGTTGGCTGGTCGGTTGGTTGTGTTTGTTGAGATAAGATCCAGGTTAGGTTCAAATCATTACACTTCACATATGCTTGGAGCTGGTTGAATGACCTCATTTGATGATCATCATAATTAAATATTACAAAATGATTGATCTACGTTATGCGCTTCAACTTCGCTCCAGAGCGAAAAGCGATTCCTTTAAAGGGTGTGATTGGTTGGTTGCTTTCTCGAAGGAAATGCAAGAGCAAGACCCATTTCAGCTGCCAAAAATTAAAACAAGAATAAAAATTCCAACCTAAGAATTCCATCCGACATTTATTTCTATATCAATTAAAACGGCTCTATAATAAAATAAAAGGATGTTGAAGTTGAGTCATCCCACTCTCGAAAATCTATATTTACTCGGGAGTTACGCTTAGAGGCTTCTTCTCTTTAATTGTAGTAAGTTAAAAAAAGAGAGGAAAAACAATTGGGCTGTGAAACTGAAATTGGGCTTAACGATATGGAACCGAGTCCTCTAGTAGGCCCAAAATACTTATGGGCTAATGCATGAGAGTGATGCCAGGCAGCATGTAAAAGATGAGAAATTTGGCATGGTCAAATCTGCTTCAATAACTGAACTAAACAAGACAAGACGGAGCGAGGAGGAGAGAGAGAGAGAGAGCAAGAGCAATGGCAGCAATAACAAGTGCGATAATAGCGATAGCGGGGGTGATTTTGGGATGGATAGCCATAGAGATGGCGTGCAAGCCTTGTCTCGAAAAGGGCCGTGAAGCCATTGACCGATCCCTCAATCCCGATTACGATCCCGACGACGATATTAATATTCGCGCTCCTCTTAATCCAGATCCCGTTGATGCTACTGCTTCCCCCACTTCCTCGGATGCTATTAAGACCGTCTGATTATAATCAGACTCCCTTGAAATTCACCTCCAACTCCCATCATCATCTCAAAGGAATTCTTTTTCTATTTTGATTTTGCATTTCGAGTGCCTTTTCTTTCGCGTCTCTCTGCCAGTCGTCGGTCAGGTGATCGTTGCAGTGCGACTTTTGCAATGTAATAGTGTAATTGAGTTTGTTTTGCTTTGTTGTAAAAATGCTGTTCTGAATTATATACAAAATGCCTAGTTCTAGTATGTTTTGATTATGTTATCTTATTCTCTTTCGCAAACTTTACAATTAAGATGTGTCCTAACGAACGTTCTACAATTAAAATTATTCTGGAAAAAAATTTTCCCATTACCATTTTCCTGATCTTTACCTGGCGAGTAAAATTTATAACCTGTAAAACTGGCGCTGACAATTTTAGGCTTTGTTGCTTCTCGTAAATAACGATAAATGCAACGATATTTTAACGACAGTAGAAACAAAATCAATCATTTAAAATCCTGAAGTTGAATTTTCTGAAGAAAATCGTGTAAGCAAAAGAGTAAAGAAAAATTTATTAACTTTTTTTAAAATCTTTTTAATTGGACTGGAGGGATTCGAATAAGGAATCTCAACATTGATCGAGAACTGCAACTTATTCCATGTAAATGAACTAACACACACATGAGATGCGAGTTATTTCAAGTAACTCAAAAGTCCATAATGGGGGCAAAAAAAAAAAGGGTAATGTACTGAACAAAGGCCAAGTATGCTTTACAATTACAATGTTGACTTTGAAGAAAATTAAGTAAAAACTACAACTTTCTGTACATTAACCTGACAGAGGGAAGTATGCAAAGGAGACGTATGGAGTTCCCATGTCATTGACACAAAAAACATTTAGTGTGTAAATAAATGGGACTAGGCCAGGTATATCTGAGGATTGTTCTTGTCCCGCTCCAGGTACTCCCTGTCAATGAGGCTCTCAATCCTTTTCTTCAGATCAGCTGGCTTTATCGGGAATTTCAGCTGTCCCAACAAAACATATACAAATTTTTCACATCTCATATTTCATCCATACACCATAAGGGTATTTTTAATCAAATATTTCCCAGGCGAGAAGAGATGAAGATGGGTATTCGGATTAACCCAATTGGACAGTGGTGAAGGCCTCGGGCACATACAGAGATCTAAACTACACAGAAAACAAAACTTAAAATGGAACATAGGTTTACCTGTTGGAAGAGTTCAGTTATTAGAAGTGTGTGACTCAGCACTTTCCTAGTCTTCATTATCCGAACAATTGCAGCATCAACCTGAAACATATCCAATAGTAGATAAATAAGTCACCTGGTGAGCTCACAGTTCCGTTAAACATATGGGATGTTATTTAAACGCAGGTTATCAAGATGAAGTAAAAGCATATATGAACCTGATATTGACGGTCCTGAAATACTCTTTCAGTGGTGCTAGTATTCTCCTCCACCGTTTCCTTCATCTGGATTGCATTTACCTGCAACCAAAGAAAATATGGGGTCAAGTAACATGTTAATGGAAGTCAAAGAGTTTAGTTTAAAGGTGCATCACAATGTCGCTGCATCATGATCCTATTGAATTTCAGTTCTTACAAAAGTTAATAGCCAACAGGAAAATAATTGCTTTATGCAAAATTACTTGGTTCTTGTTACGCCAATGCAAGCTGATAACATGACATCATTGTAGTTGCTAAAATAACATTCATGCATACCTTAATCCGATAAAGGGGAGCAGTAAATACTTCATTGAACACAAATGAATCATCATCCTCCACATCCCTCCCTTTCGGCACCTGTAAAATATAAATGAGAAGATTAAAAAGAAAAAGAATGAAAACCAAAAATTTTATCAGACCAAGAAACTAATCACACAACTCCATCAACAAGCACCCACCTTTTGCAGGACCCGTACTTTACCGCATGCAAGTGACTGTAGGGTCCTCCTCAGTTCCTTATCTTCAATGCAAGTGGCATCCTTAATATCTTGAAAGCTAAGCTTTTGGGCATCATTAAAGAGCATCAAAACAACTGTCTGGAGAGCCAAAAAGAAAAAAGCAAGAGCACATTAATATTAGGATTTGCGGTTGCTGGTGGCATTAATTAAACATTGGAATGGAGAGCATAAGAAAAAGAAATGCACCGTCAAGGTATGAAACCAACCTGAAATAGGGAAACTGCCAGCTCCTTTTTACCTTTTGGGAACTCGGCTTTTAACACACAGTGACCTAATGAATTTTGCCACATTAAGCGCCTTCCACTGTACTTGCTTAAGTAGAACTCCTTAAAGATGTCCTGTAGCAAAATCAGAGACATGTGTCATACCAACATACATAGCATAGTCCCCACACTATAAATAATGACCATCTTCAGCTTATACCAAACCTGATAAACATTCAGTTCATGAGGAAGCCTAACATCCATGGGAGGATATGTGGGCCAGTACCTGCATGCCAGCCAGCCAACAACATATAAAATTACTCCGGAACATTGAGTGATATATTATAACTATGTTCCTAAAATATGGTTTTAGGACCTCAACCTACCCTGTTGTCAAGACATGGACGCTCATCTCAATCCCTGATGGGAGTTTCGTCCTTGCCTGAGATGATTGTTTGAAAGACTCATTAATCTCCTTTGATAATTCAACATCCTGTGAATTTTAAACAAAAGAAATTGCAGAAGGCGCTGATGAGAATTATGAATACAAAGTCACCATAAGAATTCAATTAGTAGTCAGAGAATGAATGCTACATCAACAGATCACGTGTGAGACTGCAAGATAAAGAGGTTAGTATTAGTATCAAATCTTGCTTTCCAACTAAGTATGAGAGCTCCCTTCTGTCAAGCCGGTGCTTGACCACAAGGTCGGGTTTGAGACATCAGATGAGCACATACATAAGGCAAGAAAGCGAACTGAGGTTGTTAGTTCTCATTGCACAGCAGTTCTACTAAATTTGAACTTCACATCAATATGAGCATATCTAGCACTTCCAAGAAAATGAAGCATGCAGGAACTGGAAGAAACTTCGCAACTCGTGGAAAAGGCTTCAATGTTTTACTTATGTAATAAGTTTCTTATTGTGAAAAAGGATAAGCAATCAGCTAAGTGATCACACAATTTGAGTATCAAAGCTTCAACTGCAATGTTGATAAATGATACACTGAACCAGAATTTAAGAAGAAAACATGCACACCTTGAACATCCCTTCAAGTTTGTTGGTAAACTGGCTACCACATTCAGTCTTTAGCTGCATTAGAGATAGATGTTTGTTAACATGACAACTGGATAAGCATTTAGCAGCAACATCAATTCTAAAGAAGGAAAAATGAATTCCTGTCACTAACCTTGGAAATCATAGATTTCTCAGCATCAATAGACGCACTTTTTCCCAACAGTAACCGTTTTGCAAGATCCTTTTTATAGAATGCTTCAAACACATCCTTACCCTAGATTTTTTATTAAAAGAAAAAGGTCATACACACGCTTAGTAATTATGATGACAACATGAACAGAGAATGAATATACTGGCAGAAATGGGAAGACAAACTATTATCTAATGTGGCAGTCCATTCAGTTATTTGGTCAAGGACACATAGTTACCTGAATAAACCTGAACAAAACCAAAACTTTATCAAGTGTACCCTCCAATTCCTCTTCAGATGTACCCTTATTTCCAGCACGAAGCTTCTCATCCAGAAACTTTGCAATCAGTTCAGCAGGTCGGTTCTATTTAATAAAGGAAAACATGAAACCCTTAATCACAAATTGGAATTTTAAATAAGTGGTGATGCAGGATTGATACAACATAAACTCCTAGCTGAGATCTGGTACTACTATTGGTAACATATTGCCATATCAAAGTAACAATAATCATAACTGTCACTTGGTCTCTTTAAATGCTACTCTCATACTTTCTGCATGATGAATATTGTTTTCCTACCATGAAAATCCAGCATTTATCTACTAAATAAATGTGCATTGAATTTATGTAAATGTTTAATTATAACATTGCAATGGAGGCAGGAAAAAGAAAACTTAGTAGGATTTGCTGACCTGACGCAGATTAATTAGGTACTCAAATGCATCCTTTATAGTATTGCAAAATGCTTCATTCTTCGAGAAGCTTTGTTCCCAGATTGTATCAAGCGAAGCCTTAAACTCCAAAAGAGAGGAAACCATATCTTTATCTTTCTCTTCATCCATAACAATGCCATGCCCAGTTCTACGAATGTACATGGCAAGGGCCTGCCTTAATGATTCAAGGGCGTTAACCCTCAAAAACAGAGAATACATCCTCTTAAGGTCCTCAGTACGATACCCATCCGTCAGCGTTGTGAACCCCTGAACAGATAAAAGAAACCATAACTACTCAAAAGCAATTCAAGCATATACATAAGAGGGGCAAGGAATGAATTAGAAGAATTAACTCCATACCTTATCAAGAATTGCAGATATATGCCGT
Organism: Ailanthus altissimus; assembly: GCA_946807835.1. Taxonomy (NCBI): domain Eukaryota; kingdom Viridiplantae; phylum Streptophyta; class Magnoliopsida; order Sapindales; family Simaroubaceae; genus Ailanthus; species Ailanthus altissimus. Next base: position 28,860,968 of record OX327690.1, on the reverse strand, counting down.
TCAAGAAGTTGCCTCTCTGCAGTTGCTATAAGTGGCTTTCTTGTACTTGCATCAAGGTAAAGTAAACATCTTTCATGTTCTTCATGCAACCTTATCTGTGTGAATGATTCAACCACAAATCTTAAATATTTCAATAAATGTCTGGTGATCATAAGTCAAAAGTTCCTAAGTAAGAGAAAAGTTAAAAAAAAAAAAATCTCTAGCAACTTAAAATGCAATAAAAAGTGACAAAAATACGGCAGAAACATTCACTTATCATGGGGATGGAGGAATAGACAGTACCTCCACATGCTTCAAGTAATCTGGAACATCTGATTGCTGCATATATTTCATACCTTCAGCAGCATAAAATTCGGATGTGCAATCAAGAAATGGTTTCTCAAAGCTATCTGAGTAAATTCCCAGAGCAGTGAACATCTTCAACAGATGATTAAGAAGAGTCCTATCAACGGCTTCACCTAATCTAAAAGACACCGCAGCCCCAACACCCCACAAAAAGAAAAACATTATGAATTCCAGAGCATATCAAATCAATCCCAGCCCCTAAACAATGTTCATTCATAAAATTCGTGCCACAGACAACTCAAGGTAAATGAAAGGAATTCAATCTCATAAATGTAGATAGAGAAGGAGGGAAAATTTTAAGAATTAGAAAGGACATATTTGACTTCATTACTAACGATCTAGAAAATCCAACAGTGTACACCTATGCTTATATTTAACTTTCCTAGAATTACCTTTCGCTCTCAATCATCCTTAAAAGACCGGTGACAATTTTGTGCTCGACTTCTGAATATGCAGAAAGATATTTCCGGAAAAGCTGCAAGCCCATGTCCCACAACGAACGCACATTTGGTGTTTGCTTCACATATGTTCTATCTAGATATAAGGCTATACCACGAATCATCAACATCTGATCACAAAGATCCTGCCAGCATCTCTCAACAAGTGACAAGAAAACCACCAAATCCGGGCTTTGCCCAACTAACGATTGTATTGCCGCAGATATATGTGCTTCACACTCCTTTTCAATACGCTGATAAAGGTTTCCCCCCATCTTGTGCAGGCAAAGATCATTGACAGCCTAAGGATAACATAATTTTTCTATTGAGAAAATCTCATGCATGACAAACATTTACATTAAGAAGAGTCACATTATTAAAACAAAAGAAAGAAAGTTAATTTATTTCTACCTGATATAGCTTTTCCAAATCGCATGAAGTCGGTTGCTTTAAAAATATAGCTTTTATAGCTGACTTCAGTTTTTCCCATGTATGCTCCTCAAAGTTTGAAGGCAATGTTGGTTTAGCTTCACAGAAATAAAAACTCAGAATTACAAATTACATAAATTAAGCACATTGTTCATAAGACATCATAAGTGGAAAGTTCTTCAAGATTTCAAACTTCACTACTCTAGCAAATACTCTGCTTTGACAAGGCTTTTTCGATTGTGCAATAAACATTGAGCTATGCAACATCAAATAGAAACTTCAAAACAGATGGAATAGATTACAAATAATTGATAAATTAGATCAATTTACCAGAACACACAGAAAACCTAACTAACACGAGCACTTCTAACAAATGACAAGATTGATTCACAATAAAACCCTAGATGAGCTCCTGGTATAATAAAGAAAATGGAACCAATTAGAATCAGCTGACAGCCCAAAATTAAAATTTTCCTAGCAACAAGAAATTAAGGTATCCAAATTGTCAATCACCCGCTTGAAATTATATCCACAGCTGAAATTGAAGTAATTATGATAAATTTTCAGCACCAAATTCCACAAAAGAATCCAATTTTTAAGCTTCTCCAACACTCGATAAGCAAAACCCTCGATTCACAAAATCCCAACAAATCCCCAAAACGACGCCGACGCCGCATCACACAATTCTCGAATAAAAGAGACAGCAGCAAAGTAACCACCCAAGGCTGTACCTTTATTAAGCTTGATGACTAGTTTCTTGGCGGGCTGAGGGGGCTGGGCTTTCTTACGGGCCAAATTGGCGGCGGCGGGGGCGCGGGGTGGTTCGTCGGGCTTGAGATCCTCATCGAGGGACATAGAAGAGGGATCGAAAACGACGTCGTTGTCGTCGGGATGGCGGTGGAGGCCGTTCTTGGTGGGGTCTACAGAGCAGGCCACGGCCTGGGACTTGGCCTTCTTCATCGGTGGTGAGTAATTGACGGTGGTGCTGTTGCTGTTGCTGGTGGCGTTGCTGAATGTGCGTTTGTTGGGGAGAGACATCAAATACTCGTCCGATTAGTGCATTGTTTGTTCGTATTGGAGTATTACTGAAACCAAGAAATGGAAATGAGAAAAATGAAATATGAAATATGAAGATTTGAGAACTATTTAGATATCCTCCTGTTCGCGACACACAGTAAGAAAGAGAGAGACTAGACTGGTTTTTTAATTATTTTTTCCTTCTGGAATTTTTATAATTTTGTTTTTAAAGTTTCTAAAATTAGGGTAACTGCAGAACTTTTCTTTACTTTTTAGACATAAAAATTATATATTTTTTAAATTTTTAATCACATAAAATAAAATAAAAATAAGAGTAACGTTTTACATTTAAGTTAGATTCTAAATAATGATATATAAAATAATTATTAGATAGTAAAATAGTATAAATTTTAAAATTATTTATTATATTTAATAATTATTTAATACATTATTATTTATGATACAATTTAAAATATAAATTTAAAATGTGTAGCATTATTTATAAAAATAAATAATTCTAATTTTATAGTAATTATTTATATTTTCAGTATAAACCATTTTGATTTTATAGTAGAATTATATTTTTCTTATCATTTCTTTCATACAAAATTTAGTGTAATGTTATTCATCTTTTCACTTAAATTTTATTTGGAGTATTTATAAATCAACCAAATTACTTTAGTCAATTTTCTCTTAATTTTGTTTGATTCCTATCTTACAACAAATATACTGTCTTCCAAAATAATAAAAAACAATTATTCAATTAAGACTGAACTTGTGTTTAATATGAATAAGAATGGAATTAAAAAGATGCAATCCATTTAAATAATAAATAAAACCCTACAAGCTAACAAGCATCAGTCTTGGGTTCAAAAAAAACAAGCATCAGTGTTGGACCATCTATACAAAATCAGTCTAGAGTCATATTTGGGCCAAATCAGCCCACTTCTTTTCCTAAAAGTTGATACTAAATGACATCTAAGCTGTTTTCTAATTGTCCCCAACATGAGATCTTAGTTATGATCTCGAGTCAAAGCCCAGATAAGAGCCCTTACTCCTCATTCAACGACGCGTTAAGGCCCAGTTTCAGTTCATTGTTATGTGAATAATATTATTCATAAAATAGAAATAAATAACAATTTTTTTTTCTGCAAGACCCACAAATTAACTTATTATATATGTCCAAATTATTGAGATTTTAACTCTTATTCTTTCTCATAAGGCCCATTCCATCCTTCCTCTCATGCAAGTGAAAATGAAAATGTACTATATTTGTTTGTTTTTGTGCTTGATTATGTTATAAATTTTCAATAATTACGGACAAAATTTAAATTTTAAATTTTAAATTTTCCTACACTAAAATTTTAAGTTTGCAACATAAAAATTAAAACGTGTTTTGAACATTGATTTTTAAAAATATTTAACACAAAACTTGAAATATTTAACATGAAATTTGATTTGTGGTATGCATGGTAGCAAATACCATTGATAGCACATCTAAAAGACATTTTATAAATATATATATATTTGATAATTTATTTCTTTTTGGCTTGAAAATGAATATTTTGAAATATTTTAAAATGTATCATTTTAATTATTATAATTATATTTTTTTATAGTTAAAATATAAATTTTATATCTTAATTCATGTAGCATTTAGTGTGTTTATTCGTAACTAATATTGTATAATTATTACATTAATAAAAGTTAAAAAAATTAATAATTACCTAATAAATAATGACGATCTATTAATGTCACAGAGATACTCCTATATAAATATAACACTAGTCGTTCAATTATAACAAACCTAAACATCTTTGGTGATCAACAAGTATCAATGTTAACAGGGCCACGTCTTTTAGCAAGCTATCACCGAGACTTTAGCTTAGCGAAGCTGTCAAAGATGGAACCAAAAGATTGACTTGAAGATTTCCAAATTGTGTGCCTTTGACTCCGAGGTTTGGTCATTATAGACTGCTAAAACTTTTAACGATCATCGTCGTCAATTCTAGCTCTAGCCTCCTGCTTCTCTTAATTGTCAGAACCCCACCACCATGCCCCATTTCGCTTTCTTCCTCTCAGATTCCTCTATAAAAGCTCAAGAATACTAATAAACTAATCATACTTCACTAGAAAAATCAAAAAGCGAAAAGTGCTTATAGAGATTCAAAGCGTCGTTTGACGATAATGTCCAGCAGAAAGCGAGAAGCAGTTAAAATAGTTCTCGTGGATACTCAGTATGTTGAAACTGACCCCAAGAGCTTCAAGTCCGTTGTTCAAAAGCTTACGGGTAAGGATTCTTCTGTTGCATGGATAAAAGAAAGCTCCTCTAATGGTGATAAAAAAAGAGAATTATCAGTTGATAAGTTAGAAAACGACGTCGTTAATAACAAGAGATCATCGGTATCCATGTTGGCGAAAGGCATGTCGTTTAAGGACTTGGATAGGTTGGTGTTGGAGGTCCCTCCGCTGGAGGAGCTGCAGTGGCTGTGGACTGAATACAATTTGCATTGATGTATTTATAAATTCTAATTAATGCATTAATGTTTGTACGTGTGCCTCTTCTGCAACGTGATCGTATAACGTTATTGTATTATCTGTATCTTTGTTTTGTTTCTTGCTAGGGTTTCTCTTTTTGGAGAAAGATTTCATACTGTAGCAAATTCGCAATGGTGAATGTCAATGGTTTCTGGAAGTGGATTTGACGATCGATCTATTAGCAATGGTGGTGATGGTTTGCTAGGAAGTCGATCTACGTAATCAATCAATAATCATCTGCTGTGGAATATATGGCTGCCAACACTCCACGCCACATGGGAGAAATACTTGGTGGAGAATGGAGAAAATTGGTGACTATATTAAATGAGTTGAGGTGCATACATACATGGCTGCCAACACTCCACTATTTCATCACTCACAAATTATTTTTAAAAATATAATTTAAAATACTAAACATTACTCAATCGAAAAAACTGTGGCATACCCATCTTGCTATACATACATACGTAAGCATGTATGTGTTTATACATATCACAAAAAGAACTATTAAGTTGCTTATTATTACTTGCAATCCAATCAATCAATCCTTAATTTGGTCAATATATATAAACACAAAAAGAACTATCTATTTTTTCAATAAATTTACTATTAAATTTATTTTATAAACATATCTAAATTACTATTATAACCTCACTCTACAAACTTCTTTTTTTAAGTAAACTCACAGATTGCTATACGTTATCTTAATTTTTTTAATTTAGATAATTAAAATTATATACAAACACATACTAATAATTAACTTAATTTTAACCATCAAATTTTCTATTAAAATCAAAACTTTCTTCAATCTTTATCAATTAAAGTTCAAATAAAAGAAAAATGTTTTTTTTTTTGTTGTTAAAAATTGTCCTGAACATTGATTTTTTCCTTATATAAAATTAATATATGCTACTGCAAATTGATATTAAATTCCGAATGAAAACCTAAATCATTGTATGTTGAATATATTTTATAAATAAGTTTAAAGATAAGTATAATCAATAAAGCTCTTTTTTTATTTTTCATTATATTAATATTTTTATAATAGTAATTTATTTTATATTAAAAAGTAGCCCTTGTAATGATAATAATACGATCCAAACACAATCTGTGGGTAAAAAACCCTTTGCTGCGAGTGAGATGTTGGGCCTAACGATGTGAATTTAGAAACTTAGAAGGTTGATAAAGTTGGCCATTAATGTCCAAATTCTGTTGGCAAAAGAGAAAGCCCCTTCGAGATGGACTTCGAGCTAATGACCCCAGGCTTGTTGAGTCTCTGATTTGTTTGGACTGGGCGTTTCTCTTTATATTTTCCCCCATTGAACATCACAAACCAAAAGTTACAGTGAAATTATACTTGCATTAATAGTTTAATAGTAAAGAATTAGTAGTATATTATTTTTATTTTAGTCGAAGTTTTGAATTCAAGTGAAATTATTTACACTCCTCCGATTAAATTTATACTTTAATTTTAATGTAATTTTATAAATTTCTGACATTTTTTTCCTAGTGTAGATTTTTCTCTTGCTAGAACTACAATATGAATTTTTGAATTGATATCACTTTGATTCATAACTCAACATCTTCGAAACTTAGTATTATTGATGTATGTTTGTTTGTTATTTTTTGGTAGGTGACTACAAGAAATTTGTGAACAACACAAATTTCTTTTAGCCTAAAGCAACGAGGTCTAATACTGTTCTGTAAATATAAATTTAGGTTATAAAATAGTATAAATTATAAATTTATATTTAGTAGTTAGAAATAGATGCCAAAAAAAAGTAGCATTACTTAATATTTATTATTTATATCTTAATTATCTTTATTGATAAATTAACTTATGGGTATTTTTGTAATATAAATGCTAGTTTAGAGTGTTCAAATGTATTTTTTTGTTTTTTTAAATAGTCTCACCTTATTTAAAATTTAGATGTAAAACATAGTTGTATGTAATTAATATAAGCTCGTTGAATGTGAACTTCATCCATTAAGTCGGATGAAAGTTCACTTCTCTTATTCTCAAGCAGGAGAGGTGAAAATAGCGTCCTTTATTTAAAATTTAACGGCAAATAACATATAGATTTTTAAAGTTTAGTGAAAATGATTTCTAAAATTTTAAAAATTTATAAAGACCCTTGTTATATAATAAAAATCGTTAAAGTTAATAGTTAATTAATAAAAAATGAGTAAAGTACTAAAATATCCATGGATCATATAATTGGTTTATATGTAATTAATTTATATTTTAAATAAAATAAAATAAAATAATAAATAAATATTTTAATTAACTGCCCCATCGTTGTTGAAAAATGACTTTTGGCCGGTTGCCAATTTTCGACAATGGTGGACACTAAAAATGTCAAATTTTATATCATTGAACTTCATTTTTTTTATCATACATAGTGAGATCATTTTTTGCAAAAAAACCTAAAAGATGACAAAAAATGATAAGGAGGAGCGACAATATAGATCATTAAAAATAAAATTCAATGATGTAAAATTTGATTATTTTAATCATCGAAGTATCACCAAAAAATGGTGGCCAGCAGTTGGTTGGTCAACATTTTTCGACAATGGTGAGTAGTTCTGTTTTTACTTATTTTTTATTTTTTAATATATTAAATTGTGTATATAAAAGATGTTGGCACTTAATATTAATAAAATGTTGTGTTCTAATAGTTAAGATAGTACCTTTTAACTTGGGTTCAAAACCTATCAAGTTTATTATTATTATTTTTATTTAATAGGGATATTTTAGTACTTCTAATTTATTTGATAGTCAAAAGACAATTTTACTATTTTTTTCTTCTATTAATTCAATTTGTTTCTATTACCTGATAGTGGTCTCTATAGCTCTTTTAAAACTTCGAGAGTCTTTTAGTCCATTTCGCCAAATTTCGAGGATCTATATATTCTTTACCCAAAATTTAAATATAAAAGTAATTACTTTAAACTTGTCGGGCTCCACCTATTGTTTAGGTGAAAGTTCATTTCCCTTCTTCTATAGTGAGAGAATTATTTCAAATCATGTCATAATAAATTCAATTTGAATGTGATTAAAAAAGACCTATGAATAATGCTATATTTTTTAAATGATATTCTAAAATTTTCATCTTTAATAAGATGTCAAATAATTATTGAATGATATAATAATATAATGGGAGATAGAATTTGAGTTTAGAAGAAGAACTTTGATTTTCAATCTCTTAATTCATTCATGTGTTATCAAATAATACAATCAAAGTATTTATACATCGAATATAATCTATGTAAATACCTTATCTACTATTATTTATAATATTTTTTATATTGAAAGTGTTTACAAGATAATAAGCTTTATCTTAGTTGTTAGGTATGATCATTATCTTCAAGTTGTTTGCTTATCTCGAATTCTATTCAAATTCAAATTCTATTGATTCATTAACATTCTCGGAAAAGTGAAGCGTGTACCTTCAACTTGTGTTTGAGACAATGAAATTTGCTAGAAGTGAGTGGTTTGGTGAAGATGTCAATAATTTGTTATTGAGTAGACAAATGTTGAATTTAATTTTTTTTATTAAAATCTTTGTTCTTGATAAAGTGAATATCAATCTCAACATGTTTGGTTTAACCATAGTGAATTGAATTTGCTACCATTATTGCTACAGTTGTGTTATCATTGTAGATAATAGAAGTAGATATCATTTGTAACTTCATATGTGAAATTAAGGAAACTAACTAGCAGATTTTTGTAGTTGTATGTGTTGACGTATTTTAGGGTGTATGCATGTGATTGTGTACATATTAAAAAATTAAAATTATGCATCATATACATGAATTTGACAGCGGAATTTATCAAGTAATCAACATATACACAAGTAGTTCAATTCTTAACAACTTAAGAATACAAAAAACATACCTTTGAAGACCTCCGATGAAGATTTAGAATTCCGGATATCTTTACTCTAATTTTGAGCTCACCTTGAAGTGTATTTTTGTTCAATTTTAGTTCACAACAATCCGGTGGAATTGTAAAGCTAGAATAGCAGCAGTATGATCCAGCAACAAGATTTTAATTCTAGAAAGAAAAATATGAAGGATTTATTTTCTTTCTCCTTTGATTTTTCTCACAAGTCTTTGTTATTTGAAAAACTCTCTCAAAACCAACTCTCATTTTTCCTCTCAACCCTTGCACGAATTTTCATTCACTCTCTTGTTAACACACTTGAAACTCAACCATTTTTAGTGGTTACAACAACTTTACAAGTACTCCCTCAAAATTAAATTAAATGGCCAACTACCAAAACAATTTTTGGTGGCCATTTTAATGGTCTAATAAATTTAACCATTAATCATAAAATGGTGCTCCAATAAAATCATATATTATTTATTTAAATAATATTTATTTAATTATTCAAAAACTATTTAAATAATTAATATTTACCTTATTTGATTTTACTAACATGGTAAATGGTTGAATTTATGGTAAAACAATTCATACAATAAAATTGTGCCACTTGTTAATATCTAATTAGTTAATAACTCTTGTCAACTAATTAAATAATACACTTAACATTTAAGTTTAAACAAGTGCACAACCCGAGGAACCCCGAAACATATTTTCGGTTTGCTGAAATTTCTAGGATGAAACTGTTCAATCCATTATGCTGCCCCAGTGCACAACGAGTACACTTCATATTGTGAGACTTTCTAGGTTCACGCCTGAATTGTCATATAGAACTCCTCCATACATCCGTGAACGATGCCCTACATACACGTTACGGATATTACAAAGCAGCGCGTTAGACCATATAAGTTAAGGTTATAATATATTCATATAATCCCTCCATCATTTATATCCGAGTAGAGCAGAGATATAGATCAACATCATCAAATCTTCATATGCCTGACTGAAAGCTTATCTCTTGAATTGTATTTCAATAAATAATATTACTAAACACTTTTGTAATATTATTTATCCCTAGGGTTAAACTCTTTTCCCGGGAATTATTGCTTATGGCCATAAGACTTTTTGAAATACAATCTATAGAGTATTAGGATATAATACTCACCCAAATGAGCTAATGGATCCCATATCTATGCACACCAAACTTCATGAGCATCGGACCATACCCAGCGACACCCAGCGGTCAGACCATGAAAGGTTTCTGACATGTGTGAAACTAAAGTATGGTGGATCACTCACAAGCCCACTGTGGCACTCAGGTCAAAGGACCACGAATACTACTCAACTCGAAAGATCCTCAATTGACGGCTTTATGAGATGTCTATTGGAGATCTTTGTAAGTCTGTTCAGTATTCAGTCCTTACTGAATACCTGTATCTCTATACAAGCTTCCACTAAACTCATGGTTTGCTAAGAATAACCATCTGAACCATCCAGATATAGACATACACTAATCTATATATTTGTTAAGGTATTCACTGACAGACCTGCATCAGTAAAGATAGATCAGGAACATAATATTTGAGAACATATTTGCGTAATGACATTTCTTATCACTATTTGTAACTCTTTACAATTATGTCATTATTAATATATTCTTAGGTCTTTGTCACATTTCAGACAAGACTCTAACTCTTTAGATATTACTGACTCTTATAACCTGGTAACTCTTATCAGTGCCAACTCTTAGCATTTATAACTCTCAGTGTTGCTAATTTTTAGCATTGATCTAAACTCATTTAGACCAGATCTGAACTCTTTCAGATCGTACAATGTCTAAAATGTTACAAGCATCTTACCATATATAAATATAATTAGTGATTTATTGAAATAATAACACTAGTATAAATATTAAACAAACATTCATACATAATGGGATTGCACGTAAGCACAAATCCCAACAGTATGTGCAAGTGATATGTATTCAAATTCATAGCTTGATCTTATAACTATAGTCTCTTTCTTTAATGACCAAGATACTAGATGATTACCTAAGAACACATAATATCCTCCAATTGATTTTGTCTTCTGTGTCACAGCCTTAATCCACATCATTGTATGCTCAGTTTAATATCCCATGAGGCTAAAAATATTAGACTTAATCTGTTGTGTTTTTTAGATACCTAAGAAGCCTTTTACAGGCTTGCCAATGAAAGATAGATGGACTCTCCATAAATTAACTTATGTTTATTAACAACATAAGCACTTTTAGGTCTAGTTATAGTAAGATATTGCAGTGTACCTATTGTACTTTTATATTGTGTTGGATCTGCAAAGACTTCATCAGTTCCCTTGCTTAGTTTTGCCCAGTTACCATTAATTTATTAACTTTACTGGCTTGGCTCATGTGTGTTTTCTACAATGAGTCTGCAATGTATTTGGCTTGAGAGAGCTTCATTTCATCATTGTCTTGAGTAATTTCTACAGAAAGAAAGTTATATATTGAGCCAATTCTTTAAGTGTGAAATTGTTGTTTAAGTCTGATATCATTTGCTGGACTTTAGATAGATCATCACATGTAATAAGGATATCATTTATATAGACAAGCATATATGTTACATATGAAAAAATATGCTAAATAAAAAGTATAGGATCAAACTTGGCATTACTGAAACTCTAATTGAGTAAGACTCCTTTTCGTTTCTCAAACCAGGCACTAGGGGTTTGTTTTAACCCATACAAGGGTTTTTTCAAATAACACACATGAGATGGATGTTTTGGATCAATAAAACCCCCTGGTTGAGCAATGCAATTTGTCTCTTCAAGATCTCAAATTAAGAAATCATTGTTTACATCTATCTGTATTATATCATAGCCTTTTTAAACTACTAAGTTGGGAACAACTCTGATAGTGAGAGTTTTGGCCATAGGAATGTAGGTCTTAAACTAGTTTACACCAATAAATTGATGAAACTCCTTAACAACCAAACGTGTTTTAAATTTTTCTAATGTTCTATCTGGTTTGTATTTGACTTTAAAAGCCCATTTATTACCAACTAATTTTTTATCATCAGTATATGGAACTAATTCCCATGTATTATTGGACATCAAAGCTTGAAATTCAATTTGCATAGATTGTCTCCAATTTTCATCTTGTTGAGTTTCTTAGACATATAATAGTTAAGGTCAGGAGGGAGTGACATTAGCTTTGGTGGTGCTTAGAAAAGTTTTAGGTTTAAAAATGCCAGCCTTGGTATATATTCAACAGTTGGAATGGTATTTGGTGTAGATGTTTCAGATAAAGGGCTGAGAGAATGATCATACAATGATATTAAATTAAAGATAAGGGGAATGTTAGTGACTTTAGCAGAGTAAACCAAAAGTATAACAATTTTACAATTATAAACATGATGAACAATTGTATTATAACATGATGTAAAATACTTACCTAATGAAGGTAGCTTTACAAAATCTTCAAGTCTTTCACCAATTCATATGAAGAGCTCACCTTAAAGTGTATTATTGAACAATTCTAATCCATAACGGTTTGGTGGGATTATGGAGCTAGAATGGTAGCTTTAGAATTTTTCAACAACTTGTATTCAAACTCCTTGAATACATATTCTTATTTCATAAATATGAATATGGATTAGCCATCTATGAAAGGAGAAGAAGATGAAGTTTTCTTTTGTTCTTGTTAGTAACACTTTACTAACACAACAACCATTATTTTTCTTTGTCATTGATGAATTATCCAAGTGTGTAAGATGAGTAAAACCCAAAAAAATTTCACACACAAGTCTTTCAACTCTTTAAAAGGAAAAACAAGACAAAGCTATTTTTCTCCCTCTCTCTCTCTCCCTTGCACTTGGCCGAATCCTTCATCCCCTTAGAATGAATATGCCTTATTTGTTTTATTTTAATTTTGTTATCATAAATTAATCAAAAACAATTAAGAAATGTTCCACTCAATAATAATAATGACTACCCATTATTACTATAGTGGTTGAAACACTTGATTACACTTCAAGTGCTCCACTCACTTTTTGGAAAACATGGCCGGATGTCACCCTTGCTAAAATGAACATGCTTTCATTTTTGTTTCAATTATTGTTATAATAAAATAATCAATTGCTATTATTATTATCTTAATCATGAAATACTATCATTACAACAAGAAGTGCTCCCTCCATTAACAAAGAAAATGGTCGGCCATCATGTGAAACAAATGAATAAAAATTCATTTAATGGCCTACAATATTACATTAATACAAAAAGGTCTCCACCATTCGTAATGGCAACATATTAAATTTATTTAAACAAAATTAATATAATAAATTATATAATAATCTTTAGTGCATTAAATGTATATTATAATAAAATAAAATAAATCAAAAACTATTTTTGTATTATTTTATTAATATATCATGAAATAAAATGAAGGGCTTAGATCTTGTCATTTGTCATCATCTTATTGGTTAACAATTTTTGTTAATTAATTAAAAGATGTACTTAACAATTAAGTCTTGATAAATGCATATCCTGAGGGATCCCGAAATAATCATTCTCTTTTGCTGAAATTTATTGGATCGAATTATTCAATCCAATCCGCTACCCCAGTGCGCAACGAGTATACTTCATATTGTGAGACTCTCTAAGTCCACACCTAATTTGTCATATGGAGCTCCTCTATACGTCCATGAACAATGTCCCACACACACTACCGATATTACAAATCAGCGTATTAGACCATGCAAGTTGAGATTATTGCATATTCGTATAATCCTTCCATCATTTATATCTTTGAAGAGCAGAGATATAGATCATCACCGTTAAATCTCTATTTGCTCAACCATGAACTTATCTCCAAATTTATATTTCATTAAACAATATCCACAAATACTTTGTGATGTTGTTTATTCCTCAAGAATATATTTTCTGAGGTTTATGCTTACGGCCACAAGACTTTCTAAAATACAATCTCGGAGCATCAGGATATACAACCCACTCATATGAGCTGATGGATCCCATATCTACGTACACCGGACTCCATGAGCATCGGACCATACTCAGCGACACCCAGCGGTCAGACCATGAAAGGTTTCTGATATGTATGGAACCAAAGTATGGTGGATCACTCACAAGCCCACCGTGACGCTCAGATCAAAGGACCACAAATACTACTCAACTCAAAAGACCTTCTATTGACGACTTTATGAGATGTCTATTGGAGGTCTTCATGAGTCTGTTCAATATTCAGTCCTTATTGAATACCTTTATCTCTATACGAGTTTTATACTAAGCTCATGGTTTGCTAAGACTAACCATCTGGACCATTTAGATATAGATACACTAATTTATATTAATGGGTTCCACCGATAAACCCGCATCGATGAAATTAGATCAGGAACATTGTGTTTGAGAACATACTTGCATAATGACATTTCCTAGCACTATATGCAACTCCTTGTAGCTATGACATTACTAATATATTCTCAGGTCATCGTTCTATTTCAGATAATGCTCTAACTCCTTAGATTTCGCAAACTCTTATAAACTTACTAACTCTTAGTGCTTATAACTATTAGCGTTGCTAACTCTTAACACTGGTCTAAACTCCTTTAGACCAGATATGAACTTCTTCAGATCATACAATGTCTGAAACGTTACAAGCATCTTACCATTTAATAATAAATAATATTAACAATTTTATTAGAAATAACAATTGTTTAAATACTATCATTATATATTTATACATAGTGAGATGGCATGTAAGCACAAATTCTAACACACTTGTCCCTGTCTCTTATCCTTGATAAGCCAAGAATGTTTATGAAATTTAACAAAAATATTATAATTAGAAACAAGTTTTGATACACTGATCAAATTCTTTTTTTATTTTAGGTACAAACAAAGTATTTTTGAGTTGTAAATTTGTATGTTTATGAAGGTAGTGTAATAGTGTCAGACTGTGTAATGTAGAGTTTATTACCATTGCCTATTGTCACTTTATCATAACCTTTGTAATCAGTTTTATTTTGCAAGTTGTTGATTTCATTGGCTAAATGACTTGTTACTCTACTGTCTGCATACCAATTTAGATTAGAAGAACACTCTAAAGTTGCTATATAAGTTATTGGAGAATTTTGATTCTGTTGATCAGTGTAGCTTTCATCAAATCCATGTCAATAATTTGTTGTTGTATGTCCTACTTTCTCATAGATTTGACAAACTGGCTTATTGTTGGAATTAAAGTTGTTTGTATTTTTGAAATTTCCAAGAAATTTACCTCTACCTTTTCCTTGATTGCTAAAGCCTCATCTATTTCCTAAAACTCCTCTTTTACCAGTGTTTTTTTTTTGTCCTAAATTTTGAACAAAATGGGTTGAGAGATTATTCTGACTTGCAACAGCTATTATGTCCAATCTTGAGTGTGTTGTAAGCTGATCAATCCTGCTTTTCTGGTTTAACAACATAGCATATACCTTTTGAAGATGTGATAATTTATTTTGAGATGTAATATTGACTATAATAGATACAAAGTTAGAACCAAAACGAGCTAATATATATATATATATATAATCAAACCATCATCTTTAGTTGCATTACCAACAGTAACCAAGTAATCGATTATTTTTTTCATTTTAGCAAAATAGTTACTTACTGACATGTCTCCTTTCTTTATGGTTTGCAATTCCATGCAGAGTTGAAAAACTCTTGCCTTTAACTAAGAGGAAAATTAATTCTCTATGGTTGTCCATAGTTCATATGAGGTGGTGCAGTTGATGACTGTATCTAAAATACCTTTAGTTATTTTGGACAATAATCAGGTGAGTAGAAGTTGATCCTACTTCACCCACATTACAAATTAAGGATTTGGTACTGTAGTAATGTTATCTTCTTCATTTGTCAGAATGAGAATTGAGTCTGATTTTCTTTTAGTGCCACTTATGAAGCCTTCTAGATCATGTCTACATATGGCTGGAAGAATTTGTAACTTCATAATGAGGTAATTTTGTTAGTTAAATTTTAAAGTTTTGAAATGATCAAAGAGTGTAATAATACTTATAATGTTGTTGTCGGTAGTGTTTGTAACACCAAATGTACCACTACTTTTAGAGATGGCCATTGACTTTGATACCAAGATAGAATTTGAGTTTAGAAGAAGAACTTGGATTTGCAATCTCTTAATTCATTCGTGTGTTATAAAATGATACAATCAAAGTATTTATACATTGAAGATAATCTATGTAACTAACTACCTTATCTACATTGTTTTCATATTAAAAGAGTTTACAAGATAAGAAACTTTATCTTAGTTGTTAAGTATGATCATTATCTTCAAGTTGTTTGTTTATCCCTCTTTTCAAAATCAAATTCTGTTGATTTATTAATAATTGGTGATTTTAAAAATTGCATCATTCATTATCTAATGATTGTTTAATATATCAATTTAAGATAAAATATTTATGATAACATTTAAAAATTGTAGTATTACTCAAAATATATATATTATGCTATAAAATTTTAAACTTACGAATTTGATAAGCGCTTAACAAAAGGAAGAGGCCTTTAACAAATCTTGCTCATGTGCTCTGACAAAGTTTGGTGTTGTTTTTGGTAGAACTGTATTATAATAAATAATAAGAGGAGTATAAAAGCTTCAAAAAAATGTGAGGAAAACAAAATTAATCTTGTAATTTTGTTAGCTCTTAGTGTATATGATGTAGCTGATTTCGCCCATTTTGGGGGAAAAAAAGAGCCATGCTCTTGTATACATACTCTTAAATTCTCTAATTGCCTTATACTATATTGAGTTGAAAAATGATCAGTTTTGTTTCTGATTTATCTTAATATATCAATTAGGTCCCTAATTTTTTGACAATACTTAATAACACCCTTTTTGCTACTATCTCGACCATACTTAAAATGTGACTATTTTTATCCCTTAAACAATATGTAATTAAGTATTTTTTAAAATTTAGAAATTTAATTAATGTATTAAGATAAAACTAATGACGAAACTGGTATTACCCTTATTAAGTTTCTATTTTCGAAGATCTCACATGTTTTAATTAACAAGTTGCCTATTAATTAATATATCCATATAACCATATTGTCCTTTTTATTTTATATTTCCATATATCCTCATTGTTCTTTTTTCAAATTAAAGCACCATGATCCCGTAGACAATTTTGACATTGACGTAGCTAGATGGGCACCACTCTTACCTCAAAAGCAATACCACTATTAAGCTCTTCTTTTCCAGTATTTCATTTAGATAACAAGCTAAAAACCAATAGCCATTCTTGCTTTTCATTTCTCTCAATTGGCTTATCACATATATGATAACCTTTGTTGCAAATTAGCAAAATGGGTCAGTTTCTTGCATCCCCTTTTCACCAAAGCCAAGTAATAATGGGTACCCCAACATGCATGGTTAAATCTTTGGAGATTTTTAACCAAATTTAAGAAATGAAATTCTTGGAAAGAAGTAAGTCTTTTTTTTATCATTTACTACAAACTACCGGGGTGGGGGATCGAACCGTCACCTGCTAGTTGGGGGGTGTTCCCTTTGAGTGGTTAGCCAATTCGATTAACACCCTGGTTGCAAAAAGCATGTTTTTGAGCAAACACATTAATCAAAAACTTTCATATACATTGCAATTCACTCTCGCTTTCCCGGCCCTCACCTTTTTCTTCCATGATGCTTCTTCCTTTTAGCACCAACATCTTCTTTTAGCAAAAGCAAATGTCTTTACGGATTTTAATTTCCTTTATGACATCTATCACATGCATGAACAAATCTGTTTGGATATGAACAGGGATAAAAAGATATATAACATTAACCAGCTAACAAAGGACATGGTGGTCTTCCAATTTCTTTTTTTTTTTTCTTTTTTAAAAATTTTCTTTTGAGCTTTTGATTTGATTCATGGGTGTAGAATATATATTAAGATATTCTCTTTCTTCCTTCTTTTTTGCTTTTTCATTTTGCATTGAGGGAAAGAGAAAGAGAAGTGAAGAAAAAGGGTATCATGTCATGAGTTGGTGTGATAAAAAAAAAGCACAGAAATTGAGCTAAGAAATGCTACTGTTTCAATGGAACTTGATGACGTGAAATGAACTTGCTTTAACCAAAATAAAGGTCCTTTTTTGCAGTGTGACGAGGCTTTTCTTTTTATCTCTTTTACCAGTAGATGGATCATATGCTTGGCCGGGGTGATGCCAAGTTAACAGTTATCAAGGCCTAAAAGGGAACACTTGAGCGGCAACTACTTGTCCCCCTTGCAAATTCATCATAAGTTTTACGTACCCAAGTTTTTTGTAGTACTACATTGATTCTGGACTGCTCTAAAATTGTCTAGTTAATTATCTAGGGTTGTTTTTTTTAGCATCAAAGAAAGCACTTCTGGGAAACACAAGGACTTATTTTGCTTTTCAATTGTTTTTATGTTTTAATTTGCATGGTTTGACTGAAATGGATAAAACAATTTCAAAGTTTTAAGGAACATTTTGAAATGTAGCATATACAAACAAAAATATATTGTTCTTTCTGAGCGTTGTTCAATGATTGTGAATATGCTTTGCATCCCGAGGTTTGATATATGACTTGGGATTCACTTGCATAATTATAACACAAGCTTATAATTATGACTTATCTAGAATACCAATGAGATTGAGACACTTCATAGTTACAGGGTTAATCTTAATTTTCTAAGGCTCCTTTAATACGAGAAGTTCTTCTACTGGAATTTCTCTTGGTTTGAATTCTTCCAAAATAAAATACCAAACTTATGATGAATAGATATTTTATAAAAGTAAATAAATTTTGATTATATATTTTCACTAATAGACACGGGATGCAACATCTTTAAAAATTAGGAAGGCTCCTTAGGCTAGAATCCCAATTTCTTTTTTTCTTTTTCTTTTTTTAAAGGGCAATTCCTTTCTTGCTTGGCCATAGCAGAAAGAGATAGACTCTAATAAAACAATATGAAAAAGGTTTACAGCGCGTTTTATCTTTTAATTTCTTTTTTACTTGTTTTATTTTTTATTTTTTATAGATTGGCTAAGGCAAAATGGTTGCCAGCCGCTATTTATATATTTAATTGGTTAAATTTCCACTTCTTGCACGAGTCACAAAATTTGAAGTGTTGGATATTAATTTTATTATGACTTTAAATGATATTTTTTTAATGCACATTTAAAGGAAATTTTAATAATTTATATATATATATATTTAAACATAATAGAGGAGAATTTAAACCCAAGATTATTAATAATTTATATGTTAAGAATCAAAATAATTTATATGTCAATAATCGGCAGAACCCCCTAGTTCACTTAATTTGTTACTTTTTGTTATTAAAATTTATTTTTAATATTATTATTAGATCTTCACCTAACAAGTTTTAATGTTAGAGTTGAGTGATTAACTAATATAATATTAAAACTAATGTTTTGAACTCCTATTTCTTTTATTTTTGGTAAAATTTTGAATTATCATTATTTCAATCTCTAAAAATCTACTACTTTAAAGTCAAAATTGGATCCATGTTTCACATAATTTATCTTTATGTTTTTGTCTTCAATTAATTAGATTCATATTTCATATGAGTGTTATTAATATTTGTCTTTAATACTAATGTGGGGCGTCTAATTATCTAAACTTTTGAATTGAGTGGTTAATTAATATGTATTTTAATTTACAAATTAGTTTGCTAAAGTTTCCTCTTACTTCTTAAGTATTCAAAATATATAAATGAATAATTCTAACTGAAAACCGAAACTTCACCAAATTAATAAGAAAACAATAAAAAAAAAAAGAAGAAAAAAACTCTTATTGCTTCTTTCTTTTATCCAAATACTTTCATCCTTCTTAAGCTTTTAATATTTGGCAAACTTTTACCAATTGAATCAAATCGGGTTTTTGAAGTCTTACATTATTTTATAGATTTATTTTAATCATCAATTTAATTTAGGATAAAAATATACAGAGACAAGTCAGACAAGGACTCGATAGGCTAGATTCTCTGGCCTATAATTCATACAATTAATATGACAAACATAGTATGTTAGAGAAGAGAAGTTAAATCGCAATACGACTAATAAAATATAGTGTGCCGAAAATGATCAAAAATTCAACACCTTCAACTTTCATTCCTTTATTACGGCTTTTCTTGACGGCACCGTCGTTCTAACACATCAACTTTCGTTCCTTTATTTCGGCTTTTCTTGATGGCAGCGTAGTTCTAATCTCTTTCATATGTGTTAATGCAAAATTTCCGTTGACTGTGCGACGATTTATGAATTATGACTATGAAAAGAACAATTCAATTTGCATTGTCACCATGAAAAGAAGAACAAATATATATATGTAGAAGTATAAGCAACCTCATAGTCATTGCCTCAAGATAAGGACA
This sequence comes from Ailanthus altissimus, assembly GCA_946807835.1. Taxonomy (NCBI): domain Eukaryota; kingdom Viridiplantae; phylum Streptophyta; class Magnoliopsida; order Sapindales; family Simaroubaceae; genus Ailanthus; species Ailanthus altissimus. The sequence continues at coordinate 28,840,890 of OX327690.1, read as the reverse complement.
CTTCGTTTCCAAATAATTCCCACGTATTCCATTCCTTATCCACTTACCAAACATGCATTTACTTTTCAATTGGGTATTCTTTGGCCAAATTACGTAAGTTTATTGTTCTTTTGTTTTTGGAATTTTCCCACAAGTTACCGACGTCACACATCTTGTTTTGTCTCCTCATAAATTATATTTACAACTTTATTCATTATACATACTCGACCAAAATGACCCTTCTGTTCCTTTTCTTAGTAAATTATTTGATTCTTAATTAACTTAATTATTTTGTCCTGAATTAACTAATTAATCTCAGGACATGATAACCATCTTATTGTAAAAAGAAGACAAAACAAAATATATAAAAGTTTTGGTTGCTTTCAGTGTATTTTATATTTTTCGTTAAATCTTTACTAGGTATATATTCATTTCGTCATGACTGGTTAAAATTATACACATATTAAAAATCCAATGAAAAAAGTGGCATGCGCCAGAAACAATCCAGATTTAGTGCTGTGAAGCATCTTCTAAGTGTTGGTGGGATCTTTCCCAACACTAAGCATACCCATTGTCTTCCTCTTCCAAGTTACCTGTTCTTTCTCTCTGCGGCTAAATTTAGATGCCAAGGGCCATTTCTAGGTTATAGAAATGACATAAATTTACGGTCAGCCACTATGTTTTACTGCACAAAAGCAAGGCAGTCGAGTCGCTGCACTGAAAGTGATAGAATCTATTTCTATAAATATTCTAATTAAGATAAAAGGGGAATGTCATATCTATAGTGTATTAGTTTTTTTTTTTTTTTACCGCGACCCAAATTTAGGGATCCTCCAATTGCTTCCTCACAATATTTTAACCAATCAGTGGGATTTTCCCTTTGCTTTTGTCTGAAGAAAGTGGCTGAGGGGGGCAATTTGGTCATATGAAATTCGACGGCCGGGTTTGAAAAGAGACAAGTCTTCCTAAAAAAGCTGTCGATGAGTTGAATAAGATGAGAAAACCAAGTTATTTAAGAACCAGTTGAGAGGTAAGAGCCAAAGGCAACATTGGCAGCAAGGCAAGCCAAAATCACACCAACACAATGAAATTCAAACAAGCAAAGAAAAGAATTGATCATAGTCCCTCTATTGGACTCTGAAATATTTCTCTATATCTAATTCTAGCCTATAGCCCTCAGCTTGGAATTCTTAAGGCCATTCTCAATTAATCATGGCAACTTTTTCTGGGAATATTGCCAGAATCCAATTTCTTCTTTTACTTTCTCTCACTTTCTCAGGTACCCTCTTAAATTTCTTTTCCATTAATTTGTTCCCATGATTCATTTATAGTTTAATTCATTTGTCATTTCTATGACTTAAAACTTATAATTTTCATTTGCATATTGCATTTTTTTTTTTTTTTGTGTTTTCAGATTATGGTTTTTGGCAAGGAGTCACCTCATTTGGAATCAATTATGGCCAAGTTGCCAACAATCTGCCGACGCCGGACAGGGTGCTCGATCTCTTAAGTTCAATTAAGCTCACAAAAACAAGAATATATGACACAAATCCTCAAGTCTTAACAGCATTTGCCAACTCCAACATCGAGCTTATCGTCACCGTCGAAAACCAAATGCTAGCTGTTCTAGTGGATCCCCAACAAGCTCTTCAATGGGTAAGCACCCATATCAAGCCATATGCTCCTGCCACAAAGATCACCGGAATTGCAGTGGGCAACGAGGTCTTCACCGACGGCGACACATCGCTAATTCAATATCTTGTTCCAGCCATTGTCAGCATTCATGGTGCTTTAGTCCAATTAGGCCTAGAGAAGTACATTCAAGTTTCAACACCAAATTCTTTAGCGGTTTTAGAAGAATCCTATCCTCCTTCAGCCGGTAGCTTCAAAGGCGAGGTTGCCGGAATCATGTCACAGTATTTACAGTTCTTGTCAAGCACAAAGGCCCCATTTTGGATCAATGCATATCCATATTTTGCATATAAAGATGATCCAAATAAGGTTTCCTTGGACTATGTGCTTTTTAACCAAAATTCAGGCATGGTGGATCCGTACACCAAACTTCATTATGACAACATACTTTATGCACAAGTAGATGCTGTCATTTTCGCCATGGCTAGGCTGGGTTACAATGGCATTGAAGTTAGGGTTTCAGAAACAGGGTGGCCATCAAAAGGGGACCCAAATGAAATCGGTGCCACAGTCGAAAATGCTGCAACTTATAACAGCAACTTGCTAAGAAGACAACTGAGGAATGAAGGGACACCATTGAGGCCTAATATGAGGCTAGAAGTGTATTTGTTTGCATTATTCAATGAAGATATGAAGCCTGGACCAACTTCAGAAAGGAATTACGGTCTCTATCAACCCGATGGAACTATGGCTTACAATGTGGGGATCTCTGCTCTTTCTAGTTCTTCATCATCAACGTCATCGGCTTCCATTTCTCTAACCTCATCTGCTACAAAGGTAAAACCATAGGTCAATTCTTTGTCTTTTTTCACTTTTTCTCCTCATCAATTCGTTTAGCTTAAACCAACATTTACAAACAAATAAGACTTGTATTATAGACCAAAGGCCAAAAGTGTAATACAATATTGCAAAGAGCGTTTTGTATATACTAGTTATTAGTTTATTATTGTAAATTATATATGTGTTAATAAAATTTGAGCTTATGAGTATTATCATGTTGTTGTTTAATCTAATTCCTTTTCTTTTATCTTTCTTTTTCTTTTCTCTTTAAATGGGATTTATTGTGAAACAGGCAGCAAACAACAAGGGATATCAAAGCTTGGTGTACTGGATGTTTGTGTTTTTGCTGACCTTTCAAGCTTTTATGAGAAGACCATATTAGGCAAATGGAGTTCCTGTAAATATTTTACCATTTTGGTAAGATTAAAAATGGGGTCTTACTTTTGGGTCCTTTTGGCACTTGAAAAAGAAAGGCCAAAGGTGTCTCCCATTTTGCAATTTGCACAAGTTAACCACCAAAAGCACTTCTCCTCCAAGTCGATGGATACTGTATTCACACTGAGGCCTGAGCCCTTCTCTAAACACCTAGGCCTTTACCATCATGATTAAACGGTCACAATTTCATCTCTCTTCATATCTACAATGATCCCACATTCTTCATCAATGGAAGCATCTCAATCAGAAAAGAAAAAATGAGCTAGCCCTTTTTTTTTTCTTAGAGAAGGAATCATTCCATTATTCTTATACTCTTTCTCATTGTAATTATTTTTATGCTAGATATTGTAATTTTTTAATGCATTGTTTCTTCAATTAATATGCTAATGTAAACATAATGTTTTTAATACAATATTAGAGTAGTACAAACTTCCTTATTCTCATTTGTTGCAAAGAAAAGTCCACCACTTTGGGGACGTGGAACCCATAACTGTTCTTATATATAAACACTAAAAAGACTTAGCTTTCCCCATCCTCTCTTGATAATATACACATACACATACACATATATACGAGATAATGATAATATTATATAAAGTGCAAAAGGTTAGGCTTTGTTTGATTCTTTTTCTATCATCAGCACGAAATTTGGGCGGCCAAAGCTTTATTCCCTGCCCATATAATCGTCAGCATTTGCAAATGGTCATTGCCAATTCTTCCTTTTAAGAAAAATAAAGGAGCTTTTGTTTTTTCCCTTCTCTTTTCTTTTTCTCTGTATTCATAAAAAATGGGGAGACAATTGCAGCTCAACCTTACTTAAACCTGATAGGTTTGGTCTACCAATCTCAGATAAGCCAACGTGGTCTCACATGCACCCCAACAGTTTTAAGGACCCTCATCACCATGAATTTTTCTTATTCTTATAGGGTATGCAAAAATTTTAATTAAGAAAATATTTGTCCCTTTTTATGATACCCCACCAAGAATAGAGAGATGATTGTGTGGAATTGATGTCTTTGAACTTATACTCAAAACAAGCCTATTAATCAATTCTAAAAAAATTGTCCCATGTTACATAATTCTTCTACTTATCCTATAAATAGTATGATGATCCTGTGTTTAAGATTAAACTTTAAATAACCAAGCCCTCTTCTTAGATCTGAAGTTCTCTATGAAAGCATCTTTGAGTTGTTTATCTTTTGTGAGAGATTGAACTTAAATCTGCTTTGTAATGTGGGTATTATTTATAGAATGATATTCACATATATTTTTCAAAAAAACAAATTACACTTTAAATACATAATAATAATACGATTATTAAACTTTAAATACATAATTATATGACTTTGTTGAATAATACCAAACAAAGGAACGTTCTACTTGAAACTTTTTGTCTAAAATCAATGTAGGTGGTTGTAGCTCGGCGTTTTGTGTTGATCTCTTTGGCTAATTGATGACATGTTTTAGTGGGATGCATCATAGATAGGTCCCATGAACACGTATTTCACCATGTGAATGCTACTACAAGAAACCCTTTTAATAATTTGGTTGGTAGCAATTTATATATACATACACATTCATTCTTACTCGGATTAATCCAATCAACCTTTTAGACGAATCCACATTTTTATATGATCACTAGTTAATGTGATTAGATTAAATAATCAAAAGTGTCACTTCATTGCATGCGTTGAAGATCAAAAGCTAGCAGTGGGGCATCAGTACTTCCAATTTGAACCTCAACCCAGTTTTCAATTTCCCAATACATATGATTTTGAGATTAACACAATAGTGTGGTAAGATTTTCTTTTCTTTTCTTTTTAATATACATTTCTTCACTTAATTCAGTCCAAATCTATTTGAGATTAATTAAATACACTTACCTAGGAAACAAAATAACACACATGTCCCCATCAAACTTTTGGAATTTGACATCGGAATTAGGGTCATAAACCACCGGCGAGCAAAGTCCAAGAAGGAAATTAAAATAAAATATATGTATCATCATGCACAAACGATTCTTTTTTGTTTTGTTCTTGGCTCACGAAATCTATTTCAATCTTTTTCAATATGTATATTTATTTCTCGTTATTGATAAATCATTGATTAATCATGCATAGGTGTTCTTTCTTTAAAAAAAAAAACTAAAAGAGACTTTGATTAACCATGACACTGTACAAAATTGGGTGTACCGAATGATTGTTTTTCCTAATCAACCACCCAGGTGTAAGACATTATCCTTGATTAATTGGTGTTCAAAATAATATGTGATCGGATGCTTGAAAATCTTAATAAATGGGGGTTCTCATTTCTAAAACGATTATGACTATATCTAGACAATTTATTAATAGCCTAAAAAGTGAGTCCTAAGATATGAGATTAGGAATATAATTAATTTTTTTTTTAAATATTGAAAAGCTCTCTTATTCCGTCATTACTCTTTCTTCTTTAGACTACTTGACTCTCCTTTTTCTTCTTTGTCTTATTGGAACCGAAATCAAGTTTCAAAAGTTGTTGTACTATGGATGTTGTCAATTAGGTGAGCAATTTAGCTGCAATTTTGGAATTTTTTGGTTTAATTTTGCTTCATTCCACTTGATTTTATGACCCACTTACAATTTTTATTATTCTTTTTCAACCAACTATCTAATTCACTTGTAGTGGAACGACGTTTCTGTAAGTTATAGAGCTAATTAATGAGCTAATTATATCCACACACTTGATTTCTAAAGAGGGTCAAATTGAAATGGGATTTTGCTACTTGTCTCACTTTATTTTCACTGGCTTGGAATTTTAGGGAGTATCATGAATAATGGGTAGACATTTCTTAACTTTAAGGTTGAGGTCCTCGAGGACAGCTTTAATGGGGCATAATTTGACGAAGATGCTTTTGTAAAGCAAGAATCCTCTTTTACAATGGAAGGTTTTCTACAGTTATAAGTCAGGTTTCTTTGGACCTTCATCTTAAAAAATTTAAAACTTTTTTCTTCTTTCCTTCCTCCTCTTTTTTTTTTTAATTGAATGAGAATCACAAGCATGCAATTATAGTTTAAGATAAAAATATTTAAATTCTCAAAATTTCACCTATACAATAATTTCACCTCTTTTTTTAAAAAAAAATTACCTAAAAAAATTACTTCAATAACAGGGATAATAATATTTTGACTTATCATTAGTACTATTATATTTAAATTTTTATAATTTACATGATAATAATATTGTTTCATCCAAAAGAGCATAAGAAAAAAAATAAAAATTGGTGTAAAATATAATTTTTTTAATAAAATCGAATGTTTTTAGGTAATTTTAAAAATACGTGAATGTAATTATTTTTTAAATTAAATTTTGAGAGTCTAAATATATTTTTCTCTTATAATATTTGAAATACAAATCTTGAATACCAATATTTAGAGTTAATTTTATATCGTGACATTGTGGCTTCAATATTTTTTTTAATTGTAGTATTGTAATCATTATTTTGTAAAATACACACGTTAATTTCCAAGTAATTTTGTAAAAAAGTTGAGATTTACAAGGCTCTTATTTATTTATTTATATTTTATAACTGTCAATAACCATAATTGTAACACTATAAATAATCGTCAACTACAACTATTTTACAACTATCAATAATCATAATTATTACAATTACTTTACAATTATCAATAACTATAACTACAATACTATAAATAATTGCCAACTGCCTCTCAAAATTAGGAGAATGAAAAATATCTTGGCGCCTGTCTCAAGATTCAAACTCATGGGAAACAAACAATGGGGTGCAACAAGGCACGTCTTTATGAATTACCCCGTATAGTTTTATACATTCTTCAATGGATTGAAAACATTTTGATCAAATTAAATTTTACCACAATTGAGCCCAAAGGCCATTGACTGAGGTAGCCCAATCTGGGCCCAAAATATTGTTACAACAAGCGAAGCCAAGGTTAAACCACTCACTATATAAACCCCAATATTTAAACCAAATTCTGGAATTCTTTAACGCACAGCTTTTATAGCAGCAATGGCGCTCTCCTCTGCCTTTCGAGAAAGGCTTGAACACATGGAACAAACAAGAAACAAACGCCTCTCACTCCTCCAGGTCCTCACATCAAACCCTAACCTAACATTAATTTTCTGTTTGGTTGCCAAGAAAATAAATTGATGAGGAAACTTACTATGTCGGTTCACAGGCTGAGAAAGAAGCGCAAGCGAACAAGTCTCAAATTTTAGCATCGAAGCTCGCAAGTACACGGTTGATGGAACAAAGGTGTTTGTTACTCAAACAGAAAATCGCCTCGCAGAATTTGAAAATCTCAACTCTGAAATCCGAGATCGAAAACCTCGATTCAAAGTACCAAGATAATTCACAAACACTGAGGTATATACTGTGAACATAACTATTTGTAAAGCTTTAATTTTTATATTATATTTTTTATTGATTGAGAGAATAAAATTGTATAGCCTAAAAACAGATGATTCCGTATGAATTTCTGATAAATATGTAAATTACACGAATTTTATTTTGACAAATTGATTGGGGAGATTTTCGAAATTTAGTGTAATTCAAATGAATTGGATTGAAATTTAGGGTTTTGAAGAGTGAGATGGAGGAGCAGGAGGTGATGGAGAAAGAGAAGGAAAGGTATTAAGGGTTAAAATTTTACGAAATGAACGAGTTTCGGCAAAATGTGGAGAATTTTGATAAGCAATGCCGGTTGAAGGTTGAAAAATTAAGGGACAATTTAAATAAGGTAAAAACAAATAAAGCTATCACTTTCTTTTTTTTTCACATGTATATCTTTTTTCGCTTGATCAACCTATCATACTGTTATTGGTTTATAGATCTATTTGTAGAGTTTAGCAGCGATTAGTACAAATAAGGTTTATTTGCCTAATTTTGGTGAAAAGGATATGCTCTGCGATGGGCGTGTGAACACTCTAGTGCATTGCATTGTGAGAAGCACTTCTCCTTAAAAGCCTATGGTGCCTTTTCAACAAACTGGAGATAGACAAGGGGCACAGTGCTTTAACTTGGAGAGTAATGATTGCTCTTAGCTGCCTTCAACGACGAATTAGCCAAAGCTAATAGGCTGCGGTTAGATTCTCTATAAGAATCTAAATTTCTGCATACATAGCTCCAAGAGGGATTCTATGTACATAAAAGAGATCAGTTCCCTAAGGTGCTGTTAGATTCTCAATTATCATAAATTAGAGCCCAGTTTGGAGGTGGATACTGCTGAAAATGTCTAAACTCCTAATCAATGTAATCTGTATCTCCTAGACTTCAAAACTCTATAAGGCTGTGAATAGAGAAAGGAATTAGTTGACATTAGAATGTTCATTTGGGTGAATACCAAATCTTTAATTTGGCACAACAGTGTAGCCTTAAGGGTACACAGTGAGGATATACCTTGTTATTGATGAGTTTGGTTCTCAAATTAGCCTAACTGTTGTTTTTGCCATCTCAAATATCATGGAGGCTCCGACCTACTTAGAGGAAGATGAACATGGGTGATTTCCAGACCCTTTTATTATAGACTGAATTTGCCCCTTTCTTTTTGGGTTACTTCCATAGAAAAATCTGATGCTTGGGAGACAATGCTTTGTACTTTGACCATGGCCAGATTAACTATCAGTCTCTTGTCTCCTACTCCTATGTTCCTCAAATCTTGCAAAGAAATACTTTGGTGCCATATCAGAGAAAACCTGATTATGGATTTGCACATTTTGACTGATGTGGATTTTAGATGATTACATAGAATGGATCTTGTTCTTGATGAGACTTGACTTGACTATCCATGTTAACTTTACATAGTACATGCGAACAGCTTTCATGTTGATTATTTTGTCTAGCTTATTTGATTGAGATCAAATTCTGCTTCTATTCTAATATCAAAGTTCATCTTTCTTTCAGCTTAAATCAACCTATAAGGAACTTCAAGGCAACAATGGACATTTGAGTAACCCTGAAATAGCTGCAGCCGAGATGAGAAAATCCGAACTTTTAGCCATGAAAGAGAATATGAACAGAAACTTGGCCTCTAATCACCAAGTAAGAGCACAGTTGCAAAAACAGCTTCAAAATGTACAAACTGCACAAAATCAGGAGAGGAGGAGGAAGCAATGAGCAACTGTGAGGATCAGGTGTGTAATGAAAAGGCAATATGTTAGATAAGGTAATTGTACAGAGACCTAATATTGAGTTTGAAATTTTACTCTACAAAAATTCAACTTCGAATTATTGACCTTTGTTATTTTGAATACAAAAGTATTACAACTGGTTATTTAACTAAATATCCTAAAATACTTTTTAATTACATAAATATTCCACTCAACTATAATTACATAAATATTCTAAAAAATGGTGAGTAATGACCACAAAACCCTATAATAACCTTTTAGTTTATTCTTGTTTTATCTTATTCTTGTACTTTAATTGTTGTTCTGAAATTTTATTATAAGATTTCATAATAGTCATGTAAGAGTCATATAGCAATCTTGTACTGTCATTTAAGTTAATATAGTAGTTTTTGTTATTATACTAAATCTTATGTACATAGTTTTGTACTGTCAATTATGTCAATAAACTGTTTTCTGTTTTCTTACAAGACTTAATATTATATAATGTTGCGCAAGTCTTGTATAAGTCTTATATTATTATTTAAGTCAGTCTAATTCATATCACTTTGTACTAGATTTTGTATACATAATTTTGTAATGGTATTGTTTACTATTTATGAAAGTACTGTTCACAAGCTATTGATACTAAGAGTTTCTTTTGATAATTTAAGTCTAATAGTATTTGATAGTGTCAATTTCATGAAGGAAAAAATGATCAATTCACTTATTCTCATAAGATATCTATGTAATTTTTAAATATGGGTATATATTGGGTAATTTTACATTCGCACTACAACAATACAACTTTGTTGCTTAACATATCTGAGCACACAATCTTGATCCAATATTAATCGACCGACTCAAATTACTCACAAGGCACGGGCCAGGCCCGGGCAAATACTCCACGTGTAAAAATTAGGCTAACGCTACATTCAGATTCCAAGCGTTTGTAATAGAACTATCATCTTTCCATTCTCTAGAATCTTCTCTCAAATGGAAAAACCCTAAAATTTAAAAAAGAAAATTAAGAAGAAAAAAAATTCATTAGCATTTGGGCCCTCCAGTTTCTATACTAAATTCCGGGCTTCTAGCAAATTCCACGCACTTGACTACAATATAAATAGCAACTCTTCAGTAATCCGAGGCTTACGCTTATCATAAAATAAACCGATCGTTGTTAAGCAGAAGATTAGCAATTTGCTGTGGAAACAAAAAGCGAGAAATGGCGGAGGAATTGGCGTTGGATTTGGAGGAGCTTAGACAACTCCAGAGCATTGCAAAAAGGCCTAGAGTGGTCTCTTTAATCAGCTCTGAGATTCTCAATTTGGAGAAGGTGAGTTATATTCCAGTACCGAATTTGCATTTCGTTTCTGTGTGTGCTGTGTATTTGATTCTTTCACACGTTTCATTACAAATGGAAGGGGTAGTTCGGAAAAGAAAAGTTTAGTGTATATTATTATTTGTCCTCTTATTTTAAAGGATTAAGAGGTATTGACTAAAATCATTGGTTCTATTACTGTACGCTAAGAGTTTCTGTTCCGTCATTGAGTCCGAATCTTGTTGCTTCGATGGCTTTTTAGTGTTATTTCTGTGGAAATGAATATAGTTTTACAGGAAGTAACCAGGTTAGTAAAATTTTATTCATTATTTGATACACATCATGTTTAAAGAATTGGATCATTTTGTCAATTAATGAAACAGAATGAAACTGTAAAATTTATGGTGATTAGTTGAATGAACGAGAAGAAGAATATAAGTTGATGATCGAAATCCCAAGTGTTAGAATCTCAGTCATTTTGGCCGTTGTAGCAGTTGGATGACCCATAAGGTAAGGATTTTAAAGAGATTGGTACGCAACGAGGCCAACAGATTGTTTGAGACATCTTCATGATTCCTGAAGAAGCAATATTTAGCTAGTAGTTTGGTGAGTTGTAATTTTTTGGTTTGCTTTAACAGTGCATTGAGTTGCCAATTTTATTTTGAATTAATACCTAGGTCAGCTGGAGTGTATCTGATCACTCCTATTTTAGTGTCAAAACAACTCTTAGTTTTGTACTTTGTACAGTTGTCGAAAGAGACTGCTTCTGCACCTGTTTCACAAACACCAACTCCAATTCCAGCACCAGTTAAAGTTACTTATACTCCAGCAGTAAATTATGTTATGCTTGGAACATTCAGCTGGGATCAGGATAATGAAAAAGTCAAGGTATGAAAGTATTTGCCTGCAGGATTTTGTAGGAAACCACTTAATGAGCACAGACTTTGTTGTTGACGTCCTGGTTTGTGTTTCTTACATTTGCAGATTTATGTCTCTTTAGAGGGAGTTGACCAGGAGAAAATGGAAACTGAGTTCAAGCAAATATCTTTTGATATTAAATTCCATGATGTCCATGGAAAGAACTACCGATTTACTATTCCGAAGTTGCACAAAGAGATTGTGCCTGAGAAATGTAAGGTGGTGGTTAAACCTACTAGGGTCATCATCACACTGCACAAAGCTTCAAAGGGGAACTGGTTAGACTTGCATCTCAAAGAGGATAAGGTAATTACATAGAATGGGAGTGGTTGATGTCTAATTTCATACTTCTGAAAAAGAATACGGACCAACTAATTCTGCATTTTGTTTGTGCGATCCTATGTACAGCTGAAGCCAAATCTTGATAAAGAGAGAGATCCGATGGCTGGAATTATGGATTTGATGAAGGTGAGTTCTCTTGTAGTTCACCCGTCTTAACTGTGGAAACATTTGCAAGTATTTCCTGTTTCTGTATTAAGACAGTGTATGTGTTCTATGGCTGTGGCTTCATCTGAATGCTTATGTTTTGTTATCTGTTCCTGAATTTTCAGAATATGTACGAGGAAGGGGATGAGGAAATGAAGCGAACAATTGCAAAAGCTTGGACTGATGCAAGATCCGGCAAAACAGCTGACACTCTGAAGGGATATCGCTAAATCAACTCGGACAAAGTGGAATGGTCCGATAGATGGGGATGTTTTAGGTAGATGTACCTGTTTTATGAAGTTTACAGTACATGAGCAAGCTTTGTTGGTGGGCCTTTTAATATGTGGGGATGTTATTTCGTGTTCAAGTTGTAAGGAGCCTGTGTTTTTTAATTAGTGTTTTCTGTTTTTGGTGTAACTTATTATTTCCTTGGTCAGGCTGCTGCGTTTTCCTTGTGTACTTACAATTCATCGTCGAGCTTTGCCAAATGATTGCCCTCAATAACCACATCGTGGGGTGTGCAACCATTTTGTTCGCTCATTTCGTTTGCCGAGAATTCAATTCAAAGTAATTTTACTACATTTGACTAGGGATAACCGACCATCGTCTTGTATCATAATTTTTTAATCGCAATATTATTATATGTAGAAAAGTTGGTCAAATTGTGAATTGTCACATATATAAATATTAACTTTGTTAATTCTTTAAATAAAATATATAGTTTATGGGACTCGGATACATAATATTTTAAATATTTTTATCAGTTATATAAAACTCATTGTTGAAGAATACAGTCTCTGGAATATTTGGATGATATTTGGGTTGGCGATACAAGCCTACAGCGGCTAAATTCAGAGAACAGAAACAGTAACCCTAAGTTATAAAAGCAAAAACTGTGAATCTCATCAAAATCAGCTGGCGTTGGATATCAAATTACAGATCATAAAAGAGATGAAGATGAAGATATTGTTTGCGGTCCAGCATTAGTCGCACACCAAAAATTTTCTTTGGCTTGCATCAAGACATTACTTCAAACTACTGTGATAAAAAAGAAAATACTGAGGAAAATCTTGACGGTATTTATCTAACTTCTTAGAGGATGTCCGAGACGGGTACCTTCACTGGAGTATTTGACTACCATAATCAGCATTAAACTTCTCATATCGGTGGGCATGCAGATGAGCTGATGGCCTAGTATTCTTCAAAGCCACCTCTATATCTTGTGGCATGATTGGCCCAAGCTTTGGTAAGTCTGTAAATAAGAAAACATGTCTAGCTATTACAAAATATTTGGACAGAGAGGTAAACAAATTGAAGGAAACAGGTTTAAGAATTGAAACTCGGGTGTTGGGCTTCCTATGCCTAGGTCTTAAAATAAAATTGGGAAAGGTCAGCTTCTTTGAATTATTTTGTCATAAAGTTTCCAATATGTTTCATATGTTTCCCCTTTTGGAGGCATCAAATCATGTGAGATTCATTTTAACTCATTGCCCAACTAGGTCACGCATACTGCAAATCCAAGGAACAGAGATTTAAATGTCATACCATCCTCAGGTATAACTTCCTGTCTGTTTTCAAGGAGTGCCATTAATCTTCTCAGGGGCTGCATTGCTGCCTCTTTGCAGAGTAACCGAATATCTGACCCTGAATATCCTTCTGTCCTTTCCACTAACAAATCATAAGGAAGGCTATCCTCACCAGCTTCTGAAAGCAGAAGTGATTCAAACATGGCTCTTCTTGCTTCTGGTTCTGGCAGAGGTACAAGAATCTTATTGATCATGGTCAAAGGAGAACAATTTTGTGAATCATAACAACCTGAACCTCAACTGTGCCAATTCTTAAAAGATTGGCATCAGACTGAAGTACTAAATTAAGTGCAGAACAGGTGACAGGTAGCAGGAACCAACATTCATAAAGTAATGCAGAATTAAGCCAAGCCCACATCTTGGAACTGATTATCATTTAGGCTTCTGCAATAACCTAGTTTGCATTCAGCAAAACGTATTGACCTTTCAACACAAAGTGGAACAGTAAACTAGCTTTGGATCATGGAGAAGTGCAGGGAAACTGATTGGTGGTAATAATTATCTGAAATCAACCTAATTAACTCAACAGCTCTTCCATAATTGATTTAGTGCTTCAAAAATTCAAGCGACCTACACAAATACAAAGCAGTGCAAGCCTTTGCCTATAACAGTATCAGAAATACTTTCACAAAAGCAAAAACTTTATACTTGACCAGGAAGAAAACGATATAGTATGAATTTGGTTAGGACTAGCAGAATTGCTCAAAGTCAAACGCCATAGTCCTTTCAATTGATAACGAGAAAAGTAAGGAAATAAGCTTAATCCCTTTCATTTATCTCTTAGAATTCAGTATAATAGATCTTGTACGTATGAGCACATATTCATTATTAATTTATCTATCAGAAGGATACTCGCTTCTCAAGACGCCGAAGCATGGCTGCATCTAGTTCCCAAGGTAGATTTGTCGCCGCCAAAACAAATACAAGTTCATCTGACCGAGTCAAACCATCCATCTGCAATCTAATCCGAGTGAATAATATTTGAGATGGTAAAGTTGAAATCTATAATGATTTCACTTCAAAAAGATTCTCATTGAAAGAGATCAAATGCTGATGTTTTTTTGTCAGTACTGCACTTTTTAAATTGTTGCAGTTGATCTCAATAATGAAGATAAAATTCCTATCACATACAACATCCAGAAATTGACATGGATGCAACTGCAGGGAACAATGACATCAGGAAACAGACATGCATGCAGCATTGGATACAATAAAAATAAATAAATTATACCGAAGCTCTCAATGCCGCAATTGTAATTCAAAAAGTCTGATAAAGCTCACTAATTAATTTTTTTTTTTGAAAAAATAAAGTTCACTAATTATTAAAAATGCTATATGCAGAAACCAAGTGACCAATGATCAGCAGGTGTCAGGACAAGACTCATAGAATTGCAGAAAGCAAGAAGATTTACATAATGAGATTTTGGAAACTGCACTGTTTGTCAGGTTGATGTTCATGCCACTTAAGTTTAGTACAATTAAGTAATCACAATAAAGAAGGAACAATCATAACAGGAATTATAAAACCCTACTCTAGTATAAGAGGCCATCATCTACGTTATAAGCATATTTTGACATTCTCTGAGTTACAATTAGTTTCTCCCACTTTAACACAAACATACAAACACCTGAACCCACATATGTTTGCACACATGCACATGCATGCAAGTGAATAAGTAGTACATGCACAAAAAAGAAAAAAGGGGAAAAAAATCACCTGTATCAATAGCTCAGTTTTCAAACGTCTACTTGCTTCATGCTCACTGCGTGCTTCACCACGTTGACTAATTATTGCATCAATTTCATCCAGAAATATAGTTGATGGAGCGTGGTGCCTGGCAAGCTCAAATAATACCTTTATCAACTTTTCAGAATCACCTGCAATATTATATAACTCCATAATTAGATATGTAGCCTGGACAAAATCAAACATGATACTAAGAAAAGCTGCCTAACTTTGACATACCACGCCATTTGCTGACAACAGAAGATGCTGAGATATTGAAAAATGTAGTCTTGCACTCTGTTGCAACAGCCTTTGCAAGCATTGTCTGGAACATCAAAACAGGTATTCATTTAACTAATATCAAACAAAAAGAGCTGCAAAGCAATTTCTTCTATAACTAAGGAAAATTTCATGGTTAAATGAGGTCTACAGAGATACTTTTGATTGCCTGATAAACATCCTTAATGCAAACAGGTCAAGAAACAAGAGTAGGAAAATGGAAAATATTATTTAGGTCGGAAAACAGTTACATGGGAATAACTAAAGCAGTATTCTAGCAGCTCCATAACAGATACGTCAAAAAAAAAAAAGAAGATGAAGAAAAAGGAAGGAAATGAAAAAGTAGAATGATTAAAATAACACTGTGAAGTATGTGGACAAACCTTTCCCGTTCCTGGTGGGCCAAAAAGGAGAATACCCTTCCATGGTGATAGGAGGCCAGTAAAGTACCTAGAAGAAGAAAAAGACAAGCTTAATTATAAAACGGAACTTTGAAATAGTACATTAAAGCAATTTCTCATATGTTTGGGGAATTGATTTATTAAAAATACTTGTTCATTATAGAGTACTAAAATTGATAATCAAGAAAAATTCTCATAGGCAATATAAAGAGAATAAGTAATCACCATGTTTGGTAATAAAGGCACAAAGTTGTAGATGACAGATAAATCCGTAGCATTCTAAGGAAATGCTTGAATTTTATTACCACCATAACTAGCATTAACAACTAACAAGCCCCTACACATTTCTTTATCCTTACAAAAGTAAGTGGCATCAAAGGAATGCCAAATGTAATGAAGTAACAATAGGAGAATTTGATTGAAATTATTATAACAACCAAATGTTTCATGAAATGCCATCATGTTCTATGACCATATCTTGAGTGAAACTAAAAGTATAAAAAAGGATTACAAGGTCTGAATAAATTTGTGCAAAGAGGACCATGAGATGGAGAAAGACCTACTTGGGATATTTTATTGGCATGACAACTGCTTCTTTAAGTAATCGTTTGGCATTCTCTAACCCCTTGATGCTTTCCCACTTAACATCTGGACTTCCACGAATTATATCCCTGTGCAGAGTACAATTTTGATAAAATGAACAATACAAGTTACAAGAGAAAATATTAGAATGCAAAAATCTTCTCCATTTCAGACAATATGAATGCTGTAACAGTAAGAGGTAATCCTACCTACATAAACTCTCAGCTAAAGCACGAGTTTCTGCTGATTCAAAAGGAGGAAGCAGAGGCTTCTGTCTGGAAAAGTAAACATCAACATCAGCATTTCTCAAGGGAACAGGCAGTATGCCAATAGGTTCATGCTTAAACAAATAAAATTACAAACTTATGAAAATGAAAAGATAATGGTAACATATATTCCCACAGAATTCATGCTAGCCACATCGTTACACTGTGCATGAGCATTGTTGTTTTCTTTCTCTTTGAATTAGATGAACTGGGCATTGGCATTATAACATTACTTGTAATTAAGGTTATGACTTCCATTCTGAATGATGTTTCATTTTTCTTAATGGAATTGATCATACTGAACTGTCACATTTACATACACTGAAAAACAGTACACCTTTTTATTTTACTAAAGAGTAGGACAATCACAGTACATCAGTGGTACACAAACAATATACTAAATCAAGAGCTCTTACGGTCTCTCGTTGACTCCATTAGACACAACTCCATTCGAGTGCGAAGAGCTACTCTGCTGAAACAACAGAAAGCAAAATTCAGCTCCTAAATCACCAAGAGTGCCACAGCATTAAAAACGATAAAGCAAATGCAGTACCTGGCTGCTGTACTGCTCGTAAATGGCCAAGTCAGAAGCATTCTGAACATGTCCATTCTCGTTCAAAGAACTCCCATTAGAAACTGGCTCTTCATTGGTTTGACCATTTTCCGGCTCCTTGAATTTCTTTCTCCCAAACTTGGCATCATAAAACATTTTAAAATCCTAGAGATAAACATGATAGCTTAAAAACAATGCTAATGCAAATTTTATTGGTCCAATTTCATCAATTATATATCAATTCACAAAAAACGACGTCGCTCAAATGCATGCAAAACATTTTTTTTCCAGATTTACACATTAAAATCAAATAAAATTTTTCAAGCAAGTAAATTCGACAAAACATACATAAACCAGATCGCGATTCCTCAATTACAATATTTTAAAGAGAAAAAATAAAACAGGCTTCAAATTACATTATTTCAGCTTTGAAAAAATCAATCTAAGCAAGCCATGCATGTCATATTCACTTCACTCTAATTGAAGTTCCTCGTTTTTGTCGGTCGTAAAACGACGATCTATCTAACATTCCGAATTTTCACTTTATTTTCTTTTCCTAAACTTTCTCAACAACCGAACACAGTCACTTAATCAACACTGATAAAAAAAAAGTAAGTCACATATAACAAGATGAAATAAATAAATAAACAAAATAAGTACCAGAAAACTCCAGCGAGTAGGCATAGGTTCGTCGGCCATTGCTGATAAATTTCGAGAGAATATGAAAAACAGAGATCTCAATTTATATATATATATATATATATATATTTCTTTCTCTCTCTTTTTCTTCTATCTCTTTGTGATTTTGCTAGAGAGTTCGATTGACACGACTGTGCTGTTAAAGAAGCAGAGTAAAACAAAACAATGAAGACTAGAAGAAAGCATGTGCTTTTGTTATGAAATCATGGAAATGAAATGCTTGCTGTTCTGTTGCTGGACGAAAACTATAAAGTTTTTTCCCTACATGTCCCTTCACCAAACACTATTGTTTCGCTGAGCTGGCACCGTACTTGTCAAATCTTATTTCTAAAAAAAAAAAAGAAAAGAAAGCGGGTTTGTGATAAATGCGAGTAACGGACCAATGAGATTGCGGGTTTCAGATTAGTAGTTTGGACGGCATGTTACTGGAACAAAGATACGGTCATATCGTAGCAGTCCACATTGTGTGGCCCCAGAAATGACGTCGCCATTGAATGAAAAAACTGTACGAAAATAAATCGAGATGAATTAGAAAAGGAAAATAATTATGCCAAGTCAGCCATCAAATATATTTCTTTTAAAAGAAACTGAAAATTATGCCGGACTAAATATTGAAATTAAAATTTTAATGGGTAAATCACAAAAATATTTATTTTTAAATTTATTATTAAATTAAATCTCATATTATAAATCTCTTTTTTTTCACGTTTTTCTTGAATTAGTGAATCTCAATTAACCTAAAATTAGTATAGGTCATTACAATTTACTTCAAAAATAATAAATTTCTGTAAAATGCCTCCAATAATTCAAGTGAACAAGTTTCAATCAGCCCAACAGAAATAATTTTTCAATCCAATATCGTTTGTAAAAGCATATGCGTATGGTAGTACAAAGACACCCATCTTTTTCAATAAATGAAGCCAACTTTTACAGAAACTTTATTGGAATGAAAAAAGCAGAGGAGCAGAAGCACGTGAAAGCAGAAAACGAATTATCTGTACAGCACGAGAGAGGCTGATATTGGCATAAGAGTCAAGCTCAGAGTATCAAAACGAATCAAACTTTAGCCGGAGCATGAGCATCGCAGTCACATGGAACACTTAAAAATGGAACAATCAAACATGAAGCACCAATTCAAAAGACTGTAATTGCATTAAAGAAATTTCAACCTTGAAATGTTAATTTTTAAAAAACTTCAAAAAAATGAAGTCACGTCACTTCTAATAGAGGGAGATTTTTCTTTTTATTTTTAATATTAAGCGTAGTTTTACCAGACTTAAGGACAAATGAAACTTTTATATTTACATTAGTGTGAGAAACTATTAGAATAATAAAAAAGTAATGTTATTTTTTTTAATTAATATTTTAAATTTTTTATCTTAATTTAATGTATTAAGTAATTATTATATAATGAAATAATATAATTTTTTTAAAATTATTAATAACATAATTTTATCATTTAATTATTATTTTTTTTTTTGAGCATGGGACTCAGTTAAGTTGGTTGAGTCCTCCAAAGTCTCACATCCCCACTTGAATTCGACCCTCTCTCTTTCCTTAGATAGTGCGAAAATAAATATATATATTGTAATCTCCACTTTAAAAAAAAAATTACTTAATTATTTTTTAACACATTATATATGATGAAAAATTTAGAATGTCATTTAAAAAATATACATATTTGTAATAAAATAGGTGGAGTGGTTGGATTTTGCAAATTGTTTGAAACAATGCTAAATGTGAGAACTTGATTTATTGGCTTGTGGTATCTATAATTACCCACATTTGAATTATGTCCAAAGGAAGTCGTGGTTCAATGATAAACTCTTGTGTATTGAATGTATTGTTTTTCCGTCATTGTGTGGGTTCTAGTCCAAACACTTGTGTCATAAATTATTTAAAGAAAAAATATGTTAAAAATTCCTGTTCATTAATGTTTTTTATTAATTTTAATTAAAAAACAATAAAATAATATTTAATGCCGATATAACTTCATTAGATATAACGTTAAAATAAAATAAATATTTAAAATGCCATGTGATGTATTCTTGTTTTTTTTTCTCTTTTACTTTTTTTCTGTTCTCTTCTTCTTCTTCATCTTTCATTTTTTTTTCTTTTCTTCAACACTAATCTTTTTTTTCTAAAAAATAAAATAAAACAATATTTTATTTAAATCTCATTTAAAAAATACTAATAAATCTCATTTAAAAAGTACAATCTTCAATATTTGTCACAAACGAAATTCTTTTGACCTGTAAACCTGCGAGAAAGGAAAAAACGAAAAGAAAATGTAATGGCCAAGTTCTGCGTCAACTATATATCAATTTTTCTTGGATATAAGATATCCCTAGTCATAAATTCAACATTTTCAACTCACGGCAGCCAAATTTTTGAAGCAACCATTATTTTTCAACAACACCAATCAATAATTTGAGAAGCATGCATCAGTATATAAAAGAAGAGCAAATCTGAAATTTAATTCTTGAAGGCACATGAAATCAACATCATCAACGACCCACAAGCCAGCGACAGAGTCGAGATCAGCCACGAATACGGATATGCATTCAACACCTTCTTCTTGTATATATTAAACACCACATTTAAAGCCCACCAAGTCGAAAATTAGATTCCGATTTTAACCTTCTTCGCCGCCTCCGATTTTGCCTCTTACGCCTGCTCCCCATCCGCTGCGATTTGTCCGCCTCGTAGGACATGCATTTCGTCAACGATTTATGGGCCTTCAATGGCTCAAAGCATGAAACCGAAGAAATATGAAGCGGCTTTGAAACTTAAAAGGATTTTGAACTGGGTTTTGCAGGTAGTAAGAGCAAAAATGAAGATCGCTCTATTGGTGAAAACAATCTCTTTTGAAAAATTAAATCTGACCCACTGACCATTGTTGCCCCTGCACAATTTTTGATAAAGCAAATCATTTTGAAACCGTGTAAAAAGATCAAAACTTTGGCAATGAAGATATGAAAGATTGGGTTTTTAGAGTTCCTTCGGTATAAATCTATTATGACTCAAAGTCTACAATTATGATAAAAAAAAAAAAACTATGAAATAAAAGAAAATTAAGTATTGAATTAGCATTAATTAATTACGAAGTAAAAAGAAAGTAGGTGTTTAATTAAGATCTAATTATAGGATAGAAATAGTATTTAATAAATATGTTAATAGGAGCAAAATCATAATTAATATATTCATTAAATATTATAGGGGAAGCAATAAAATAAAAGATAAAATTGTAATTTTTATAAAATTGAATAAAATTCAATTAAAATTAACAAAGAAAATTAACGGACGAAAATCTCTAAAATATTTTAAACACTTAAACTAAACAAAAAAAAATCATCAGTAATTCTCTCATTATTTTTTAAAAAAAAACACATACATTTCAGCTGCCATTGAACTGCCACTGCTTTGCAAAGGTCCGATCATTGTGAGAGTTGGGCCTCTCTAGAAATAAGTTACCATGCAGAGTCCGTAACAGAAAATGGATTTAACGTTGTAGGCCCAATTTAAAGTGACATTTGAGTGTTGGAAATATGGGCTGCTGCCTCCTAATTTGTGTCGAAAGATGAAAAATGCTTTGCCGTCGTCTATTTTTCGCGTTGAAATAACATTTTGAAATCCATCTAAGAGAAGCTCACACGATCTCATATATACATATATATATATACACACACACACACACACACATATATATATATATATATGTATATTTCTATCCCATTTCTTTCGAACAACTCATTTCGGCTGTCTTTCTTTTTGCCATTTTCATAAAGCGTGATTATATTTTATTCGTAAAAATTGAAGCAATTGATCACGAAACTAAAGTGGTGCCAGCATTTGCCAACCAGATTTTACGTTAACTCTTGCCAACAACAGAATATATGGGTTTGATGGTTTTTAGGTGGTGCTGGATTTGAAAAATAGAAAGGAAAGGGGAAAGAAATAGAATGGAAACAGGAAGGGACTGAGAGATAGAAATAATTTTATTGTTTGGTTAGAGCATGGAATTATCCACGAAATGGAAAAAAAAATATATATTTTATATGGATAAAAACACCCTTTAGCTTTTTTAATTTTATATTGAATTTTAGTAATTTTTTAAAATCAAAATCAGTTTATTTCTAAAAGTTAATTTAAGAACTATTTTAGAATGTTTCAAACAAAACGCTTTTACTGCATACTGCTCTAGTTAATAGCACAAAAACATTTAATGTTTGGTAAAATTTTCTATTAGTCAATTTTATTTTCAGGTGGGAGCAGGACCCCATGCCCCGTGCCTTAGTGTTAGAGGCCAACAACCCCCCTCCCAAAGTTGTGCCGTAGGTCTAGGGAATCATTTTGATTTCCTAAGGCTAATTGAAGTTGAGAAGTTGGACAAGGCCGCCGAGTTAAGGTGTTAAATCTCTAGTCTTAGCGTCGGATCCCCCACACCAAAGTTGAGTCATAGGTTTAAGGAATTAATTTTGAGTTCCCAAAGCTAGTCGAAGTTTGGAAGTTGGACAAGGTCGTTGAGTCAAGGTGTTAAATCTCTAGTCTTAGCGTTGGATTTCAAGTCTAAGAGATTATGTATTGGATTCTCATATTCAAGGGGGCAAGCACTCTTCAGGGTCCAGTGTCTAATTCTCGAGTCTTAAAATTGAATTTTAAATCTAAGATTTTAAGTTGGGACTTGGGATTCGGATGGGGGGAGAGCTCCCCAAGTCGTATTGTTGGAGTCATACATCATAGCATTGCTTTTGGAGAAAAAAATTCAATTTTTTTTTCATCTTTATTAATTTTAATTTATAATTTTTATATTAAATACACAATATTATTAAATTTATTAGATTTTAAATTTATTTATTTAAAATATTAAAAAATATATTTTTTAACAATTTTACAAAAAGAACAAATATAATAATTTAACAAAATGAGTAGGTCTAAGGATTATTATTCCTTGAAAGAAAATTTTTTCTTCATTTTTAAAGATTTGAGATTTCTAACAAATCTCTCTCTCTCTCTCTCTCTCTCTCTCTCTCTATATATATATATATATATATATAAAGTCCTAAAAGTGATGTTTGTTAAGATAGAAAGAAGGGTGGAATAGAAAAGAATCGTCCTTCCTAAAAGGATTCTTTTGTTTGGTTTACCACTTCAATAAGGAAATATATATATTTATAGAGTGACAGAATTAATATAATGTAATACATAATTTATTATATAGTAAATTTTTAAATACATGATTATATTTTATAGTGCATTATAATTTATAAAAAAATTATAAATTTATTAAATATAACATATAACAATAAAATTTATTATATAATAATTATGTAATCTACTAAATTAATTATATATAGACAAACACATACACTGAGAATTTGAATTTAAATTGAGGATCCAAAGAGTGAGAGCTTGCAACAACATGTATATTATTATAATGGGAGCCACTTATAGACAGCACATCATTAATTTCACCAACCAAAGTAATAATTATAGGGTACTTCAAATTCAGAACTCTTGGTCACTTTATTTCAAAGCACTGCTTATTAGGTCAAAAAAACCTTGACCCTGAAAGGAACTGGGGCTAAGTAAGGGTCCTATTTTTTGCGCGGCACATAAACCGGACACTTGTTCGTCCCATAAGATGGGCAAATTATTATATCAAAACATTTTGATTCTTCTTGATGGATACCTAACAACATAGTGGTCCTAAGGACCACAACATTGCCATTGCCCTATTTCAATCATCATCAAGCCTTGGCCCCAATTCATTCTTGATTGTTGGTGTCTTCGTCGGATCGCATTCTCATGCAACTCTGTTCTTGTTCTCAGTTTTACCAACTATTCAAATCTTCTACTACTTGCCATTGTTTTCGTTCTTTGTAGGAGACAGCTCTAGTCCCCATGACATTCAAAGTTGCTCCTCGTATTAATTTGTTCATTCATTTCTATCTTTAGTAAAACCTTTTTGTGCTTAAAGATTTCAAAATTATTATGGCAAAATCACTATTTTTATAAAATAAAAATACTAATTATGAAGTAAAATTAAATGGATATTTGATAAATAAGTTAATTACAGTATTTTCAAAATTAAGCAAAACCCCACCATTATAATGATTTCTATGTGCATTGATTTATTAAGGGAAAGGTATATTAACACAATTTCGATTGGAGGATCTATAATCTTTTAGTTACTTCAATTTTTTTTTCATTTATGACAATGACACATCTTCTTTTTTATATTGCCAAGTCAACTTTAATGAACTAAACTGTAGGTGATGGCTTAAAAAGTTGTTCTTGTGAACATTAAAATGAAATATGAACATGTTCTTAGAAAAAATGTGTTAATGCCCATTAATGAAGAGTTCAATGAACCTACCGACCCAGAAAAAATTATCAATTATGATTCGAAGGGAAAGTGACATCCAACAATAATACATCAACGACTAAAATTTTCATTATTGAGTAGACCGAACCTGGGAGAATGCCAAGTAACCTAATCGATCCACATTGTTGAATTTCAAAAAGCTAGTCGTTGAAAATATGAAAGCTTTTATAAATCTCATAGCTAGATTGCATTTACGTGAAGGCCAGAAAAAGTTTTGCTATTGAAAACAACTGTTGATTTTGATCACAATAAGGTGGCGCAATCTCTTGCGTTAGCACCAACTTTTATGTTCAGATTGAGCTGGCCAGAAGCGAAAAGATTGAAGTTGCTTTCAGCCAATTAAGAACTGCCCAAACCAGTTGGATATCTTTTCTCTTTGGTGAAAGAAAGAATAAATAAAAGATTGATTTGATGTTTCTTGAGAAGGGAAGTAGCTTCTTTTATGGTGGCTACTACTTATTTGATTGGAATTTGAGAAGTGACACTTCGAAGAAAAAAGGGCATGCTTTGCTGTATTTTTTTTTTCTCTACTCTTCTCTTTATGAGAATTTAAGCATATATTCTAGAAGCATTTACGTATGTTTAGCTTTGTAGATGTAAGCGAAGGGAATTTCAACGGGGGCAATGGCAATTCCATTTGGACGGTGATTCATGACTGCCTTTCACTTTTCTTCTTGTTGATATTATTATGGTTTTTGTATAATGACTTAAAAAAGGAAAATTGTTGTTTATTGGAATAAGGACATTCCATTTCACGAGTTTGGCTCTAATTTTAAAATATTCTATGAATTTTAAACAAATTTAAATTTATTCCAATTTGTTAGCTTATTTATATTTAGTTTAACACTTTTACTAATTTTATTATATAATACAATATTTTTATTTATTTATTAAATTAATTGCATGTGACAAGACGCATCATTTAACAAAATAATATAATAAATTTTACCTTACAAATTAAAAAATATATAATTTAAATATTAAATTTTGATGAACTCTCACCATCACTCTTATTCAACCTCAGGCCCCCACCTCAACTTCCCCTTCCACCATGGCTAGCCGACCTCCCAAGCTACCCCCGTTTTTCCATTATCCACTCTTCGTTTTCTAATTAGCGCTTTTCCAAGTCAAATCTAGGGTTTGCTGCATGAGTCTAATGAAATGTTACTGCTTGATACGTCTATAATCAAGATAAATTGATCGAAGATGGTCAACAATTTCATCTCCTCACTCAAACTTAGATCTTATTACTTTATTCTCATTAGTGTAGTTAGTATTCATTGTAACTATTTCATAATTCTAATTTTCATACTTAAAACTACCAAATTTATAATTTTTTACAATTTCGTTATTTCTCTAATTTGCACCCCATCCATGATCCATCGTCAACTTTAAGTCTAACAACCATCATCCCCCTTTCCATTGAACGGCTCTTATGCATTTATCGACCGCTCCCTAGGACCCACCTCTCTTCTACTCAGTATGTTCGCGAGACAGTTAATTATTTAATTAAAGAAAAAACAACCCAAGAAGATGCAGAAGAAAAAAGAGAAAATGAAGGAAAAAAAGATGGAAAAGAAAAGGAGAAAAATGAAACCTAATAATGAGAGAGAGAGAGAGAGAGAGAGAAAGAGATAAGAGACAAGCTTAGAGCTGAAAGTAGATGAGGAGTAGTAGTAGAGAGAGTGTGTGAAAAAAAAATAAAAATAAAGAAGGATAGAGATAAAATATGAGAAAATGACTTAAGAAAATTATCTATAATTTGTATATTAATTAAAATGAGTCTATCCGTGATCAATACGTGAACATAACATGATATGTTGCATGTCAAATTGCATCCTACGAAATTGTTTCAGTTAATCCGATTTAAAATTTTTGTTGTGAGTTACAATTTTACCATTTCATTATCAAAATAAACGGGAACAAGTTAACAGATTTGGACAAATTTAAATTTTCAAAATTCGTAAAACAGATTTGAGATTAAGGCTAAATTGGTAGGATAAAAATGTCCTTATCCCTTATTTATTCTAATAAAATTTATATTTTTATCTTAAAAAGTTTTCTTTATCAATTGATTTAACTAATAAAATTGAACAAATTAGTACTAAAAAAAATAGAATTTTAATCTTATTCATACTAAAACTAAGATTTTAATTTATTTTTAATGAAATTTATTTTTGAAAAATTAAAAATTTTACTTTGTCACAAATGTTTAAGGTTATTTACCATATTCATGGGAAAAATTATTGTAGGGTCTAGGGGTCTATGGCCCTCCGATGCCCTAACATGGGCCCTTAAATTTTATATTATGTATATCATTTTTTTAGTATTAAAATACCTATTTTAGCTCCTTTAAATATTTTTTAAAATGTTTATACTTAATGAGTTAAATTATCAAATTAATAAAGTGGTCTTTATTAATATTAAAGGTTTATTTTTTAATACATTATTTAATGTTAAAATAATATCTCATCTTTCTCCATTTTAAAATTTTTTTCAAAGAAAAAATATTTTTTAATTTACAAGTGATCCATATTTTATATTTTTCAAATTTTATTCCCTTGTCTTGATAAAAAAAAATTTATATGACAAGTGATAACATTCACAATTCTTTTCTTTAATACAAAAAAACTTTATATTTGTAATTCTTTTCCTACTTAGCATAAAATTTTTTAATTTAACCTATATAAATAGATTAACAATTATAGAACATTATATATTAGTGATTTTATATTCTCTTCAATTTACGTCAAACTCTTCTTCCTAGTTTAAAGGTCAAGAAATTTCATTTTTTTCAAGAAATAAGTTAGAATCTTTTATATATTTTAATAATTTTATTTATATATTAGTTATATTTTAATATCTTACTATAATAACTTTATATGTATTTTTATGGACATTATTCTTTGTACTTTTTACTTTAAATTTATTAAATTTATTTTTATCAATAATATAATACATGTTTAATATTTTTTTGTAAAAAAGTCATCTACAATTGATCAATTTTTCAAAAAACAAAACTACTGAAAATTTAAAAATTTATACATCATAACGAATTTCTAAGATTATATATGCAAAAGTTCACAAATCCTTATGATTTGACTTCTCAAAGCTAAAATTCTAATTCCGCTCCTACATATATTTTTGGGGTTTTGTAGTAAATGAACTTATAAAAACTTTTCTAACTCATTCAAGGAAAAATATTTTTCAAAGTGGACTCTTAAATCCTCATTAGATCTTATATGTTTTCACCACAAAATTCACGTGTGTAAACTAACATTGGGCCTATTATAAAATAAGGCTAGTAACTCACTCCACTTGTGTAAAGGGTAATAGGTCGAAGTAGTAAAAATAGCCTAAAACGAGTGTTTAAAACCAAAAGCTTCAAATAGTTCAGAGATTAAAAAAAATTCGATTTCAAACAAAGGTATACCCCAACTCAATTCATCTTAGATCTTAAAAACAGGTAAAAATTAAATTGATGAAACGGGAATGATTGAAATTACTATACTGTTTGAATTACATTTTCAATTATTGTCATTTTATTCGAATTAAAGATGGTTAAAGAGTCTTTACACAAAGGGCAAAATTCCTTTGATTCCTTGACGAATTTAATTATGTTTCATATTTCAATTACTAAAATCCCATTAAAATATAAACTAATTACTTTATGATAAGGATATTCACCATTCGAATATGATTTGAACTATGATAAATTTTGCTACTATAAATAAGCATGATTATTCGGCTAATTTATTTATACAGTCATAAGCATTCAAGCATTAAACATTTAAAGATGGAGTACTCAAAGCAATCTATTAGAGAGAATTATTATATTCTTAGAGAGAGAACACATAAAAAGTATTATCCTCATATTTGAAGTACTCCTATATACATAAAAAGTTTCTTGAGAAATTATTAATTTAAGCATCAGAGTAATTTTTTTCTTGCAATAAGACAATACTTTTCTCCCAAATTTAAACATACCCCCAAAAATTTAAGTAATAATTTTCTGTGAATTCCATCTTTAAAACTTTCAACTAAAAATCACAACAATTCAATTTGAATTTTGAAACCCTCAATTTTTTTTTCTTTCTTTATCTTAATAATTTGTGTATCTATCAGCATGCATGTTGCATGTCGAGGGTCCTAATCAAAGAATTAGGTTGATCACAGTCATACGAAAATTTCACGTGAACTTAGTATCATAGATGTGGCACAAAACTTCGTACTCTCTTAACATTTCTACATGCATACAATTTGATCTTGTCAAAACTGTTCTATCATTTAATTTGCGCCAATCATATCAAGAGCTTAGGTTTCGAAAGGATAATTAGGTCAACAAATTGGTAGGCAAACTATAAACATTTTCCTTTAATGCTTTGAATTTTTTTCCATTTAGGTAAAACAGGCTTTGAAGAGATAAATCGAGTACCATTTGATGAATATATTCGTACAAATGTTCCTCGTTGCTAAAGCACGTGTGACAAAATTTGTTCAATAATTTTAGAAACATAAGGGCCTTGATCAGACACCCCTTTCAATCTGTCTATATATGCAAGTACTCTTTGGCAATTTTTTCAGCATCCTTCCTTGGGGGC
Organism: Ailanthus altissimus; assembly: GCA_946807835.1. Classification (NCBI taxonomy): domain Eukaryota; kingdom Viridiplantae; phylum Streptophyta; class Magnoliopsida; order Sapindales; family Simaroubaceae; genus Ailanthus; species Ailanthus altissimus. Next base: position 28,812,078 of record OX327690.1, on the reverse strand, counting down.
GACGGGTGTAAATTGAGATATTGATAATTTAATTCTTAACTTTTTTGGAAATATTTAATTTAGTTATTACAATTGCAAAAATAACGTGTCAAAGTGCACTTTTAAATGGCAATAAAATAATTTAACATGTCTAATCATGAAAAATATCTTATATTTGATTGAACTTATTTTAGTGCCTTCAAAACATGCACTTCAATTCAAATGTTATTTTTTTTCAACAATAGAGACTAAATTGAGTATTTTAAGAACTCGAGGGAGTCAGTCAGTAATATAAAAAAGAAATTGAGACCAAACTGATAATTTTCCTTGTAATTTTACCACAAGTTCGCTGCATCATACATTTGTTTCACCTTTTCTACCAAGAGATGAAAGGTTTTGGAGGATGGATAATAGTATCCAAGATGCAAGGTCATTCATGTCGCAATTGTCGCTTGCTACCGCCCAGACAAATTTCTTGTACAATATCTAACAACAAAAGGATTAGACAACAAACGAATTATGGCCTACCTCATCAACATTTTACCATATCCATTCCAGAAATCGCACTTAGATATTTTCTATTATTGCCCAAGTTTAAGCCCTTTACATGACCTACAATTTGACTCAGTACTATGCTGGTCGTGGGAAACTAAAAAAAAAATGGCTTAGAACTTCAACTCTTGATACCCACATGTTCCCTCACATTTCTTTTTTGTGTTTCAGTGATTTGATTATAGAAAGTGAAGAGATAAAGGGTACAACTAATGTTATTTTTCTAGGAAAATTATAGCCATAAAGGTGATGTATCAACCAAAGTCATCACTCAATAAAAAAAAAGGGTGTTATATGTGAAATTTGTAAAAAAAAAAAAACTTCTATTATAAGTTGAATATGTCAACCATTTGAAAGCGTGCATAATTAACACCGAACATATCATTTATTCTTCACCATGTTCTTTACATCAAATACGTCAACCATTTTGGTGGGATCCATGGCTGGGTGGAGAATCAATAGTTAATAAATTCTCCCACATACAAATCTCCGATGCGAATATTTTTCGGGGTGCAAAGGTTAATAAACTATGGCAGCATGGTCATTGGAACCTTCCTGACCCTTTGGACGAGTACACTTCTCAGGTATGGGATTATCTCCGTAAAAATATTTCAATTTCGGAAAGAGAAGATAGAATTTCATTCACCGCAAGTCCCAATGCAAAGTTTTCCATTGCGAATACTTGGAGATATCTTAAGAACAATGAGGCTAAGGTGGGATGGAGTAAACTGATATGGGGAACGCAACATATACCTAGACACAGCTTCGTTACTTGGTTAGCTTTGAAGAACAGATTATCTACCAGAGAGAGACTTAAAAAATGGGGGGTTATCCCATCAGATGATTGCCCCCTTTGTGGTAATGACAAGGAAACAATCACACACTTATTCTTCCAATGCAACTTTTGTAGTGAAATTTGGCACAAAGTACTAAGGGCGTGTCAACTCAATCAGTGCCCGAACAGATGGCAACGAGTAATCTCCTTCATGTGCAGGAAATCTAAAGGCAAATCCACTCTCAGTAAGATTAGAAGAGTATCGTTCTGCGCTACAATCTACTTTATTTGGAGAGAACGGAATTTGAAGGTCTTCCAACAGAAAACTCCTTCTACAAGCGAAGTCTACCAAAAGATTAAGGATGTTATTTGGATTAGATGTATAAGTGCTGTAAATGGCCAAGGGATTGACCACATTGCAGTTGGTTGGTAAATATAGTTAACTGTTTGGGATTGTATTGTTTTACTTTCTTTCTTTTATTGAATCTTTACTCTGTAATACCAACGGAATTTAGCATTTATATAAACTTTTACTTACCAAAAAAAAAATACGTCAACCATTTTGTCCAACACGATGGCTTATTTGATTATTGTTGTTAAAATTCGAAGAAATTTCTAAAATCACTTAATGTGACTCATTGATACTGATAAAACAAATTAATTGAAAAAAAAAATTAGTGAAATGTTGTAATAGATGTTTCAAAATTTGTACTTTTTATCACTTATTAATTATTTGACACATTAATTTAAAATAAAAAATTTAACAAATTTAGCAGTACTTTTCACATATGTATTGAGACTTAATTTTTGTACAAGAGCATCATAATCTAAAAGAAAAGAATTTTTTATATATATTTTTTTTACTAAGAAATCAAACTTGGATCAATAATTTAGTAGTGAAAACTCTAGCAAACCCTCAAAGAGTAAGCATATGTCCAAGTGTGGGTGATTGAGAGAGTATCAACTAGTGATCTTGTTCTCTCCCTCTCAAATCTAAATATTCCATTTTTATTGGAATCTAGGTCACATACTTAGCAGTAATATTCTTTCTTTGGTAGGGAATCTAGCCTTTTTGCGTCTATTTTTAATTATCGCCGGGAACTTAATCTCGATCAACAAATTAATTGAAAATAGTAAAGAGAGATACTGATAATGTATGCAATTTACAATTCAAATTATATATACCGACCCCCTATCATCAATATTCACATCCGACCAATAATAAAACTTCTATACCAAAAAATGCCGTCCGTTAATGAATGACCATTGATGCTAGAAATGACTAGATATGAATATGCTCTCAATTATCGGAAACACATGAAAATCCCTAAATTCAGGGCTTGAAAAAAGAAATTTTCATACTCAAATGTTGCTGAAATTTATTAGCAAAATCCCAAATCCATGGCGGTGCGAATTGGATGCAATTTATAATCTCGATAGCTTTCTTTCTTTCTTTTTTGTTTTTTTGGGTTTTAGTTATTAATATATTGGTTGGTAGCGGCATCATTTATTGAAATGGTGATGAAATGCCCACTCACAAATTAAAATAGTGGATTGAGATGGTAAAATGAAAGAGAAGTTGGTTGGTCAATACAGACACTTTGTGAGAGTGACTGGCTCTGGCTTTGGGGGCTCTTCAAGTAAAATCTTTCCTTGTCATAAATCATAATCTTCTCTCTCTCGCTCTCTTATTTGAGTGAGAAAGTGGGGATTTTTTTATATTCTGAATTAATGTTATGCTGTAATATGTAATGCTCTGAAAATCCTTTTGGCTATTTATTCTATTTTGTGATAGTGATATTTTCCCCAAATTTTTTTTTTGTAATAATGAAAAAAAAATGATTTACAAATGGGAATATTCTGAATTAAAGGAAATTGTTGCTGTGTGAATTGAGAATTTTGAACCATATTCCAACTCATGGTGATATCAATATCAGAGGCTCATACAAGGAAATTTCACATAGTTTTGTTAACAGTACAGTATGCATCATGACATGATGATAAACTTGCATTAATAGTACATGGATAGTTGTGGTTGTGATCATATTTAATCTAGCAAGTAGTTTAAAAAGGAAAAAAAAGAAGAAAAAATGAACAAAAATAAAAAGTACAAACCTATTTGTTTTCCATCTATGGCAAGAGAGTCAATTTTTTCACCCTATTTTAAGCTTCGACAAAGCTCTAATAGTAATATATGCTAGTTTGGGGAATTTGACCACATCATTTTGCCAGCAGTTTTTTCAAACAGCCCAAGCCTATAATCACCCAACCTTGACTTATATGCAGACTTTTTGTATTCACACCAACTGAACTCCTTGTACAAGCTCTCTTCTCCTTCTGCCAATAGACTCGGTAAAGGTGCTATCTTCTCACTCAAAGGTGGCCCTCCAAAATATATCATTGAAATTCTTGATTCTGAATTTTCAGCCAGCACTCTGTGCTTCACACTTTTGAACCTTCCATTAGTCATTACCTGCATCAACACCATGCCCATATTAGTTAAAAACATAAACCTTAACCCAAAAAAATGGTAAAAATTGAAAAGATAAAAGATGCCATTTTAAAAAGAAAATTTTACCGCTCAAATAATTAAAATGTGTAAAAGGGTGTCTATGTGGGTATCACCTAAGTCCGGTTTTTGTGCAACCTTTTCTAACTTTCGGAGAGATAATTGAAAAAAAGGCCCATTAAAGAAAGTTACTAAAAAAACCAGTGTCTTTAAACATATTAAAAAAATGGACGGACTTTTTTTATGAGTAAAATATTTCTTTTTTATTTACCTGCAAGGCGTCACCAACATTGAGGAAAAGTGAAGTTCGATCAGAAGGGACTGCAACCCAAGTCCCATCTTTACATTGGATTTGCAGTCCTGATGTTTCATTAGATCTTAAGACAGAAATTATCTGAGGGTCAGTGTGCTCTCCAAATCCAACCAAATTTCTACCACTCAATGCTTGCAACGGCGGGCATGGGGGGTAGTGGTTTAGCCTGAAACACGAGTCACTCTTGTCATCCTTCAATAGCCTGCTCAGCACATTCCTTGGCTTTATATTCAGCCCATCTGCCACCAATTCCAACACTTTAAATGCCAGTTTCTTCACTGCCAATATGTACTCATCCACCGCAGTACTACAATACCAAACGCCAAAATAAGTCAGAAACTCATAACAAAGCGTTACATGTCTGTTAGTCATGATAAAATAATGAACCAAGAAAAAAGCAAAGCCCCAGGGCAAGCAGAAAGATGTGGTTCTATGTGTAGAATTTTACCGGAATTCTTGTTTGTTTCCTCGGAAAATGGCAAGAGTTTTGTGAGAAGTGATTTGAGGATTGGTGTTGAGAAGGAGATATTCAATCCAACCAACATCACCATTGGGGCCAATTTTCTTGCTGCCATAGCCAAAAGGGTCAGGCGGTCCAGCCTTGTCTTTGTCAGATTGAGGCAGTTTAAAGAACTTAGTAGCTTGTTCTTGTAATTTGGTCATCAACTCCAATGGGACACCATGATTGACAACTTTGAAGAAGCCATATTCCTCGCAGGCTTTTACTATATGAGTCCTGGCTTCAGGGTCTCTGAGGTCTATTACAGGGATTTCGTTGAACAAGTTTATGGGCTTGCATGATTTGATTTCAGGGTAAATTTGGTCTAATGCTACTGGCTGTGAAAGAACCACCATGGTTAGATAAGCACAGAAAAAATAAAAAAAGTGAAGTGAGAGCAGAGAGGATGAGAATGGCTTTTGAGATTTTTGTGAGGGGGAGGAGGGGTGATGATGGTTTTAAATGGGCAAATGGGTGAGGATTTGCTGATGCTAATGCTAATGCATGAATGACAGGAAGAGAGAGAGAGAGAGGAAGCAAAGGCGTTACTAACTATAAAGAGGAGCCATCTGGCTTTGTGTGTCTGCTTGGCATTAATGCTACCGAGGGCAGAGAAATTTCTTCCATTTTTTCTTCTTATTATTATTATCATTTTTGCATAAGAACGAAAAATCAACGTGGCTTTTGAAATAAAAATTAAAAAAAAATTTATAAAGTATTTAATTCTGCTCTTGTGGGGTCTCGTGTCTACCACTCTTGAATTAGATGTGTATCGTTCGTTACATTTGACCATAGCCAGTCAACTAATTGTAATTTCATTCTCTAGTGTTTTGAAGAGGTCATTTGTTCTAGCTTTCCTTTTCAGAAATTATTTTGTAAACTATTGTCGATATGAGGATGGTCCTAAGATGAGTCAGCTCGAATTTCTCGACTATGCTATATTTTTTGTTTTTCTATTTTTTATCCAAGCATTGCTTGGTTGAATAAATTTCCTTGATTGAAATGGTCAATTTAAGATAGTGCACAATAGTCAACTATTTTATTTCTGTTTTTACTTTAGTAGTTATCACCTTTTCACCTCAAATTGAAGTGGGAAATGTAATTTTTTTTCCATATAAATTTGGTAGAGGTAAACATACTAGAAAAGGATATTGCCTAATAAATTCATAATTAAATGATTTGTTGAAGAAAGAGCCTGCTTTTTTATGTGCCCCCATTCAATGGGCATTGGCAGTGTGAGTCTAGGTAGACAATGCTTCCCAATCATGGCTTGTAAGTTGTAATTGCTAAACTCTGAGCAGTCTTTGTCCAACTAGTTTGGCCCCCTGAGCCATCGGGATTTAAGCATCGTTTCTTCATTTATATGGGTTAATTAACACCTCCCATTTCTCCAGTGGCTTCATTATTAAAATATCGAAATTATTATGTTTGGAAACTTCTGTCACTGGGTGGGGGACCCTTTAGGGTTTTCTCATTTTAATGATAATCAGCTTTTAAAAAATAAATAATAATAAAGTATAATGATATTATACTTTGGTCATGATTTGGTTACTACAAGAGAAAATATTTGAGGTGAAAGAAAAGAAGTGAAAAGTGTGACATAAAGCAAATTTAAACATCTCCTCTTGATCTTGGATATTGAATATTGGCCAAATCAATTAATGACCAATCCAAGATCGTAAATATTTGGAGGAAAAGTTCATATTTTCTTTATAAATCTCGCCTATAAAAAAGGGAGTTATTTCGGATTCCAATTTTAATCCAGATTTCATTCATTTGATTACTTCACTTCAATTCAATTTGCTCTATTTGCACCAAATTAATTGTTGAAGTGAAAGTAAAAAATCAGTTAAATAATTCACCTAAATAATATAATAATACAGAATAAGTTATTAAAAAATAAAAGAGAGGAATAATAGAAGAAGAACACACAAAGAATTACGTGATTCGACAATTTGCCTACGTCCACGGCGGATCAAGATCACACTCTTCTCTTATTATGAATCACAAGGCAACCACAAAGTATGCCTATTACAAGAAATATCATAAAGAAAATTCTCTCTTTCTCTCTAGGAATTTTCTCTCACAAAGAACCACTAAAAATAATCATTAAGATTATTGTTGATCACCAAGATCTCTCTAAGATCACAAAGATCTCACTAACTTGATCACAAAGGTTGTCAAGATTACTGAATTGTGTTTACAAGCCAATTGATAGCTTTTATATAGGCCTTGAGACGTCCTAGATATTCCCTATACGTGTGGGAGTCGTATTAGGGAGTCCTAGAGCAAGTGGGAGACGAAATTAGGAAGTTTCCTAATTTCGGGATACTGTTCCAGCGTCCAGTGCTGCCGCGCTGGAATCTCGTCGCTCCAGCGCTGGCGCGCTTCTCCTGAGCACTGCGACGCTGAGTGTTCTGTTCTGGCGCCGCGGCCCCCACTTCTGATCGCCGCGGCGCTGGTCGCATGGTGCGCCTTCTCATTTTTCGCCTTCTTTAACATCCGTCTTCGATCCGTATGTACCCTACACACTTGACTTGATCCCTAAATTATATTCTAATAATTTTTAATCAATATTCTCACACTAATATAAAACTTTTTTTCTTTCTCTAAGCAAACATATCCATTTAACACTCTTATAAAAACCTTCTTCCTTTTAAACTGTATCTTTTAGTTTTCATTCATAAAATGACTTGAGTCCGAGTGTACTTACAGGTGAACAAGGATTCTTTGGAGATTGAAAGGCAAAGAAGGATGGTCTGAAAGTAATTTAATTGAGAAAGTGCGAACCAAAGAAGTTCATTGAAAAATTAAAGAAAAATGACATAAAGATTCCTCTGAGCATTAAAGCATAGTACTTGAATTCAAATTAAACCTTTATATATATTTACAGTCATATTAGATTTTGCTTCCAACACATCATGTCACGTGTTTTTTTTATAAACAAATGGCAAGGGGATGAATTATCGCCATTGTCAACATGAGAAAGAAATCGATTGAGATTGGCATGATGGAGCCTATATTCAAATCATATCAAAACAACCGAAAAGAACAGATGAGAAGAAACCTCATCTCTATCTCTTGCAAGCTATAAGTGGCAATATTCCACTAATGATATGCTTCAAAGTTCAAAATCATTTCTGCTCATAATTTCATGTACATTTTTCGGCCGTGCTACTTATCTTCCAAAGCTGGTAATAGTAGAAATCGATCCTATCAATAATGTCATTTTTAATTTTAAAGAAAACCCATTTGCAGAAATAGAGAGGCACATCATGATAAATATGAACTAATTCCCTTTTTCTGTACTCCCCTTTTAAAAAGGTGATGTAGACTTTGATGCGAACAACTCATTCTCACGCCGCTGTAATCATGTGTTTTGACTGAAAACATAAACAAACGAATATGATTGATTGTATGTGCATTCTTAATGTGAATGAAAGATCTCATCATTTGTGAATCTTTGGTCCGTGATTTTATATACATATAAATAATTTAATGAGTTACATAATTTATTATATAATAAATATTTAAATATATAATAATATTTTATAATATATTATAAATTATATAAAAATTATAAATTTATAAAATAGTGACACGTGATAATATTATTCATTATATAATAAGTTATGTAATTTATTATATCAACTCTCTTTATATAAATATAAATAATTTAGTGAGTTACGTAGTTCAACAGTAAATAATATTGTCACATATCACTGTTTAATAAATTCATAATTTTTTATAATTTTTGTACAGCTTATAATATGTTACAGAATTCTATTACGTGTTTAGAAGCTCACTAAATTAATTATATATATGGTGAGCTATATAGCCCACTAAATTAATTATATATATTTTTATTACTAATTGACAACTATAAAAAGCTTTAATTTCAATGAATAATTAAGTACTTTCTTTTTATTAGCCATTATCATAATTTAGTATTTTTCATCTTCTTCCTTGAGAATTAAGATAGAATAAAGGGTAGAAAGCTTTCAATTGAGTGGAATCTTACCCTAAATTTTACATTTTTTGGAAGAAAAATAAATTATCAAGTTAAGCATATGCGAATTTGCATTAAGTGAGACAAATTAATATCTCTCTTGGAATCATTATCACAAGAGTTAAGATATTGGTTGATTAGTACTGGCATGATGAGACTGACCTTTCAAAGATAGAAAACTTTGAAAGAATGGTCGATAAAATGTCACATTAATGAAGACAAATGGTCAAAATTACTAAGATGATACATCTTGAAATTCTCCTGACAAAGATTTTCACTTATCCATTCTCATTGTAAAAACTAAGAAATTTTTCAATGGCTCTGGTTGGTAGTTGGCGTCAATAATTATGTTGGCTACTTAATCCTGATTATGACATTAGGATTTATCGATGAATGAGATCACAAAACGTTTTTGAACTGCTATTTCATTAATTCTTTTTTCCAATGGATGGGTTTTGATTTAAATATCTTGCATCATCGAGGAATTTTATAATTAATTCAATACAATTCTTTCAAAAAAAATTAGTATATAATATTGTTTACCCCATTTTAAATAGAAATTGACTTGACGATATTACATCTCTTTTTTCCCGCTAATTTCAGTCATCTAGCTTAAATTTAGCTTCAATACACAATAATATATTGGACTTTTTAATTAAGTAAATATATTTATGGAGTTTGGAAGGTGGTGTTTTAAGTTATCTCTCACACATAAAGTAGTTTTGTCTCTTTTGTGTGAGGGTAGTTGATCACTTCCTCGAAAAGGTGTATATTCCCTTGATTATGACCTATTCTTCCAATTAAGATTTAGTTAATTCTTTTTATTGTAAGAGTTTGGGTTTCAACGTACATTAATGTAATAAGTTGTTCTAATAATTCTGTAATTATATATCAATGGTCTTATGATATAATATCAGTAATTTCATTTTAAAAAATAGGGAAATGAAGATTCTAGCAATAATTTTTGCTTAACTTGTCACCCTAAATCAAACTACAAGATAATCAACTAAGCTCTCCCGGTCAAATGAAGATCAAGAGACCCCCACGCATGAGATACAATTGCTGCTTAAATAACTACTGAAATTTGGTCGCTTTCTTAACACTTCTTCATCAGCACTAAGAAATAATAGTGGTAACCAATAAATGCATTTGGAACACAATTTACTTGTCCCTGTGGGAAACAAATTCAATAACTTGTGCATCGATACCTTTGAATAATTTGGTCAAATTTTGAATAACATCAACTCATTATAGGTCCTTCTCTAATATTTTCTCAGATGATTAAGATTTCAAGGAATAAATTTTGGTCCAAGAAAATTAACACGATTGTCAATTTTCTCATCAAACTTTTTCATGTGTATATATATAATTCTTTAATTACTCGTATAATTATTAATTTCCATTAGTTAGATCGGTCTTTACTTCCTTTTACCCACCTAGAGAAGGCAAATGAGAATATAAGATTGACTCTATCGGCTACATTTCTACAGCTAGTGAAGATAGGTTTTGGAGGCCATTGTTGATTTGTTTCAGATGCATGCTCGTTCACAATTCTTTGTTAAATATTTCTAAGAATTTTCAATATTCATCTCTTAAAATAGGTTAAAGTTTACAAATAAATGGAGGGGTTTTTGCTGAATTTTCAAGTTTTTTTTTTATCCGGAAAAAAAGCTGTATTCTTTACAGTTACTTGACATATAGACGTGCTCAAATCACTGACATGCTCTTTTTTCTCCTCTGAAATAAAGACTGAAATGTTGTGTCAATGAAAAATGAGAATCAGAGACTTTCTTATCCGTTAAGTAGTCAGAGGCACTGACAACTGTCCAACCACGAACAAAGAACCATGCATGGCCTTCGATTTTTTTTTTTTTTAAAAAAAATTTAAGGAAAAAGAAAAATGAAACTTGAAAGCCTGGCCTTTGATATTATCTCAAAACATTAACGATGGCTACAATACTTTTAGTCATTGAAACGGTCTAAAAAAATATGGGATTATTAGATGTTAAAATAGTATAATGAGTGATTTTGAATGTTATATTATTTTATTATTTAATAATTATTTATTATTTTTGATTTTATTATTTTTTTATGTAAATTTACGTATTAATAATAATTATATATTATATATTATCTTAAATTATAGATAATTTAAATAATTTATTTAAATTATTTTTTATTGGACTCTAAAAATATCTAACTCGATATAGATTTATATATATATATATATAGACTTCTTTTAACGTTGTGGTTCTTAAATTAAATTATAAAATGTAGAGTTCTTATTCTCTCTTTTATTATATAAATAATCTTATTAAGCATTAGATAGATTTAATTGTGGAATGCTAGTATACTCTTATATTCTCATTGAAAAATACTATTGAAAAATGGTAATTTTTGTATTTAAATTGTTATGAATTTGTCGTATATATTTTTTTTAATTGATAATTTGATATAATAAATCTAAAGTTTGTATGTCGTGGGTATAAAATTTATATTTAACAAATACATCACTTTAAATTAAAATTTTAAAATAAAATATAAAAAAGTATAGGAGTACTCTACTTAAAAAAAAAAATGAGGAATGAAATTCCATATAACCCATTGTTAGGAATTGTTCTCGTCAATAAATTCATCCGAATGTAGATATTATATTATTGATCAAAATATTATTTCGTTTTAAAGAGTTGTCTCACTGTTTGAGTGACAATTACCTAACGATTTTTAGTTCTGTTTGTGTAATGATTAAATTGCCATCAGAAAAGATTTTCTAGTATCAATACAAAGTCATGAGAACCTTTTCAAAGAACGATTATCTTTCACACCGCATGAATGAAGAGGGATTGATTGCTAAATCACAGGCCTTTTTCTCAAAAGTATTGCTGTATTGGTGCTAGTCAATGCATTAATTCAAAACGAAAATGAAATTTTTTTAGCAGCATGCAACTAGGAAATCATTTGGCTGAAAACTTGAAGATTTGATTATCCACGATTCTGTGCTTATTGGTAAGATTTGTTTAATCTTATTCATATTACATCACCATAATTTTTTTATAAAAATATTAAAAATATATATATTTTGTGTTAGTGGCTATTTTACTATTTGAGTTTAAGTATGATTATGAAAAAATATTTGGCGATGTAATTTTAATATATTATATGTATTATATTTATATTATTATAATATAAATAAATAAATATATCTTTTAAGTGTAACTCAAATGTCTGCGAATGCATTTTGCATGCACAATCCGAAATTCAAATAAAAAAAAGTAAAAATTAATATTTAATAGATAAAATTTCTTACCATCATCCAAAATTTTAATATATATATATACATATATAATTAGTTTTTTTTTATAAATAATGATATGTATTGGCATATTATTAATACAGCTCAACTAATTTGTATCACTTAAGAATAATAATGAGCCTTTATGAGAATATTGATCATGTTAAAGTAAAATTAGACTTAACACATTCTCACACATGGTCCAATGACGTTAGAAAGTTCAAGATTTAAAATTTTCACTTATAAACATGTAAAATTTTACTTAAGTATTTTTTAGACATGTTAGAAAATATGCAAAAATTAAGAGTTGTATTTGAATTATAATTTTTAGTTATTTCTCTTTTACTATCTGAATTTAAATATGATTATGAGTTTTAATTCATTTTTACTTTCTATAAATGCATTTCATAAATTATAATTTAACGTATATACAAATTCTATTTCAAATTTGGTTTCATCACTATATAAATAAATTATTTTTGGTTCATGATTCATTGAACACATTTGATTCTTTTAAGTGTTCTACGAAAACATCTCAATATTATTTTGCTTGCTTTAGAAATACTCTCCGCATAACATTCTCTCTCTCTTTTTTTAATATATCAAAACTCAAGAACATATCTTTTTTTTTTTTATCAAAAATCACAAAGATAACTTTACAAAGTTTCAAAACCCATGATCGTGATTGATTTCAGTTAGCACTAAAAAAATAGGTGGAGGAGATATCATAAAATATAAATAAAAAGCTTCCTCAAAATCCTCTTTCAAACCTTTTTTTCAAGAGTCCGATAATTGATTGCCTTAAGATATCTACATTCATTGAATTAAATAAAAAAGAAAAGAAAAGAAAAGGAATTAAGAAAGAATAAATATTGCCGAAGCTATTATCCTGAGTAGATTCCCCATCTTTTGGGGGACACCAAAAAGTCATTATTCTATTTTTAGGAGAGAGCTTCTGTGTATGCACACGTGCTTTATTACGAACCCCATGTTCACACGCACACAATCACAAATTGTGGGCTGACGAAACGTGGATGACTAGGTTGAGTCGCTTTCACAAAATTGTTAGTGGTTTACGTGGCGAGCTCTCATTCGTCCACTTTAATTATCCCTATACAATTGCTCTTGCCAGCTTGGCCGATGAGAAATAAAAAAGAAAACCAAAAATAAAGAAAAAAAATCACTTTCTCATTCGCCCAATTCTCCAATAAATTTGACCGATCTTGAGAAGCCTGCTTCTTGTGGCGTTCATTTAAATGTTTATATATATATAATTTAGATATTTACTGAATTAGAGGGAGAATATACTCTCATTTATTCAGTCAAAAGACTTGTTGGCCACTTAAATCAAGTCAAAAACGACAGGCTTGTGCTTAAATGTGAATTATCATTATCATAATCATAGTTGTACCATAAATTTAAGCTTATGATGGTGAGAGCCATTTTTCTCTTAGCGTGTGGGACAGTTGCTTCAGTTGAACGACACGTGGCTGTCAACCCTCTCTGACACGTGGCTGCCAACCCTTTCCGACATGTGGCTGCCAAAGCGTTCCGACACGTGGAAGCTACAAGGCTACAGAATGATAATAGCTAGAGAAGAGTACGCGGTTTGAATAAAGTGAAGTAGTAGGGATAAGATCAACATTCATATATCATACGATGCAGATGAAGATGCAGAGGCAGACTTAAATTCATTATGATCTGATCTTGAAAATAAAGGCACAAATATCTCGTGTCCCTGATCTCAGTATTTGACACATGTCCCACCGAACTTTTTTGTCAGTGCAAACTCAAATCTTTCGATTGAGGCTACAACTTGTACACGGAGTTAAACAACCCAATTCCCGAGCAATTTGCACAGCCTTCACGATCTTATCATCACATTGTAACCACACAGGGACCAACAAGTCAAATATACAGTTAAACGCCGTCGTTTGTTTAGTTGTACAACATAACTTTCATAACATCGAATACAAATTCAATAAATGCTTGCGATTTTCTTAAAAGTAAAGGTTTGGTTATATTTTGATTGGAGCTTCACTTTGTTTTCATAGAAATATTTAGGGCACGATATTATCAACTTTTTTTTTTCTAATTTATTACTTGAATTTTGACCTTGGTCTCGTGGCAAATTGGAAGAGAAGAATTATAGTATTATTTATGTGTATTGATCTACTTCGTGATATAATTTAAAAGATAAAAGATTAGTGTTTAATAGATGAAATTTTTTATAAAAAAATATTTAAAAAAATTATGAGCATTGATCTGCATGGAAAACTTAACAAAATATCTAGCACGCAATTCACGAAATTCTTTATGATTATATATGTTTACAAAATGGGCAATGAAGAATTTTTTATAAACGACTTGACACGATAACGCGCCACGCGTGGCAAAAGCTGTGCTGACAGGTGGGTTTGGTGTGATACACGTAGGCCAATTCTTTTTTGGGTGCTTGAATTTTTGCCTCGGAATATATGTTGTATGATAGATATCAGGTTGGTTTCATTTTGTTATGTAGCCATTCAAAGGAACGCTAAATAAAGACACCAATATCATAATGGTGCTATTTTTACACTTACCATTCAAAATTGCACATGCTGCCATGTCCTTAGAGATTCACTGATTCAGGAGACTTTAGATGAAGCCAAGAAACGGGCTAAAGCCCATCACGTGTATCGGCCTAGACGTGGTTCGTCGATTGGCTACTTGGTCATTGCACCCAATGGCTTTTTCATGCCTAGCCTCGTGCACGCCACGAGAATCAATTTTCTTTCTCTCTCTCTTTTTTTTTTCTCTTTATTTATGTATTGATATTTGAATCTGACACTGTGACGTGCATGGGAAATGAGAACCTTACATTAGATTTTCTCGTGCATGTGCGTGTTAAACGTAAATTTTGTGCAAAATAATGATTGTTTATGTTTGTTGGGGCAGTGCATGTGAGCCCAGAAATTCATTTTATCCGCACGGACTGTAACGTCAGATAAAAGAAACGTAGAGCAATTTTCTGTTTTATCTTAAGTTTAGAATTCGTTCTCTCTCTCTCTCTCTTCTCTATTTTTTCATTAGACATTGTCGTCCTTCTTCTGTTCAATGTTGGAAGCAAGCATTACAACATTTTTTTTCTTAATTAGACTAATATTTCATCGGACACTAATTATGCAACTAATTGGGATTATACATCACTATTAACTAGGATCATATATAACTACTAATTGAAAACATGCATCGTTTATATATTTAAACTACTAATTGAGACCAAATATTATAATTAATTGAGAACCATACCTAGGGAATGAACTCCCGAATGTATCCTTCCACAGGATATGGAAAGAATGCCCTGAATAAAAGGACAAAAGCACTCATAATAAGATATAAAATATTTACATTGCCCTAAATTTTACCAAGATTCGAGTCTCTGATTAAGACCAGAGAAGTACACAAATATCGCCATTGGGGCAAGTGTCTTGGTGCAGAAAACATAACAACTAAAGATTACAGTATTTAAAATGTTGGAGAAAAGGTCTGAAAACATTTTAAATGGTTAACAAATTGTCTACTATTAATATAGTTTTAATATTGTAAATTACATATTATAAAATTTACATTATTATAACTTTATTATATAGTGGTTATAATATTTAAATTAATCATTAAATTTAATTTAAACAGTTGAGAGTTATATTATTATTATTATTATTATTATTATTATTATACAGAGTTGCTATAGATTAAACTATTTTTATTAATTCTTGAGTTATTATTTAGACTTATTACTACTATATAAAGAGTGTTAATCATTCATTAGAAAAGTTGATGTATGAAAGAAAAAAAAAAGAGAGAAAAATGACTTTGGTAATGTGTGTAAGTGAAGAAGAGAAAACAAAAAAATGAAAGTATTATATGTATATATGTATATATTTTTTTAAAAAATATTTTTCATATTGTATTTTGAGCAATTTTGATAATTAAGATTTTGTATGATCTTTCAGGAGTCATGCATCGAAGAAAGCGACTGCGAGCATATAGTTAAATCTTGAAATTATATAGATCCATCACTACTCGTACAATAAACAGACTATTTAATTTTAGGACAATGCTATTTAATATGCCTTTTTACACTTAAAATCATGTTCTGTTTTTTCTTATCTTTATATTTAATTTGTTTTACTTGTTGATAATTTTGATATTACAAATATTTAACAATATATATTTTAATATATGATTAAATAATATTTAAAATAATGTGTACCAATATAAAAAAACATTTTATTGATTAATTTTAAAGTTAACTTGATTTAATTCAACAAATCTTTAATAAAAAATCTCTATAAAAACAGTCAAGATTATGTTTATTTTCTTCAAAAGTTATGTTTATCCAACGCCCATTTATTAATACTTAACAATTTATGCTTTTATTTCATAAAAAAAAACAGCTTTAAAATTACAATGCCACAATTTCAAATAAAAACTTAAATTAATGTCTTTCTTAGTCGGAGGATATAAATAAAATTTTACACAACTTTTTTATATAATTTATTTAGTGAATTTTAATTTTAATAGTTTTCTAACTTGTTTAGTTCACAATTTAACTAATTTAATGTTTAAAAGTTAATAGTCACTTTATTTATTTGAATAGATTTAAATTTTAATATCTTTCTTACTTGTTTAGATCATAAGTTTTCAATTAATTTAGTACTTAAAATTGACGAATACTTTATTTGTTTAAAAGAACTTTTCACTTTAATAGTTTTTTTTTAATAAATTTTTTTTTTTAGTTCATAGACTTTTATTAATTTTGTATTTAAAATTAACGTACAATTTTTTTTTTTAAAATCAAATTGAACTGAATCGGATTAATAGAGTGAATCAATTCAGTACGGTTCGAATTTCACATATAATTTGGTATAGTTCGATTTTAAAAATAAAAATTTTAAATTTTTTGGTATGGTTCGATTCTTAAAAATACCAAATTGAATTGTATTGTGTCCACCCTTATTTCTTACTATATTTTTTTCCAATTTCTTTTTCATTTCAAATAATAAACATTTTAAATTGAAACAAGAAGTTTCGGATTTCACCGCACTTACAACAGAATAGAGGAAAGGTTAGGTTTATTTTTAATGCATTTTTTATATTTATGTTATTAACAAAAAAGTTTGTACTTTTATTCAACAGTCAGCTAGGGAACCACTTTTGGAAGCCCAAAATTTAGGCAGGTTTTTGATATATGGTACCCCCCATTCCATATATGGGCTTGGGCCAAGAAGTAGAAAATATTTTGTTACATGATGAAAATAGGGCTACGAGTTATCTTTTTCTTCCTCAATGCAACACCATATCACTGAAAGCTCTTCTGTTAAATGGTTGAAAAAGAAGCTTTATTTATTTATTTTTTTTATGGATGAGAGATTTGAACTTAAAAAAATATTTATAAACCCTTTACCATTGAGTTATTCAAGCAAGTAGAACAAGAGTCCTTTTCTAATCATCATTGCTTTGATTATTTGCATTGACGAAACAAGTAGTTAGTGAAGGTGCCCATATCTAAATTTAACATGGGTCAGCATCATTTTTAATAATCATTCTACAAATGATGGTGCCCATATCTTCCACTTTTCTCATGGCAAATTCCTAACAATATTAATTTCTTCATGAAAAAATATATAAATCAAAATTTTTCTAACATGTTTTGGAGTGTAGATCTCTTTGTATTATCTCAAAAACTGTTACAAGTGAGAGTCAATTAACACGGGACACTCGTTGGAAGATTCTCAAAGAAATTAAACAAGGAAAAGAATGTTTCCTTCCTATGAGGAAGAGGAATAAGTGAGAATGAATATCTAAAGTTCTTTACTCGCATAGCATAGCAAGGCTGAATCGGAATAAGTCGATAACATCATTAACTTTCGACTGTACTTCTGTTTTACAGTTCTCCTTGTCAATTTAATTGCCGATCGATCATAATTCCCACCATCAATTCTGCAACTTCGTTTCACAAGATTTTGCGTTACTATGCCTATTTTTTCATTTCCCTCGATTATTAGGGCTACTTGTGATCGCATGCCAAACTTCATCATCAATAGCATGAATATAAAGACTACATATGGCAGTGACAGTGACGCCGGTTGTCATCTTTGCTAGCTTTTACATTGCATGGGCTTATATATTTAATGTATTTCTTATATTTTTTTTTTTTCTCACACAATGCAACACCATATCACTGAAAGCCTTTTGTTAAACGGTAGAAAAAGATTTTTTTTTTTTAATATGAAACGAGAAATTCGAACTTAGATCTTAACTTTTACGAAAGAATAATACATTACAAACTCTTTATTATTGAATCATTCAAGTAAATGTAACGAGAGCCATTTTCTAATCATTAAAAGCATAGTAGTTAGTGAAGGTGGTATGTATATAAAAATCGCTTCACTTATTAGTTAATCATTGATCATTCACATGCTAATTAAAATTATCTCAATGGTCAAATTCCTTTTGAACGGTTTCCGCGAACTCTTCCCACCACTTCCTTGCTTCCTCCTTGTTCAACATGGTATATATGATGGCCTGTTCAGGCAAATTAAAGACGATTATGCAATTTAGACAATTCAGTCTTTGCAAATATCAAAATCATTATAAGAGTCCATATAACTACAATCCCTATAACTATATCCTAAATTCAATATATATAGATTTCATATCGCTTTGATGAACTAGATAAATCATTTTTTTTTATAAAAAAAATACCTTGTAAAAAGGGAACCGACCATCGGATGGGATGCGTTGTTCATCCTTGAGACAATTACAATTCAAAGCTTCTCTGTATTTTCCCTGTATAACCAACCATTATTCTTTAATTATTTTTTTCTATCAAAATTGAATACATGAAACTAATGGTTAAAAATTGTGAAAAAAATAATTTAGAATCGAGTCAATAAAAAAAAGATATGTGATGAAAATGCAAAATTGTGAAGAATAAGTAAACACAAAGCAAAGGGCGAATGCTGCGGTGCTAGAAATTCACCATCACGGCATCAATTTCAGAATGTGTGGTGCTACGATGACAGTACTTGGTGTTGCAACGCCGCAACATTTAAAAGCTAGAGCTGCGGTGTTAGTGCAACTTGTCCCATTTTTTAAGAATTTTAAAATTGTTTCAAATACCATATATTGTTTTAATTTGTATTATAGTTAACTTAAAACGTATGTAGGTTATATAAAAATCTTATTTTATCTTGAAAAAGTATCACCAATATTGAGCAATTGTAATTCCTTTTGAAAGAGAAAGAGTTTTGTGTCATTTTTTTGTAGAGAGTCTCTTGTGAATTTTTATTAATTCAATAAAAAAAATATAAATTTTAATCTGTGATGAATGTAGGTAATTAATAAATCACGTAAAATTTTGTATGTAATTTTTCTTTTAATTCTCTTTACATTATTATTGTTACTGCAATATCATACTTGGTGAAGCGTTTCCTTATAAATGCAAATTTACTAGAGAAAAACTATATATATTACCAGATAGATGAGAATTTCTACCAATGCCATCTCCGCATGGTAAGCTGGCTCAGGCTCATTCTTACAGTCTTCGTAAACTTTTCGCAGCATACTTACTGCCAAGTCAGGCTTCCCGGCTTTCATTTGCCGCACTGCCTGCATCTACAAACATGAATATTGCCAATCGGGAGATTAATTTAGCATAGTGCACCGAGCTGCAACTGAATCAATAAATACACAAAAGCATCCAAAGCTTGACAAAAACTATCACCTTAACGACATTGACATCATCTATTGAAGGCCCAGGAGGCACAGTATATTTAGGCAAATAAAAGGGCTCTGCTTTACTCGAAGCCAGCTTAGCACTCACGTCCAAAAATGATTCAAGCGCACGCCTCCCGCCGGTTGGGTATGCTAATGCTGATACAGGTGGAGCTTTCTGAAACATTTCCTTTGGACCAGCTGCGATGGCTTTAGGGTTCATCTTAGAACTGTAACTCATAATACCAAGAGCACACGCCAAAACCAAAGACGCCCCCACTGTCCCTCTAACAATCTTGTTATCGCCCTTATCGTTGTTCTCGTAAGGCGTTGGAGTCCTGTCATGTGCACAAATCACAGGACTGATCAAGACTTGCGCAAGTTTGCGGCGAGTAAAGCCACTTGAAAGCGATATAGATGTATGATTGGATCGAAGTTTGGTTGCCCGTTTGAGGCTCACGGTGGGTGGAATGAGCGGGGGCTTGGCAGGTGATGAGGGGCAAAAGCTTAGACAAAGCGCAGATTCCATGAAATATCGTTTTTAACTTGTTATCATAAACGGAAAATTAGCTTGGATAGTATTGTTGTTGGGGTATGGATTTTGATTGTAATTCTTTGATTATAAATTTTTAAATTTAGACGAATATAATTGTCTGTAGTAGTGTTTTTAAGGTGTTGAAGTAAGGCATCATTTGTTGCTTCGGACGAAAGTAATGATATTGGTTATCCTAAAAGGGGATCACGGTCGTTTTGCTCGGTTTAATAGTCAATGGTCATTCTACTTTGTATGTACTGTTACAAATGCCAAATTTTAATAAGTTCCATTTTTTATAATTAAAAATTAAAATGTAAGACATAAATTGAAAAATATAACCAAAAAAAAAAAATTTGAAGAAATAAGCTTAAAACGAATAATTTATGGTAACATGCTCTGAGTACATAAGTCAAAATTTAATCTTTACTAATTAATTATTTGGTTTCTCCACATCTTCTGAAAATGACGATGCCCATATCTTCCGTTTTTCTCATGGGTGAAAATTTCTAACGATATAATTTCTTCATGAAAATGTATATTAATAATTTTTTTTCTAAATTTTGGTGTAAACAAGTTTTGAAGGGTAGATCTCTTTGTATTATCGCAAAAAATTTTACAAGTTAGAGTCAATTAACACTGGACACTCGTAATTTCATAAAACTTTTCTTGAAACGTGGAAATTCTCAAAGAAATTAAACTATGAAAAGATTGTTTCCTTCCTATGAAGGAGAGGAATAAGTGAGAATGTATGTGAATGGTTCTTTACTCACGTAGCAAGACTGAATCGGAACAAATTGATGACATCATTAGCTTTTGACTATACTTCTGTTTTACAGTTCTCCTTGTCAACTTAATTGCCGATCGGTCATAATTCGCCACCATCAATTCTACAACTTCGTTTCACAAGATTTTGTGTTACTATGCCTATTTTTTCATGCCCCTCGATCGTTAGGGCTACTTGGGATCACATGCCAAACTTCATCATCAATAACATCAGTATAAAGACTAAATATGGAGCCATGGCAGTGACAGTGACACCGGTTGTCATCTTTGCTAGCATTTACGTTGCATGGGCTTATACAAGCCGTGCTTGGAGAAAGCGCAAGATTATTCACGGGGTTCTTACGAGGTCTGTGTCTCTTGGGGTTCTCCATGGAGGCAATTTGGCCTTGCAGAGACTTGTTGATTATCATCATGTTAGGGCCGATGAAAATTCTTTGAAAGATGCTGAGAGTGGGCTCAAGGATTTACTTCAACAGGAACATCCCGATTTCAAGAAGTTGCAGGTTAGCTAGGCATCTCTAATTTTCAACATTTCATGATTTTTCAGCTAAATTGCTTAAATTTTGAACCTTTCTTCAAATGTCCCATCAATATGTGTCTCATCATCTCCTGACTTGAGTAGACAATTGTATTTTATATATGAGCTAAGAACAAATAATATTTGATTAAAATTCTGAGGTGTGTAGATTTTTGCATGTTTTTAAAATGTAAATACCATTTAGTTTGTCTGGTATAGTACAAATTTAAACAACTTCGTTTTTCACCCAAATGAAAGCTAAAATAATGTCGTTTTGGGTTGTTCCAAACGAATTAGTTGTATTTTAAAAATGAGGAAACGTCCGAAGTTAAGCAGATTTTCAGTATTTGATTATACGTCATGGTTTACGATAGTTGTTGAAACACTTATTTGTATTATCAAGCGCACTGTTGCAAGGCTGGAAATGAGTGGGAAAGAAGCTGAAGCAGTGAAAATGCTAGAAAACGCGTTGGCCAAGTCCCGAAACGAAGGAAGACAACAGGAATCTTATGAGATTGAGATGTTGCTTGCGGAAATGCTCATTTACAAGGTGGTATATTTATGTTTCTTAATTAACTTCAGATACATTTATTTTAGTCGGAATATGCTAATTTTGCTTTCTAATTAATACCAAGTTTGCTCTTCACAATATCAATCATGTCCCTTTAGAGAACTTACTCTGAATATTTAATTTACCCCTCAAAAGATGGTAATAGGGTAATAAACTCAGGAGTGTAGCCGGTTATTTATTTCCCTTTGACCTTTGCCTCATAACTCTGAAAATGGGTAAAAATTAAAAACACTTTTGGCTCTTTATTTTCCTGGCTGGGACAAATATTCTTAAGAGCTTGCTTAATATTAACACATGATTTCCATACAGGGAGATTTCGGAAAGGCTCTTCAATGCAAATGCTTAGACGAAGTGGAGATTTCCGATGCTCGACGTCCGCTCTATAAGGTGAAAATTGCCTTCTCTT
This sequence comes from Ailanthus altissimus, assembly GCA_946807835.1. Lineage (NCBI taxonomy): Eukaryota > Viridiplantae > Streptophyta > Magnoliopsida > Sapindales > Simaroubaceae > Ailanthus > Ailanthus altissimus. The sequence continues at coordinate 28,789,577 of OX327690.1, read as the reverse complement.
CAGAATGAATTATGAAGATGGTTTTGCATTCTCATCGCTTTTAAGAATCAGCTGATTGATGAATTGTTGTCAGAATATGGACGACTTTGGTAACACGAAATTATAAGCTTGTGAGTTGAACAATTTTTCAGGCAATCATTCAAGTCATGTTGGAGAAGCCCAAAGAAGCAATCCCAAGCTGGGAACAATTTAAAGAGATACGAGAAAATTTCTCATGGCCACCAGGTGAGCAAGACAGCCAACTCTGTGAAGTCACTGAGAATTTTGATAAGTTTGTGAAACTTGTCAAATTGCTCAAACAGGACATCCAAGGGGCAAAGCAAATCAAGCAGACCCAAGTACTATGAGTTGATACTGTTGCTTATTGCCAATCCATTTGTTCACCATTTCGTTAACATTTCGAAAAATTGCAGCCCTATGGTAATTAAAGGGTTACGGCATATGCAATTAAATTTCATCCATATTGTTATTTGTGCCGTAAAAATACATTAATCAACTTTTCATCGTATCCTCGAAAGAGAGACTATAACTCAATCTCTCAATGGTAAAGTAATGTGAGAAAATCTTCAAGTATCTATTAGGGGAGTAATTTCCTATAAATAAATTTTAATAAGGTATTAATAAATTTTTCCGTGTTGAATTTAAGCCATATTTACTTTTCAGTTTAGAATAAATCCACCTATATTGGAGACTTGAACCCGGGTGAATATCTTTTTTAATATTAAACATAAACATATTGTATACTGATACACAAAATAAGTTCTTTTCCAATACCAATGTTGACACGTTTTTAAAATACGAACCTTCAATCATCTGTATATAACAAATAATTAGACTTTCCATCGGAGAATTTTTCACAAAATAAAAGCATTTTTCATTTATTTATGTTTTTTAATTTTTACGTTAGAACACATGAAGAAGCCTTATGTGAAAGATTCTAATAAAGTCTAATATTACGTCACACATTGTATAAAAATTAGTTGAATTTTTAGATATATATGAACTGGTAAATAGTATTGTTTAATTAATCTTTTGAGTCAATGACTAGTATTTAAATTATGACAAATATATTAAAGCAGATTTGAATTTTCATTCGCATGTGAACTTTTAAAATTTTTTTAATAAAAATTATTACGTAAAATGTAAGTCTTTTATGACTTTGAGAGAATGGATAATACAGGTTAAGTGAGTCTTAAAAATTTTGTGTCTTGAATTCTAATAAAAATTATCACATAAATAGTGAATTTTTCATAGCCTTGGGAATGAGTAATATGGACTAAGATAACTCTTAACTTTATATCAGATTATGACAAGGGTATAATATGATTAAGTAGAAGAAAATGTCACCTAAAAATTAAATAGGTAATATAGATTAAGTTGACTCTTAAATTTGGGTGAGATTGTAATGAAGACATTGCATAACTAAATAAAAGAGAATACACATCCCACATTTAATGAAGATTTGGTGAATCTTTAATATATGTGAGCGAATAAATAACTTTTATATAATAGACTAATTTTTTAAATTAATATTTAACTTGTGATACTAATAATAAACGTCCAACCCGCACTAACAACACGTGCTTTGTAGAGGTGTAAAAGCCTTTAACGGATTAATAATATTAGTAAACATCATTTTAATTATTTGGAATATAATAAATGGGAAGGTGTCAATCTAAAGAATACTTAATTTGGATAAATAATCTAAAGAAATTAGTTTTACTTAAAATAAAAACTGACAATCTAAAGCAAAGTTAATTTTGATACCAGAATTTGAGGAAATATTCCACAGAAATACAAATGTCATTTTCGCTCTACATAGATACAGCTCTGAATCTAGCCAAAAAAAAAAAAAAAACACTGAACCCTACGCGATCTTAACGGAAAACAAAAAAACAAAAACAAAGACAAAGGAAAGATATGAGATCAGATCAAGGATAAGGGGAAACTCATGGAAATGATTCTTTATGGGGAAAGTGAAGGCATACTACAGAACTCCTCCTCTGTGCCAATCGAAACTGCTCTGTTCCTCTCTGTTTTATCTGTTCACCGTTCTGTTTCTTACTGTTTATAATGCTTTGGCCCCAACGAAATGCCTTTTTAGATCATCACCATTTGATCCGATACAGGCCCGTTTGTTCTCTTATCCTTCTACCTATGGCGAGCACAAGCATGCTACCCTGACACATCGCTCCACTTGCTCCTCCCCTGTCTTTTTCTCAGGTTCAATTCTCTTTCATTTGCTCTGTTTTTGGTTCAATTGTTTGTTTAATTATTGCAATTTTTTATTATTATTATTAACGGGGTTTCGGATTTTGTATGAATTTTGACTTTACATGATTGTAAATGTGGCTTTTCTATAATGGGTCGTTTTGGTATTTTTGATCAGAGTGTTGGGTTTAAATTTCTCTGTTTTTGCTCCTCAGCCTCTGCTCTGGCTGATTGTGTCAATGCTTTCTAAGTGTGAATTCTTTTGTTTGAGCTATAGTAAGTGTTAGTGATTGTCAATGTGATTTCCTGATGAGCTGTTGTTTCGGGTTTTTTTTATCAGATTATTGGCCAGTGTTGGAAGAGATCCAAAAAATTTGTAGGAATTTTTCAGCTATTACACCGGTTTTGAGGTATATGCAGGAGGATGCTGATTCTTTTGGTGGAACTTTCAGTACACAGAAGAGAATTTCCTATTTTGATCATTCGAATGATAGTGTTGAAGTTCCTTGTGGGTTCTTTAAGAAGTTTCCCATTAGTGATTCTGGTTAGTTTTATATCTTGGCTTGCAAAAATTGCTTTGTTCCAGACTTTGTTAGATTGTTTTTGGAGCTAATTCAGTTGTTTGAACTTATAGCAAGCACATAGATTACTTACTGTGTTTGCTATTTACTTATACTTTAAAATGTGGAGCTGTTCATGAAATGCTATATTATGTAAAGGGTTATGCTGCTTTGGTCCAAAATTATCTAAAATAATAGCCTTTTATTACTATAAATGATCTAATATGCTTTTTTTTTTTCCCTCTTACTTGATTTGTAAATATTACAGATCAAATTGCAATGGAAAATTGTAATGGAGTTGTTGTAGTCTCAGCTATCTTCGATGACCATGACAAAATCCGGCAACCAAAAGGCCTTGGGTCCAAAACCCTAGACAATGTATGTTTTTTCATGTTTGTTGACGATGTAACACTCAAAGGATTTCGTTATCACCAATTAATTTCAAGAAAATCCGGGGATTATAAAATAGGTGCATGGAGAATTGTTAAAGTTTCGAGCAAATACTTAGATGACAATCCGGCAATGAATGTAGTGATACCTAAATACTTAGTTCATAGGCTATTCCCTAACTCGAAATTCAGCATTTGGATAAACGCGCAGTTGCGGCTAATGGTAGATCCATTATTGTTGATTCATACGCTTGTTGTGGTTGAGAATGTGGACATGGCATTACCAAAACATCCACTTTTTCTTCATACCATGGAAGAAGCTATGGCAATTGCAAGATGGAAGAAATGGTGGGATGTCGATGGATTACAGATGCAAATGGAGACCTATTGTAAGAATGGGTTGCGGCCATGGACTTCCAATAAGCTTCCCTATTCCACAGGTAGATTCACTTCTTCATTCTTCAACTTTAAGCCTATGGTTCTCGACTTGATGACTTGTTCCCAAGGTGTCATTTGAGAACATTTGGAGAACTTGCCATTTTAATTTGTTTTCATTGGAATTTGAAAAAGGCATAAAATCAATCTTCAGCATAAAGTAGCCCACAAAATTCACAATTAAAGCTTAGTATAATGAAAACATTTAAAATTATGATACTAGTTTCAGCAGGAAATGAACACTAGCAATTCTAAGCTTGAAAATTAAGGGAATTAATTACTTCTTTCTACCATGTCTTTGTTTGAAGCATGCTGAACCGTAAACTTCACTTCCTCCAAGAGAGTACTTAGTTTGAACAAATGCCTATTTTCTTTTTGGTCAAAATCACAAGTCTACTTGAATCATGTAGAAAGTAGAAATTTCCTTACTTCCAATGATCATATCTAGCTTTATTTTAGCTTTCCTACAAATTCTTTAAGCTAATGGTACATGTCTTCCATTGAGAGGCGTATCGAGAGTGGTGCCTACCTTATTGATGTCCTTTAACAATCCAAGGTTGACTGCCTGGTGGAATAGTATTGAAGTTTCTTCAGATCACATCTTTTGGGCTTATTTTCAGACACCAATCCTGAGGTTTACTTTGTTATGATGGTATACAGATAGTCATATCTCGATGATACTGATCAAGTTCTGATGTGATTTTATCGTATTCCCTTCTTCCCCCAAATTGCTTTCATTTCCAAAAAATGAGACGATATAAAGGATCAGAAAATCCTCCCTCAAATCTTTTTCTCTAATTAAATAGACCTAACTTTCATTACCTACTGCTACTCACAGCTTCTTAACATGGGGTAATGACTTGTACATCAAAGTTCCTTGTGGTCCCTGAAGCCAAAGAAACTCTCAAATCAGAGCGGTCCCAAAAGCATATTGTGGTTCATGACATCAAAATTAGGATTGAATTGTGTGTCCATGAATTCATTTTACTTTGGTGTCTGCAGATGCATCTTGTTTATTCTACAGTATACGCCTGCAGATCAATTATCCATAATCTTATAAAAATGGGTTGTTTATTGGATAAAAAATTAATGATTTTGTTTTATGTGTTGGCAGATGTTCCAAATACAGCAATAATCTTGAGGAAGCATGGACTAGGCAACAATCTATTCTCATGCCTTATGTTCAACGAGTTGGTGGCATTTAATCCAAGAGACCAACTGCCCTTTGCATTTGTGAGAGATCACATGAACCCCAAACTCAAGTTGAACATGTTTGAGGAAGAAGTGCTTGAGCAAATTGCTGCCGAATATAGGCACAATCTTGAAAAACTTGAACTCAGTTTCATTGAAGAAAGGTATGTGGCCAGAAGGACCAAAAGGGCAAGAGGTGATTTGTTTGTTAACAGCAGCTGTTGTAGCAGTTGCCTGAATTATCTTTCAGAAATGTGGGATCGATCCCATGATTGATTTTTTTTTCTTTTTTGTCTCAAATTAAATGTTATGACCAGTTATGTAGAGAGCACAAACCAAAAAAAAAAAAAGAAAAAAGAAAAATATAAAAGCTAACTAACCCAACAACCTTTTGCAGGGAAAAGCTGACAAACAATAACAGGTAGGCAAAGAATAGTTCTTTTTCTTTTTTTATTGTTTAGTTGATTAGGGTATGTTAAACTTTTTAATTGGCTGGAAATTAGTGATCATTTGTTTGAAGACTTATAATTTTTTTTTCATTTATCTGTATCTGCTGTTCTTTTATCTGTATCAGTTACTAGAAGCCACCTTGAGTGGTAGGGTTTATGAGAGTTTTATTTATTTATTTATCCTTTTTCATTTTGGTGCATATGATACAACATATCATATGAAAATGTTTCTCTTGTTTCATTATTTTTCGCGCCATTTCTGCCGTCCATTTATTGTTGTTTTTAACTTCCCATTTGGATCATGTTTCCTCTTTACTCCTCGCATTGCATCATTCTTAGGGTTTTCGATTCGGATTAAGATAATTTTTTAAGTTAAACTTCTTTTACTAGCATGTAATTTATAGAAATTAGTAATTGCTAAAAATATATATTTTGACTATTCATATCTAATATATAATATGTGTCAAAAAAAAATCTTTAAAAAATTAGATAATACTTAAATTAATAGAGATTTCTAATTATTTGAATTTGTAGTCTTACAAGTAATCAAGTACTCGATTATCAAATCTTGAATAATCAACTTAAGATATTGTAGCTCAGAATTTGTAGTCTTATAAGTAATTAAGTACTCGATTATCAAATCTTGAATAATCAACTTAAGATATTGTACCTCAACTAAAATTGATATGATCGAGGTCAGGATTTAATATTTTAGAATAAGGATAACTTTATTTTAAAAAATTGGTTTAAAATACAAGTTTGTTTTAACTAGGTATAAATATTTGATCCAATCTATTAATTTTTACGGTTAATTTTAATTGTAAAAAGGTAAAAAATAATATAATTATAGAAATAAATTAAATTTTAGACACGTGACTTAATCTTACTCATTTATATTAATTGATTTAATATAATTTAAAATAAATAAATTTTAACAAATGACATATTATAATATAATTAGTTAAAATGACACGTGTCATTATGTAATTGATTTATATTTTTAATAAATAATAAATAATTAAAAACATTGCCACTATTGCCGAAAAATGGTGGCCAATATTTTTCGGCAACACTTTGACGAAAAAATGATCAAATCTTACATCATTGAACTCTATTTTTCTTAATCTACATAATAATGTGGTTATTTTTAGCCACAAAAAAAAAATAAAAGACGGCAAAAAATTATGGGGAGGGGCGGTGGCCACTGCCACCCATCGTCAAACGAAGTCAAGGGCGGTGTTTTAGTCTTTTTTTTAACAAAAAAATAACCTCACTATTATGTAAAAAATATATAGTCAAATTATATAAATTTTGGTTTTTTTTAGTGGTGGTCAGCCTTTTTCGATAACGGTGGCAAATTTTTTTTAATTATTTATTATTTTATTTAATTTATTTTTAAAAAATAAACTAATTACATAATAATGCATATTATTTGTAACTAATCATACTAAGATACATGTCATTTTATTATAAATATTTATGTATCAATTTTTTTTAAACATATAAACTAATTACATGATGACCGTATCATCATTAACTTATCATGTTATCACATTTGTTATTTTATTAAATTTTATTTTCTTAATTATATTAAAATAAATAAATAAAATTGTGCTACATATTTAAAGATTATAAATGAGTAAGATTATATCATATGTTTAAAGTTAAAGAACAAACAATGAGAATAAATTTATAATTATATATTAAAATTATTATTTTTATATAAATTAATGATAAAAATTAACGACAAAATTGAGTATTTAAACTCTAATTAAAATGAAATTATTAATTAAACTATATTATTAAGATAAAATTATACTTATCCCAAATATTTTTAACCGGAGAGTTTGCGGAAATTTGAGTGCTCACCGGAAATTAGAAGTGAGAAAATGCAGTTATATTTACTGTTACTAATGGGGTTGATAAAACTTGTCGTACTTCATCGTCATCTAACATATTTAAGTATCCTACCAAACACTCAAGCTCATGAAATCCTAACCGAAAAGGCGAAAAACCAAAGCCAAAAAGAACAAAGATGATGTATATATATATATAATAAAAGATGAAGTTGAGGAAACTCATGGAAGTGGTGATGAATCTTTATGGGGAAGACAACAACTCCTTCTTCTTCTTCTTTCAGAATTCCTCTACTCTTCCAATCAAAACTCCTCTGTTTCTCTCTGCTCTATCTTTTCACTGCTCTGTTTTGGGCTCTTCATAATTCTTCTTTGTCTCCATCACAATGCCTCTTGAAATCCTCACCGTTTGATCCTGTCCACACCCCTCTTTTCTCTTACCCTTCTTCTTATGGAGAGCACAAGTATGCTCTCTCCGCTCGCCGCTCTTCTTGCTCCTCCCCTGTTTTCTTCTCAGGTTAAATTTCTGTCTTTGTTTTTTTTATTCAATTTTTTTTGTCTTTTTTGTGGTCAATTGCCAGATTTAGTTATTGTAACTGAAATTTTTTCATCATGGATACGAGTTTTTGTGCTCGGTTTTGAATTATCATTTTATCCTTTTGTTTCTGAATTATGAAGCTTATGGTATGCAACTCAGATTGTTTGTAAAAGACTGGAGCATTTTGGTTTTCCTGAAAAAATTATTGGCTATTTGCTTTCTTGATGATGGGTTTTCTTTGCTTTCCTTGATCAGATTATAAGGGGGTGTTCAAGGAGATCGAAGACTTATGTGGGAATTCTTCAGCATTTACGCCGGTTTTGAGGTATATGCAAGGGAATGCTGATAGCTTTGGTGGAAATTTCAGTACCCAAAAGAGGATATCTTATTTTGATCATCACAATGAGAATATGGAGGTTCCTTGTGGATTTTTCAAGAAATTTCCAATTAATGATACTGGTTAGTTTCTATCAGTCCTGTTCAAGAATTTTATTTTGTCGTTTTATCCGTGTGAATCTTTTTGGCTTGAGTAATCAGTATAAAGAAGCACTGAGATGACTTGATGAACAGTTTCCTATATCTTTTCACTAGTTGAATTTACAACTGTTGCCATGAATGTCATTTATTATAAAAAAAATGAATGAGCTTATACATTTTCATTTGTCTAATATCTTTCTCTTTCATGTTCTTGTATGAATTTCAGATAAGATGGCAATGGAAAATTGTCGTGGTGTTGTTGTAGTCTCAGCCATCTTCAATAATCATGACAAAATGCGGCAACCAAGAGGCCTCGGATCCAAAACCCTTGAAACTGCATGTTTCTTCATGTTTGTAGATGATGTGACACTCAAAGGACTCGAATATCACCAACTAATTTCAGAAAAATCCCACGAACGTAAAATGGGTGCATGGAGAATTGTTAAAGTTTCAAGTGAGAGTTTGTATAAGAATCCGGCTATGAATGGAGTGATGCCTAAATACTTAGTTCACAGACTATTCCCGAACTCGAAATTCAGCATTTGGATAGACGCGAAGTTGCAGCTAACGGTGGATCCATTGCTGTTGATTCATGCACTCGTTGTATCGGAGAATGTGGATATGGCAATATCAAAACATCCATTTTTTATGCATACAATGGAAGAAGCTATGGCAACTGCGAGGTGGAAGAAATGGGGAGATGTCGATGCATTGCTGATGCAAATGGAGACATATTGTCAGAATGGATTGCAGCCCTGGAGTTCCAATAAGCTTCCGTATTCCTCAGGTAACCAAATTTAATTAATTCAAACTTCAATTGTTTCTTGTAGTTATACATTTAAGAGTGATTTGTTTTCACTACGGTGGTGAAAGCATTCCAAATTTCTTTTTGAATGGAATTTGAAGCCACATAATCTCTCAAAATTCATAACAGAAATTTCATGTATTAGCTCATTGATGTGCTTTGGCAAGTCAATGATTACAGACTGCTTGATATGGAAGTTTCTTGAAAGCCGTATCTCTTGGCTAATGAGCGTTTACTTTATTATATTTATGTTGTGTGAAGTATAATTGTATTTTCTTTGAAGTCATTGGGGCAGTTTTTATATGAGGAAGGTGAATGGGCTCATACATTGACCATGAAATTTCTATTTTGAAGTCAATACTTTGTAGAAGTCTAGAAGAAGCAACTAAAAGTATTAAGCCAGTATTTTCAATAAATAGATCTCTTTTCCCCTCTCCATTTTCTTTTCCTTTAACAAGTATTCCTGCAGCTTGACTATTGAAATAATAATATGAGATGGCTGGCAATCATGTTTAAAACTAGAAACAATTTTTTAAGCTCAAATTGAAACTCAGTACAGCCAAGCTTGATTTTGCATATCATATCGTATCAGCATTTTTTTTTATTTTGTAGTACATATTATGAGATTCGTTATCTTTTTTTATATGATTAATATTAAAGATTTATTTTTAATATTAATATTAATCATTCATCTGATAATTTAAATTTTTGAGTTAAATAATAAACTAATATAGTATTAGAACCAAGATCTTGAGTTTGAATTCTCATATCAAATTTGAGCCCTATGTCTTTGATTTTAATTCTTGATTTATCTATTTCTCTGTTTTAGTCTACCAAAAAATTCACTTTGATTCGGGCTGAAATTAAGCCTACTTATCTTTAATATTATTAATATTGGGTCAAGCTTACTTGTCTTTAATATTAAATTAGGCATTCAAATAATAATTTAAACTTTTTAAATTAGATAATAAACTAATAGTTAAAGAGATTTAACTTCACTCCACCAATAACTAAATAAAGTTAATTATCGTCCTCAAGCCTAAAGGGCTAAGAAATCATTTAATCAATAAAGCCCCTGAAAGCATATTGGAGGGTTCGTTATATGTGTGTATATGTGTGTATATATATATATATATATATATATATATATATATAACAAATTGACATATCTGTTTGGCTATTGAGAAAGGTTAAAAAAAATGAAAAAAAAGAGAAAATAACAAAATAACAACTTGTAAAATACTTTTATTAATTGTGTGTGTACAATTGATTATAATTGAGTTTATTTATAGTTACAAAGAAATTGTTTCAGAAAACTAACAAATTTTAAAAATAGAATTGTAACTAATTACTGCTACATCAGCAATAAGTTCTTAACAGCTTAATTAGGGGTGGGCAATTTCGGGTTTGGAAATTTTCGAACCCGATCAGGACTCTGAAATGTGTTTCGATCGGAACACATTTTGGGTCGGGACAAATCCCGATTTATTTTTTTAGAAAAAAATTACTTTGAAACGACATAGTTTTGATTCAGGGTCGGGTCGGGACGGGTCGGGATAATTCGGGACGGTTCGAGATAATTCGGAATAGTTCGAGTAGGGACGATTCGGGTTCGGGACGAATTCGGGACAATTCAGGACAGTTCGGGTTCGAGACAGGTTCAGGACGTTTCGGATCAGTCCGAGTCGGTTCGGGTTCGGGACAAGTTCGAGTTCAGGACGGGTCGAGAATTCTCGTTCGGGACAAAATTTTCTGTCCCGAACGAGTCCCGAACCCATTCTCGTTCCCGTCCCGACCCGATATTTCGAGACATGTCAGGTTCGGGAATAATGCCCACCCCTAAGCTTAATGACTCATAATAACCTTATGCCACATTAGCTTCTTATAAGAGTATGTCACAGCAACACATTGGTTAACATTCCCCTGCAAGCTGATGGTCTAGGATTGACCAGAAGCTTGGATCGAAGCTGATTAAACCTGGTCATAGATAAAGGTTTAGTCATAATATCAACTACTTGGTCTACACTTGGAACAAATCTAACTTTCACTTCTTTAACAGCTATTTTATCTTTGATGAAGTGAACATCCAGCTCAATATGTTTTGTCCTAGCATGGAAAACTGGATTATAGGCTAAGCTTTGGGCACTTTGATTATTACACCATATTATAGGTGTTTTATAGAGTGGAAAGTGAAGTTCTGCCATCAATGATTTTATCCAAACTAATTCTGAACAGGTTGCAGCAAGGGCTCTATAATCAACCTCTGCACTGGATCTAGCTACCACTGTTTGCTTTTTTGACGACCAAGATATAAGATTCTGACCCAGGTATATACCAAAACCTCCAATGGACTTCCTGTCATTGGGGTCACAACCCTAATCAACATCAGAGTATGCTGTCAATACTGGACTTCCTTCTTAAAAGAGTTCAATGCCATAAGTAGAAGTAAATTACAGGTACCTTAACACCATTTTATATGCCTGCCAATGTTTCACTGTTGGAGTGTCAAGAAATTAACTCAACTTATGCATAGCATATAACATTTCTGGCTTTGTAATCAAAATATATTGCAATGCTCCTACCAGACTCTTATATAGAGTTAGATTGTCAAAGAGTTCATCACCATCCTTAAGAAGTTTAATAACAGTTCCTATTGGTGTAGCAACCCTTTTACAGTTTTGCATATTTGCTCTCTTTAACAGGTCTACTATGTACTTTATCTGAGATAAATGCAATCCGGATGCTGTAGGAGTAATTTCTATTCCAAGAAAATAATTGAAAGTACCAAGGTTCTTTAATGCAAATGTAGAATTAAGCTTAGAAATAAAATGTTCCAGATGCTGAGAGATATGACCAGTCACTATTATATCATCAACATATATTAACACCAAGATGAGTTGACACTCAAAGTGTTTTATAAAGAAAGATGTATCAGATTTTGAGTTTTTAAAACCCCAATTCAACAATGCAGCCTTAAGTTTTTCATACCAAGCTCTTGGAGCTTGTTTTAAGCCATACAAGGCTTTTCTTAGTTTATATACATGAGTTGGTTATTCTGCATTCACAAATCCCTCAGGTTGTGACATGTACACTGCCTCTGATAAATCTCTATTCAGAAAAGTATTGTTTATGTCTATTTGTCTCAAAGGCCATTTATTCATGACTGCTAAACTGAGCATAATCCTAATTGTAGATGCTTTTGCTACTGGACTAAAGGTTTCAAGATAATCAATACCTGGAGTTTAGAGAAAATCTCAAGCAACCAGCCTGGTTTTGTACTTTAAAATTGTGCCATTAGGGTTGTATTTAATCCTAAACACCCATTTGTTACTTATTACCTTTGCTGCTTCAGTTCTAGGAACCAATGACCAAGTTTGATTCTTAATAAGAGCTTCATACTCTTCTACCATAGCTTGTCTCCATTTATGATGTTTTAGTGCATCAACAACATTTCTAGGCTCTGAATTAGTATCAGGAACAAGGCCAAGATATACTTTAGGTTTGTAAATCCTATTTTTTGACCTGGTAACCATTTGATGAGTTACTCCTACTATTTGTGATATACTCTTATAAGAAGCTGATGTGGCATAAGGTTGTTATGAATCATTAAGTTGTTAAGAGCTTACTACTGATGTGATGTTTGTGTATTAGTTCTGTTTCTATGTAGATGGTTTGTATTTGATGTGTTTGTGTCTGGTGGATATTGGTGTAAAGATAAGGTGTCTGTGTAAGTATCAACATGTGAGTTTATAGGTGATGGTATTTGATGATTTTGAGAATGAGATTGTGACTAAGACATGAATGAGGAATCTGCTATTCCAGGAGATGCACTGTCATCTGAGATTGATCTGATGTTGCCATTTAGATTGTTTACACTTGGTTTAACAAAAGAAATTTGCAAAGAATGGGTAGAATATAATTTTGAAGCTGATTATTGACACTATTCTGAGTTGAACCAAACAATTCATTGTATGGAAATGAATTTTCATTAAAGGTAACATGCCTTACGATATAAATCTTACCAGATGGATAGAGACACTTATAACCTTTATACATAGGACTATAGCCAATAAAAAGACACTTATCAGTATGAAAATCAAATTTATGTCTATGGCAAGGTCTTAGTAATGGAAAGTATGCACATCCAAAGGATTTAAGAAATTCATAATCTGGTAATGTTTGATGAAGTTTCTGATATGGTGAAATATAGTTTAAAACTGGCGTTGAAAGTCTATTAATGAGATATGTCGCTGTATGAAAGGATTTCCACTAGTAGTTAAGAGGAATTTGAGCTTGAGCCAAGATGTGAGCTCTGTCTCAACAATATGCCTGTGTTTTCTCTCAACCACTCCATTTTTGATGATGTGTATATGGACATGAGAGTCTAAATTGTATACCATTCTATTTTAAAAACTTACCAAATAGTCTGAATTCTCCCTCCCAATCAGATTGTAAGGCAATGATTTGAGTTTGAAGTTGTTTCTCTATATGTTTCTAAAAAAGAATGAAAGTATCTAAGGCTTCAGATTTTGTTTTAAGAGGGAAGATCTAGCTATACTTTGTATAATCATCAACAAAATTGATATAGTATTTGAAGCCATTAGAATTGTCATAGGGTAACGGCCCCCATACATCTACAAAGACTAGTTTAAGTGGTTACTTTGTTTTTGATGCAACACAAGGAAAATGCAATCTGTACAATTTACCTAACTGAGACGCATCAAAGAACAAACCATTTGAAGATTTATTGCAGGCACATGATTTCTTACAATTTTTTAATACAGTTCTCAGAATAATAGGACTTGGATGTCCAAGTCTCTAATGCCACAATCTGTATTTTTCAACACTGATTTGTTCAAAGTTTTGGGATACAAAAGCAAAGCAAGGTGATTCAATAGCACAAACTTGACTCTTATTTATATTACATAAAGGTGCTGGTTCAAGGAATTAAGAAAACAATGACAATTGTTTATGGACAATGTAAGTTTTAGGATTTGCATTAGATGTTGAAGAAGGCAGCAGCTTATACAATCCCTTCACAGCCACTCCTTACAACAGCTGGACTCCATTCTTCATGTCCTTAATGACATAATAATTTGGATAAAATTCAATGAGAATAGAATTATCTTGGGTAAGTTTAGAAACACTCAACAAATTTTTTGTCATAGTAGACACATATAGCATATCTTTAAACAGTAATATATTTCCAGCTTTAGATCTTAAATGAGAGTTACCAATGCAGGTTATATTAAGTCCTTGGCCATTTTCTATGATTAACTGATCAGTACCTATATAATGATGCTTGTTGCTAAGGTTGTTGCCATTGTATGTGAGGTGGTGAGTTGCTCCTGAATCAAGATACTACCCATAATCAGCTGGTCCTTCATGTCCTGAAGATTCTGCAAAATAGGCTGCTCTATTTTTTTTGCATTCTTGAATTACTTGACCTTTGGTTACTAGAAGAATGCATATTGTAACCACCATCATTCTAAGTTTGCTCTTTAGGCATATATGCATTGTTGAACCTATAGTAACATTTTGCTGTAAAATGTCCTTGTTTTTCACAAATCTGACAGATAAGCTTTACTGCACCTCTACTATAGTTATTTCTTCCACCAAACTAACCTTGATTCCTTCCTTTATTTTCACCAAAATTGCTTCTATTGTATCCAAAGCTAATGTTAAAACTACTATTGTTGTATCCACCAAGATTCTCACCAATAACATTATTACTTCTTCCACCTTGACTGAAACCCTATCTTTTTCCTCCTCTTTGTGCATAATTGACATTAAAGACATTTTGACTACTTGATTTACCAGTAGAATTCAATGACAACTTACTTTCTTGAGTCAGTAGCATAGAATAGGCCTCGTTTAGCCTGATTGATCCTATTTTGCTACTTATCAATGTCACTGCTGCATCAAACTTAGAGCATACTCCAATACCAATAATTAGATGTGTAATGAAATCATCCTCATCAATTACACATCTAGCAATTGTAAGCTCATCAACTATACTTTTGAGCTTTAAAAAGTAATCAGACATTGACATTTGATTTTTCTTTAGTAAAGCTAACTGCATTTTTAATTGAATAATTTTTGCCTTTAAAGTTGAACCAAACTGTTTATTAACTGTAGTCTATAATTCATAAGAGGACTTACAGTCAATTACAAGGCCAAGAATGTTATCTTAAATTGTTAAGAAGAGCCAGCTTAACAAAATTTGATCACTCCTCATCCATTATTCAAAATCTGGATTCACAATAACTGCTTCTTAATCACTCGATCCTGAATCAAATCTTACTCTTCTAACAAACTGATCTGGACAAACACTTGTACTAGTGATCAGATCTTCTAATCTGTTTGCTTTAATAACTGTAAGCACCTGTGACATCAAAATCACATAATTTGATCGATCCAACTTTATTGTTGTAGTGAAAGTATATGCAGAGGTTTGAGTGTCGTTCTGACTTGTATTAATATAAGTCATATTGTGTTTAACGTTGGCTTGTGATGCTCTGATACCATATAACAAATTGACAGATCTGTTTGGTTAATGAGAAAGGCTAAAAAAAATGAAGAAAAGAGAAAAAAACAGATGACAACTTGTAGAATACTTTTATTAATCGTGTATGTAATTGATTACAATTGAGTTTATATATAATTACAAAGAAATTGTTTCAGAGAATTAACAAATTTTGAAAACATAATTGCAACTAATTATTGTTACATTAACAGTAAGCTCTTAACAGCTTAATGACTCGTAACAACCTCATGCCACATCAACTTCTTATAAAAGTATATCACAGCAACACATTGGTTAGCGTATATAAACACAATTATCAAAAATTCTAATTGTGTGTCGGACTGTGTCCTGCATGCATAAGCAAATGTCATTTTTGTTTTGTATCTGAGCAAGTCTATCTTGTTTATTTCTACTGCATGTGCTGCTATATCAGATTAATGTAAACCGAATTGTGCAGCATGTTTCAATTAAAAATGAAATTATGGCTCTTTTGATTGGTACTGAATATTATTTTTTGTTCTTATTTGTAATGTATTTACAGATGTGCCAGATAGTGCTTTGATATTAAGGAAGCATGGACTGGGCAGCAATCTGTTCTCCTGCCTTCTGTTCAATGAATTGGAAGCATTTAATCCAAGAGACCAATTGGCTTTTGCATACGTGAGAGATAAAATGAGCCCAAAGCTGAAGCTGAACATGTTTGATGAGGAGGTATTTAAGCACATTTCTGTTGAGTACAGGCACAATCTTCAAAGAATTGGGATTAGTGCTGTCAATAAAAAAGAAGAAGAAGGGTTCAAGCCCAATCACAAAAGAACCAAAAGGGCAGGTCGTGAGTTGTTTATTAACGGCAGCAGCTTTTGTGGCAGTTGCCAAAGCTATCTTATGAAAATGTGGGGCGAATCCCATTGTTGATTTTGTTTTCTTACTGAAACCTACACAGAGAAATTTAAAGTAGAGGGAAAAAAATAAAAAGAAAAGCCAACAAACCGAAACCAACGCCCTTTCGAAGAGAAAAGCTGACAAACAATCACAGGTTGGCAGAGAATTGTTCCTTCTGTCGTCATTCTTTAGTTGACCAAGGCACCTAATACATAAAAAAACCTTACTGCTGAAAAGTGGATACGGAGGTGGTGTTTTCAGCATGCCTCAATATCGAAGTGATGTAATCTAATATCTCGATATTCTTTTAGTTACTGTATGGCAGTTTTCTAATATAATATAGTATTTTTTTATTTTTAAAAAATGCTTTACTGCTGATTTGCGGATAAAAGAGATTTAAAGTAATATTTTTAAGTGTTGTAATCTGGTGGAATTAATTTCTTGATACATATTTGTGGTCATTTTTAAGTGGATGTTTCTTTTAGAGCTCATTTTGAGTTATAAAACGATCGATCATTATTTATTTTATACAATATTTTTTAGATCCCTATCTGTTTGTTCTGCCATCAAATTAATTTATGGTAGCTTAAATCCCCTATTTTCTTCTTTTCTTGCTTTTATTCGCATTATAAAGGCAATTCTCCTCCTTATTAGCTCTTATGATCTTGTAAAGAGTTCGTAGTATTTATCGTTATTAAATTTGTTAATTATCAAAAATTCTCTTAATATTTTATAATATTTAAAATCCTTTATTATTAATAATATAAATTAACTTTGAAATAGTATAATAATATTTTTATTAAGCATATTCTTGGTTTAATATCAATAACATCTACTAATTTAGAAAATAGACAATAATATTTAACCGTTAAATAATATTTCGTTAAAATTAACAGAATTACATAAAATAATTAAATTATTCTTTGAAACATATTTTGCCACCTTCAAAATATCATTTTTTAAAAAAATAATTTTTTATTAATAAATTAATAATAATAGAGCACCATTTTTCAAAAATAATTAATTTTTATTAGTAAATTAATAATTTTAAATTATTAAAAAATTATAAAAATTGTAAAAAAAATAAAAGTAAAGCGGCCAAAATGACCACTTTAATAATGGCCATAATGACTATTGCAACAACAGCCATTTCGATCATTTTAGCTATGGTCAAAATGGCCACTGTAACTGTGTCAAAAATGGCCACTGTAATAGTGGCCATTTTGGTCGCTTTAATTTTTTTTGTTTATTTTTTATTTATTTTTTAATTTTTTTAAAAAAATTGAGTGTTTAGATATAAAAATAATACTGTTTAGATAAGGGGATAAATATATTTTATTATAGAAATAAGGGTGTTTGAATACGAGGCTATTTGGATAAAACAACATTGAAATGATGATATTATCATTTTGTCAATTAATTTTAATAAAATATTTATTAACAGTTGAGAATTATTGTCTATTTATCAAATTAGTGGGTATTATTAAAATTAAGTCATACATAAAAGATATTTTTGATAATATCTTTATTTTTATTTAAAACGTCAACCATTGCATCGGTACAGTTTCAAATAAGAAAATACCTAAATTAGTATATTAGTTGATATATTAATTACCATTGCATCTATATTTTTTTAGTTAAAATAAAGATATTTAATAGTAATCACTATATTAATTTAATAAATAGAAAAAGTCATTAGTTGCAACACAATATTAATTTATTATTTACGCAATATTATTTAACTATTTGACATAATATTACACAGTATTAATTTTATTATTTACACAATGCACACCATTTAAAATTATGTTACATAATATTAATTTTATTATTTACACAATGTATTTTTAGTATTTGGTATTGTACAAGTGTAATTATTGATTTTGTAAATAAAAAAAATTATTATATTCTTTCAAAGTTAATTTATATTATTGCATATATAACAACAGAAATCTTTGAATATTATCATATATTAAGAAAAAAAATTATAGTTAAAAAATTTATTAGCAGGTAAATAATAAGTTCCCCCTTGTAAATGATTTTTAATATGTACGACAAAACACTAGTTTGTAACAACAATTTTTTATAAGGAAAATAAATTGTATTGAATAATTAAATTTTAAAATCATAATCAATAAGAATGGAAGGGAAATAAACATCTCAAACAGTGTTAATAAATTTAGATACAACATACTAAGGAATTTGTTTTGTTGTTCAAAGATAAGAGAGAAAAATATTTGTTTTCATTTAATAAGTTAGTAAATTTGGTCATTTGATAGTTTGGACAAAACTGATTACCTTCAAATGAACATGATCGAAGTTAGGAAAATATCAATATTATGATTGCAAAATCTTAAAGCATGATGCTTGAGTTTGAGTGTTGAATCATTCTTACAAAATCTTAAAGCATTTATGCTTGAGTTGAGTGATAGCACTCTATCAAAAGAATAGTAATGTTACATCATAATGCTTGTCTGTATAAAACTGATTTTTGTTAAGTGAAATTTCCTATTTTATTCAAGTTCTTAAATAATAATAATTTAAAAAAAGAAAAAGAAAATATTGTTAATTGAACAAAGGCTTTTCCACTCAACATACTCTCAGCACTCATATTCAGAATTTTCGAAGGCATCATGCAACCTATGGGGGCATTTAAATAATTTTAATATTTCTTCACCCATATCAATTGACATAATTACCCACCAAAATATATAGGAAAAATTCTAAAATAAGCGAGCAAATCTTGACAGATTACCTGCTAAATATGGAGTTAATAGTAATTATAGAACCCGGAAGAAAGATCAAAGATCACGAATCTTTCTCATACGAATTACAACTAATTTTGTTACTCTTCACGACGTTTCTTGTGCTCATGTACCCATCCCTCTCGCGAAATTATCTATTAATTGCAAAACCTACAGCATCTTTCACACCACGCACATTTCTTTTGCCTATTGTCCCGCAACTAACACCAACACACCAATTTTTTATCCACGGAAATTTTATTTTCGCCTTTTTCATTTTAAAAAATATCCACGTTGATTTTACAAGTAATGTTATAGTATTTTAAATAATAATATGTTAAATAATTATTAAATAATAAAATAATATAAAATTTAAAATTAATTATATCTTTAATAATTATTTAATATATAAATTTGAGATATTACCAAATTATGTCAATTTAATTTATATAATCACTTACCCATGCTGCATGCATGACACGTTCACCACATTTTTGTTTTTGAAATAAACACGTGTACCTCATTGGATACCCGTTTCTTCCCAAAAAAATAAACAGACGAAGCCACCACGTGACAAGTAGTGTCGGGCACTCAATCAATTTCCCGGTTTAAGAAACAAGAAGCCCATCTTGGTAATTTTAACTTTTAACAGATAAAGCATATGACCCTTATTATAATAAACAGTTCAATTTCTCTCCGCATTTAATCCACGACGACAGGAGAAACACAAAAGCTCAAAAAAAAAAAAAAAAACAATTCGTGAAAAAAATGTCTACACAAGAACTGATAGCAAACAACAAAGAAGGAGCAGAGATCTACCATGGCGATTCCCTTTGCAAGAAAAAATCTCTCGAAATGCTCTCCGAAATCAATCTCCCCAAAGGCCTGCTCCCCTTAAACGACATCGTTGAGGTGGGTTACAATCGCTCGACGGGATTCGTTTGGCTGAAGCAGAAGAAGCGGAAGGAGCACAAGTTCCGGGAAATCGGGAAAAACGTCTCGTACGAGACCGAGGTGACTGCTTTTGTTGAGGACCGTCGGATGCGTCGACTCACTGGAGTCAAAAGTAAGGAGCTTTTAATCTGGGTTACCATTTCTGATATTTTTATTGATAATTCAGATTCCCAGAAAATAACGTTTGCCAATCCATCTGGGCTCTCGAGGACTTTCCCAATCTCGGCTTTTGAGCTTGAAGAAGAGAAAAAGTGAATTTTCTCTCTTTTTTTTTTCCAAAAAAAATAGTATGTGGTGGTGTTGGTGTTATTGGGGATTTTTAATAAGAAATTTTGTTTTTTGGTTTTATTTATTTTTGTTATTGTTATGTTGCAAATTGACGCTTATTCTCTCTGTATAACACACAGATTTTCTTTGTTTTATTTCGATAGAAAACTCTAATGTGGTAAGAGAGAAATGGAGAATTTCGGAAATAATTAGAAATTAAATTAGCTTCTGTTACCTACATCTGGGCTCACAAAATGATGTCGCTTCAGTACACTCGTTCCTAGGATTGAAAAAAAATACTTAAATTAAAAATATTAATATAAAAATTAATCTATCAATTTTTTATTTTAATTTGAATAAATTTTGGTTCGCTTAGATTTCTTTTATTTTGGTTTTTGAAAATATTTAATCGAAGAGTATAAATAAAATTATACAAATTTGTTTATATAATTTATTTGATAAATTTAAATTTATAATTTTTTAATTTATTTAGTTCATTAATTTTAATTAATTTAATACTTAAAAAATGATAATTATTTTATTTATTTAAATAAATTTTAATTTTAACATTGAATTTATTTAGTTCATAAAATTTTAATTAATTCAGTATTTAAAATTAATAGATATTTTATTTGTTTAAATTAATTATTTTAATTCATAAATTTTTATTAATTTAATATTTAAAATTGATATATATTTTTTATGAATTTTAATTTATATATATATATATATGATTTTAATTTATTTTTTTAAATATTTAGAAGATTGAACATTCAACTCTAAAAAGTAAAAATTTTAAATTATTTTGATTTAGTTCGATTCTAAAAATACAATACCATACCGCCTCCGACTCCGCCCCTACTCAATTCAGCAGGCAATTTGAGTCTCGGCGTGAAATCTAAGCCTGATTCCGTATTCTTACACCTCCAATAATATTAATTTCGAGATTAAAAACAGTAAACGGCAGCAAATTTGTCCAAAATAGACTTTGCTTTACATTACCGGACTTGGCCATCCGCCATGGATTTGTGATTGTGCAGGTGCCTGTCCTATTTCTAATGTCGCCAATGGAGGCTTAACCAAATAAACACAGCACTACCTTTTTCTCTTCTCCCCAGCTTATATCAACTTGGGATTGGCACATTTTTTGTAATTTTTATACTGAAGAAAGTGAGTGCTATGCCTTATGGTCCAATGCAAGCTCTGATACGTAGCCGTTTAAGCATTTAATCGGCATTCAGATCTCTACTTGTATAGACAGGTCGGCCGTCTGAAAAATCTAATGCTGCAATATCGAATAGCTCAAATAGGGTAGGGTAGGTAGCCGTCTTCCTAAATAAAGGGGGGACTATCAAATAGTGATACTAATAGTCCTACCAAACCCTAATTCAGAGCCCAAAACATCTCATCTATTATGAAAAATTGCATGTCCTGAGAGGGAATATGCCCAGAATGTATGGTACAGAATATAAATTACATCCAGCTTGAACTACTCTGCCAAAGCCACTACAGCAATTGCATTAGGCCTTAGATTGGCTCCTAAAGTCTTCATTGTGATAGTATTTTTTTTAAACAAAAGATCAAACTGATACAAAAATTAAAGTGTTTTCAATTTTCTTGTGGTCACTACTGCCAAATTTATGTCGTTCAGTGTTGCACTTTGGGCAATGATGTCAGCATCTTAAAATCTAATTACAAATTAGGTCAAATAAAAGCAACTTAAATAAAAAGTCAACAACCTCCGAGCCAAATAACCTCCAATATTGTCTATAAAAAGTTCCATGTCTCCCGCTTGTTATCATCCCTTGTTTTTTACATTTTGCCAGGATTGCTCTCTTTCCAAGTCTTTTAACATTAAAACATGTCATTTCAACTTAATGAGAAACATAGAGATGGAGCTGAGATTTACCAAGGTGATGAAGCTCTTTGCAAGCAAAAACTTCTTCAACTGCTTGCTGAGATCTTTCTCCCTGAAGGTCTTTTTCCACTAGATGTCATTGAATTTGGTTATAACAAATCATCTGGGTTTATCTGGTTCAAGCATAAGAAGAAGGAGGAGTACAAATTTAAGAGTTGTAAACAGACAGTCTCATTTGATGCTGAAATCACAGCATATGTTGAGAAAGGTCGTATGAGAAATGTAACTGGCCTCAAGAATAGAGTGATGTCCATGTGGGTTACCGTTTCTGATATATTCATTGAAGATCCTTCTTCTGGCAAGATCACATTTCAGGCTCCTAGTGGTTTGTCAGGTTCCTTGCCCATTTCAGCATTTGATCCCAACGAGGATAAGGATGCTGGAAAGAAGAAATGAAACGTGATTTAGACAATCCAGGATTAATCCTAGCATAAAAATGGACAACAGGTTTGCTGTTGGCTGCAGTCAGTTACTAGCAAGGAAATAAGTGAATCTTTGAATCTTTCACCTGGATGCCATAAGATTCTATGATTTCTACTATCTTCTGTTTATAAGCACTGAAGTACTTTTCATACAATTTCATACTTGTTCATGCATGAAAAAGTAATTTTTCCTTAACATAAGCACTTCCAAATGCACTATAAGTTTACTGACATCTGTATACTACTAAAAGAAAAGCATTTTGTTTGTGTTTTTAACTATACTGAGATTAAATCATGAAATCTGATATTTTATTTTCTTCCTGTCAGCAGCAAATTTAAAGCACCTAATAGAAGACAGGAGTACTAAAAAGGAAAATCTAGTTTCAAATTCTGCAGAAAATAGACAGAGGAAATAATAAATTACACCAGCAGCAACTTATTGTTATAAAACACATTTTTTTGTATGAATGCATGTATCTCCAAATCAATTTGTCATGAGTAATAAAAAAAGGGTATGAATTCAAATAAATATTCAGTAATTAAATGAGTAAATAAGTATTCCAATGGAAATACTATCGTAGAAAAAAAAATTCAAACTTAAAAATTATAAAATCTTAACGGACCAATGACATGATTAAAAAAAGGAAAAACTTAATGTACAAACCATATTATCTGTTGAAAAAAAATGTTAATAGAACTTGAATAGGAAATTTTAAGTAATAATTACACATTCAAAAACAAGAGAAATAAACTTTAAAACACAGCATTTATCTATGGAGTAAATTAGTCAGCATTTTTATTACAAATCATATGGAGAGAAACTTAATTCAAAATCTGTTTGTTAACTATGATTATTGCGAGAAAATTAATTAAAAATTATTATAATATAATTTAAAAAATAAGTTTAGTGCGTTTAGTGCGTGAAAAAGTAAGACTGACGCAAAAAAGAGTGAAAGGCGAAGGCATTGTTGACCAGCTTGAGTGTTGCAGTGCTCATAGGTAGTGTTTATAGCACCGCAGCACTGGTGCGAAAAAAAAAGGTTTTCCATTTTAATTATCTCCTAAGTGTACCTAAACTTCCTAATACGACTCTTACACGTTTTAGGGTTAATTTAGGTCTTCTTAAAACTTATGTAAAGGCTCTCTATTGACTTGTAAACATATTGAGGTGAACATCACAATAATCTTTGTCATCTTTGTGAGCTCGGTATTCTTTATGAGAAAAACCCTTAGTTTACAAGAGAGATTTATATTTTTTGTGAGTACTTGAGTTCTTTTTTTGTAAAAAGTATACTTTATGAGTACTTGAGTTCTTTTTTTGTAAAAAGTATACTTTATGAGCGCCTTGTATTTCAATAATAAAATAGTGTGATTTTGATCTGCCATGGACGTAGGTAAGTTACCGAACCATGTAAATTCTGTGTGTGTTTTTTTCTTCTACAATCTCTCTTTAGTTTATTTAATTGCTTGGTTGTTGTGTTATATACTTTAAGTTTATTGTTTGTTTATTGCTTCCGCTTCAACAAACTGGTATCAGAGCTTGAATTTAAGCAAATATGGTCACACCTAAGTATAAGGTAGAGAAATTTAATAAAACGAATGACTTCAATCTGTGAAAAATGAAGGTAAAGGTGTTGTTGGTGAGCCAATGGTTAGACTCGGCATTAGAGGAAACTGCAGATCTATCTAGTGAAGAAGATAAGATGTTAGAGCCATATAAGGCTGAAGCAAAAAAAAAAGATACATTCAAGAAAGAGCTCATAGTATAATAGTTCTATCATTGAGTGATGAAGTACTGAGGGAAGTAGCAGGTGAGACGACAACAATTGGTCTTTGAAAGAAGCTTGACTCTTTTTATATGCGAAAATCATTGGCCAACGAATTACATATAAAGAAGAAGCTGTATTAGTTTTCCATGTCAGATGGGACACTGATGAAAGACCATATAGACACCTTCAACAAGATCATTATTGATCTTGAATCTATCAACATCAAGATAAATGATGAAAATAAGGAAATTATTCTACTGAGTTCATTTTCTAAGATTTATGAGAGATTTGTTGATACGTTACTCTACGATAGAAAATTTTTAACGATGAGCGATGTGAAATCATCATTAAACTCAAAGTTATTAGGAGAACAGATTGCGGGCAATGCAAAAAGTTTATCTGTAAGAGTAAGGTCCTCACATAGGGATGGGAAGAAAAATGGCTCAAGATCGAAGTTCATGACTCCTAAAAAGTGCTATTGCTGCAAGAAAGAATGGCACTTCATAAAGGATTGTTCGGAGAAGAAAGCACAAGACAAGAAGAAAATGGATGCTATACTTACCTATGATGATAGTTATGACAACACAAAGACTCTAGTCGCTACTAATGGTAAGAATACTGAATAATGGGTTCTTAATTCTGGTTGTACTTTTCACATGTTCTCACACAAGTCTTAGTTTATAAATTTTCAGCCTATTAAAAATGGTAAAATGTTAATTGGTAATAATGTTGTTTGTCAAATGATAGAAATTGATAATATCAAACTTAGATTGCGTGATAGGTTAGTGAGATTTAACAGGAATAGGTATGCTCTTGACTTCAAGAGGAACTTGATCTCACTAGGGACTATATACCAAAATGGGTGTTCAATTAAGATTGATGGAGGGGTTCTGAGAGTATTAAAGGGTTTCATAGTTGTAATCATATGTGAGAAGTACAAAGGTGTTTATGTGCTGAAGGGAGAAGTTGTTAGCGGTTCTACATTATTCTCTATAATTGATGAGAATATAAAAACCAAATTGTGGCATCTTAGACTAGTACATATACGTGAGAGAAACTTAATGAAGTTATTTAGTTAAAAGGCATTTGGTGAAAATAAGTTACAGCCATTGGAGTTTTGTGAGCGTACTTGGAAAAATACATAGAGTGAGGTTTAGTACCGACGAGCACAAGACTAAGGGGACTCTTGACTATATACACTCGGATCTTTGAAGACCAACTCAGACAGCGACTCATGATGGGGTTAAATATTTTCTTAGCTTTTATTGATGACTGTTCGAGAAAGTTGTAGGCCTATGTGTTAAAGAGCAAAGATCAAGTCTATATACACTCGGATCTTTGATGACCAACTCAGACAACGACTTATGATAGAGTTAAATATTTTCTTAGCTTTTATTAATGACTGTTCGAGAAAGTTGTAGGTCTATGTGTTGAAGAGCAAAGATCAAGTGTTTGATACATTTAAGACTTGAAAAAAATCTTATTGAAAATCAAATTGACAAAAGAGTTAAGATGCTAAAAACTGATAATGGCCTCGAGTTTTATAAAAGAGAGTTTGATGGATTTTGTGCCAAGCATAGGATTGCAAGGCAAAGAACTCTGAGATCAACACCACAGCAAATTGTGTAAATGAGAGAATGAATATGACCTTACTTGAAAATGTTAGATACATGCTTACCAATGCAAAGATGCCCAAGGCGTTTTGGGGAGAAGCTATTATGACTGTAGCTTATTTGATTAACAAAAATTCCTCATCGGCAATAGACTTCAAAACTCTAGAAGAGAAATGGTCTGGCAACCCTCCCAAGTATGACCACCTCAGAATTTTTTATTGTCCTGCCTTTGTTCATGTTAAGGAAGAAAAATTGAAATCTAGAGTTATCAAATGAGTATTCATAAGGTATCCCGAAGATGTGAAAGGTATGGTGTAGAGTGTTAACACCACCAAGAAGTGTCATAAGCTGTGACGTGACATTCGATGAGATGACAATATTGAAAGCTCCCAAGAAAATGAGAAAGAATACATGTATCTAAGGAAGACTCAACACCAGAGTCATAAAAGTTGAAGTGAAACCTGAGTGTAGATCTTATATGCTCCCTAATCAGCACTTCAATAAGATGAGCCAAGAACACTGGCGAGTTCCTCCAAGTCCACCCAAAGAAAGACTATAACTCCTGATATGGAACTTGAAGAGTATTATCTAGCATGAGATAGGTTAAGGAGAACTATTAACTCACCAATTAAGTATGCACAAGCAGATTTGGTTGCTCACGCCTTTAATTCTGTTTACACTCTTGAATTTGATAAGCCTATAACATATGGTGAAACCATGAAGAGTGAAAATAGAAATGAATGGCATAGAAGAAGAGATTAGTTCTCTTAAGAAAAATAAAACCTGAAAATTTATGGAGAGACCTCAAAGGAAACTAGTGGTGTGCAAATTGGTGTATAAGGTTAATGAGGGGATACTAGGGGTAGAGCCTACAAGATTCAAGATTAGGCTAGTTGCACAAAGTTTTACTCAGAAGGAGTTAACTTTCATGAGATATTCTCTCCAGTCGTCAAGCACACATCCATTAAGATTCTGTTAACCATGTGTGCAAATCTTGATTTACATCTAGAGCAGATAGATATAAAGACAGTTTGCATAGAGAGTTTGAAGAGATAATTTTTATGGCACAACTGCAGAGGTCTGAGAGCCTAAAAAAGATGAGCATGCTTATTTACTAAAGAAGTCATTATATGTGTTAAAGCAATCACTTATTTAGTGATATAGAAGATTTAATAGTTTATGATGGCTTGTGGATTTAATTAGAGCAACTATGACAGATGCATGTACTTTAAGAGCTTGAGTAGTAGGAAGATGTATTTACTTCTGTACGTCGATGATATATTAATCGCATATAGAAATATGGAAGAAATACAGAAACTTAAAAAGCACTTAAGTGGTGAGTTTGAGATGAAAGATTTAGGAGCAGTAAAAAAGATGTTGTGTATGGATATTGTGATAGAAAGAAAAGATGTTATCTTTTTATCACAACAATAGTATATACTCAAGATCCTAGAAAAGATTGGTATGTCTAATGCAAAAGCTATCTCTACTCATTTGGCCATGCATTTCAAACTTTCAGCAGTACAATTGCCAACATCTGAAGATGAGAAACTATAGATGAGTTAAGTACAATATGCAAGCATTGTGGGGAGCATTATGTATGCAATGATTTGCACAAAACAAGACATAGCACAGACTGTGAGTATGGTGAGTAGATACATGAAAAATCCAAGAAATAATCACTGGCTTACAGTGAAGTGAATATTGAGATATCTCAAAAGAACGTCGAATCATGGATTGATGTATAAAATGGCTGAAGATATCAATGTAATGGTAAGAGGATACGTCGACTCTGATTATGCAGGTGATTTAAACAAGAAGAGATTGTTGACGAGTTACGTATTCACGGTGTTTGGGTGTAGTGTATGTTGGAGATCAGTTCTACAATATGTGATAGCATTATCTACAATAGAGACGAAGTACAAAACTGTTGGAGAAACTATTAAGGAGGCGTGTGGTTAAAAGGCATATGCGTTGAGGTAATGACTACTAAAGATGTGAATGCCAGTGTGTATTGTGATAGCCAGAGTGCCATAGACGTAAGCAAGCTTCAAGTATTTCACAAGAGATCTAAACATATTGATGTGCGACTTCATTACATTTGAGAGATTATTCAAAGTGGTGAGATTGGTCTGACAAAGATAGCGTCGTTTGAAAATCTTAGTCATACATTGACTAAGTCACTGCCTCGATTAAGTTCATCCTATACAAGGACTTAATTGGGGTCACTACTATGTGATGGTGACCAAAGATATGGATATGAGAGACCGTGGATACTTTGTGAATAATTTTAAATCAAGGATGAATTTTGTGAGAAATTTGACTAAAAATTATTATAATATAATTTGGGAAACAAGTCAAGTGTGTTGGGTGCACGAGGAAGTAAGACTGAAGCGAAAGGAGGCGAAAGGCGGAGGTATTGCTGCTCAGGCCTAGACGCTGCAACGCTCGCAGGCAATGTCTACAACGCCATGGTGCTGGATGCGATTAATACAGCGCCATGACTCCAAGGAGCCAGCGCCACAACGCTAGTGCAGGAAAAAAGGTTTCCCATTTTGATTATCTCATAAGTATACTTGAACTCCCTAATATGGCTCTCGCACATTTTAAGGTTAACTTAAATCGTCCTAAAGTATATATAAAGGCTCTTTATTAGTTTGTAAACATATCGAGGTGAACATCACAACAATCTTTGTGAGTTTTGTGATTTTTTGTGAAAAAAACCCTTAGCTTACAAGAGATATTTGTGTTCTTTGTGAATACTTGAGTTCTTTTTTTATAAAATAACTTCAAAACTTTTAATCTTACAATTAGTTGGGGATTACCCGAGTGCAGCGCTAGTGCAGAAAAAAAGGTTTTCTATTTTGATTATCTCGTAAATATATTTGGACTCCTTAATATAGTTCTCACACATTTTAAGGTTAATTTAAGTCGTTCTAAAGCATATATAAAAACTATTTATTGATTTGTAAACATATCGAGATGAACATCACAACAATTTTTGTGATCTTTATGAATTTTGTGATTTTTTATGAAAAAAAACCCTTAACTTACAAGAGATATTCGTGTTCTTTGTAAATACTTGAGTTCTTTTTTATAAAATAATTTCTCAACTTTTAATCTTACAATTAGTTGAGGATTACCCGAGTGTTTTGTAATATGAGAATACAAATCTGATCTAGTTGATTTGCAATTTCTGGAATAAGTTAACTGGCATCAACCACTGAAGGCATCTGTACATGGTGTGTTAAACTCCAGAGGAGATAAATACACATTCTTTTGTTGCCATGTCCAATATTTTCTTTCCTTTTCCACTCACACTCAGCAGCAAAATCTTGGAGTTCAGGGGTAATTTGTGGCTCCAAATGCTGCACGAGACCAGTCGATCATTACATCCTAGGGAATTTTGAAATTATAAGAATATCCTTTGCGCTGATCTATTTCAAAAACGACAAGGGACAGCGTTGACCGATGAAGTCCCAATATGTAAAGAGAATATAAGGTCAATCAACTACACAGCCAAAACTCTTAAGAAATTATACCGAGGCATGAGCCGTGGAGTAAACCCATAAAGCTTGCCAGTTGTCCTTCCAAGACTAATGGCATACAAGTTATTACAGGAAAATTTACATATGGATATGCAAATAGTAACGATTTATTTGAATCGAATACAAAACAATGCATAGCTTGTCATGGCCCCCCAATTTAGCACCAAAAGCTCCCTGTAAACTATTCCCAGCATGAAGCAATGCATTAGCACACAATAAACCTTTTATTCACACATTTTTTCTTTTTGTAAAATACAACAATATCAATTTGTGTACAACTAAAAACTTAAGGATATTTTGTCAGGTATCCATAGATAGCATTGTGGATGCTTGGATTCCATGCCTCTCTCCAGGAAAAATCTTATTGGCTCCTAATTAAAATGAAGTGTTCCATTTCTGTTTGTAATATATTGCCCTCAAATATGTGATTCTCATCCAGACAAGCTCCAATATTTGTTTTAGCAAGTCATATATACTCGTTGATATTAACAACAATGTTAATGTGTACCAGTAGAAACTCACTTAATGAAACTTGGTGAATTCTCCGCATGAATGTCAATTGCTTACTTTCCGTTCTATTTAATATCCTCAGATAAATGATTTCATCCCAAAAAGTGCTTAAAGTTACTTTTGTAGCACATAACAGAACCATCTTGGAGAACTTTCTCAGATGACCACTATTTGCCATAACTTCTAGTCATCATATGGATGATAATATCTTAATTAAATCATTCTAGGGCCAGTCTCCGACATCAAACCCTCATTTTTCAACTTCACAAATATTATCGAAATATTCTTCCTTGAAAACAAACAGGGTAGTGACCAAGAAATTCATTCAATAGTAAAGTCTTCGGCACTCGTCATGGTTAGAATATTTCCTGTCAGGAGTGGAGCCAAGGCCTATTATCCATCAGTAAGAGCTTCTGCCACAGTTAATTATCCATGTAGTCCTAAAGGATTTCATGTCGCCCCTTATATTTTCTCTGAGTCATATTTTGTTACAGTATCATCATTAGGACTGCAGATATCTCCAGATGCCAATAGTCTTAAAATCCCACACAATCTCAGATATCTGATCTTGAGGCAAGCTTAAACCCTCACATTTTATTGACCTATGCAACTCACAGAAGAATTTTGGATCTTGTAGCCTTACATACTCACGCAACACCCGCTCATGATCTGGAATCCAGTTCCTAGGAAATGGAGTGTAATCACATGACGGAATCAAAGACGTGTGAGAACTGGACACCTTCAATTGCATCGACAAGTCCCATCCTCAAAAGATCAGCATATTCAGGAGCAGAATTGTCACTGCTCAACCTCAGTGGACGGCTGAGATCACGAGAACCTATCTTATAGACTTTGGCACGTGATTTCAGTTTATACCTTGCAGCATAAAGCTTAGCCAAAGAACTACGTATCACATAAGCACAAAAGGCAATGACTTTCTTCCTATTATCAGCATATCTATACCAATCAGCCATAGTTTCAAGAAACTTATTCATCTGTGCATTAGTATGAGCCTGACTACAGCAAAGCATTGGATTACAAGGCAGTCACATCCTTATTGCCCTTGAGTAACTGAAGCCCTCTAAATCGGCGAATACATTGCTGCAAGCTAGCAGTAACAGAAAGCAAAGTCTCAACACCCTTCTCGTTCACAAGTTTACCACCATTTGCCGTGTACCTCAGCGTTGGGTGTATCACTCTCTGGCAAATTATATGATCCAAGAACTGAACTCCCCTACTTATATGTTCAATCTCTACCTTCTCATTATCCAACCTTACCCCAAATCTCCTCTCACAAAACTGAATTATTTCCTTCCTGATTTCCACAGCATCCTCTCTAGGGCCCCGAATACCAATCAAGAAATGACCACCATATCGAATATAATCCATTTTCCTCGTCTTCTCTTTCCCACTTGATGGAACAAACTCTGGCCAGGCAGGATTATGACAACCATCATTAATCGAATCTCTCCATATGGAATCAAGCTTATTAGGCCTAAAATACTCAATTATTTTCTCCTCCATCATTTGATCCAATTCATTAAGACACATATTAGCTAGTAAAGGACTAAAAACTCCACAATGACCATAAGAAGGGACCTTCGCCGCCTCTTCAGGGGCAAAATCAAAGAAAGTTCTTAACCAATATGGGTCCGGTTTGAGTTCATTCTCTTTCAAAATCGTCTTCTTTTTAGTACCCTTCTTTTTCTTCTTCTTCCTCTTCACGCATAACTCATTATAATTACCATCACTCTTGGTTTGACTATTGCCCGATTCTTTAAGAGCTGATTTGATTAAATTCAAAATTTTCCTATCTTTAACAGCCATTTCAACGAAATTTAAAATAACATCAGATCGTACATAATCAAGAAGCTCAGTTAAATCACCTTTCAAAAACCACAAGTAACCAGCAAAGCTACTCCTGATGGTTCTTATAACCGTATGCGCGTTTCTCCCAGGCCGAAAGGCATGTGATTTACGCGAAAACCTGGGCTCGAAGACCGGTTCAAGGACCATAAGCAAGATCTCTTGAACCACCCGGTCCTGAAAGCACGGACCCTCCGATTCCAGAACTTTCCTCAGCTTCGTTCTCGAAATCGGTTTCGTCAACGGCGCGTCGTTTGGGCTGCGCAGGATTTGGTCCGCCTTGTGGTGCCATCTAAAGCGGGAGTGAACGACGGCGTTTTGGAGGGAGAGGAGGGAACGGAGGGTGTCGTAGTGGAGGGAGGTACGAGGTGGGAACGTGGCGGTCACGTGGGCTGCAGCGCGTTGGTAAGCGAGGACCCATAGATCGAGCTTGGAGAGGAAGCCGGTGAGATTTGGGAATGAAATTGAAGTTGGTGATGAGAAGGATTTGACCCAGAGCGAGAGGAGGATTTCCATTGGGTCTTGTTTGAGGAGAGTGTACAGATCCTGGTCACTTGGGGTTTTGGCTTGCTTTTGGAGTTGGCGGTGAGCGGATAGCGAAGAGAAAGCGCGAGGGAATGTGACTGTGAGAGAAGAAATGGAGGGAACATGTTTGATGGTTTTCCCAGTGACATTTTGTCTTTGACGACAATGGCCTCATTTGAATACATATGGGAGCCGATGAATTGGCATGGACTCTTTGAGTCTTGGCAAATTGGACACCTGTCTCTATTTCTCCAATTTTGCACCTTTTTTTACCAACGAAAATGACTGAAATGCCCTCAGTTTCTAAAAAGTGTGCATTTTTTTGCGTTAGCAAGGATATTTTGACACGAGTTTATGAGATAAGCTTTTATTTGGAATTCTTCTATTTCGTTAGATTGATTCATTCCCACTGAAACGGAAAAGTTGAACGAGAATAAAAACATGAAAAGAGAATAAAACTGATATCTACCGATGAAAAATCAACCCAAAAAAAAATATATGAAATTTATTTTCGATTTACCCAAGACAAAAAAAAAAAAAGATAACAGATGCAATGTGAACATAATAATTTCCAGTAAAGAGTTTGTTCATTTACCCAAAAAGTACTTCGTTTTTCTTTTTCGGAGCTGGGCTAGTAACTAGTTGTGGAGCGTCCCATGTACTACACAAGCTTTTGCATGCAATGGAGTACACGCTACGAAAATTTCCGTAATCCATGCAACAAGAGCCCTGCTAAAGATGCAAATTCACATGCCTCCGTCCAAAAATTTCGGCAACACTCGTGCGAAATCAACATAAATACACTTTCAATAATACTAATCAGATGTCAAAGCAACAGACATCTCCGCGACAACTATCGAACCTTAGGCAGACCATTAATGCATTGAAAGTCTGTAATGAATACAAGACTGAATATTGGAGTCGAGTTTGGTCAAAATGGTGAAGCATTTTGGTTAGAAATATAGATAGCTGCCGTTTCAATCCATACTCAACTGGGTGTATATATTTTCATTCGTATATTTATCCATTTTTCAGCTTGTTGAAAATGTAACGTATACTCTAAAAGAATTTAGAAATTACCAAAAATATCTTTTAATAAAATTTAAGAAGTAATTGAGTTAAATTCTAGAAATTATATAATTGATCAAAGATATTTTAAATATTTTATAATAAGTCAAAAATTATAAGAGGGTTAAGTAAGGTATTTGAAAAGTTTAAAGAGATGGATATAAGTAGAGGTATAAGTATTGAATGGGAGAATAGAGTAAGAACTTATATAAGGGTTCTATTTCATATTTTTTATTATACATCATCAAATATTATGATTATCCGTCAAATATAAATTTTGTTACAAATATTATCTTCATCAAATAGTCAATTATTTTAGTCTATAATTAAAGTTAATAATGATAACACACTCAATAAATTTTTATCAATATATTTGAAACCAAATGATTAGGATTGTAGAACAACAATAAAAATATTGTTCATACAATTATTATTTGTATATCTGTTTATAAAAACAGTATTATTTTTCTATCAAATCTAAAATTTCTATTATTGTTCTATCATAATCTAAAATTTCTATTGGTGGTATTAAAGCAATCTACAAAATTTCGAACACAACTGTTATTACTCTCAGTACGTATCTCTTATTACAAGATTAGCAAAACTTTTTGATCATTGTCAAATGAGAATACAAAAAAGAAATTAGTAACGGAAAAAAAAAAATTCAGCAAGAAAGGGTTCAAGAAACTGAACCATTAGAGCCTAGTGTTTTTGCGCGGAGAGATCGCAGTAAAAAGCAACCAAGTCAGGCTTCTTGTTATGGCAAGGAGACGAACCAGAAGGAGGAACAAAACCCTTAGGAAGCATCACCGAATATTGCCTGCTCGCTGTCAAGTTCTTGCTGCTCCTCTTTCTCTTCATCTTTCTCATCATCATTCTGTTCTTGTTCATCGCCGTTTCTTGGTTGTTCAAGATGAATGGCCTGCTTTTCTTGATGTACAAAATTCGATGATGCTCAGTCGTCGCTGGTGAGCCAATTAAGGGAGAACTACTTGTGGGCTGGATTTCGATTTCATTATTGCATGGGGAAGAATAGCAGGAAACAAAGGAGATGAATAAGAGCAAACAGAAGGTGATGATGATGATCAAGGTGCCAAATTTCTTCTTCAAGGTTTGATTTGGACTGGAACCCATGAGACCTGACAGAGTCGATCTTCTGATGAATTTGTATTGTGAAAGAAGTGGAAAAAGTAAGCACCGAGATTGACAAAAACGTTAATCCCAAGAGGGTTTATTGTTGCTTTAGGAGAAGACGTGGAAGCATACAGAAAAAATAGAGACTGTTCTATGGTGGCGGTTTATTATCAACTTCGCTTACATACAAATACAAATCTGCTGAAGGGCCGAGATCTGGTGCCTTTATATGCTACCTGCAGCTACCTGGCCTTGTATTTATCAATAAAATCAATTAAAAGGTAAGTAATTAAGATACTATGATGAAGTTTAATTTGAATAATATACTACTAATTAAATTGTGAATAACTGAAAAATAAATAAATAAATTGTGAATAACACACACATAATAAAATCGGGGACCTTAAGTTTTAAAGCTTTCTCAAATAAGGATATAGGTTCTTGGTTCCTGGAAGTACCTTAAAAAAAAAAAAGAATCTTCCTCTCTTGAACTATTTCGAGTTAAGAAGACGTGAAAGCATCTTTATTTTTATAAGAAATAAAAACACGTGAGATGTGAAGTGGGAGAGAAGGAATTTTATAATTGAGGTTTTGAATAAGATAATTTTTTTATTTTTTATTTTCATATTGCAAAAGTAATAAGAATGAGAAGTGTTAAGTTTTTTATCATTTTGACGTCGAGCTATTTTTTGCAGAACCTCTCCTACAATATCATCATTATAGTAGAGTTTAACCACCAAGTTCGGAATGCATTGGTGTGATTCCTCTACACCTAAAATACCAAAATATCGAACCATGAACAAAGAAAGGCATGTGAGAAAAGTATATTGACTAGTGACTGTGAGGATGTGTATTATATAGATTTGTAACTAAGAGGATTGGGATTCTCTTCTAATCTCATTTTTACATTACTTTAACTTTTTAAGATTTAATGATCCCTCCCCCCTACCCCCCTCTCCTTCTGAAAAACTTCATCTTTCTGCTCTCGAGCCCGAGGGTCTAAAATTCAACCAAAGCAGGCTCAGGAGTAATGGTCAATGAGCCTAAACCCGACAAAATAATAGAATTAATTCGAATTTGGAGGATTTTATAGGCAAGTGATAGAACATGTTCGGCATTTTCTAACCCAAACGCGAGTACGACTGAGCAGGTACCGACTACATTCCGTAACTTCACTATAAGAGTCTCGCATCAACGTCAAACCAGTAGGGGAGGGCCAATCAAAATTTGACCTGAGTCGGTCAAAATAAGCCTCGCTTGAACTAAAAACGCCGCACGGAGGCAAACTCAAGGAATATGCTTAATACATCAGAAGTGACATCTGACATAGGGTAACAACGGAGTCAAAAAATCTGTAAAATGATATTCGGCGTATGTCAAAGGCCTAATATGAAGATACTTGGCGTGTATCAGAAGTACAACGGAAAATATTCGGCGCAAGACAGAAATACTACAAAGGAAAGCCCAAAAAAGTCCCTGAAATGTCATCACTATAAAAAAAAAAAAAAAAGAGATATGGAGGAGGAGGATGAAAAAAAACCCATAAACGCAAAAAGAAGAAAGAGGAAAGAAGTATCCCCCCGTCCCAAAAATAATATCTTATTAACGTTTTGTCATATTTTTAAGAGAGAAAATTTTCTTATCTGACTTAAGTATCGGAGCGTCTTCACCGCAACCCACCCCGGCTGAGAGGAAAAAGAAGAGTTGATTTTGAGAGAGTTTTTCATTAAACAAAGACTTGTGAAAAAAAATCAAAAGAGCTTATTTATTTTTCTTTCAAGTAATACAAATTTTATTGTTGGAGATTATACTGCTATTATTCTAACTTCACAATCCCACCGAAATGGGACACTTGTGATTTATAAGTTCTGTCGTAGTCACCGAATGAGAAAAAACCCAAACCTCCGCAAATAAACCTAACCAGGACGAGTCCTAAATATTAATAATTATTAATAAAATAAATTCAAAATTCGTTAATCTGAAAAATTACTTTTTTAAGTCAACAAATTCAATTTGAATTAATTAATATTCATGTAATAGATAAAATAATTCAATTAATTTGATTCATTTTTCTTTTTCGTTGTCAAATTTAACTAATTTAGCTTTGAAAACATGTGTACAAGAAATTAAAAAAAATGGAAAAAAACTGATTTGTCCATGTTGGGCTTTGAAACATGTGTACAAAAATTAGGAAAAAATAGAAAAATGTACAATAATTCAGTTTGAATTAGTTAATATTCATGTAATAGATAAAATAATTAAATTAATTTGATTAAAATTTCTTTTTCGTTGTTAAATTTGACTAATTTCAGCTTTGGAAACATGTGTACAAGAAATTACAAAAAAATGAAAAAACTGATTTGCCTATGTTGGGCTTTGAAAATATAATAATTCAATTTGAATTAATTAATATTCATGTTATAGATAAAAATAATTCAATTAATTTGATTCATTTTTCTTTTTCGTTGTTAAATTTGACTAATTTCAGCTTTGAAAACATGTGTACAAGAATTTACAAAAAAATGAAAAAACTGATTTGTCTATGTTGGGCTTTGAAAACATAATAATTCAATTTGAATTAATTAATACTCATATAATAGATAAAATAATTCAATTAATTTGATTCATTTTTCTTTTTCGTTGTTAAGTTTGACTAATTTCAACTTTAAAAATATGTGTACAATAAATTACAAAGAGAAAAAATTGATTTGTCTATGTTGGGCTTTGAAAACATGTGTACAAAAATTAGAAAAAAATAGAAAAATGATTTGATCATGCTAGGAGCTATTCTTTTTTTGTTTTTTTTATGATAAACATTTAGGTTTATTTTACTTAAGGTATATTAGCTGTTCTTTTTTTATTTCAATTTTAAGGTTAGTTTTTGATTTGATCTAAACTGAACTGAAAATCGATTAAACTGATCAATTTTATAATATAAAATTTGAATCCAATCAAATCGATACCCAACTCTACTTAAATTTGTGACACGTTGTTATAAAAAATTATTGTTTTAATTAATTAAATAAACAAAATCTACTATTTAATAGGTAAGAGTCTTTATATTCTTTAAAAATTTAGGAGTGAATCATTTTTTTATGTTATGCATAAAAAAACCTTTGCTCCTTTGGTTTTGATTTTTACTTTTTCTTAGTATGTCATATATAAATAGCTCAAGTCAAGCATAGAGATGGCAAAATATTATGCGAGGATGGAGATTTGTGAAGTCTCACTTTGAATGGAGTAAAAATTGGATAATTTTTTTTAAAATGGAGTAGGGTATAAAATAAAATTATTCTCCACATCCCATATCCGTCCTGTTTTTTATTAATATGTTAAATGTAATTTTTAGTATATATTTATATATTAAATATTTTTTATTTATAATTTATATTTAACTATGACATGCGTTGATAATATATTTTTATTAATAAAAATATATATAATAAAAACCTTAAATCTATTTTTCTTCTTTATTGTAAATGATAAAAATAAATTTATTTTTCAGTTAGGCGGCCATTAATTTTAATAATAATATAAAGAAATTAATAAAAAAATCAATGATGCTAGGTGAGTGGGGTCGACAAATTTAATGTATATTATGATTAAAAAAAGTATCGAACTATTAAATTATAATATAACCAGATATTTTAATAAAATAAATAGTTAAAAAAAAAACTTTGATACTTTTCTTAACTTCAAGTATCATGATTGGCTTAGCTATTATATGTAAATAATTAAGTGTTCTAATTGTAACTTTGATACTTTCTTTTAAATCATAATATAAATTTCCATCCCCCCAAATTTTTTTAACCTCAAGCATCGTCATTGGCTTAGCTATTATATGTAAATAATTAAGGGTTATAATTGTAACTTAAAAAGAAGAAAAATAATTAGGATATATTGTATACAAATGAATAAATTATGTTCTTATTTTGAAAAGCGTGACAATTTTTTTTTGATATTAATATTTATTACACAATATATATATATATATCTATCAAAATTATATATCATTTAATATTTATGTATATTCGTTTATTACACGATATATTCTATAAATTACTTAATACTTATGCAATTTTTTTTTATATTGATATTTATTACATAAAATATACATTTATTGAGACTATGCATCATTTAATATTTATGTACGTTCATTTATTATACAATATATATATATCTATTGAAATTATATATCATTTAATATTTATATACGTTCGTTTATTACACAATATATATATCTCTACCGAAATTATACATCACTTTAATACTTATGTATGTTCAAATTTATATTTCTATTTATACACATTTAAACTCGTACAAAAAAACCAACTACTCTCATTAAAAGAGAAAAATATTTACAATGCTCTGAATTGTTACTAAGGCTTAAACCTCTGATCTCAAGTCAGGGGCTCTATAGGCCTTGCCATCCAGTCAAGGTAGTTGGGTGCAGAGTTTAAATGTTATTATCTCGTAAAATAATAAATTATCATGATAATTTTACTACATTAGCCGACTTAAGTTCAATAATTGTGTGTGTTTAGTTGGGATTTTCTATTGGTTAAAAGAGTAATTTTCTTTTAAAATTAAGAGTTCATTTTAAATTTTTTGATAACATTTGGATGTAAAGAGTTTTTAAAAATTCAAAAAACTATTTTATTTATACTTTATAAAAACTCAAAATCCGAGTTTTAATGAGTTAATATTTTTAAACTTTTTTTCAATATAATTGTGTATTAACAAGTATACTCTAATGATATTTTCTTTAATTTTATAACATACTTTTAATACAAATAAACTCCATTCAACTAATATATTTTTAACATTTTGTTGAAAGTCATCATATCTTTACGACCATCGTATCTTTACAATGCAATACTAAATTTTTTTTGGTATCTTTACAACCATCGTATTCTTATAAGCCTCAATCAAATTTTTTTTTGGTCATAGTATGTAATATTTTATTTTTAATTTTTATATTATACATAATAATCTATTTAATTTGTAGATTGTTATCTATTAATTTTACTTAAATTTTTATAAAATTTTATTTATTAATGTTTAAAGTTTTAATTATTAGTACTTATTTTATAATGATTGAAAAACTAAATTTTAGCATAAATTAATTTTATATTATCTATAAAAAAAATATTTTTTAAAAATTTAAAGATTAAGTTATAAATTTTATTTTATTTAAAAAATTGAACAGTCTAAAATTTGATTACGATTTGATTAAGTATTTTTTATAATTTAATAATAATAAATATTTTAATAATATATAACTAAAGGAACATGATAATAAAATAAATAACAATATTTAAAAAGTTGTATTTGAAATGTTTAATTATGTGATCATAGATTTTTTTTTTTAAAAACGAAAATTGAAATGCCAAAACTATAACGTTCTTTTAAATTAATTATTCCCGGAAATTGTAAACGTGCCAAGAAGTGGGAAACGCTTTTATTGATTCTGAAATTCTGATCTGGCTATGTGAATTTGATGGTCAATTGACTCAAAAAGCAAAGCCGAATAAAGCCAGGCCCGGACAAATAATAGCTCGCTCGTCTAATTTTTACGCAATTCCCGCGAATCATCTCCCCTGCCCAAAATAATTTTCTCTTGCTGTCAAAATTTTCCGTCGAAGTCCGATCCAATTCAATTCTCGACATTTTTTCTCATTACGCGCTCTCTCCGTGTCAGAATTCGTCAATAGAGCAAAACGGGAGCTGAGCCGATCGAGAAACCCTAGCTAATTCAATTCAATCGAATCAAGTATGTCATCGAAGCCTCTGCCTTATTCAACGAGAGATGTTCACTACGATAACGCCAAGTTCCGTCATCGATCTTTCTTCAAGGTTCTTACAACTAGATCTTGATTATATATATATATATATATATATATATATATATATATATATATAGACACACACACACATATATAATTAATCAAAATTGATTTTAATTTTGTGAACAATGTTATCTGGTTCTTTGTTTGAAACAATGTGAATAAATGGAGCTCGTGGAATTTTTAGATTTGATATTATTATTGTTGTTGTTTAGAACTTTAGATCATTGAATTGTATATAGTAGCTTGTTATTCAAGAACGATTAGCGCTTTGAGATTATTATTAACTCTTGAATGTTTGACTGAGCTTTGACCAGGAGGTGATAGTTTTAAGCCTGTTGTGAAGTCAATAGTAATCAAAGAATAATAAAATAAATGGATAAATTTTCAAATAAATACCTAAAATAATTAGGATGGTTTTATCCCCTTTTTTTTTTTTAAATCTGCATCTTCTCTTTAGAAGCCATTCTTACTGATTACATTTTTATTTGCTGCACTTGAAAGCTTGTCTGATATAGTAAATCTCTTTGATATTTTATTTTTTAAATTTCAGGTGATCACTCAGAGTTTGTTTACTAGCAACTTAAAGCGTGATTGTCTAAGTTGTAGTACAGGAAAGTTTCTACTGCTGTTGATGATTTTTGGTTTATCATATCTTATGCTGACACATACAAGTCCTGCCCATTCTGTTTCAAATGGATTAGCGGATGGTATTAAAGCTAATGAACAAGATAAAGTCATAGATGGTAGCAGCAGATTTGGAAGACTTTTGAGAAGACCCCCAAGGCTTCCTCCAAGATTATCTCCAGATGAAAAAGGTGGTAACAGTAGTTTTAGTCATGTGTCAAAGAAGACAAATGTAGGTTCAGAATGGTTAGATCGGCAATGTAAAGTTAAGGAGGCGTTTATCCATGCTTGGTCTGGTTATACAAAATATGCAATGGGTTATGATGAGCTTATGCCACTGACACAGCATGGAACTGATGGGCTGGGAGGTCTTGGTGCTACTATTGTGGATGCTCTTGATACTGCAATGATAATGGGTGCTGATGATGTTGTTTCTGTAGCGGGTTCATGGATTGAAACACA
This sequence comes from Ailanthus altissimus, assembly GCA_946807835.1. NCBI lineage: Eukaryota > Viridiplantae > Streptophyta > Magnoliopsida > Sapindales > Simaroubaceae > Ailanthus > Ailanthus altissimus. Next base: position 28,747,985 of record OX327690.1, on the reverse strand, counting down.
CCTTTTGGATAGAATTAGTCAGAAAGGTCAGGTCAATTTATTTGAAACCACCATACGTGTTTTGGGTGGTCTTTTAAGTGCATATCATTTAAGCGGAGGAGAGCAAGGGATGAACCAGACAACTAAGGGACCAAAGCCAACTGTTTATCTTGAAATTGCCAAAAATTTGGGTGAACGTCTCCTATCTGCATTTACTTCTAGTCCCACTGCTATTCCCTTTAGTGATGTTGTTCTACGGGATTCTTCGGCACATCCAGCTCCTGGTGGCTCAAGTAGTACTTCCGAGGTTTCCACTTTACAGCTTGAGTTTAACTATCTGTCTACTGTTTCTGGTGATCCAAAATACAGTATGGAGGCAATGAAGGTTTTGGAACATTTTAAAACTCTCCCAAAAGTGGAAGGACTGGTTCCCATCTATATAAGGTGTGGCCTTGCGTTTAAATGTCTCATTATTACTCAAGAGAAGGAAAACATGTTTGAGAGCTTTTAACAGACTATTTATGTTTGTATTTCATGTTCCTTTTCAATGTTGAGAATGTGTTTTCATTTTAAATTCTGTGAAGCAATTAGGTCAGTCTTATCTATCACGTCTTATACATTGTCACTGACTGTCTTCATTTTCCCATTAAGATGCATTTCTGGTTAATGAGATCTCTGATCTCTATGTGGATATGATGGACGCTATTATTTATTAATATGATCTTGCATGAAATGCAGCCCTCACTCTGGTGAATTTAGTGGAGAAAATATTAGACTTGGATCCCGCGGTGACAGCTACTACGAGTACCTAATCAAAGTATGGCTTCAGCAAGGAACCAATCGCAATAGCAACTTGAAATATCTACATGACATGTATGAGGAAGCTATGAAGGGTGTCAAACACCTCCTTGTTCGGAAGTCAATCCCCAATGGATTAGTTTTTGTGGGAGAATTGCCCTACGGATCTTCAGGATCATTTAGTCCAAAAATGGACCACTTGGTAAGTGCTGCTTAGTATATAGGTATATAGCTAGCTGTTAAGTGACCAATCTGCTATAGCTGATGGCTGATTGCTGACAATTATTGTCATGACATTAACTAGATCTTGTTTATGAACATTAGTTCCCAGTAGTAACTGAAATGCAGTTTTAATAAAGCAGTCATGTTGGGGTTACTAAAAGTGGTGAACCCCTATGTCCTTTTTTGGGATATAGAACATAAATTTTATATTCCACAATATGACTTATGATGAAGTGATGGGTGAATTATAATTTTCATTTACTAGCAAATATGCATGTAACAATTTATATACACGTGTGCACATACAGTGATATTTGGTGTGTAGCCTTCGCCCCTTCCGTAAAGATAGCTCATCCTAGTCGAAGCAGAATATTCTTCCTAGAGTTGAATATATTCAGATATCTCAGTCAATCAAACTTTTATGCAATTATCATTGTAGCTAATATGAGGAAGCAATTTATTCTTTAGGTGTGCTTCTTACCTGGTGCTTTGGCACTCGGTGCCACAAAAGGTGTCACAAAGGAAACAGCAATGAAAGACAATTTGCTCACCTTTGAAGACCTGGAAAATTTGAAACTTGCAGAAGATTTAGCCAAGACATGCTTTGAGATGTATTCAGTAACTTCTACTGGTCTTTCTCCAGAAATTGCTTATTTCCACACAGAGGTAATTTGTGTTGTTATTCTTATCATTGTTTCTCTTCTTGTCCTTTGCTGAAAACAGGCCTTTAACATTTTCTTTAATTTATTTATTTTTCTGATATCTAATATTATATTAACAGGAGTATTATGAAGGCGGTCTTGATGGTGGTAATAAGAGCTCGGAATATTTGAATGACATAATGATCAAACATGCTGATCGTCATAATTTATTGCGTCCTGAAACTGTTGAATCACTGTTTTTCTTGTATCGTATCACCGAAGACCCAAAGTATGTTTTTGTGATTATTATGCATTACATTTCCTGTATGATTCAAATTCATACTGCAGACCAAGTACATGTGTATTGTGTGTGTTTATGTGCGTGTATGAAGGGGTTTATTTTAGCGTTAATTCTTTTAGTTATCTGACCATACATAATGTAATGCAGGTATCGCGAATGGGGTTGGCAGATTTTTGAAGCATTTGAGAAATACACAAAAGTTGATTCTGGTGGATACACTTCTCTGGATGATGTTACAATGCTGCCTCCTCAGAGAAGAGACAAGATGGAGACCTTTTTTTTGGGAGAAACATTGAAATATTTATACTTGCTGTTTGGTGATAGTTCTGTGCTACCTTTGGATAAGTTTGTTTTTAACACAGAAGCTCATCCTTTTCCAATTATAGACACCATTTAGAGGGAATCATGCCGCCATTGCTTCTGAAGCTTTCATGTATACAGAAGCATGTGCAGGGTTAAGTATATTGGTGAACACAGACTTAACTTGTCTTTCTGGACTTGTTTTATCCTTTATATGGTCATGTGGTTGAGTTGAATTACCGAGGTATTACGAATGCAGTCACTGTCTTATGCACTGAATTGTTGATGTACTGCCCACAAAAACCTACTGAATGAAGTTCCACAGATCCCAAAATCTGCATAGCCCAACAGATTCTGACAAGACTATCATGTGTTATAGTGTTCTATCAGATGTTTTCATTAATTATACTGGATGGGTTTTCTCCTCCAAAGATATTGAGTAAAGTGCAACAATTTGTAATTGACTTCTCCATTTTTGTGGTTTTATTGACAGCTTAAGAGGCCAATTTGATCAACTTATCTAGTGAATTTCTTTTTATATATATTTCCGGTATACATGGCCTAAAGATTACAAGCTTTAGCTTCACAGTCTAGATTTTAATAGTCTTAGGTCACATCATTGTCCATGGTTTCACACTCATGCTGAAGGAGAAACAGATGATCACCATCTCGAATGACACAGATATCATCAATCTCTGAATTCTCGGCATCAACAACTTTCGTGAATTTGTAGCCTCCAAACTTTTCGCCTGCAGTTTCACAAGGTTTTGGAATGACAATGGTTAAAGTAAAAGAAAGGAAAAGAGGAAATAACTAAGGTGATGATCTGTCTTCAAGGTTTGAAATTCCATGTTGGTTTTATTAGTGTATTTTATGTCTAACAAGTTTGATATTGACTCAGAATTATATTCCTAAATATTCAGGTTTATCTTCAATTTCTCTTTTGAAGGTAAACATGGCTTACCAGAAACCCTGAGCAGCTCTTCTATTGAATCAGGTAGGACTATTAACTTCCCAAGTTGTCTCTGTGATGTACTTGTGTTTTTGAATGGCATGTGAATAGTGATTCTCTTCTTGTTTGATTTCATCACTTCTCCATCGCTAGAACAGGTAGAAATGCTTGAGCCAAGTTTTGTGGTTTCTCTTTTTGAATGGGATTTTGAAAGGTCGGGGCACCCTTGTCTTCTATGTTTGCTTTGAGTATTCCTCATGTCATCTGGTATTTCTACTTTATGCTCGTTTGGTGCCCTGTTCTCATAACTTAGTAATAGGTCATATATGCTTCTGTTACCTCGCTGTTCTGCTGGAGCACTTTGTGACCATCCTCTAGCATCTGGTTTGTTTACATTTGGTGGTCCTTCAAACAGAAGCTTTACCATTTCAATATGCCCGTTGCGAGTTGCAGCATGGAGTTCTGTTTGACCATCTTCAACTTTTGCATTTACATCTACAGCATATGCGTTGCAATCTTGACCTTTACTTGTTTCATTCTTTGTAGCTTGTGGTCCCAGGAAACTTAAGTCCCTAGCTTCCTGCATTGATGATTCTCTATATGGATAATTTTGGTGTGTATCATTTAAACTGTTTTGTCCTGTTGGTCTGCCCTCAAGCCATTCATTGAGAATCAATCCTGGATCTGTACTTGGGTATTCAAATCCTAAGCTTTCTGGCCGTTTCAATTTCTGTAAGTGTGTAAAACAGACTATCAGATCTTGTCATAAAAAGAAGGTAAAACCAATAATGATTGCATTACCATAGAAGCTCTCCAATATTGTATTTACCTTGAAAAGATTGTTCATTACAATGCGTCCATCTTCCATATTTGTCTGTACAGTGTTCATCAGTGAAGTTCTATTCAGTCGTAGTATTTGAGAAAGTTCAGTGGTCCGTACTGTGAAGGGCTGTGGCCTGTAACATAAAACTCCGATCTCTCCAAATGTATCTCCTGCGACTGCCTTTCCTAGGACCTTGTACATGTGGACATGTGAAACTCAATTAGTTTTTTTGTGATTTTCCTTTTTTTTGAAGTTTGAAGAAAAAACACGAGGGTTGACACTGTACATACTTGATCTTGCCCGTCAACATAGGATATCAAATCCTGCAACCATTAGTTATTTTAAAACAAGTTAATATATAAATTTGCATTGATTGTGATTTATAGAATAATTGTACATTGGAAAAATGGAGTTCACTCACCACTGCTCCAGATACCAGTATGTAAAGATCTGTTGGAGCTTCATTCTTCAGAATTACATCTTCTTTGGGTGGAAAATACTCTGCATCCATTTCTGAAACCTGTTAAGAAAGAGTAAACTTATGTGCATGATTACTGTAGCAGAGAAAAGGAGGAGTGGAAGTAGAAGAGCAATATATATATATATATATATAAAACTGTCCATCGAAGTATTTACCAGTTGAAAAAGGAAATCATGAGAAACCCCTTGAAAGAGATAGATGTTTTGGGCGATAGGGAAGAACAGATATTGTGCAATGCTTGAGCGGATGGCTTTTGGTAGACTAACCAACATCTCTTGCTGCTTCAATCCTTCAGTTTTGAACTTCAAGCACATGTGTGACAACATTTGGTTCTGTATGTGAGGGGGCAACCGATTTCTTGTAGCAAATTCTGAAGCAGCTCGGACCGTATCCCTCTATAGCACCAAAAGCCAGTTGCTTTTAATTAGCAATACCAGGCTAAGAATGGTATCCTTCTTTCATCAAAAAAAGAGAACAGAAATTTAAAACTGACTTGAAACTCATAAATCTGCAGTTCCATAACAAGCCAGTTGCATTTCCACTTACTTGCCTATGAAATCTTTGAAATGTATAATTGATAGGACATTATTCAAAACAAATTTCGGAGATTTGTTACGGAATTAGTACTTTTCAATGGGGCTTGTAATTTGCTTTTAATGTTTCATAATTTGTATTTCTTTTCTTTCCTTCTCTTGAAGTCCTTCTAGAATCAGTTTAATATATTGAATTCTCTTAGCAGGTGATAAATAAGTTGGAACAAGAGATGAACTAAGTGAAAGACCACATACAAAATTCCTGGTGCGGCTGGTCCAATGAACCACAAGGTTTGTCATGTTTCCAATGAGGTAGGCTGTCAATCCCAAGTTGAATAGCATGTAAAAGATATCAAACAACATCTCCCTAGGGTTCTCAGCATGCAAGTCGCCATAGCCAGTTGTAGTCAGAGTTGTAATAGACCAGTACATTGATGTTACATATCGGTTCCAAAGACTATCCTCCCTGAAATTAGGATTTACTGCACCAATCCAGGTTCTATTAGGATCAGGGTATCTATCTGCAATCAGATAGTTAAAGCACCCTGCAAAGTGTACTGCAAATAGTGTTACCTGAAGTCAACAAGAAAGGAAAAATCCGATATTAATCAAATGACTGAAAGGACTGAAGAAAAGAAAAAAAAAATTGATCATTTTAATGAAACGAGTGGAAGTTTCTAATGGCTTACAGCAATTAGCTTTGTGCACCGAGTCCAGAAGTAGTTGAACCTAATGTCTTTCTCAAGTCTGAAGCAAAGCAAACTGCCTGGTAAGTATAGTGATTCTTCCATTTTAACCACTAAAAATTTGGAAAAAAAAACCATAAAATTTGAACATATTGATTCAACCTTGCAAAGAGAGAGCTGACTCGTCTAAGACGCCAGAGTCTGAGCATGTTGAGCAGCCTAAAAGCAAGTTCACTGTTGTTATTTGTGATCAGGAGGCCGAGAAACTGAAATGGGGCTGTTGAGCAGACGTCAAATATAAACCAGGTTGATATGTACCTATAAGATGGATTGGATCATATCAACAAAGCTGAGTTAAGAGGACCGAACATTATTTTTTTCTTCCAATCAAATGAAATGATTGATTATTGGCCGGAAATTCATGTTCACCTGATTGCAATTTTTTTGGGATCGTCAACTAGAAGATATGATTGGCTGTCGAGATGTGCAACGAAGAAGGTGAGAATGATATCGATAGCAAAGAAGCCATTGACAACGTTATCGATGATGAAAAGCGCATCTTTTTTGTACGTTAGAAATGCAAACTCAAATGGACAGATCCAGGCTGAGTAAATGACTAGAACGACCAGCCACATCTCCCAAGCCCTGAAATGAGGAGTAGGACATTAGGAGAAGCAGCTATAATGCAGAAAGATACACTTTATTTAAACCATGACAAGATTTATCACCTATAACGGGGATTGAAAGGGGATATTATGTATTTTCGTAGCTTGGTTGCCTGGTTTATTCTAGCTCCAAGAGATGGCAGGAGATCGCTGGAGAGGAAACTGCCATCGGCAACACCCTCCACTTGGAATTCATCAATACAGAACCGTTGGAAGAAGTTTTTGGCACAAAATAACGACATGTTTGGTGTTTGAATTCCTCGAGGCTACAGTTGGGTTCTGTTAAAACTTTGGCGGGGTTAAAGTCCCTCGAGAAAGACTATAAATAGGGGAAGCCTGTGACTTATGACACGGGTTAAGATGCCTCTTCATTACCTTTATCTCAATTTTCTCTTGACATGTTTGAAACTGACTCTGATTTTGTGCAGAAGATTACGCAGCTAGTGCTTCATTAAGGATTGTAATGCAAGTAGTAAAAAATTAAACACGGAATTTTCCATCCTGTTTGAACAAGAAAAGCCGACAGATGAAAGAACAAAAAACTGGAAAGCACTGGAAGTGGCAGACATGAAGCTTGTGCGATGCAATTGCAGTAAAGAAATTTTGAGAGAGAGAGAGAGAGAGAGAAGATGGTAAATGACGATAGAAATGGAAATGGTGGTGCTGGTGGGAGCTCCATCATCAACACGTGAAGATATGAATGATATATAGCGAAACGCCTTGCTGCTAGGAAAATATTTGAGTGAGCATTTTTTGGCGAGTTCATTTTGAGAATCCAGAAATGGACCAGACAGCCCGAATTAGATTTAGGAAGATGTTAGATTTCTGGACGACACGTGGACCAATCGAAGTTCTGTTTAGAGGTGCAACACTCTTTGTGAATACCCCGCCTCCCCAACCAACTCAATTTTAACTCATTCACTTCTTTCTTTCTCCTTCTTCGAAAGAAGACCCTTTAATTAAGTTGTTTGTTTTTGAAACGCAATCAGGACCATATGTGTGAAATGGATTCCCGCCATATATCCATTCTCTCTCTCTCTCTCTATACGTCGATATGATCAAAACGACGCTTTATTCCTTTTGAGTCTCGCCGACTTCTTGTTGATGCCCCGCGTAGATTATACATATCTGTTGCTTATTCTATCCAAATTCCACTTGGTTTCGGATGCACTTTTTGGCTAATAGAATGGCCAAGAAGAAATGCTATTTTCTTTTTCTAGATTGCTCATAATACTTTTTCAGTACTAGCCGTGTAATCAGTTCTTTGGGCATAAGATGATACGTGTTAAGAATCACATGATAAGAACTACTATAAAAGCTGAACAAAATTGAGAAAATGAAAGATTTATTATTAACACAAGATAAGTTTAAAAGAACACAATTTTAATCGGAATATTTGCACCTTTTTTAAATAAAATTTTGAAATATAAAAAGTTGTTCAACTTCTTTTTTTTAATAAAAAAAAAACATAATTTGAAAACGACATCGTTCACATTTAAAAAAATTTTAGATACTTATATCGAAGAAAGTTACAATGTATATTTTAAGTTCACATCTTAAAATACGTAGATGTTGACCTCAAAAAAAAGTTTAGAATATATTCTACAACACTATATTACCTGTACAATAAATTAATAAATCTTTATCATATATTTATTTACGTTAAAATTGTGTTAAAAACAAATTAATTGTTATAATAAATTTTTAAAAAAATACATATTATAGCACTATTAGGTGATTGTTGCAGTATGCTTGATTTATCACTGGCTTTCTTGTCGATGAGTGACTTGTAAAAAAAATGCAGGTGTTATCTGACCAGGTTTTTTTTTTATTAAAGTGACGTGGAACTGGTGAAAAGTTTTCATTTATTTGATGGGTGAGGGAAGTCGGGGACCCAAGTGATATAATTCAAGATTCTTTCTGTGTGCAGACCAGTGACTGACTCCAAATTTGCGTGCTCATTCAAAATGCTATGTCAAACCAAACCCTAATCACGATTTTTACAAAATGAAAAATGATGGCAGCGTTTTACATTGAATAATTTTTAAATGAATTTTTTTTAAAGAAAAAATTTAAATGAATTTTAAACATATATAAGTAAGTAAATAACATTATTTAGTAAATTAATTTTTTGAATTAATAATAAATATAGATCCGTAATAAAAATTTAAAAATATTAATTTAAAATTAAAAATCCTTTGGTTAATATTTCAAAAGATTTAGATAAGAAATAATGCTAACCGGCATGTGCATTATCTAGCACATGCACACATGTCCCACGTGATTATTGGGATATTTTTGAACTATTGATGATTAGTGTTGGCTTGGCCTCTTCTTTCTATCTCTCAATTATTTAAGACGTTGTTAAAAAGGCCTGTTTGGTTATGAATTTGTTCTGGTTCTGAGTTTGATAGAGTCTACTCGTGAAGCTCGTGAAACATCTTACACTCCCTGAGACTTTGAAGTGGACAATGCAATCTCAAATCTTTATAAAAATAAAAATTTAAACAAGTCATCGAAAGATAGAGGCAACATCGACTTTTTGTTATTTGGGTGTTATTATTATAATAATCAAGTCAAAATCGTAAAGTTTTCAACAATTTCATGAATGTTCAAGCAGAAAATCAATGGGTGTTATTATATTAATCAGGTCAAACTAGAAAAGCTTCCAATCATTTCAAAATAAATAAATAGAAAATTACAATTGAACTGAACTTTGTTAAGACAATTACAACTATTTATAACAAGAGCGAGTTTACCATATCATTCAATTGATAATGAGAATTTAAGTAAGAAAATATAATGTCAAAAAATTATATACATATATATAAAGAAAAACTTTAGTGAACTACGTATTTTAAAATTTTTTTATATAACAAGTTACGTAATCTAATAAATCATTTATATATATATATATAAACATTCTACTTGATTGATGATAAGTTTTTGCTTTCAAAGGGGAACATCAAATTCATATGTGACCACTAAAACACTAATTTCAACCGTTTCTCACGACTTCTCTAACAAATTTATGCCACAAATGCTTAATGGATCAAATCTTACATTGACAAGAAATTAAAGAAAACATATAATATATAAGAGAACAAGAAAAATGAGAGAGTTCTTGTGATCATTGGAAGGCCACGGGCAAAGTGATAATCATCGGATGGTGGTCCTGTAAAATATGGTCCAATTTTCCCAATTACACCATGCAAGTTTCTAAACTTGTCCATGCTGTGGTCCTTTTGATGTAATAACAAAATTCAAAAACCCTACTTGGAAAGTAGTGAACTTAATTTTGATGGATTATATATATTCTATATGTAGACTAGATTCATATCCCATAATTAGTGATGGAAACATGGAGAATTTTCGGCATAGCTGCATTAAGTTCCAATGGCATTGATACCATTCATAAAAAGATTTTACAACTCAAAATGATATTTGATTGTTAAGTGAAAGTCAAGGAATATAGCATTAGTTTTATATTCTGGTATCGAACATTATATTCCACATATCTGGAGTTGCCTTTCTCTTAAAATCAAAGTGCTCAATGGTGGGTTCATAATCATGGATTTAAAACTAAGTTTATAGAATCACGTACTCACTGGAACTTTTGACTCTTTACAGAAAGAATATATATATATACCATTGACATACGAGAGTGAGAAGCAAAAAGAAACTGTAACTAGATAGCTAAATTGCAGCTATTTTTATTGCAAATTCATGAATTGTATAAGAGAGGGCAAAAGTTCTTGATCAATTAGGGTTCATCACATACTTAATCTCAATTAATGCCAAGATTTCAGAGTTTGAATACTCTTCAAATATTCTTTTTAAAATGTAAAAAATCTAGAATCACATTTCTTAGCGTCACCGGTCAAACTCAGAAGACAATTTGGTAAGGATTTGTATTTACATGATAATTTTTATTGTAGTTTAATTTTGAGAATTTTTATTTAAAATAAGAATTTAAATCTATTTTGATATTAAATATTATAGATTAATTTTTTGTTATTAACTTAAAAAAATTAATATATTAAATAATATTATTTATCAATTTATTTATAGTTAAAGATCCACTTAATTGTTTATTAGATGTAAGATGTGACATATAATTGATATTGTAGTAGTAAACCTTATTCCTATCCAAGTAATTCGTTGGGCAAAAAAAATTCTATCTACACGTGCAGTGCACATGATGTGCCTGAGTGACTTTTGCTGCATGGAAGATGTTAGTTTAATTGATGGTCAATTTGGTTGCCATAGTGCAGGTCACATTCACGTTCGCATGCCCCTTTGAATTGGTGGGTCAGATGACTCTCTCTATCAAATGTTCAGATTATATATTTTGGGGTTTATGAGATCTGGACTGCCAAAATTCTTTGAAATTGATTGAAAAATTCTTTTGGTTTCAAAAAAAAAAAAAAAAAAAAAAAGCTTAAAACACCCTTTATTCATTAGCATCTGCCATTTTGTTTAGATAAAATTTTAAAGAATATTTTAATATATTTAATTATATAGAACACATGACACAATTTTAATAGAACACGTAACATAATTTTAGTTTATTTAATTTAAAATTAACAATAAAAAAATAAAATAGTATTTTTAATTAAATCACTTTTAATAAATATTATTTTTTTTCCTTTCATTTTCATCATTGGATCAAAGTCATTAATTGACCATTGATCTAAAATATATTTATTTTTAATCCTGACTATTAACCATATATCCTATCATCACTAGAAAAATCTTTTTTTTCTTCTTTAATTCTCACCATCTTTCGAAATTGAAAACTAAATCCCTTAAGTCAGCCATCCACCACCCCTATCCATTCTTCCTCCTCGGCCCCTTCAGCAACCAAAACGGCTCGCCCCCTCCTTTGGTCTTCTCATCTTCATCTTTTGCCACCACCACAACTTCTCCAAATCAATCTACTTCTAATCTAATTACACAATATTTCATATATATATATATCAAGATCTATCCTTCCGATCAAAATCAATTCCCTAAACGCTAAACTCCGACACTACCTTGGTTCCACTTAAAAATTCCCGTCGTCAATTGCTCGTGAGCACCAAATCCATACCCAACACCATGAACTATTATATGCAAAAATAAATTAATAAATAAATAAAAGCTTTTCAACAATAATTTATCAAACAGATCTTGAAAGAAAATTACCTTGGACGTTGAAATTTTTATTCTATGGAAGTGTTACCATTCTACCAAGTATTTTTTTGTTTTTTTTTGTTTTTATTATTATTATTGCTTTTTCTGAGTCCACGAATTTCTTTTTGCTTTACTTTAGTGAAAGAAAGAACGGCAGGAAATGGAGTGATAGTGGTGGTAGTGGAGAATCCTCTGCCACACTCTGCTTAAGTTCTCTTTCAAGAGTTTCATTCCTTGTGTTTTATGTTTTTTTTTTTGCTTTATTCTGAATAAGTGGGCATGTCGTTGATCTAAGTTTGAACTTTATTATTGATGTTTATCGTTAGATTTTTGTTCCCTTGTGTATTGGAATTATAGACATAATAGTTATTGCATAATTTCTAAATTAATTTCATTAAAATTTTTAATTCAATCCAAAAAAAAACAGTAACTACCCATTTTTTTAATAAAAATTTTATTAAAACAAACCACAAGCATTAATAAACATGGGTGTTTTATACTTTTTTAAGATCAAGAGAATTTTTTAACCAATTTCACAAAACTTTGAGAATTCAAATGTCATAAATCCTATATTTTGCTCAAATTCTCTTGCCTTTGTGATCTACCAAATTGAAAATAGTGGGTTCATTATACACCCCCACCCAACCCTCGAAAGAAAATTTCAAGCTCAGAAATATACTTGAAAATGAAGTAGAAAAAATGTATATAGTAACGAGATGTTACAATCATTGTTTCTTAAAAAGAGGGTAATATTCTCTAGCTGTTCCATAAACTTTTTTTTTCTCCTTTTGGTGGTTAGTTCAGATTATGGAAAATGACCGCCGCTTGTTCAAATTTTGACTATGAAAACTTAAACCCTAATTATTCCATGAACAGTATCTTAAATGATTTGGAAGGTACTTTGTTGAAAATAAAAGATCAAGATGCGCGTTCGCAAAAAGCCACTTTTAATAATAAAAAATGCTTTCGATGATATACAGAAGAGATAATATGATTTATGAAGTGCAAGTAAGTGCTTTTTATGGAAACTATTATCTAAAAGAAAAAGATTTTTGAACTCATCCTAAATATGCTCGCTAAAATTTGTTTATTGAAAGCTTGTTTATGATTAGGGTTTTCATAAATTCAAAATTCTACTGAAAGAATAAAAGTATGTCCAAAGGTCTATTTAGTTTAGAAGTGTTATGATTTTAAAGTCATTATTATTGTGGAGTGAAAGTACTAATTATAAAATGAGTGAAATGAATGTTTGATAAACATCTAATTATTTATAAAAATTTAGCAAAACATAAAAACGAGAATCTGAATTGTCTTCCATATATTTTATTGTTATATTTAATCCTAATATTATTAAGTAAAAGATGTGTTTACCAAATTCTTTAATTGTTAAGTTATAAAAACATAATAAAAGTATCTCTACACCGGATTATAGTAAAAATCATAGTAGAGATATTCAATATTATAGGATTTGAATTATTGTCAAACAAATATCGCAAGAATAATTGAAATTTAAATTAGCCAACTTAAACATTATCTACCTATTTAATCCACTTATTTCATTGTTTTATTTTTTTACTTTTTAATTTATTCCTTTATTTAACTTTATTATTTTTATATAAATTAAGCCTCTATAAAAGTTAATTGAATAATAAAAGTGATAATTTTATTTTATTTTCTATATTGTTATAGATTTGAATTTATTTTAAAAATCATCTAGTATATTTAGGTTAAAATAAACTCATGTGACAATAGATCACCGTTAAAATGAATTCAGAGCATATTTAATTAGAGATTATGGTTGGTTAATTTGTGAGAATTAAAAAAATTAATAAAAAAATCCTAATACCATTGTCGACCACCTCGCGCCGCTGCCTCCGTCATCCATGCAAAACCTAAAAACCATAGTTCGATTCCTTAAAAGCCAACCATTATATCCTGACCATCATCGCCTGCATTCAACGGCCGGAAAACAATAAATCGGGCCAAAACCGTCGAACATTGAATCTCATGGCCACCATCATCCAACTCCTCGCCATGCATATAACAATTCTACGTAATGATCATCACTGCCCAATGCTTTCGATCGCTGAAATCACGAGCAATAATCTTGCCCCCACTTCTCTTTGTTTATTTTTATTTTTTGTCAAAACCATTGATCCTTAGTCGTTTTTAATGACACCGTCAAACTTATCGCCATCGATTGTTCCAGATCTGACTGATTTGAATAGTTTCTGATCAACATTCATCCAAATTCAACCAAGCGTTTAGTTTTGTATATACCCCTCTACATTCATTAATTACAGTGAGATCCTTATTTTTATGAAAAGTGTCATACGACCACACTGAATTAGCGAATTTAGAAATAGCTCCAAAAAAAGTTAATAATAATAGGAAGAGCGAGATTGAGTGATGGTGAGTAAAAAGTTTAGACGAACTATTTTGAATTGAAAGGAAAAAGAAAGGAAAGAAAGTTGTTGTGTTAAAAAAAATTAAAAATCATGGATTAATAGGAGATTAAAAAAAAACTCTTCTATTAATATCTTTAAAATCTTTGAAGCTTAAATTTTTTTTGTTGGGGATTTCGGATCTATAAGGTAGATATCTAAATTCGAGTGTTCAACCCAAAAATAGGGTGATGTGATCCTCCCACTTATAAAATTAAGTATCTATCATTTTTTTTAACTAATGTGGGTTAACCAACTTACTTATATAATCTCTCTCAAAAGAAACTTTCGCCGGTGAAAATCTAACACCGGCCCTTTCTTTTGACAACAAGTCCATTTACATTTCTGCTATTAGAGTTTGACTTTGATATTACTTGTTAAGGGCCTTTGAGCCTATAAGACAAAAATTTAGAATCTATGTATCCAACCCAAAAAATTAATCATTTTCGATAACAAGTTCATTCGCATTCCAATTATCAAAGTTTAGTTCTGATATTACTTGTTGAGAGTCTTTGGGCTTATAAGACAAAAACTTAGAATTTATGTGTCTAATTCAAAAAATTAACCATTTGGATGAAGTGATCATTCTACTTATAAATTAAGTATCTATCATTTTTCAGCTAATGTATGATAACCAACTCAGTTAATATTCATTATAAGATCAAAAAAATATTGTCTTAACAAGATCAAAGGAATTATATCTTTAAAAAATTCTTTGATTAAAAAAAAAGATAAGAATGATTTTAATTTTTGTTGTACAAAATATATCTCTAAAATAAGTTGGGAGTGCAAACACTTTTCCTCGCTAGCTTAGAGGAGGATGATAAAAATCATAGTAGAGATACTCAATATCATAGGGTTTGAATTATTGTCAAACAAGTATGGTAAGCATAAATGAAATTCAAGCTTGTTGACTTAGACATAATCTCTCTATTTAATTTCCAATTATTTCATTGATTTATTTATTTTTATCTTTTAATTTATTTCTTTATTTCACTTTGTTATTTTATATAAATTAAGCTTCTGTAAAAATTACTTGAATAATGAGAGCGATAATATCATTTTTTTTCCGTATTGTTATTTTCTACGGGATGAAACCTTAAGTGATTTCAATGACGCAGCCATTTCAAGTTATTTGGGTTACTTTCCTACACTTTGATAGGTAAGCTTTTTCCGATTTCAGTTTTGGTCGCCGTTAACCCCGCGGGTGAATACAGCGGCTATCTGTCTCACAGCTGACCTGCTAATAATCTTAAGAACATGCGACTACTAAATCTTCTCTCTGTAACTTAATAATGCATGTCTGGCATAACAATATTAATTTGTGCCTTGCAATGAAATGAATAGAAGACACATTAATTGTTTTACATGACTTTTATTTTTGTTTTTTTTATTCATTAAATCATTGCATGCTAATAATAGTTGATCTTAAACACTTAGAAAACCCTATTCTTTAAATTTTTGCATCCTGAAGATGAAAAAAAATTGAAAACCAAAATGATCCCGAAGATATTCCAACGACAAAGTCATTGGCCAGCGCAAGATCCATTAAGTTGAATACATGAATAGGCCAGGAGACCAATGAAGTTGAGCCAAATGAAATGATAACTCATTCTCCAATATTGCCATGAAATGAGGTTCATCTCTAACAATGTGAATGCGGTGTGAATTTAGTGAAGAAGGGGATCATCAGTTGCATGTTTGATGTGTCATTTAGTGTGGCTTTTTCCAGTCATCTTATGTGATGAGCCATTTTCATGGTCCACATTTTGTTTAGTGGTTGGCACTTGCACTTATCCCTTTTCTTCTTAGATAACCAACATATTTGGCCCCTGATGGTTAATGTGATTCAAGGTCATTGCTTTTTTTTTCTTTCTATTATTATTATTTCTATTTTACTCCAATAATTCTGGTAAATCTTTCTAATAAGTCAATGGGTTCTCTTAATCATACTTATATTAGAGATTTTCTACTTTTTCTTTATTAAATGCTTCTATGCTGTCAAGATGATGTCTTTTCGAAACCATCGATTCAACAAGTCTCCTTATTTTGTAACGATCGAGATAATCCTTTAAGAAATGGACCCATGTGATTGGTTTTTCATAGAGTTTTTTAATGTTTTATGCCATGTGTTAACTCGAGATCAAAATTCAAAAAGGAGAAATTAAAGGAAAAAAAAAGGTTTTTTTTTTACTTAAAGAAATGATTATCATAATGAAATTGAATAACTTTAATGCTCTTCATTTCTTTTTCCGTTATGGTTGAATAATTAAGTTGGCCAAATGCTTAGATAAGACAAAAGCATGAATCTCAGAATCCGGATCCAATCTGTGGCTAAGAATGAGTGGTCTTTCTCAGTGAAAGTGCCAAACTTGGCAGCTTGGTCCATTTTCTAATTATTGAATCAAGGCTTATTATTACTTTTGAAGACGTGTATATATAAGTGAGAATGTTTGATAAGCCACTATCACCCAACGTACCAACTTGTGTTATGTTCAATTTGCTGCAGCGAGCCTTCCGGCTGGCCTTGCTCTCAGCCCTTTAATTTGGTTCTGGTTGCCATGATTATCAAACCTGTGATAAAGAATGTTAATAATATATAACGGCTTAATTATAATTACGAGGAACGGATTCAAATGAAAAAGGAAATTAAGCATCAAAATTCAGAAGTTAAGGCTATAGCAACAGCATTGCTTAATTATTAAGTCATATTAGAAATATAAAGATGCAGTTCATATATTCATATAAATTTATTTGAAAGGAAGCTTACTTCTGGTGGTGTTGCAATGCGCCCTAAATAAGTTTATTAGAACTTATACATGGAGTCAAATATTGTTCTTTCTTAGTGGGCAAATTAAGCACTAATGTTGGTTAACACTGCTTAATTAAGTGGAAGTACTTTGTTCTTCTGTTCTTATTTCTCTACATAATTATCATGTCAGTAAATGCATATGGGTATAATTAGATATTGGAGAAATAAATATTTAATTATATGCTCTAGTTTTTAGTTATAACTACTGTAAAGTGAAAGCACTAATTACCTTTACTAAACACATTAACTACTATCTTCAAAAGCATAACAACAACAAACTCACTCTTTCAAAATCATGATTCTTAGAGCAAATTTAAAGGAAAAATGTGACTTTCCACTTGTATTTGTCCCTCCACAAAGAGATCAAAATTGTTTGTTCAATATTGTGGATAAGTTCGTCGGGGAATAATGGATAATATAAGTGATTTACATAAGGATAATTGTGTATTCCACTTATATAATTGCATATTCATCCAATGGAGATTACATTCCATCAATGAAAAGAAAATGAATTGCGTTTGGATATTTGATTGATAAGCACTCATATCCTCACGATCTTATCTTCAATATCAGATAGAATAGTCGACAATGAGACTAGGAATTAATTAGGGTGTTTTGACGGTGGCTTCCACATCCCTAGCTAGAAGGCAAATCCACTAAAAACAAGAATTATCATGTCTTTAACTAATGGGTGTAAATTTTATTAATTTAAATTTTCAATTTAAAATAATGAAATAAATTTTGAGCCATTAATCTCATGCAATTGAAACTTTGACGAGTTGGCGGCATTAAAAAGTTCTTATTCAGGGTGCAGGTTCACGTTTAAAAATTAAGATTCCCAGGACCAAAACATGGATGATGAATCCATCCATTGTTAAAGGGTGATTTCATGATCAGTATTTTAATATGATCATGTAAATTATCTGAGTGTAGTTGGTGATTGAAGGAACAAATTGCTAACGTATGATCGACAATAAGAATATGAAAAGTAATTATAGCCTCTCACGCTCACGGTACCCTGACAATACATGTCCGCATTTGGCGGGAAAATATGACCATCTTTTTGTTAGTGCTAGCTCCTTTACTTCTGGGAAATGGAAGATTGGTCGAATCATTCTATATTCCCGTGCTCTTAAACTTGACTTGAATCATTACATTTTGCCAAGAGCCATTAGGGTTTTTAGCACGAAAATGTACGGACACGCACATTTCATCATTCATGGTTCCAATAGTGGCTGCTGCTGGCTAGATACTGGGTTTTTTTATGTGGATTCAAAAAGCGTGGTCTTGACAAAGCAATATGCGTTTAGTTTCTTTGTTGATGATGGGGATGGTGAATGGCGATGGTGATGGTGGTTGTAGCATTTTGCGGACTTGAGGACTTGAAGACTTGAATTTTTGTGTCGATATGCAGAGATTTTTTTTCAGATTTTTGAAGGTGGGTAGTGGTAGTGGTAGTGGTAGTGGCTACGGCATGAAAATGTTGCCAATATTTTCAAAAGATTGTAATGATGAAAATGAGATGATGATGATGATGATAATACCACGTGATTAATGTTCAAATACTGTTAGCAATTGGATCTCTTTGATATCGCAGGATAGGATAGCACTTTGAGATTCATATTCATCACGCAAATTGTAAAAGTTGGACTCTCAAAAACTTTTAATTTGAGCTTTGTAAGTAAAAATCGATTCTAAAAAGATTTAAAATTCGGATCTTTTTTTGTAAGCTTTTAAATCATTTGGCCATTTCAGACAATTAAATATCATCACAAATTTTTTTAAAAAAATTTAATATTAAAACAACTATTTTAAATAATAAAAAAATTAAAATAAAAAATAATATTAAATATTTTAAATTTATATCTTAAATTATATTTTAAAAGTAATATATTAAATATAATAAATAATTTTATATTATTTAATATTTATTTAACATATTATTTTTAAAATATAATTTAAAATGTATAACATTATTCTCCAACAAATAAACAATGTATATCATTGTCTCCTGAACTCAAATGACAAGCACTATTAAAATTTTCTTTGGGATAATCAGTGGGTAGCGTGCGTCAGCTCCAAATGGCTTCATAAACATCTTGCTTTTAATGTAACAGCAACCTAGTATACTAATCTACTTTCATGGCAATAATTTTGTAGTCTCAGGTTCCAGAAAGTCATTAATTTAATTTCTCTAAAGCTGTTCATCGTCAACAAAAAATAACATGATTAACAAATTTCATTATCTGCCTCCAAATCCGTGTTGAGGCAAACAGAGAATCGAGAATAAAGTAGAACTAGATGCTGACCATTTTGGACGCATTTGAAGCAGAACTTTATTGTAACTGTTGACTGATTATCGGAGTAAAAGAATTAAATTTATTTTTTTAAGGAAAGTTTGACTCTAATATTTAGAATAATACGGAATTAAATTGAAATCTGACAATTAAAAAGAAAGTGAAATCACACTATATATTTTTTTAGTATAAATATTTTGATATTTTAGTTAGTAATTATTTTTTAAAAAAATTAAATAATATAAGAATATAAAAAGAGTGTATAACTACGTGTACTCTTAAAATTTTAAAGATGATAATTCTAAAAATTCAAATCTGTAAAGAGTATTATAAAGTTTTTGGGTGTTATCAAAATCTTAATGTGTATGATAATGATATAGCCGTTGTTATCTTTATCGATCTCCAAATGATTCTATTTGCCTCTCATACTTGGTATAGAATTTCTCTTATTTATAAGGTGGGATATAGTTTAACTCATAATATTTGAAATTCTATTATAATTTAAAATTTTTGTGGACATTCTTTTTTAAAATTCTGCTATTTTGAATTTTTTTTAAAAGTTGAACTAAATTTTTTCTTGTTTTGGTAGAACTTGCATCGTGATTTTAAGATTCTCTCTTGAATTTAAGAATTTTTATTTGATAAATTTAACTTTATTTATAATATTTTACAATACTTGTAATTTAAGTCCTTTTAAAAATTATTTTTGAATTTTTTAAAGTCGTCATATTTCAACCTATCTTTTACTCAATAAAGATAAAGATTGTTCCCCTTATCTAGAGTTTGACTAGACAGAGTACTCAAATTACGATCAATATTATAATCAGCTCTATGAATTGTAAGTCTAATTGAATAAGGTAGTCAAATTGTAATTAATGTTCTAACTAGTTCGATGAGAATATAAATCTCCTTTTTAAAATATGATCGAATAGGATAATCGAGTTACGACCAATGTTCTGATTAATTTGAATGGTATAAATTGTCTTTTCTCTTTGAGAGTATAACCGAACAAGATAATTGAGTTATAACTAATATTTTAACTAGTTAGAAGAGAATGCTCGTGACTTGAGAACATTTTTAGGCCAATGTTTTTTTGAACCTTTATGAACAAAGATCTTTTAGACCGTATAAACCGAAATCTTTTGAATTTGATGGGTCAAAGTCTTTTGGCCTGCCGAAATCAAGAGGAAAAGTAACTAACACAAACATGATAATTTCCTGTGAGTTTCAATTTTTGTATTGATAGCATCAACACGCCAGCTCAATAAACAGTGTGTTAGCTTTCACTTTCTGGATCTGAAACATTTTGTAGTTGGTTAGGCTAACTCAGTGTCACGACCTGATTTCTCAAAATCGTGTGGCCTTAGACACTTGTTACTGCTAAGCAGCCTACAAAACCCCAATTAACCAAAGAAAGAGATGAAGAAGAAGCACACCAAGTGTTTGAGAGAATGCTCTCGTATTTTATTACTAAAGAGAGATTACAAAGCTATACACTTACAAGCTAAGAGTATTTCTACAATTTGGAGGATTGTTTCTCAAATGAGAACTCCACCTTACAAGCTAAGAGTATTTCTACAATTTGGAGGATTGTTTCTCAAATGAGAACTCCACCTATTTATAGCTAAAGCTATATACAATGGACGGCTAGGATTAACTCTAATCCAATGGTTCACATCTAAAGAGGAGAATATGCTAAGGAATATTCCAAAAGATGCCAACTACCAAAAGTATATTCAAAGGAATATGCCTTTTCTAGAAAACTCTCCCACCTACCACACCCATGTGGCATTAACCCAAATTCATTGGGCCTTCTAGAAGCTCTAGCCCATTTAACCCAAAATGGACTAGGTCCTCCCTTGGTGGTCCTGTTGCGCGCCAAATACTCGAGTAATTGCTTGAGAATATTTGGGGCGTGACATTTTCCCCCACCAAATTCACGCGACGCCCTCGTCGCGTCTTCGCTGGAACTTGCACACCCCATTCTGCAAACTCTGGCTGTGCGCTCTCGTGTCCCAAACGTGTTCTCCCATCCGGCAACCCTTTCCACTCGACAAGGTACTCAAGACTCGTCCTAAGTTGCTCCCCTTTGTCATGGCGTGTGGAAATCCCTAAAGGTTCCCGGTTGTGTGGCTCAAATTCTGCATCTCCCGTACCTCCACGATACTGCTTCCAACAGCTTACGGAATGCACCTGATGTCGCCACTACCGCTGTCTCGAAGGTATCCCCACCTTATGTGAGACATTGCCAACTCTCTTGGCAATCAACCTTGGCCCCTCGTCCCTACGATCAAGGCCCTTGTGAAGTGGGTGTGCTGACTTGCATTATGGTGGAAGTATCATCTCCATCACCAAGTCCCTCGCACTATGCTTGACACGCCGCTGCTTGTCTTCGACCCACTCCTTGTGCTGAAACTGCACATCATGTGACACCTTGGACTTTTGGATGACACCCGCATCCAACAACTCCTCAAGCTGCCCCTGCAGCTCTCCCATCTCCAATAAAGGCGTCAACCCCATAGTTGGAAGCATAATCTCAAGCTCCAACTTGCCCTCAATTACATCTCTTGAAGGCGGTTCTTCCGGTATGGCAGTAGGCTTGACCCCATTGTGCTCCCCGAGCACTTCTGCAACAACCTTCAGTAATTCATCCTTGCCCCCATTTGCCGCATCATCCACCCCCGTTGTTGAGGCTGAATGTAACCCTCCTTTGCGCCTAGCATCTACCCTTAGTTGCATTGCGGAAAGGACCTTGGCGTTTGGCTTGGATCGCCCACCCTTGGGCATGTCTACCGTCGGTATCATTCGAGGCCCTCCTTCCAAAATACACATATAGTTGTGTTGAGGAAGTAACACCACATTGTACTGCCGTAAGAACTCCATACCTAGCACCACATCAAAATCATCGAGAGGTGCTACTGAGAAATTTACCTCACCGTGCCATTTGCCAATGTGAATTTCAGCTCCACGAACCACCTCATCTAGCGGCTTGGCTCTTGCATTCACGGACTTGAGGTATCCCTCTCCCTTTTCTACATAAAGGCCCAAGCGTTCCGCTTCCGCACGCCTAATGAAGTTGTGCGTAGCCCCCGTATCAACTAACACTTGAGTCTTGATGCAATTGACTTAGGCTTCAATGTACATGAGCGCCGTCCCCATTGGCGCATCGGCACGCCGCTTGGCTTTGAGGGAATTGACCAGCTGCATACAACCCATACGGCTCTGTCCGCCCTCCTCTTGTGCCTCATACATTGCATTGAAAGCCTTCTTTTTCGGACAGTCCTTCACCCAATGATCCCCATCGCAGAGAAAACAGTTAGACTTCGGACCATTACCTCTATGGCCGTTGCGTTTCTGTTCCTTCCACTTGGGCGGTTTGCCTTTCTCCTCCTTGCTCTCCGGAGGCTGAAACTCCTTGGCTTCCCCACCCTTGCTGTGATTGGGTTTAGAATTTCTGGACTTTCCCGAATCCCCCTTGCGGTAATCCATGAGCGTCTCCGCCATTGTAAGGGCGTCGGATATATTCTGCACTCCACGCCGCTTCAACTCATTGGCTGCCCAGGATTGTAACCCGTCCAGGAAATTGAACAACCAGTCCTCCTCGGTCATGTTGCGGATTTGCAGCATCAACAAAGAGTACTCCTCTACGTACTCCCCAATGGACTTCGTTTGTTTCAACTCCTTCAACCGCTTGCGAGCGTCATGCGCCACATTCTCTGGATAGAATTGGCGTTTTAACTCCCGTTGCAATTCTTCCCATGTGTCTATGGTGCAGGTACCCTTGCGAATCTCCTCGCTTTTCCTACGCCACCACAGAATTGCATGATCGAAAAGGTATAAAGTTGCGGTACTTACCTTGTGTTCGTCCCGCACGCCCATAGCGCCGAAATACCTCTCCATTTGCCAAAAGAAGTTGTCAAGCTTCTTGGCATCCCGTCTGCCGCTAAACTCCTTCGGTTTAGGGGCCTCGACCCTTGGTGCAGCCACTGCAGTTTGAGTAGCTACGCCGTTAGCGACCGCTCGCTTGCACAACACCACATCCTCCTTGACACCTTCAAACCCCTTTCGTAGCTCTTCTACTTGGGCTTGAACTTTGTCCATGGTGTTGTAGACCTTCTCCTGAAAAGCCTTGATCCAGTCCCTTTGCTTGTCAGCATGCTCGTCAATGGAGCTTTCGATGAGGGAGCGTAGCTCATCCCCTTGAGTATCGAGGCCTACCTCGACATTCTGGACTTGCTCCTCCAACTCTCCAAGGCGATCTGTTGCCTTGCTCACAGCACCACCGAGCCTCATAACCATGTCCCCAAGATCATGGTTCGGATCAACGAACTTTTTTGGCGAAATACTCCCATGTCTCCTAGCTTTGGGGTCTCTACCCTTCCCTTCAGTAATCCCCGATGTTCCAGCAACTCCCTTCACCATCTTCTTTGAACCCGCTCTGATACCACTTGTCACGACCCGATTTCTCGAAACCGTGCGGCCTTAGACACTTGCTAGTGCTAAGCAGCCTACAAAACCCCAATTAACCAAAGAAAGAGATGAAGAAGAAGCACACCAAGTGTTTGAGAGAATGCTCTCGTATTTTATTACTAAAGAGAGATTACAAAGCTATACACTTACAAGCTAAGAGTATTTTTACAATTTGGAGGATTGTTTCTCAAATGAGAACTTCACCTATTTATAGCTAAAGTTATATACAATGGACGGTTAGGATTAACTCTAATCCAATGGTACACATCTAAAGAGGAGAATATGCTAAAGAATATTCCAAAAGATGCCAACTACTAAAAGTATATTCAAAGGAATATGCCTTTTCTAGAAAACTCCCCCACCTACCACACCCATGTGGCATTAACTCAAATCTATTGGGCCTTCTAGAAGCTCTAACCCATTTAACCCAAAATGGACTAGGTCCTCCTTTAATGATCCTGTTGCGCACCAAATACTCAAGTAATTGCTTAAAAATATTTGGGGCGTGACATCAGACAATAGGTTACAAAAAGTGTGCTTACTGCCAGGCATATGAAAAATGACCCTGGCGAATATTGATTATTGTTGACGGCCGAATCTCGAACTTTTGAAAGGTGAATCTTGAAGTGTCTCGAAGTTTGACTACTACATTTTGCTTGCAGCACCAGGTAGATAACAAATCATAAATGTGGCATACAGTAAAGGGCAAACTATTGTGTATTAGAGAGTAATGGAAATTGATTTCCCAAGGTATGGAAGCCAACTTCTAATCTACTTTTATGATTTCAAGGGCTCACGGTTGTAATTCTCAAGCATTTTCCATAAGCACATGCGAGAACCGATAATTTAGAATTGCGCTAATGCTACATCTGAAACCAAATGGGTTGTCGGGATAAAAAGTAATTAGAAGATTAGAAGAGGTTACAATCTGTGAATATTGAACACCATTGCAATTGTCGAGGCCAAATCTTCTACTTTCGGAAGTTAAACGTGAGGAAATGCCCAGAACTTTAACGTTGTGTTCGCAGCGTCAGACAACTAGGAAAACATCAACATAGCCCGCTACAAAGAGCAAATTGTGCGTCTCCTTAATGGCGTACAGGGCCTTGGTGCAAAAAACCAATCAATCACAATCCAAAGGCACTACCGTTTGCAACAGGTGGGGACTCACATTCCACGGTAAAATACGAACAAAAGTAGCTTCATATCTTGGAAAAAGTTTATCAACTGATTTATCGTTCAAAGCTAAGCAAACATATGCATTTCATTGAAACTTTGGCAAACCTAAGTCCCTGATGGACAATGATTTTCATCAACAATTTAACAACCCACATTAACTAAGATGGCTATGGTAATCGCCTGTGTCACACACTATAGCTTCAAATAACAAGAAACTACAACAAAATCTCAAATATGAGACACAGATAGAACTGCTGACAAAGTGAAAACTCTATGCCATGGCTTTTCCGGCCTGATGCGATTGAATCCTCTGTTGTACTTTAAATATCTGAAAGACAACACCACAATCGAAGCAATTATTGACATTTAAAAATATGATTCAGAGGGCAACAAACACAAACTTATGAAGCAACATTGCAGTATTACAGATAAATTTAAGGACTATTAGACACAACAACCACAACCCAAGAGACAGGTATTCTCTGAATTTGATTGTTCCAAAAAAAAATTGATGAATCAGCCCTAGCATCAATTAACCTATTATCCTTGAACTTGCTAGAGATGCATGAAACAAATGCTATATTACAAGCATATTCTTGGAGGACAATGCTATTAACCAGCATATTCTTTTGAGGACAATGCATGCACCAAAGACTAACATGATAAGAACTGCATAATGGCACTTTCTTCTGCAGGAAAGAGGCAATTAACAAAACTTCTCAGCATGAATTTTAAAACATTGCCTCTATACCATTTTCTGATGAATATTCTCCATACAAAGTAAGATGACAGGAGACAGGAAAATAAACATACACTACTAGTTGACCTCAACGATTCTCTAATGAAACCCCTCACAAGTGATCGCCTTAATAAAATCCTATTAAAATTTTCCTAATGTTGGCAGTAACTATAAAATAGCAGTTAATATTCATTATAAAGAACTCCAAATAATTAACTATATAAATAGCAGAGGCAATACTGAAAAGTTCAATTAAAGAGTACAAAGAAAAAGAAAGAGATGGAAGGAAACTTACCGCCTCTTTTTTGCTATTTTGCTTTTCTTCCAAATCTTGAAGAGTAGCATCAAGCCGCTTCCTATGAAGCAGAGGCAGAACCACAGTTTAAAGGTCAAGGATATGTCACAACAATAACAATAAAACCAACAATATCACAAAGAGGAGGATATATGATTATACATGAAACTGTGGAACATAATGCTAGTGGTTTTTGGACCAAAACCGAAATCTAAATTGCAGTAAGAACATCCACCAAAACCATACAGATAACAGATCCTGGCAGAAAAGCACTCAAGAGCACAGAGCACATATCATCAAATATATAACTAATTCTAAACCAAAGAAAAAAAATCTAAACTAGAAAATCAATCAAACCCATAATCTACATGTTGAGAAATCAATAAAAAAGAATTCAACAAAGAGCACAGTATATTAGTATATTATAACTTAATTCGTGGTAATTCATTCTTCCACAAATCTAAGTTTCCACGATAGAAGAAAAAGCAACACATGTAGCAAAGAATCAAGTAACAAGTACATACAATTCAGCAGAGATGTATTCAATTCTCTTGCGCACGTTGGCATTAGCCTCCGCCAAGTCTTGCTTCACTAGCACTGGACCAATCAATTTGTACACATTTGCTCCTTCATTTAACAATCCCAACTCCTAAAAACACACAGAGCAATTTTTTTTATAAAAAAACCAATAGCAAACATCAAATTACAACAACCACAACACCCATATATATATATATATATATATGAATATATGACGGGGAAATAATATAAAAAAAATTGACCTTAAGCACGAGCTCGTTTTCACCAAGCTGAATAGTGTATTTCTTCCTGACTTGGTGATTTTTAGCCATATCTGATACACTACAAAACGATGTTAGGGTTTTAATTCGAATTATTAAAAAAAAAAATAAATACAGCAAGGAGTATGATATGATATACAAATGGTCTTGCCTTTTTGGAGTTTGCTGAGATCGTTGGCTTTGTTTTCAAGCTCGCGCTGGAGCTCTCGAAGAGCTGCGGACGATCCCATTGCTGTTGTCGTTTTCAGCTGCTGTTGCTGCTTTATTTTTGCTTCGTTTTACTTTTTGCCTGTTATTCATCGAGTTGGAGACTCGCTGCGACGTGAGGTGTGCGGATTAAATATTTTGGGCTAGGCATAGGGGATTATTTAGCCGCCTAAATGCACCCGAACTAATGTTTGAATACACCAACTTTTGTGCAATGACAGGATTGTTCCTTATTTGTTTAGGACATGGAATGCCCAGGCCCGGCAACTCGAATGAGCGGCCCAGATCGAACTGGGTCGGGCCGTTTCTGTACAATTTCAATTTATTTATTTATTTTAGATGCCATTATTAATATTTAATCTTAATTTGTTCTATAACATGTTATGTACTTATGTTACAATTTTTACACCAACTTAAATTTAAAATGTTTAGGCTATTAGATTTCTAAAATAGTAATATAAAATAAATATTGGTATTACATTTGCATAATTTCCTTTTTTTGTTACATTTATCGATTAAAATTTATAAGTTATTAAAAAAAATGGCATTTACTATATCTAAAATTTAAATAACAATTAAGTAATAAATAATTGAAATAAAAAATAAAAATAAAAATTTGAAAATATATCAAACTTATTTTTATATTTGTATGCATTTCTTATAACTTAATTATTTTCATACTCAAGTTACTCTCCACGTCACCTCTCATTAAATTCGAATCCTTTTTTAAGTTAAATTTTTATCCAACCTCTTATTAGTATATAATTAGTGAGAATTGATAATTGTTAAAAAAATATTAAAAAAATAAATTTTGACCGTATATACTTAAAACACAACACTTGTCTAAAAGAACTTTAAAAGTTTAAGGTAAAACTTAGAAAAAACACTAATTCCCTCTTATTGCATCTTTATTAATGTTTATGTTTTTTTCTCTTTCTTTTAACATGAGGTAAGTGTTAAACTTTTTTTTTTTTTCTGGAAATCGTGGTAAACACTTGCGAAAGTTTTGTTTTTATTTTTCTGTCTTTTACTAATTACTAGTGGCTTGTAGCTTTTTAACTTTTAAAAAAAAAAAATAACAGCAAACATCATCAAGCGCACCCCTATCTATTAATCCTTGCAATAGCTCCCCATGGCCTACAATTCTTTTAGGAGCATCCACAGCTGCATCAACATTGAGCTTCATCCACACTCCTTAGAAGGAGAGTAGGAGTAGGCTGATGTAGATGAGCACTTTCCAACATAACTTCAGCCAGAGCCAACACTCCTTCAGCAAATTATGCCTTGCTAACCATCACAATTGTGTTCCTTTCCTTCTAAATTGACCAAGGAATTAAAACTGCCAACTGCAAATCAGATTTCCTTAATTCCTTTGCAATCTGGTGGAAGAAAAGCCCGAAATCCATATTATCATTCATAACTACAAATTGAGGGAGGGAGTATAAACCCCAAATCTTTCCGAATGCCTTACAACCAATAAGCACATAAAATAAATCTAGAACAAAAGGAGCTAGCCACCACCTTCTTATGCCTCACATTTTCATAAAATCCTACGTAGAAGAATAGTAAACAAGATGAATATGCATTGGTCTTCTCTCGATGCAAAGTAAGCCATTTTAAAAATTGATACCATATGAAAGTATATAAACCTTCAAACAATGTTATAAGAATATTGATTAAAAATTATTGAAATATGATTTAGGGATGAAGCTAAGTACGTAAGATGCGCACGGATCGAAGACGGACGTGAAAGGAGATAAAAAATAAAGAATGACGCACCAAGCGCCGTGGCAACCAGGCGTGGGCGCCGCGGCACCTAAAATAGAACCTGAGCGCCGCGGTGCCAGAAGGCCAGGGCCGCAGCCCTCAGCAAATATACGCCTGCGCCGCAGTGCTCAGCAAATGCGCACCAGCGCTGCGGCGACGAGAGCCCAACGCCACAGTGCTAAAGACGGGAACAGTATCCCGAAATAAGGAAACTTCCTTATTTCGTCTCTCACTTACTCCAAGAATCCCTAATACGACTCCCACACGTATAGGGTAAACCTAAGTCATCCTAAAGCCTATATAAAGACTATCAATTAGCTTGTAAATACATCTTTGTGATCAACTAGATCTTGACAATATTTATGATAAACAAGAGATCTTAGTGGTTCTTTGTGAGATAAAATCCGTAAAGTGAGAGAAAGAATTTTCTTTCTGATCTTTCTTGTAAAAGGCATACTTTGTGAGTGCCTTGTGATTCATAATAAGAGAAGAGTGTGATCTTGATCTGCCGTGGACATAGGCAAGTTGTCGAACTACGTAATTCTTTGTGTGTTCTTCTTCTACCCCTTTCTCTATTTATTTATTAGTAACTTGTTCTACATTATTATATTGCTTGAGTGAATTTTTTGTTTGTTTGTGTGCTTCCGCTTCAACAAATGTAATTTGTACATCATGCAATACTGTCTTATAAGAAGCAACATTAAGTTAAGAATCATTTTCGGGAAGTTGGGTATTACAACATATGAGAATATATAAATTTTGGGCAAAAATGATGGAGGGTGTAGTAATGAATGTCAAAATTTAGAGACACACTCAAAGCAAACAATAAATTTACTAATTAAGTGCTATTAATAGTATTTTGTACTTAATTTGGTCTTTGTTGGGGGAGGAATTATCATTTTTTCTATTATGATTAGGTTTAGGTTAAAATGAAGAATTTTAAGTTTAACTTTGAACCCTAACCTTTATGCGCAGCAGAATAACTTGTATATCAAGTAAAATAACAAGAATTCAAAGTAGAATATAAAAGAGTACAACACAATATTTACGTGATTCGGTCAATTGCTTACGTCTACAGTAGATTCAATGATCTTAACCTCTCTTATTAACTCAATAGAGATTTTATAAGGAAAACCCAATGAAGAACCCTCAAAATGATCGAATGTTTAGTATACCCTTACTCTACCACAAACAATGAACACCCAAACGACGGTTCCACCCTAGTGTACACAAGCACTTAATGTCTACCCTAGTTCTTTCTCTCTTTTAGAGTGTTTCTTAATACTTAATCTCAATTAAAAGGTTTACAAGTGTTTATATAGGGTTTATTTCGTGCCCACTAATCATATTCCTTATTGAAGTACGAGTCCACTTGTTTTGGAAGTCTTAAACTTTCCAAAATTGAAATCTGGATCAAAAACAAAAATTTTCCAGCTTTGGCGCCATGGTGCTTAGCTCTTGGCATCGCGGCACTAAGCTTTGTCACGCCCGGTGCCGCAGCGCTAAGGTTCTGATTTGGGCGCCGCAGCGCTCAGCCCTAGTAGCCACTCCGCACAATTCTTCACTTTTGTCGCTTCTTTGAGTCCCATTTTAGTTCTCCATTCGTGTTCCACACGTCTTATACTTCTCCGTACGTGTCCCACATGTTATAAACTTCTTGTGACTCTCCTCTTTGGTATTCATCTCAATTTTTGTCCTACCAAAATTGTTGAATCACCAAATCTCCAACAAACCATTCATTGATTCAAAATCTTCCAAATAAAAAAGTTTCTTGATCTAATCTACACCAATACTCTATTACCTAGAGTTGAGTCCAGTTAAGTCTCCATCAATACTTAACTTTCCCCGACTAGTGACTTTGGTCTCCAAAGACATTAGTGCATCTTGCATAGGGTATGGATATGTTGCACTCATTTTTGACCCTCATCACTTCGGTGAGCACAGTTTGGATGTCACCTAGTGCTCTACATTACCCTAACACCCCACGTTGGGCCACTCATGGTCATTGTAGTAAGCATATAGAGCCTCTCATTGTGCTTCTCACTCTCAAATTTTATAGGTCATTTCTCTATTTTTAATTTTTCTTTTTTCGTTCTAACTGAATACCTTCCTTCGTTTGGCTTGCTTAGGAATATTAAGTTCTTCCTCAGTTTATGAACATACCTTACACTATATATGTCCCTAGTTTCTCCACCTTACATCCTCAGTCTTATATCACCAATTCCATAATCTCACAAGTCATGTCTTTCCTCATTTTATTGGTAAATTTCGTATTCCACACGTCTTTAACTTTTCTAAAATTTCTTGTAACTTTCCTCTTTAATATTCATTTTAATTCTTACCTTAACAAAATTATTAAATCAACAAATTTTCAATAACCATTTTAATTGTAAAAAAAAATATAATTATATTAAATTATATAAAGAGGATATTATTGTTCAAAGATAGTCCTATATTTATATAATTAAAAAATAATATTTATATTTTAATTAATTTGCCATCATCCAATAATTATTATTTATTAAGTAGTCATTGATTTATTTATTATTATTATCTAAATATCAATCAATAATAAATACGTACCACATCAATATTTTTGTTTCCTATCTATATAATCATAACATTATTATAATACAAAATGTGCGGGCTAAACATCATCGCTCATAAAATTAATACATATAACTTCCGGACGGGCTTAGACTCTTTGAAAATCGGCAGTCTAATAATAGCATAAGCCCAGATAATAATTGCTATAATTTCAATAGCTGAAACAGCAATAAATCTTGCCATTAATTGAACTAATTTCAATAGCTGCGACATAATCTTAATAGATCGCAGTCCAAAATCCCATGCACGTCCTTATAATTTAATTTTGACTATATTGCTCACCCCACCTTACAAACCTTTAGGTTTTTATTTTTCTAAAACATATATCTTTGGTCTTAGAATTTGCTTATATTTTAAGATTGTTTGAATGATTGAATTTACTTATAAATTCAATGTTATTAGCAATCCATAAAAAAGTTGATAAAGATGGCAAAAATGATAATCATACAGGAAATTATTATTCGCAATAGCCAACGTATATTTTCAATTCCATGGATTTTATTGTTTCCCCCAAATACCATATTGGAAATTATAACATATATATATTTTTTCTTGTTTTATTTAATTTTATGTGCCAATGATAATAAAAAAATTATAAGATAATAAATTAATAATAGATTCATTTATGTTTATTTGCATTAAAAATTGACAAACGTTAATTTAACTTCTTTTTTTCACCTTATCAAAGTATATATATTCTATTAGTTTGGCCAGTTAAAAGATCGAAAAACGTCAATTTAACCTTGTTGACTTGGTGATTAAAAATAGTAGATAAGTAAGAATTTGAATTGAAACTAATAAAGAGATAATATAAAATCGAGAATATGCCAAACATGTGAAATTTAGGATTAAAATTGGAGATCACAAAATAAGAATTTTAATTTATTCTAAATGCTATGGTGTTAGTTTAGGAGTGTTGGACAATCAATTCTAAAATTTTTAGTTTGTATTTTAGACATTCTAGCACTGCAATGCTAACCCTCTTTTATAAATATACAACTTCATTATCTTATGTAGCGGTTGCTTCTGCACCAACAAACCTTATTTTTTTCTTGACCTTAGCAAGCATCTCCATTCTATTAGTTTGGCCAGATTATTTTATCCGTACATTGATAAGGTTAAAAAGACAATAATATTTTTAACCAATAAAAACAACTATTTTTTTTAAGTTCCTTTTTATTTATTTTCTTCTCACGTTTCTCTCTCGCCAACGTCTCAACCCAACATCCATAGCCATTGTTACAACCATCTTTACGACCACGACAATAGATTCACCGCATGCCAGCTGTTAACAGTTATCTAATCAAAGCCGAGGTACTAACATTGTCGCCCTTCGCAGAAATTATATTTTGATAACAGTTTTAGTATTAATTTTAATTATATTATTTTTATTTTTATTTAATTAAAAAATAAAATATTCTTATAATTATCACATAAATTATTAAAATAGTATTAAAAAATTTACATTTTTTAATTTTTTTTAATTAAGTAAAAAGATTGACAATATAATAAAAATAAAAATTAATATTATAATATAATTTATACCAAACTTCCCGAGCATTAGAAGATAGAGTGTACAAGTACTTCAGAAGATAGTTTATTGCCTTGGGGCAAAAGGAAGGCAAATTAATAACAACCTCACTAATATTCTCAACTAAAAATAAAAATTTGTTATGAAAAATGACGCACTAAAGACTATATCCCAACAAAGCAAAAACGTGTGGTGGAAATCAGACCAGACCAAGACTTGGCGGCTTGATCGAGAACCATGAGAAGAAGAAGCGTGGTGGGTGCCACATAAAGCTAGTGGAAGAGAGAGGCGTCAGAGCAAAAACAAGAATAAGGTTTCAAATATGAACAAGAAATGAACTTTAATGTCGGGTTTTTACGTCACCTTTAAATATGTTACAAGTAGTCATCTCATCGTAGACAAGGTCTCTCTCGGTGGTAGTCATCCTATATAATGGAGGGTGACAGTGTTAGTATCCCAATCAAAGTCGTTGGTTTGCTTAAAAAATTCTATCAAAAGTTCGGTTTCAATCTAGGTTTATGATAATGAAATGAAGGAGATTTTAAATGGAATTTAACGAGGCTAATCCTAAATCTAATAATGTCACTGGTAGATGATAAGGAAGGCACATTTTGTTTCTTTACTTTTTTTAAAAAAAATTTGATATGAATTGATTTTTTAAAAATTTTTAACACTATTAATTTAAGAATAATATTAAATATTTTAAATATTCATTATATCATTTTATCACTTAATAATTATTTAATATATTATTTTTTAAAATATAATTTAAAAACTAATGTAAAATGTGTAACATTAGTCTCAAAAAAGGGCTAATGAATTGAGAGTACAATAATGACATTTTTTTTTAAACATTACAATAATGACATTCTAAAATAATAGGAGTACTCTAATGTTTGTTGATTTTTTATTAGGGTAAATTGAAATTAACTCGTTAACAGCATCAACGCAGATATTGCGAGTGAATTGGTCACATAAGTGCGGCCACACGGCAGTGTGGTGGACCCGCCGAAAGAACACCATTAGTAAAACACGGTAATTAAAATTAAAATAATAACAAAAACGAAAAAATAAAAAATTTAAAATATTGTAGTGCTGGTGGGAACACCAGGTACCTTTTTCATTTATTCTTCTAGCCGAAAAATAAAAATGAAAAACACTTTTGTCAAATTAATCAGGGAGTATTAACACTATAACACCTTGAGATTTACACAAATTAGATTTTAATAATAATTTTAATTTTAATTATACCCTCATTCATTCTATTTAATTTAAGACAAAAATACCATCACCTTTTTTTAGAATATTTCAATTACTTATGCAATAAAAGAAATATAACTTCAGGTATTTTTATCATTCAAATTAAATAATAAAAATAGTAATATAATTAAATTTAAAACTGTCATTAAAATGTAATTTGTGTAAATTTAAGGGTGACATTGTTAATATCCCAATTAATCACATATAAAGTAACTCAAATTAAAAATAAAGCTAACCGCTACTTGAGTGAAAGGGTAAAGACGATAGAACTGGAATCTTGGATATAAGGACACTGCTGCCTCCTCTTTTTAGTCTCTTAAAACAGAGTACGCACAGAGCAGCAGCAGCAAGAACTGCGAAGATATTTTGGCCTAAGAAAATGGCTCAAAGCTCTTCAACAAGCAGATGGGTCTCTTTGTTTGTTCTTCTTCTTGCTCATTTGGCTACTTCAATCCTAGCAGAAGATGGTATGTATTTTTTTTTAACTCATTACTGTTTATGGTTATTGCTTATGCTTTCCCGTTTTCTATTTCAAGATTAGATGTGAAATGGAGTTCTCATTAAACTTTGATTTTTATCCATCCAAAACAGGAACTGTAATTATTTTTTGGGTTTGTTGTACTGAGTGGCTCTATCTCTCTGAGATTTATGCTTTCTGGGTTTTTGTTATTTCTAAGATCTGATATTCACTGTGGCTTCAGTTTCCTACTTGGTTAGTTCTTCAATGTGTGTCAACTGGTCAAGAGCATGAGCAATAACATGTTTTTGTTAGAAATTTCTTGCATTTATGGACTATATTACAAATATTACTGTATTTGCGTTACAATTATCAGTTACCGACAAGTTGAATTTGGCCATTGGCCAAAACTCAGTTTCTTTCTGCGCTCTTCAATGACTATCAACAAACGTAGGACTTTGAACTGACTGGCATTTTAGGACCCCGAGGAATTCTTCAACTTTATGATAAATTACCACGTCTCTTAGGAATTATTTGCTAATATTGGAAGTTTTAGTGTCAATCGGTTAGCTCATCTTCTTTTATGGAGTCAATACAAAAAGGGTTCAGAATTTGTATTTTCATAAGTTACACTTGCATACAGTAGAAGAAGCAATGAATTTACTTTTTGGGACAAGTTTATAAATTAGAGTAATTTTAATTTTCTAATAAGTTCTGATGGGGCCCTAAATGGTACATTTCTTTTTAGTTTAGTTCTTTGTTTGAGTAACTACAGTGTGATTTAAATATGATCTCCGAGCCTACAAAATTAATTATTGGCTCCAGCACCACTAAGTGTTTCTCGGAGATCCTTTCACTTTTAAGTCAGCAACCGCATGCCCGTATATTCCTGAAGCTGTTTGAAATTTTTGCTATTTCTTTTACCCGTTTATTTAATCTTCTTCACTTGTTCAGACTTCATTCTTTAGTTGATTTCATGTTTGTTTGCATTTGCTAATCTCATTTTTACAGCAATTTGTAGCTTAATACCGTCTCTATGATCTTGGTCAAAGTAGCATTTTTATTTCACCCCACTTCGGAGCTTTTGTAAGATGGCCCAATCTAACCCACAAAGTGATTTCGATTAATCTTCTCACATTCAGGATTTTACCTTTCGGGAAATCTTACCACAAACTTTCTTTCGTGTTTGAAATAGAACAATAGTACTAGCAATATCTTGCATTACGGAATTGCAATACATAAAAGAGAAAAAAGAGAATGATGCATTGAAAGGTGAAGTGGGTTCATAAATCATAACTTCATACATGGGCCATGTTTATTCACTTTTTCTCTTCATTCTAAGGTGGGTAAAATGACTTTAGTGCCAACACATTCCCGCACAAAACTGGGTCCAGTTTACTTTATATCATCATCTATTATACATTATATCAACAGAATCATACATTACTTACAAATTTGCGTACATCTGATTCACACTTTCATAGTGGAAGAATAACATATTCTCTTTAAAAATATATATATTTACGTTATTTTAAACAATTCTAAATTTAGTGTACAGTGTTTATCGTCCGGACTAAGCAAGCTAGGTGCGGGTCCATTTTACCTTATTTCAACAAAAACGGTAGGGTTCTTTTCGAAAAGTGGAGCCGGCTCCCAATATTTTATTTTTTAATCCACCGAATTTTGGAATTGGTGCTCCCGCTCTTATGTTTTTTTTCAATATAGTCAAATGTGGGACGACCTGCGTTGAAATTTGAAAATATTACGGGCCAAAGGGCGTAGGGTCCACGCGGTTAACACGGCATCTTCACATCAAATCTCTCCTTTTTGGCTTTTTTTTTTTTTAACAATTTTTTGGATTTTAAGAATTTGTTCCTGATAATGCTTTTGTTTTTGTTTTGGATTTTAAGAATTTGTTCCTGATAATACTTTTGTTCTTTTTATGAGCACGAAATTTATCTATAAGTTCTAAGGCCCCGTACATAGATAAGGTTATCCACTGGATTTTGTTGCTATACGAGTTTCAATTTTTTCCTCTTAAAGAAAGAAAAAATTGATGGAATGTATA
Source organism: Ailanthus altissimus (assembly GCA_946807835.1). Lineage (NCBI taxonomy): Eukaryota > Viridiplantae > Streptophyta > Magnoliopsida > Sapindales > Simaroubaceae > Ailanthus > Ailanthus altissimus. The sequence goes on along the minus strand of OX327690.1, from coordinate 28,711,496 downwards.
AGATTGAGGTGACATTTTTTGATTTGTGAACTAGAGCATTTTCATAGACGACAGTTGACATCATTTTTTTTCATCTTGTTTTATAGACCGAACTTAGTCAATTCACAATTAGCCCAATTGAAACAAGCCTTTGTCGAACCAATTCTTGCCTCATATAATTGCGCAACTTTTAGGTAATTATACTGTAGAATCACTCTATACCAGAGTTATTTTTAAAAGAAAAAAAAAATTATATTACATATTTCAAATTTGTTATTATTCATTTTAAACTTTTTGTTATATATTTTAATTTTTTTTAGTCTAATTTAATTTGTAACGCACTTTAAAAAAAAAAAAATTTGTAACGAGCATTTATTTTTTCGTGTTGCAGGTTTAGTGGCAAACGGTGATTTCGAGACACGACCACCATCCAACGGCTTTCCAAGCGAGTCCATTGCCGAAGGGCCCAGTGAGATTCCGAGCTGGAAAACAAACGGCACTGTAGAGCTGGTCTCATCGGGGCAAAAACAAGGTGGGATGATACTCATCGTGCCACAGGGCTCACATGCCGTTAGATTAGGCAACGACGCGGAGATCAGCCAGGAGATCAAAGTTGAAAAGGGATCAACGTACTCCGTAACGTTCAGCGCGGCGCGCACTTGCGCACAGCTGGAGGCACTAAACGTGTCCGTGACACCTTCATCAGCATCACAGACGATAGACCTGCAGACATTGTATAACGTGCAAGGGTGGGACCCCTACGCGTGGGCTTTTGAGGCAGACGATGATAATGTGAAGTTGGTTTTTAGGAACCCGGGCATGGAAGATGACCCCACGTGTGGGCCCATCATTGATGACATTGCGATCAAGAAGCTTTTCAATCCTGATCAGCCCAAAGGTAATCTTATTTTATTATATTTTCTCTCTCTCTCTTTTTTTTTTACGTACGTGGGTCATTGTGAGGCGTGGAGCTGAGAGCGTATCCAAGGCAAGGGGACCATTTTCCATTTGAGTCTTTGTTTTGTCAAATTGAGATAAACAAAGAATTCAAAGCCCGATGTCATATAAATAAATGTTTCTTAAATCATAATTGGTTTGCGAAAAAGTAAAGAGAGATAATTCGTAGTAATGAGTAATGACCCACAAAATAGAGGAATTTGTTGTTTCTTTCTTGGTAGAGACTATAGAGAGAAGAAAAATGTTATTTTATTTAGTAGTTTGGATATGGTCTTTACAGGCACTTGACCGTACATATTTGATCCATTCAAGCATTGTGACACTCTATGCTAAGTGACTCTTGAGTAATGACCCATAAAATGGCATATGCTGTACGAATATTTGCCATTTTATTTATAGAGAACTTTGTAAAGTAATGGGTTTGTAAAGTATAATGGGTGACAGATCTGCCTTGTTGCCTAGGATAGAAGAAAGGATACCTTCATATACTAAGTGACTCTGAGAAAACAGGAAAAATGGGGCAAATGATGTTAATAATGTGAATATGTGATTGTTAGTAAAAGGAGAGGGAACAGAGAATTTAAAAAAAAAAAAAAGAATTGGGATCTTGGATACCAAATGCCGAAGTTTGATTCTTGAGATAGAAATGCATACAGCAACGAATATATGTTTCTGGTCATAGCCATTACGGGATTACTCACTGACCAAGTTTTGGCCAAATGTCAATTGATCTCTATTCTAAGCCATGTTTACTTGGCCAAATGTAGTTTTGAAAATCGTATTTCTGCATTTGGGGATATAACGAACAACAACAAACGTTTCTTCCTGTGTGTAGAAAAAAGGATGGTGCATACACTGGGTAGCTTAAGTTTTGTTGATTGAATATTGATTCCTCGTTGCTATGTTCCTTGCAGACAATGCTGTAGTCAATGGTGACTTTGAAGAAGGTCCATGGATGTTCAGAAATGTATCACTAGGGGTCTTGCTTCCCACCAACCTTGATGAAGAAACAACCTCATTGCCTGGTTGGATCGTTGAATCAAACAGGGCTGTCCGCTACATTGACTCCTACCATTACTCCGTCCCAGGTGGCAAACGCGCCATTGAATTAGTCTCAGGGAAGGAAGGCATTATCTCTCAAATGGTTGAAACCACATCTAACAAGGACTATAGCTTGACATTTTCTTTAGGCCACGCTGGCGACAAATGTAAGCAACCACTTGCAGTCATGGCCTTTGCTGGAGATCAAGCCCAAGTAATCCATTACACAGCTGATGCCAATTCGACCTTTCACAGCGCTAATCTGAATTTCACAGCTAAGGCAGATAGGACACGCATTGCATTCTACAGCGTGTATTACAACACAAGAACAGATGACATGAGCTCGCTATGTGGTCCGGTTGTCGATGACGTGAGGGTGTGGTTCTCGGGTTCTATTAGAAATGTATTCGGACGACTAGGGTTAGGACTTGGGGTGGGATTTTGGTTGCTTGTTTTGGTTTTGTTTTAGAATAGCAAACTAAGTTGTTATGTATTGTTACTAAGTATGGTTTAATAGGTCTCTGGCATGGGGAGTGTTGGTAAACCAAAAAAAAAAATCTCATGTCTTAATGTTGTATGTGAGCTTTGCTTCAGAGTTTTGCTATAAGAAATGATATTAGCTTTATCTTGCTGCACGATTCTTCCTGGTAAAAACATTAAAAGTTCATCAATTTGCCACAATATGCTTGCAACCGACACGCATACTTTAGAAGAAATGAAAAAGACGAGGTCCAATGCTCTTGCACTTCAATAAAGATCTGTTTCATTTTCATGATCTTACTCCAAGCTTGGTTCCTTGGAATATAATCCTACTTTTTTCTTATAAAATGAGTAATACTTTGCGGCAAAATGCTGAAAGCTGGTTAATTTTCTTTGACATTTATATTGTAAGTAACCAGTTTATTTTTGTCCTCTTTGACAGAGATGAACACTACATTTTGGCCTAAAATTCTAATAATGTTGATAAATATGCTTCGAAATTAGAAAGTAAAATACGGTTTAATGTAGGAAAAAGAACTAACCAATTTACAATGACGAGGGGATATAAATTTTGTTGTCTTTTGTGTCAATTCCAGCATTGCCCAACTCATTTCAGTTCCACTAGTTGAAATGTTAGGTCGAGTGATCACATTATTTGTTGATTGTTTCTTCTGTTTCACTCGGAACCGCAACTTTTGAAACGACATGTCGTTCAAAGGTAAGATTGAAACGACGTCGCAGTCACCGCCTCAAAAGTTCAAAGTTAATTTGATGAAATGACAAAAATGCCCGTGTGTCGTATAAAATAGACCAAGGTTAGAAGTAACGAGAGAGAGAGAGAGAGAGAGAGAGAGAAGAGAAACAATGGGCGGGAGGGGTTTTACCTAAAGAAAAATTCAAGAAAAATTTTCTTGCCTTCTTCCTCTTCATCCTCTCCCCTCTCCCCTCTCCTTGCGTCCCCGAAAATGGACGACGTAGAGGGCCCCGCCTCTGCTTCCATCGCGGTTGTTGCCGTTGATTCCGGCACACCTTCTCCGCCGCCTCTCGATCCAGATTTCTCTCCCGTTGGATCGCCCGAGAGCGACGTCCCTGACGTTCCAGTTCCGCCCTCTGATGAAGATCATGATCACGGTAAAGAACACGAGCAGTCGCCCGCTGCCGTTGTTCTCACTGATGATGTGAAACAAAAAATTATTAAGCAGGCAATCCCTCTCTCTCTCTCTCGATCTATCTATCTGTCTATATAGAAATGTAAATCGCCCTTTGTAAATTTAAGTGCTGACCCATTTTTCTAATTTATTATTTATTTTGTATGCTTTAAATTTGAATATTATAAGATTTTGACTGCCGTTTGTTTTACGAGAAAGCCTGGCTTATGAATTGCACTGGTAATTTGAATTTTATAATTTGAATAACTTATTCTTGACCAAGATTAAGCTTAAGGTGCATTTGGTTTCTGGTCAATTGACAGAAAAATTAAGAAACTATATATTGAGATATTGATGTTTGGTTTCTCTTCTAGTATTTATTATGAAACTGAGATCTACATATTCACTGGAATGCCACTTACGGAAGTTATTTTATGGTGTTGCAGGTGGAATATTATTTTAGTGATGAAAATTTGCCCACCGATAAGTATATGTTGAATTTAATTAAGAAGAACAAAGAAGGTTTTGGTAAGTACATTGCAGCATAGACTTGTATTTTCAATTTTTGCGATGTCAAACTGTATGCGTTAAAATTGCTAAAGTAAGGCTCTGTAGTTTGACATTTACATGTCGTGCATGTTTATAATAAATGTGGAAGAATTTATCTAGAATAGAGATGATGAAAGTGATGAAGTTAAGCAGGTACTTATGACAGATTGGCTAGCCTAAATGTTCTCCTGGTGCAGCCATTTTGCTGTGCCGAGCTTTGGGGGCTCAATCTGAATGACTATGCAATTGACTGCTGCTGATTCCTTCTCTATTTGAGGAACTTTTATGTGGTGCCTTTAACCTTGTTCCTCGGACTCTTTATTTTTATTTTTTTTAAATCCTTAATTAATCCCATCTGATCATGTTGTTTTATTTGTATCTGAGAATCGATAGCCGATGATTGTGGAAACTGATTAACAAGACTGAATTTTTTATTCTGATACTGCCTCGTAGGTGCTAACTAACATTTTTTTAAATGGGAAGTTAGGAATATCTGTATCCATCTTGTTATGCAACTCAATTGTCATATTCACAGTGTACCTTTCTTGCAGTTCCTATCTCCATTATTGCTTCTTTTAAGAAAACGAAGAAGCTTACCCGTGACCATGTATTGATTGTGGCTGCACTCAGGGAGTCATCCTTACTTGTAAGCTGATTCTTTCCTTACAATAAATATGATACTAGTGTGAAATAATCATAACTTCTTTCCCTGCAATAACTCCATTTAATGATGTTGACTCCTAAGCTTCATAATAAAGCAATGAGTCAAATTAACAAGGATCTAAAAGGTTGCTTGTTCTCCCTTTCTAATTTTTGGTTTTTTAATTAAAAAACATTAGGTTGTGAGTGAAAATGGGAAGAAGGTGAAACGAATTAATCCTCTTCCAGTCACTGAGGTCAGGGATCCAAAGGTATTAATTTGAAGGAGTTTCAGTCTAATTCTTATTTGTTAATTCAAGAAATTTATAGCATCTAATTTGCGGACCCTAGTTACTCACTGTTTTGGTAGAAAATCTACCAGAGGATCACTCAGTGGAGAACATCCGAAGAATGTTTGCTGAAGCTGGAAAGTATGCCATCCAATCTTCTTTAAATTTGTTGCTCTTTTGGAAGTTTTTGTATCTTTCAGTTTTCTGCATTTTGTTGATTGTATGGTTCTATTATTTTCAGCATAAAAAACATAAGCATACGTGATCCACATGCTGTAGAAGAGTCGAAGAAAGGCAGCAAGGCTGAGTTCTTGATTAGCAGTAAGGTATGGAACTGTATAAGACGGTGTTTGAGGTTTTATGTTTCATTGTATGACTGATTTGTTACATTTCTTGATTGAGAAATGGATTGTTCCTGTCTGATATGTCTTTTTTGGATTTCAATCATGAAATAGATGATGGATGTTGGTAGAATTGAATTTTCCCACTTGAAAAGAATTAGAAAAATAATATTAGGAAATCAATGATATATTGTTGGTTCACTTTTTTTAATCAATGAAAAGATAAATATTAGGAAATGAATGATGTAATTATTGGTAAACTTTTTTGGGGAAAAAAAGTGAATAATAGTGTGTGAATGTATCATCTTGGTTTTTGTTGATTGAATCATGTTATTTTCTACTTTGTGCCTGTAGTTACACGCTCTTGTGGAGTACGAGACTGTGGAGGCTGCTGAGAAAGCTGTGCGTATCAAGTATATGTTTACAATTTTACTGCATTTGTTTTGTGATGCTTAATATGTTTATTCTGAGGCCTTGGGTTTTTGTGGTCATTGGATCAGGTGGCCACTTTGAATAATGAACAAGATTGGAGAAATGGCTTGCGAGTGAAGCTTCCTAAACGAATGGTAGTTGATACTTCTTTTCCCTATATTCTGTTGGGTAGTAATCGGCTCTAATGTTACTCTTTATCTGTTTCAGGGAAAGTATGGCCAGAGAAGGCTAGCCTGGAGGGGATCTGATTTGGAGAAGAATAACAGTGGTCGGACATCTGATCCAGCAGGTGATGAGGAGCATAATAATTTAAGTGAGCATCATGATGATACTGCTGATGAAGAGGTAAGCTATTTGAAATACAAATTTGAAGAGGTAATGGTATCTCAAGTAAAACTAAAATGTTATCACAAAAAGAGGAATTGAAAATTGGCTGATGTGAAGGTTAGAGCCAGATAAAGCTTAAAACTTTATTCTTTTCAGGAGCTTATTGTATCATATTCATATTTTCAGGAGGTTATCATATTCATAAAACTAGAAATTTATAATATTCATAAGCGAAACTAAAATGTTGTCTGATGGTAAGTGTAAAACCACATAAAGATTAGAAACTTTTCTATTCAGGAGAACATTTATCGAAAGGCCAGATAAAGCTTAAAAACTTTTTTCTTTTCAGGAGGCTTATCATATTCATAATGAGCCAGATAAGGCTTAAAACTTTTTTTTTCCAGGAGGGAGAACATTTATCGAAGGAGAAAAATGGGCAGAAAGGTAGAAATCAAGGACGTTCAAGGAGACAGAGATACCGTGGGAGTATCAATGGGCTGGGTATTTATACTAACTGCTGCATTCATTCTTTGTTTCTTTTTCCCCTCCTGCGTTTCATATGCCTATATTATATCATCCATTACATCATCCGCAGGCCATGGCACTACTTCCTCGTTGCATGTGTATGAACCCTCAAAACCACCTCCTGGCCCTAAAATGCCCGATGGAACTAGAGGATTCACAATGGGACGTGGTAGGCCTCAGAGTTAGCAAGTGAAATGGTCTCTACATCTATTGTAATCCTGATCTTTAATACTGTATAGATGTGGATGTGGAAAATTTGGCTAATGAGTGATGTCTACATCTACTGTAATCCTGGATTTTGGTACACTGTATAGATGTGGAAAATGGGCTTCAGCTGTTGTTTGAATGTGCTTTTGCTTTGTTTGGGTTTTGCAGGCAATATTTGGATGTACTTCTAAATACTCTTAATAGTCTACCCGTCTCATTTTTTTCCAACTTAAAAAGGAAGTGTAATTTGCCTTTCGTAATTTTAAAATTTATCGTTTGCTCTTTGAACGGCAATTAGACGACCAAAACTTCAGTTTTTAGCTTCAACATCATACCATACTATCGACTAAGATTCTGTTGTCACCGAATCCGGCCCACCTGAAGCCCAAAGTAAATCTACACGCTCCAAGAAGTCGCGTGAATGACTTATTGTTAAGTACAAAGTGTTCGAGAATTTCGAAGTAAACCAAGCAGCTCCCTTTCTCTTCCCTCCATTAGGACTTGAGAATATAAATACCGTTTCTTCAACCGAAATATTACTCTACCAAAAACTCAACCTTCCCCTCTCCATTTCTCTAGCTGTTTGTTATTCTTGGAAATTAATAAAACCATGCGATCTCATTCCTCGTCTCTCAATCTTCACCATCACTCGTATTTTCATCCAGCTGACAATTCTCGCCAATTCGATTTCGTTTCTCGGCGTCGCCGCTCTTTTGCCTCTTATGCTCTCAAGGTGTTTTATTCATTTCATCGACCATTCGATCTCTCTCGGAACACAATACAAATGATAAACTACAACTGACTAATGGGGATCGTATGAAACTGATTTTTAAAATATTAATTTGAACGTGTTTTTTGAGATTTCTGTATCTCTGCTTTAAGAAAACAAGTTAGCCTTTTTGCATAATTTTTTTTTCATATCCTTGTCGTCGTTCACGTCGTTAATAATTTATGGCGGTTTATATGTTTCCTGGTTTTGTATAGTTAAATGGATCGAGTGTTAAAAAACACGGTTGCCAATTTCGACATAGCACTGTTCAAGTCAGAGCCTTCGGTGAGGTACTTTTGTTTTTCTTAGATTAAATTGATTTTCTCTATTTTATGATCTAAACCTATCATATCATTTGAGTTGGGATAGAATGAACTTGATTTTTATTTTGTAGGATTTTGATATTTCTTCGTTCGATAACTGGAGCGACAATGAGGGGGCTGTTGGGTACATGGTTTCGTCCAGTGAAGGAGAAGAGAGTGATGGAGAGATTGTATTAAACCCGGTTTCTGATATTGACTTGCCTACTTTTTCTGTCTCGAGTAGTGATGCTTTAACGCTTACCGCTCATAGGCTTGCTATGATTGGAAGATCACGCAAACGACACAGGCAAGTGTGCTACATGAGCTGTCTTTTGAGTCTGATGTTCGTGGCTGATAGGATTTTTAATTTTTTTGTATGGCTTAGGTGTTTTACTCGCTGTAATTGCAGGATCAAACTTGGGTTGTTTATCAATCTTGGACTGATAACCTTCTTGACTGTGCTGCTTTTATTTGTGGATTGGTGTGCATGGAAGATTGTCAGGCTGCCCTTGGCACCCTTTTACTTGACCCGCCCTTTTTTTATATCGGCAGTTTTAGTCTCTTGTGCAGGATATATATGTGTCCCATTGCTTAGAAGTCTAAGGATTCATCAGATCATCAGCCAAAAAGGTCCTTTTACGCACTCCAAGAAAAGCAGAATCCCTACAATGGGTGGACTGTTTTTTGTTCCCATTGGTGTGGCCGTTGCAAATGCCATTGCTGGTTTTTCTTCTGTTGAAGTTTCTGGAGCATCAGCTGCAACTCTAGCATTTGCGGCAATTGGGCTAATTGACGACATGCTATGCCTCATCAAGAAACACAGTAGTGGGTTATCTGCACGGTTCAGATTAATTTTGGAGGTAAAACTTCTGCATTTGCTGGTTTCTTGCTTCCAAAATTTGTAGGCTTTCTGCTACTTATGTTAAAAGTGCTAGCAACTTTTTTGAGTAATCCTGTTTCATGATACATTGCAGGTAGCTGTTGGGACGTGGTTTTCATTTTGGTTGGATACTACAAGTATATCGTCACCTTATGGCATGTATATTTTCTTGTAACTAATCTAATCAACATTTATCTGATGGTAACTCACATATCTATCTCATGTTGACAAATTTGCAACAGAGTACTAACTTTTGTTAAATATCGTGAGGGTAATTCTGGGTACTACTAATCCAATTAAGGATTGTTCAAAGGGCTGAGCTTTGCATGTGTCAAAAATTACAGTACTTTATAATATAAAGGGAAGTGGAAGGAAGCTTAGTCAATGTGGGTTGAAAATTTAATTTGCTGACAACGCAATTGTAGCCTGTGGAAAACATAGTTAAGAGTTGCTTTATAATATAAAGGGAAGTGGAAGGAAGATTGGTCAATGTGGGTTGAAGATTTAATTTTGCTGAGAACGCAATTGTGGCCTGTGGAAAACATAGTTACGCAATTGTAGCCTGTAGAAAACATAGTTAAGAGTTTCATGGTGAGAAAGAATGATAATGGGAACTATTGGAGAAAAATCCTACAGCATATTCAATACAAAATCCACCTCATGTAGATTTTTTTTTCTCATTTGGAGTTGAATAATAAAAATATTTATATATGGGCATTAGGGAAGGAGGTGATGGATCTATAGAGGAAAGAAACTAAAAAGTGAGCGTTTATCTACTGCATAATTCAGGCAACAATGATTTACCTCATGTAGAGATTTTTTTTCCATTTGGAGTTGAATAAATATTTATATATGCGCGTTAGGGAAGGAGGTGATGTAAACTTTTATCTACTTTATAATTCAGGCAACAATGATTTACAAAAGATAAGTTTCTGGAAATTTCAGCATTGATCTTGTTTTTATTTGTTCTGAATTCAAAAAATTATAATATCAGTTGTTGTAAATTGACAAGCATCTTTGAAACAAGTGCCAAAACGTTTGTGTGGATTTTTGTGGAGTTTTGCTTGAATGGTGCTTCTACGCAAATTCATTTTCTTCATTTTGTAATGCAGGAAAATGTTGGTTCCTTTACCTGCACCATTAGGCCTTCTGTTCTTGGGAAAATTTTATCTATTGTTGACTTCCTTCACTTTTGTTTCCATGGGAAATGGGATTAATTTAACAGACGGTCTTGATGGTCTTGCTGGAGGAACTGCTGCATTGGCTTTTATGGGAATGTCAATTGCAGTGCTTCCAATATGCTCTGGTTAGTAAAAATTATCTGAGTTTGATACCCCCGATAACACCATCTGTTATTACAAAAAAATAAATAACAAAAAATGTTTGCACAAGTATTATTTTGCTGTCTCAAAAGTATCAATTTTGAAAGTACTCTTTCCTGGGTACTTCTTTATAACTAATGGTGACTTTATATTCTAAACCAGAACTATCAATATTTGGAGCATCAATGGCAGGAGCATGTGTTGGTTTTCTTTTGCACAACCGGTACAAGGCATCTGTGTTTATGGGTGATACTGGATCCTTGGCCCTTGGTGGTGCATTAGCTGCAATGGCTGCTTGTACTGGAATGTTCTTTCCATTATTTGTTTCATCTGGTATCTTTGTTGCGGAATCGTCATCAGTTATTATGCAGGTATTTTCTATTGATGATGCTTGCTCGTTCATTTCCAGTTTAAAGATTTAGGATTGATGCATTCAGGAATTCTCAGCAAACTCTTACGGTGTGTATCTAATGCCATGCTTTTTTCTCTTTTTTCTACCCAACTTCTTTCCCCAGCCACCATACTGCCCTTTTTTTTTATAACATCCTATAAGTGGCATGCATATGGATATATTTATTTTTCATTTTTGATTTATTGGTAGATAAGCATATCACTGTTGCTAACTGGGTTTCAGTATATTTTCTGGCCATTTTTTGTTTCTTGTCTCATAAGTTCCTTTGGCCTGAAGTTGCTGAAAAGAATGAATGGGGAATTGTACAGAGTGCACATATTTCCTGGGTTTGATAATTAACCACAGTTATGTTTCAGGTGTTTTACTTCAAGACAACCAAACACTTTCTGGGAGCTGGACGCAGATTGTTTAGAATGGCACCCATTCATCTTCACTTGGAACTAGGTGGGCTCAGAGAGCCGGTAATTGTGGCAGGTGCTTATGTTATATCGTCAGTGTTGGCTTTATTTGCTGGATATGTAGGTCTTATATCGGCATAACTTCTGACAGATTCTTTTGACATCTCCTGTTATTTTTGTAGTTAGGATCGCCAAAAATTAGCGATTTGTAGTTTCTTTTGGAAAAATAACCAACATCCTAATCAAGAGATTTTGCTCAGTTAGATTTTTAAAGTTTTTCATTGGCGAAGGTGAGAGGGAAAGCAATAGAATTATGTTTACGTTTACGATTCCATTTTTTGACTGGAGTGTGGCTGTAATATAATTGCAAGTTTAGCCTACATGCCTTAAGGCCCTGATCACGATTGTTGATTATGATGTATACACGACAGTGAAGAACCCATTTTAGTTGTGGGTTATTAAATACATACGATGATGTTGTGTTCCCAGTTTATATTTCAGATGAAGTTTTTTTATTATTATTATTATTGTTGTTGTTGCAAGGATTTTGCAAATTTACTTCTTGTGGACGGCTTTGAGTCTTGGCAGATTCCTTCTTGTAACTCTTGCTTATGCATAAGGTTGCTTAGGCTCCTTCAGAATGGAAAGACTATTTGGAAAATGATTGGCCATGTGTTGAATATTGTGTAAAAAAATAATGATTTCAAGCTAGTGAACGATTTAAACTGAGCATATTCATGCTTGAATGTATGAGATTGAATTTCTGTTTTCTTTCCTTTTCTTTTCTTTTTTTGAAATTATATGATTTGTGACCTACCGTTTGATGGAATTGAAATAAATTTTTAGTTGTAACTAGTTGATAGTAAGTTTTAGGCATGATCTAGCAATATTCATATTTTTTTTGTCTTTTATTTTTATTTGATTTTAAATAGTTATGAGTGCAAAGCACATTCGTGACCATTTAAATTGCATTTAAAAAATTATTTGTATTTATACTTTTTTACTATTAATATCAAAATTGTGTTTTTGAAAACACAACAACTAATATTGAAATTTTAAAGATTCCTTCATTAAATAAAATAACATATTTGTAATAAACAAATTTTATGTTTATAATTAAAAATGTTCTTTTGTCTATCTATATATATTTCTAAAATATTACATTTTAAGTCTGTATATAAAATGATTTTTGGTTTGGTAGTGATTAATATTAAAATCCAAATATTGTTCTACAAATACAAATTCATCCATCATTACATTTAGAATTAAGAGTTCGGAAAACAAATTTACCTCCAAAATCAAGAAAAGAAAAAGAGATTATAATAAAAATTACTGTGTATAAGTTATTATAATCCAGTAGTAAATAACTAATATATATTTTTCTTTAATTTGAAATTATAAGTTCGGATTTTTCCTCTCTTAGATTAAAAAATAAATAAAAATAATAAGCATTTGTAAACTATAATCCAAACAAAAAGGATTTGAAAATAAATAAACAGAATGTGACCACAAAGGCAAAATAAAGAAACAAGGGTGGCTTTCCCCATTTAGATAACAAATACGGGGCTAATCTGTAAATTCGAAATCCGTCCAGTCTAGCAGTAGTGTAAAACCCTAATCCAAAATAATCGTATAAAAGCCAGTAGCCACCACGCAATTCTGCGTCCTCTTCCTTAGGGTTTTCGCACTTGGGAAACACATAAACAGCCAAACAAACACTAGCTTTCTCAGTTGAATCACATCTTATCGCAGCCATGGTAAGAGCAAATCTCAAACCAATTGGTTCACATATTTGTTCCCTTCTTCGATCTCTTTGTGTTCGTATATCGCACTGTTTTCACCTGATCTGTGTGCATTCGTTGGTGCTTTTGGTCTGGGATTTTGAGAGTATTTTTTTCTTCTTCCTATTGGATTAAGCTGCAGGGGATGTGCTTATATTTTTTCCTATGCTTAATTGACTCATTAATTATTTAGAAATTTATATTTCTAGCGTTTTTTTTCTTCTTTTTTTTTAATTTGCCAGTGCTTGAGTCTATTTGATATAGATTTATTTGATTTGGAATTTGAAATGCATCTGTAAATGGTTAGTTTTATCGTCATTTTTCATTAGCAGAAGTGTTTATATGGACGCATTATTTAAATTGACATTGATTTTTTAAGGTGTTAAATTGTTTATGATTATGTGTAATGTGAATGATTGACCTTGTACATAATTTTTTTTTATTTTTTAGTCGAAGAGAAAAAATAGGGAGCCCAAGGAAGAGAATGTGACACTGGGACCTGCTGTGAGAGATGGAGAGCACGTTTTCGGAGTTGCCCACATCTTTGCATCATTTAATGATACATTCATAGTAAGAATGAACCGTATTTTGTCACTCTTGCAGGAAGCTTTTGTTGATGTCTGGGCGTAATGTTATTTGTTTGTTTAAACTGCAGCATGTGACTGATCTGTCAGGCAGAGAAACCCTTGTTCGTATCACTGGTAAGTTAATCATTTTAACTTGATTCTATATCTATGTGCATTAGAGCTAGTTGATATCTTTGTGCATATCAGTAATGGTGGGACCATGGTATTGTCTGAACAATTTTCCCATATGAATCATCGGCTGTAAACTTTCCATTCTGATTATCTAAATGCACATTGTCCATCCACAAAAAAAAAATTGGAAAAAGGAATACAAAGTCTTTGTACGCAGTCTTGAAAGGGTAGACTGTGTGACTATTAGGACATCATAATCTTATCATGAATCATGGGCTGTGAACCATTCCATCCTGATTATGAAAATGCACATTGTCCATCAACAAAAAAAATGGAAAAAGGAATACAAAGTCTTTGTACGCAGTCTTGAAAGGGTGGACTGTGTGACTATTAGGACATCATAGTCTTATTTTTTCAAATAATATTATATTCTTAACCACCTGAAAGAGAACTTAAAGTAAGCATGTTGAAGTTTAATCTTTGCCCACTGTTGTCACATAACATAATTGTTGGAGCATTAAAAGTTATGATCTGTTGTTAATGTTAAGCTCAATGACACTGTTACTGCATAATATGAAAAGTTTGGGTTGTGTTGCACAGGTGGTATGAAGGTCAAAGCTGACAGAGATGAGTCTTCTCCTTATGCTGCCATGCTTGCAGCACAAGATGTTGCAAGCAGATGCAAGGTTTTCATCTCTTTGAATTTATTGCTATCATCCAATTTTTAATTGTCTACACGGGTTGCTTATGTAGAATGTCCTGATTTTGTAATGCCACGTCATGTTTTCTTGTTGTCCCTGTTTTATGGTGTTTTTGTAGTTAGATATGAGCACTGAACAAACTTTTACGAGTTCCATTGAACCTTTGTGTTTACCATCTCACTTGATATTCATTATGATTCTCTTCTTTCTATGCCAATTTACATGAATAAGTTCCATTCTTATTTATCAGGAACTTGGAGTCACTGCTCTTCATATTAAGCTCCGTGCTACTGGTGGAAATAAGACCAAAACTCCTGGTCCAGGTGCCCAGTCTGCTCTTCGTGCCCTTGCTCGTTCTGGGATGAAAATCGGTCGCATAGGTGAGGCCCTTAGATATGTCACATTATGAAATTGTTTAACGCCATAATGATTTGTTAAATGCTTTTGCTCATTAATGATTGATCACATAATGATTTTTCTAAGTACTTATATTATGTAGATTGCATTTGCTGCTTATAAAAGTTGAATTTGGGTTGTAAGTTATCGACTGCATGTTTGTTAATGCTGTTTTTTTTTTTAAACGTATTTCAGAGGATGTGACTCCAATTCCCACTGATAGCACCCGCAGAAAGGGTGGTAGAAGAGGAAGAAGGCTGTAAGCTGTCTTCTTGTCCAATTTTTCTTGTTTTATTTTGGCACTTCCAGTGGGGTAGTTGTTCCTCAATCTTAGTTGTTATTGCTTTCCAGTTTTGGAACTAATTTTATAGTTTTTATGTCTTGATGAAAGATTTTTCTTTTGAGCTTTTTGTAAAAACAATAGGCCTTAAGCAGATTCGGATATGCGGTTTTTTGAACTACATATAATGTCATGAGTTAAATTCTAAAATTTATCAATGTGATGATTTAATTATAGAAATTCATGTCCAAATGTACCCCAAAAAAATGTATTTGCACCGAAGTTGAATGGGCAGAAGTTGATCCATGTGAGGATCAGTCTTTTGCTATTTTAGATGTGCTAAAATGACAATCTTTTGAGTGTGTTTTGAGTGAATCATTTTGAACTTGAAAAAACACCTAAAATTGTGTCCGAGACTAATTCATAGAAAGTTATAGATAGTAAATTGTCATTGACAGGTCATGCTTTGATGAAAATTGAGTGAATTTTGAGAATATACGGTAGATATATAATATTACTTAATAGATTAGTTTTTTTATGTTGATGGCAAGTGGTCGAGTATTTTAGCATATTTAAATTTTCAGGACTTCTAAAAATAGAGGAGATGGGTAATACAGATTTAGGTGGATTAAAATTTTGTTTTAATAGAAATTATCACGTGGAATATTAGTCATAAAGGAGCAGCTGATATGGACAATATACAAGCAAAGTTGACTCTTAGAGAGATTGACCCATACGTGAAGAAGCGTTATGAAATTGATTAGTCAAGAATGTCAAATCTAGCCGTGACAGTAAGGAAAGCTTTTTGGTGCTATTTCTATTGATTCAAGAATTCGCATGGAACGCGATTGAATTAGGTTGGTGAAATGCTCAGTTGGATCTATAAGACAATTTCTCTTGTTTGAAAACTCGGCTATGCATTTTGCTAAGAGGTAAATAATACATAAAGCTGGTAAAAACATATCAAATTTTGGCTCATAGAACTGTTAAGCTTTTCCACTTACATAGTTTTTCTGATGGCCATTTTTGAAATCTAAAGTTTTTTCCGTACCACGGGCTCAACCAACCAGCCCACATTTTTTAAAACTTAGTCCAAACTTGATCATTCGGGATAAGAACACACAGCCACCAGAACCGAAGGGTGGGTTGAATTGAGCCCACCAAAATATCTTTTATATTTAATTTTTTAATGTAAAAAATATATATATTATTAAAACATTTAACTGATAAAAGACTATTATTGAAGGGAAATGGTCTAATTTTATTCTCTTCTATCATCTTCAAACTTGCTTTCTCATCTCTTTGAAAAACTACTCTAAATTTTATACGAGTATAATTATATTTGTAAAAGAAAAAAAAGGTCATGTAGGCGTAGTATAATTATATTTGTAAAAGAAAAAAAAGGTCATGTAGGCGTAGTATGGTAGAACCACACCTCTCAAATAATATCAATATCTTGAGTTTAAATACTTCCTTCTCTAAACAAATAAAATTATAAAGTTAAAAATATGCAATTTATAGTTAATTATAGATAATTTCCTTTTTTCATTTTTGTTTTGAACAAATAATTGGTTAGTTATAGACAATTGATAAGTTATAATTGGTTATTGATAATAGGAGCGCATTATTTTAATCTCAAACATAATTTTACATAAGTAAATAGTTTTAATATTTATTTATATGTACCATATATAAGAGAAAATTTGATTTTAGTAAACAACATAATATAATTCACCGTATGATAAACACTTGGATATATGTCACAATAATATTGTGAATTATGTAAAAGGTATGAATTAACCGAAGAATATCGTGTGATGGTATTATTTGTTATATAATGAATTATATAATTTATTAAATTAATTTTAATTTAATTTTAAATTATTTTTAATTAAATCGAACCAAATTCATTTAATTCTGATCCATTTTCATTTTATTTTTAATTATCATTTTTTAATTTTAAATTCAACCTAGCTAATGAACTTTGAAAAAATGAACTGAATTACAACAAAAAGTGGAACCGAACAATTCAACATATACTTTTATTTGTTTTCAATTCAAACTTCAATCAAAGTATTCGGAATATGAATTCCACGTGAATTTGATCAAACAACCTTATTCATGACTAAATGGCCACGCCCTAACTGAAACATTATTTATTTATTTAATGAACAAAAAATTTATTTAACTAACCCAAATATTTTTAGTGGTGGACAAGTAACTTGAATCCATGGAAACATCTATCGAATAATTTATTGGTCACGTGCTTCGCTGAATTTGCGTCAAATAAAATGTTCAAAATCAGTTTACGTCGATGCGGAAAAAAAATAAAATTGAACGGGTCCATTGATGCATTATTCGGCCATCAAATTTGAATGATTATTTAAAAAAAAAAGACATTAAAATAATTTACAAAACCAGTGGGCTTAGCTTTCAGAAACCAAAGTAGGTTTAGCTCAAAAACTATTCACAAATTAAATTTTTTTCTATAAAAAATAAAAAAGAAAGAAAAGAGAGAAGGCATTATCAATAGGTAAGAAGGGGATATAAATTCATAAATTTTGAATTTGAATTATGTCCTAATTATTGGAGCTTTCAGAACTATTTGGGTAGATGATCAATGATCATTAGGTTTGATTATAACTTTTCTTTGTATTCTTTATTCATTTTAGTTAAGATACAATTTTTTTAATATAAAAAAAAACTACTACAATTTAATTTTATTGATATTTATGATTAAGACTTTCAAACCAAATTTCTTTTTCATAATTATATACACTTTTAAATCAAATTTATTTATTTATTATATTTAGCATCGGTCGCAATTATATAAAAACCATTATCTTTTAAACTAATTCAAATTTTCTTTCTCTACTTACATTGTGCTACTAAAATTATAATATAAACAAAATACTCAAAACACAAAAAACAGTAATTTTTTAAAATAAAATAAAACTCTCTTGACTTTACATTTAGAGTTAAAAACACACCAATTATCTCGTTACTAAATTGCTTTGGTAAACAAATATTTTATAATTATTAGGTACACGTTTGAAAAAATATATATAAGAAAAAAAAGTTTGAAAGTTATATCAAATTGTGGGATATTAAACACCATCGTTTCTAGGTTGGTAGAAATTATATTTTGATAATGATTTTATTTTAATTATATTATTAATTTTTTTACTTAATTAAACAAATAAAAATATATTTACTTTTTATAAATATTTTAATTGATAAAATTATGAAAATATTTTCGTATTTTTAATTAAATTAAGAGATAATAATATAATTAAAATTAAAATTATTATTAAAATATAATTTCCACCAACTTTTAGGGATAAAATTGTTAACACCCCCGTCAAATAGTGAGTTGCACCAATAGTCCATACCCTATTCATTATAATATAAATTCAAATGACGATCGTGGGCCCAAGAAAGGCAACATAAAAATGGGAAAAATGAAGTGAAATTTACATGCAAAAAGGCAAAGAGAATAAATATAATATGGTATTAGAAAGAATCACCTTCGGTTGATAATTCAACTCCGGTCCTGACTAATAATTTGCTGTATGCTCCACGTCACCTCCTCGCTCATCCACCCAGCTGGATCTCAGCCCCGTTCTATTTCTCCCGCCCTCCTCTTTGTAATTGCTTCTAGAAACCCCCCCCAAAAAAAAAACAGTCTTTTCATTTAACTAAATAACCCGTCCCAACCGTTTTTTTTTAATAATAAAAATAAAAGTTATAATACAAACTTGGATTCTAAATGGGATAATAATTTATCCAGCGAATGGTAGGTTTTATAATTATTTAAATGTAATTTTTATTTTCCACAGTTCGAGATCTACCGCGGTACTCGTTTAAGATTCAGACAAAAACTGAGAAACTCAAGCAAAAGACACTAACACAAAACAACAACTACCCACGACGGTAAAAAAAGAAAACAGATTTTGTTTATTACACGACGCCGTACGGTAATCCCTTTCTTTTTTTTAAAAACAAGAAAAAGAAAATAGCTTCCGCTTGTGCTCTCTATTTTTCCCGGCCCGTCTCTATATATAAATAAAACTCTCATACGCACGCATGCCGCCTCCTTCGCTTTCTTACTTCCTCACTGTCAACAAACCAGAAATGGATTACTCTCTCTTCTTCTCTTCTCTCAGTTTAACCCAATACATAGTCTCCTTTATAGCTCTGGTATTTTTCATCCAGCAGATCAGTTACTGGAACAAGAAACGCCACATTCCTGGCCCTGTATTTGTGTTGCCATTTTTAGGCAGCGCTATTTCTCTAGTTCGTAATCCCTCCAAGTTCTGGGAAGAACAAGCTGCATTCGCCTCTCGCTTGGGCTACTCTGCCAATTACATCATTGGTAACTTCATGGTCTTTATACGAAGCTCCGAGCTCTCTCATCTCATTTTCGCCAACGTTCGCCCCGACGCTTTCTTGCTTGTGGGCCACCCCTTTGGTAAAAAACTATTCGGTGAACATAATCTCATCTACATGTGCGGCCAAGATCATAAAGATCTCCGCCGTCGGATCGCTCCTAACTTTACGGTAAAAGCCCTTTCCACCTACATCTCGCTACAGCAGATCATAATCCTCAAGCACTTGAAGGAATGGGAGAAACTATCTCGCTCGGGCTCGGCTGGCGAGCCGAAGCCGATCTCTCTCCGGCTTCTAGCTCGTGACATGAATCTAGAAACTTCGCAGACTGTTATCGTCGGGCCTTACTTAGGTCAACAAGCGAGGGAGAAATTCAACTACGATTACAATTTTTTCAACGTCGGGTTAATGAAGTTGCCAATCGATCTCCCCGGCTTCGCCTTTCGAAACGCGAGGCTGGCCGTGCAGCGCTTGGTCGAAACGCTCAGTGTGTGCGTGCGAGAGAGCAAAAATAGAATGGGCAAGGGAGACGAACCTTCGTGTTTGATCGATTTCTGGATGCGAGAACACGCCAAAGAGGTCTCCGCCGCCAAGGCCGCCGGTGAGTCCACTCCTCTTCACTCCGCCGACCACGAAATCGCAGGTCACCTCTTTGACTTTCTCTTCGCGGCTCAGGACGCGTCCACTTCGTCGCTTCTATGGGCCGTGACGCTTCTTGACTCGCATCCCGAAGTGTTGAGCAAGGTACGTGAGGAAGTTTCGAGAATTTGGTCACCTGATTCTGATAAATTGATAACGGCCGGTCAGGTTAGGGAGATGAAGTACACGCAGGCGGTGGCGCGTGAGGTGCTAAGGTACCGTGCCCCGGCGACGCTGGTCCCGCACATTGCGGTGAGGGACTTTCCATTGACCGAATCATACACGATACCCAAAGGAACCATTGTTTTCCCCTCAGTTTACGAGGCTTCTTTTCAAGGATTTACTGAAGCGGACCGGTTCGACCCGGACCGGTTCAGTGATGAGAGGCAAGAGGATCAGATTTGTAAAAGGAACTTTTTGGTCTTTGGTGCCGGAGCTCACCAGTGTGTGGGCCAGAGGTATGCCTTGAATCACTTGGTGCTCTTCGTCGCTATGTTTGCCTCGTTGCTTGATTTCAAGAGACACAAGACAGACGGCTGTGATGAGATCGCGTACAATCCGACGATTTGTCCCAAGGACGGGTGCATGGTGTACCTCTCTAGGCGTTGCTCACGGTATCCAAACCTTTGCTTGGATTGACATAAATACCCTTGTAGTTTCTCATTGGTTGGAATGGTCGGTAAGTTGTTGTCGTTGTTTTCTTGTTGCGGTTATCAATGGCAGATTGGTCAAAGAATGTTTTCTTTTGTTGATTTATTTACATTGTTTTTGGAACTGGTGTGCGTAGACTTGATGAACGGCTTGGATAGAAATAAGAACTAGAAAGAAAGAAAAAAAAGAACATTCTGTGGAGACTTTGATGGTTGGTGGATAATTGAGAATTGAGACCGCGTGGCAATCAATAAATAAACGTTTAAACAAAATATAACTTGCTACTGCTCACGTAATTATTTCTTCATTTTAAAAAAAAAATCGGCTATTACACCTCATCTTCGCTGTACAGTAGTATCTGTTTCAGTGTTTCATTGTCTAGAGCTGTACAAGTTTGACATGTTTTAATTCCTTGTCACGTACTTCCTATCATCGCACGTGCGTATTAAGTCAAAACCCATATTTGCATAATTAGTTGCCCAAAAAAAAAAAAAACTAATTACGGGATTTCTTTTTCGTT
The DNA here is from genome assembly GCA_946807835.1 of Ailanthus altissimus. Classification (NCBI taxonomy): domain Eukaryota; kingdom Viridiplantae; phylum Streptophyta; class Magnoliopsida; order Sapindales; family Simaroubaceae; genus Ailanthus; species Ailanthus altissimus. The sequence continues at coordinate 28,690,443 of OX327690.1, read as the reverse complement.
AATTGCTAAAGCATAAATACCAGTAATATCACCATTAAACCATATTAAAATACAGTAATTTATTTATAAAGAGCCAATTATCAAAGTCTAAAACATCCTGCATATTAGTTTTAAGGTATATTGATAATCTTTTCTATAAACCTTAATTTTCATGTAGCTCGGGGCAATATTTTGATGTCAAATCCGACTGTTCCGTCATAAGCCTTTGTTAAAAAAAAAAAAAAATTCCTAGTGATTTGATCCTCCACATGTTTTTATGAAGGGGATAATTACATTGCTCAACATTTGTCGTCGACGTCTGAATCCCCGCCCGGAGTTGCACTAGTTGAATGATCTTACTATTGAGTAAGTGCTCAAGTACAATTATATAGTACCTTAAGAGAAAGCTATTTTGAAGTTTTAAATTCTTGATATTATAGAGATAGTAGAAAAATGAATAACAATTTGTTGTACATCCAAGTTCCAAGCAAAACAACCCCTTTATAAGGCAAGAATTGATTTAGTGACAATTAAAGTTTGTCAATCTCAAATCTTTAATTAACATGCACATTAATCAATCTCTACAAGTTGGCGTGAGTGACGCATAATTCTTATTAATTGTTGACATGAAAATTTCACTAATTTTCGAATCAATGATTTTTTTTTTTAAAAAATTCAATTAGGTCTTGAAATGATTTAGATCTAAAATAGATTGATATGTTTTAAAGATATTAGGTTCGAGAGAATCCTATAACCAAAAATGAAAACGAGGTTGCACTAGAGATTTTTTTGACAAAGACATTATACTTCAATTAATAATAATAAAAAAAAAACAAAAGAAATAAGAGATGAAAAAGATAATAATGATGGCTGAAAAATAATCAACTAAAATTCTACCGAAGGTTCTAAAAGCCATTAAAATATAAGTTTAAAGTTCTTAAAACTTTTATTTCTTTAATTTTAATATTAGGTTATATTTAAATATGATTAAATCTTTCTTATTTATATAAGACTTATCAAAATGACAGGAGTTATTCTCATAAAAATATATATATAACCTATAATTTTTGGTGATTAAGTCTTTCTAAAACTATTTGAACACCATTAGAATGATTAGTTAAATCAAAGGATGTATTTTATATTGGAAGAGTGTTAGACGAGAGAATTGACTACAAACTAAGTTAGAAGGGGCCGAAATACAAGGAAACATTAATAAATACAGCAGAAGGGAAATATTGATTTGGTAATAAAGAATGCAATCACAGTGTTTTCACATTACTCTTTTTGATCTTTTATCAAAATAATGCAACTCAATTGGCCCGGAGCTTCACCTAATTAGACTTCACTTTTTAGTTGGCTTTTCGTCTTGCAAAAGCGAAAATTATAAAGATATTGGCTTGCAGCTAGTCTTGCATTCCCAATAAGAATGTATACGGTCAATTAGGACCAACCCCCAATTGGCTGCAATTTCAAATGGTCATTCGCCCACAGATTTTGCCTCCTTTTCAACTTTTTAATTCCAAGTCAAATCTCTGATGAATAATTCGTATTAGAAGAAATGTTATTTTAGTACATTGAAGTTGCCACAGTACTTGCATAATAATTTAATATAATCATATAATTTATGCATTTAATTGCGTTAAAAATTATCAGACAAAATAACAGTTAAGCATAACTGAATAATGATATTATTTTATGTATTAAAGTAATTTTTTTTCATATATAGTCATGTCTAAATAAATTTTATTTTATTACAAAATGTAAAAAATATTTGTATATATAATATGAATTTTTTAAATATGAGTAATATTATACATTTTAAATTATATTAAATAATTATTAAGTGATAAAATATAAATTATAAATAATTTTATATTATTTTATTATTTAATAATTATTTAATATATTATTATTTAAAATATAAATTAAAATTTAATTTAAAATATATAACATTATTATCTAAATATTCGTAATTTTGTATAAAAGTTGGATTGAACCGGCAGGCGCAAGTCAATCTAAGTAGGCAGTAGGCCTTGGCGGATACTTTTGTATCAACTGCACATCAAATTTGTTTGAATAGACTGCTTTGCATAATAATATTTTTAAAAAAAAAAGAAATTATCGTTTGCAGTTTTATTTGTAAACTTCAATCTTTTAATTATTATTAGAAGAAACTTGTGTGTGAATCATATCTAGAAAAGTCTTTTAAATCAACTCTGTAAGCTTTTTCTATTGTATCATCAACACGACGGTGAACATTTCCTTTGATTTTTAAAAAAATAAGGCAAACTATACAAAGATGGAAAATTGTTTTACACGAAAATGGACAATGTGAATATGATAATAAACAAAGACAAAAGTAAACAGATAAATTATAAAGAAAGAAAAAAAATCTTAGACAACATAATGTATTCAATATTAATTTTGATTCCTTGATTTGTTTTCGAGGGATTGATTTCACAGATATTCACACAGCACATGAGATTAGTATAAATTATATTTTAATAACGATTTTAGTTTTAATTACATTTTCAATTTTTTATTTAATTAAAAAAGATAAAATTGTTCTTATAATTTTGTTACATAAATAATTAAAACATATTTAAAAAACTATAATATTTTGTCTTTTTAATTAAATAAATAGAATAATAATATAAATTGTTGTTAAAATATAATATTTGCCAATCTCAATAGATGATAGTGGTAATATCCCTTGGTTTTGCCGATGCTGCAGCAATGGGGTTGGCTGGAATGCGCTGGAAGCATGTGATGTGATAGATCTTTGTTTAATAAGCATAACTTCATTAATTTGGATGTCTTTAACGCTAAATCCCAGCAATTATTACCGATTATTGTATCCTCTTTAAGTAGACGTTTGTGTGCTTCTTCTTGTTATTCTACTTCTGAAATTGTGTGCTGTTACTTCTGTGCAGTTGTCAAGTGCGTGTATGGCTTTGCATGGCTTGTAATGACCTGAAAAGTTTACTTGTTTTTGGCCTTTTTGCTTAGAAGGAAAAATGGGGGGTTTTTTTTTTTTGTTCTTTAATTTTGTCTTGTTTATTTTGCGATGTAGTTTGCCTTTTTTAAGAATAAAAGTTCATTTATATCAGATTTTGTAGTTATCTCGTCTTGGTTGCACGAAGAATAGTTTATTAAATAAAAGTGGATCTTTCAGAGATTGAAAAAAATAATAATTAAAAACAAAGTCATACACAAAATTTTAATTTAAATTTAAAGTTTTAATTTTAATATTATATTAGTTCATTATTTAATTCAAAAATTTAAATTAATCAGTAAATATTCAATACTAATATTAGTGACAAATCTTTATTATTATTATTATTATTGAAAACTCCAAACATGGAATATTACAAAAATTACATTAATATTCTCAAAGTACACTCAAATTGTTAAAAAAGCACCATCCATTTATAAAAAAAAATACATCGATATTCAAATTAATATTTACTTAAAAAATGAGTGTTGTGTATGAAAGTATTTCAAATAAAAAAATTATATTTTTTTGTGTATTTCTCTTTTTAAAATGTGATAATTCTCGAATTAAACACTTTTAATGCTCTATACTTAATGCTTAAATGAATTAATGACTCATTAAGCATGTTTATTTTTAGTACTATAATTTATTGTGGTCTAAATTATATTCAAAATGTGAATGATACTGATTAATTCATGTTTCAATCGGCCTTAATTAATCATAATGTAAGATGTAATTATTCTCATACAAAGACTTCTTGATCAGAATAATAATATTAATTTAAATAAAATAATAATTTGAATAAAATTTATTATTTTCGTGTTGTCAACCTATTTTTTACATGTATTTAAATTATATTAATAAAACGGTCAAATCATACCTTAATTTGAAGCCAATTTCTGTTATTTTTTCGAGCCATCCGATACAATTTTGAGTTTTAAAATACTGTTTAAGCTCAATTCTATTATTCTGATCTGCTGCCATTCACGCAGCGGAGTGGGCTGTTGAGCTAATTTCATAATTTACCGAACAATTATTAGTATTACGAAGTGGAAGACTGGAAGCCACTATTAAATCGTGCAGCCTCAAAATAATTGTTTTCTTTAATTATTAATAATATAAGATATTTGAAATAATTCACCAACGCTACTAAATAGTGCGAATCACTTGTAGAAAGTGAAACACATAGACCCGTTTGATATGTCAAATAAGATGGAATTGGTTCGGATTGAAATTGTTATAATTATATTATATTTAGTAATATACTGAGTTTTATGTATTATAAGATTGGTTTGGATTAGTTGACAAAAAATAAAAAAGAAGAATGGTTTGCATTATATGTAATTTTATTATAAAAATTATTAAAATATTACAAAAATTCTTTATTTAAATGTTTATTTAATTATTATTTGTTACTCATCAATGCAAATAGAAGGTAATTAAATATTTAATTTTAACTTTTTTATTAAATAAGTAAATATTTTTTATTTATAATAGTAAATATTTAATTATATTTTATTTGTAATACTGATTTGATTAACTATTAAGTTATAAATAGTTTATTTTATTTATAATTTATATTTGAAGTATTAGATCATTTAATTATATACTATTAAAAGTGTGTATCTATTATTAAACTGTCATAAAGAACACTTAATAAATATCAAATAAATTTATTTATTTAAGTTTTAGTTAAATTAAAATGTGAGTTTAAATTTAGCATGTATTTTTTTCAAATATAATTTCTAAATAGAAGAATTCAAGTAAAAATAAAATATAGCAATCAATGAATTAAATAAATTATTGTGTTTAGTATTAAAAAATAAAATAGTGTTTATAAATGACAAAACATTTTTGATAGAATCTTCTAGAGAAAGAAAATGTTAAATACACATTAATTGCATATATTTTTCAAATTAAGGGTACACTATAAAATTAAAAAATATTATTAAAATATATGTGACATTATATAAATATTAAAAAAAAACTCCAAAAATTATATTTCTAAAACCTCTAATTTTAAACATTTATAAATAGAGGGAATTTTTTTTTTCCAATTACAATTAAGTATCATAAACAAATTTAAAAGGATTTGTTGACATTAATAATGAGAGGAGTTTGTTTTTCTAATTACAAATAAATATCATTAAAAAAAACGAGTGTTTGACATTAAAAAAAATCCTTTTAAACAAAAATAAAAATCTAATTAAATAGACACGCTTGTAGTGCAAAAAGATAGAAGCAAATAACATTATTAAATAGTGTAAGATTAATGAAAAACCCAAAAAAAAAAAAGAGCGACACATTCAAATAATGTATTTTACTATTAAGTAATATATTGTAAAAAAAAATGTTTTTAAACTATTAAATACCACGAGATATGAGAATTATAAGTAGCATCCTTGAACAACTATCGGATTATGAAACAAATAAATAATAATAACATGGTAAAATTATAAAATTATGAAAGATGAGTGAAAAAAATCAATTTCGTTTAAGTTATAGAGTGAATTGAACTCATCAGTACCATAAAAATAGAACCAATCGGTTTAAGTATCATAAATGAATTTGAGTTGAACTAATTTAATTTTTATGTTTTCTTTTTAAAATTTTAATTTATTTTTAATATATTTTTAATTTAGAACTAAGTTGAATTGATTTAGAATTGAAATAATCAATTTCAAATAAATATAATCAATTAAGAATCAACTCTCAGATTAAAACCGAATCAAACTAATAAAAAACTGACCAATTAATTCAATTCAATCGATTCCATTTTTTTTACCCTAACTCTTTAAAAAAAAAAAACTAAGAAAAGCTAGTAGCCCAAACTACCAAGTAATTCGAGTTCTTATTTGATAGAGTGACACGTAAAGATTAACTTTTTTTTTTTTTTCAATACCTATTAAAGGGAGACACTAAATTAAAAACCGAATAATTATACCAACTAATGAAACATGCAAACAATGTATTAATGATTAAACTATAGCCCAAACCAGCCCAGTCCAGCCTAGCCCAGTTAAAAATTCGAGTCGGGTATTGGGTTGGGTCAAAATTTGCCAGCTCCAACTTGATCCATCCTCCAATTTATTATTATTATTATTTTAAATCAACAGAAAATATCAATAACCCTCCGCCTCCTACCTCCGTCGGCACGGAGGATTGAAATAAATAAATAAATAAATTCGCTGTACCGTGGAACGTTAACCACGTTTGATTTCCATTGAAGCAGAAAATATCAATAAGCCAAGTGAAATGAACGAGGAAGAGAAGAGCCGAGGTTTCACCGGCAACGAACGGAGTCAAAATTACTACGGCACGTTTCAAGGCGTCGCGAATTACTACCATCCTTTCCCTCAGGCACCGCCTCAGCAGTTCGTCGGCTTGCCTCAGCCTATTCCTCCTCCTGTCGCCGTTAATCCTCCTCAGTTATATGCCCACGGTTACCAAACCGTCCCAGGTTCTAATCTAATTTCGTACATGAAAACCTAAATAAGTCATTTGTTCATTTCTGCTGAAAATATTTGATAAAATAACGATTTTGGTTAAATTACTTTATTTTTTAAATTGGAATATCAATTATTTATTCCATCAATGTTGATTTGTTTTTAAGTAATTACTAACAAAGTGAGTAATATGATGCAGGGCATTTAATTATGTTTCAAAATGATTGCTTTTGTTAATTTCATGTTAAATTGGTGTATAATACATGTTAATGATTTTTTTTTTGAATTTAATTCTATATTTTTTCTTGGGTTTTTCAGGTTATGCTATTGTCGAGGGAAGACCTTTCACGGATCCCCCGCTTCCTTGTTGTGGCCTTGGCATGGGTTGGGTCATGTAAGTTCCAAGTTGATTATTAGTTTGTTTTGTTATTTCTGCAGGGGAAGCTATCATTTTGATTTATTTTTGTTAGTTTTCTTTGACAAGAATTTAGAATACGAAGATGGTCACTGTTTAAGATCCACATACTTTGATAAAAATAGTAAGAGGAAACTTGATAAACATATTCTCTTGTGGCATGTCATACAAGAAATCTAGTTCCATAATACATGTTTATCTGCATCATCAGCGATGATTAGGCAGACTGGAGGCAGAAGTTCTGTAATGAATTCAACTTGGCCTTTCTTTTTGATGATGAAAGATATAGGAATATGCCATAGGAATGTTGATTTTGCCATCATTGTAGCTATCATTTGGCTTTGTAGCAAGGGCTGGAAATGTGTGTATTGTTCTCGTTGTTACTGCATAATTGTGGCCATTTCTTGCTGCCACCGAATTTAGTTTTATTTGAGTGGAGGACCTTGTTACATCAGTGAATGACTGCCATTTGAAGTGATGGATGCATGGATGTTACACAAGGTCTAGAAGTCATTCTGTAGATTGTTGTGTATTTGCTGTCTATTTATCATTGCTTTATTTTCTGAACTTGTATGTGCATTTAAGCTTTTGACTCCTTTCCTTCTCTGGGTTCTCTTACTGCTCTATACCATCTTCCTCCCCATCTTCTAGATGAGAAGAAAGAAGGGAAAATCTTGAAGTTTGAGGTTCTTTTTAAAAATTAAGGTATATAAGAGTGGATTTTAGTTTTGGTGAATTTTAGTTATTGACTGAGTGAGACAGATCAAATAACTTTACTTGACTGCATAAACTTTGTGTTAATCAAATATAAGCTCAATTTCATGGGCTCAGTTAGATGAAAATGTTGATGTTAACCAATTATGTATTGCCGACTTGGCCGTGCATAATTATAATAAATTTGGATTCCAGGTTTATAGCTGGGTTCTTCCTTGGTGGCATTCCCTGGTATGTTGGAGCTTTTGTTGCACTTTGTGCACAGGTGGATTACCAAGAAAAACCTGGATACATTGCATGTGTAGTTGCTGTAAGTTCTCTTTACACTTTTCGCTTGCCAAAAGATGTTTGGTTGTGTTACTTCATGGTCCTAACTATTCTGTAATTATGAGGGGCTTAAGATAGAGTGTTAGTAATTGCATTACCATTCTCTACAACCATGTGTGGTTTAGGGTGTCCATAGTTTATACAATTTTATATAAATTATGCTAGTGATGAATGGAGTTAATTGCTGGTGTAGCTGTTTTATTTGTTTGAGGCAACGTATACATTACATTATACGACCATTGCCGGGAAGTACAGAATTCTGTCTCTGCTTGTTCTTGAGGAAGCCTTTTCTTTCCTTTCTAATTTCTAATTATTTTTTCCACTTTGTGCAGTCCATTCTCACAATCATTGCTATAACTCTTGGTGTAGCAAATGGAGCTCATACCTGGGTTTATTAATACAGGCTGCAAGAATGATTGTACATTATCCCAAATATCAATGCCTGGTTATTGTATCTTTAGTTGGAAATTATCATATATTAACATGTAAAGTCTATGGACGAAGTTATTGGGTGTTCATATTGATGCGTATCTTTGGTGTTCTTACGGACTGCAACCAGAGTCGTTTGTAGTTGTACTAAGCAAAGGAGATTTTATGAGGGAATATAAGGGATGTATTTTCATTTTCAAGTAACATTTGATTCGTATCCACTTCCAGTTTTGCATCAAAACTGATATGTGCATAGCATGTGTTCTGCGATATAGGAGTTGCCAATCCTCGAGCTAGCTTTCTCCATGTCGATTGTGACGGTAAAAAGGATTACTGGGGACCCGTGTGGGCACCTACAACTCGGCTCAATTGGCCCAAGAACAAGATAATAAAAGTCATTTTAGGAAGTTTCGAGGTTCTTCGCCTCGACTTTCGGCCGCTGATCCATCTTTTTCTAGTTTTCAACTTTTCAATTTTCATATTTTTGTCCTTAAAACCAATATTTTTCTCATCTATTTTAAATTATAGTTTTGAAAAGAATTCATTTCAAAAATTGTTTGTCTTTATTTATTTATTTTTAAACAAGATTTGAAATTTATTTGCTAGTTGTTTGATTCTCTCAAAATAATGTTTTTAAATTTATATTTTTTTCCAACTATTTATAATCAATTATATTCTTCAAACCATCACAATTTATTTATTAGGAAAAATGACATTTTTGTATTTGAAATATGGCTTAATATCTAATTTTATATTTAAAATTTTAAATTATTTAAATTTGTTCCTCTCTAATAGATTAGTTATCGTTAGATTTTATTATTAAAGAGTAAAATTGTAACTAAGTAGGAAAATATTCATACACTTTGACGCGTGTGTAAATAATTATGAATTATTAAATAAATAATAAATAAAACTCTATTGGCGGGAGGGCCACAACCATTGGTAGTAGACATTCAACAGTGGCCCATTATCACCGACCACTGTACTTTAAAAATAAATATGATCAAAATTTATATTATTGAAATTTATTTGTTGTGATCAACACAATGGTATAATTATTTTTGACAAAAAAATACTAAAAAGTAGTAAAATATGTAATGGGAGCCATGGGAGGCGATGGCCATCGGCAGTGTACGTTAAACGGGGGCGACAATGATGTGCACGATCACTCTATTTAACGTGCGTGCACCGCTGTTTCGTGGTGAAGGGTGACGACTGATTTATCCAATGGTAGCAGCAGTGCATGTCACTGCTGTTTGGTGGTGGAGGAAGGTGGCGGACAATCGCCGATGTACGTTAAACGGAATGGCGGTGCATGTCACTGCTACCTCATTTAACGTGCACTGTCGTTCTATGGTGGAGGGCAATAGGCACCACACGGTGCACGTTAAATAGGGCGACATTGATGTGCACCACTACCTCATGGTGAAGGGGTGGAGACAGTGCATGTTACTGCTGTTTTAGGAGGGGGGTAATGCACGTTAAATGGAATGGCGTCCCATTTAATGTGCACCGTCATTTTGTGGTGGATGGCAACGGGCACCACGCGGCACATGTTAAAAAAAGCAGCAATGACGTGCATCGTTGCCACCATTGGATAAATTCATCACCCTTGTTCCGTTTGACAGATTGACCACCAATTTATCCAACGGTGGTGGCAGTGCATGTCACCATGCTTCGTTTAACGTGCACTACCTGTGGCTGTTACCTTTCATGGCTTCAATTGCGTATTTAGCCACATTTGTGGTCTTTTTTTGGTCAAAAATTGTATTATTATTATACAGATCATAAAAAATAGAGTCCAATAATATAAATTTTAATAATTTTTATCATCGAAGTTCAGTGACTTGCCAGTGGAGGGTTTTTTAAAATAATTTATTTTTAAAATAAATTTTAAAAATTTAAAAATTAATATTAAAATTGAACTTATTCGAATGTGTCACGTGTCTTTTTTGATCAATAGCTAATCATTTTTTACACGTAAAATAGTACTAACACTTAAATTTTAGCACGAGTAAAGTGTCATTGTTAAAAAAAGACTTTTTCATTAAATTTAACTATTATTAACTAATAAAGAGGGACAAAATTAGATAATTTAAAATTTTAAAAATAAAATTAGGTAGACAAAAATGTTCTTTTTCCTATATATTAAGATACCCTTTTTTAAATATTTTTACAGTAATAAAATTTGAAAAAATGAGACATAAAAAAAGAGGGAAAAAAAAATAAAGGATCAATTAGTTGAACATTTTATGTAAATATATCATTTTCTTAAAAAAAATGTAAAAAGTTAATTTTCAGGAAATTATAGAATATGAGAAATAGATTAATAATAATATATTTTCATTTTTAGTTAAAATATAAAAACTTATGATTTAGAAGAAAGGTATCATATTTCAACAAAACAAATACAATCCGTAGTTATTTTTTTTTAATTATTTTCCCTCACCGTGTAATATTTAACCGGTTTTTATTAGTCAGTGTCCATTACGACGTCGGTTTAAGATGCTATTCATTTAGGGTTTTCCTCGCTATATAAGCAAAAGGAACCCTTGTGTCATTCTCTTCTACAGCCGAGAGAGTGGGAGAGAGGGAGAGTTCGCTGCCGCAGATCCTCAAGTCTTCTCTTTGCCCGAAAATGGTCACTTTCAAGGTGAGTTAACACATCTCTCTTGTAAAGATCTACTGATAACTTAGTGCTATATTTGTTCGTTTTAGGATTTATATTTATTTTTTCAAATCGATTGTGTTCTGTTTGGTTGCTTTGATAAAGTAGGATCATATTATGGCCATCAAAATTTCTTGACAAGACCAGGCTTATACTTGTACAAGTATGCCGTTTCTAATTTACTACATTTTATGCTCTGTTTTAGCTGATAAATACAAATTTAGCTATTTTACAAACCTAATGCTGTATTAATGGTTTGAGCTTTTTCGTGATTATGATTTACATGAGTTTTGATTTATGCGAGTATTTTTTTTCATTCTGTATAAATCACAACTATTTAATTGGCGGCTTCAGGTCTGTTTGTTATTTTGTTCTTTTCTCTTAGATGTATTAAGAGCCAAATGGGTTGTTTAGGGGTTTTAGTTTTTTTTTTCTTGGGCTGATGCGAATTTGTTTTGGATTGTGCAGTTTCACCAGTACCAGGTTGTTGGGAGAGCTCTCCCAACAGAAGCAGATGAGCATCCTAAGATTTATAGGATGAAATTGTGGGCAACCAATGAGGTTCGAGCTAAGTCAAAGTTCTGGTGAGTGATTTGGTTCATGTTCTATAGTGTTTTTCTATTTAACGATTGAAGTCCGAATTATTTAGCTGGATATATTTGTCGGTTTCTGATTTTGTTTGATTTGATCAGGTACTTTCTTAGGAAGCTGAAGAAGGTTAAGAAGAGCAATGGCCAAATGCTTGCAATCAACGAGGTATACTTCTTATTGTACGCGCTTTTAGGGTGCTCACTGGCATAGTTACAACTTGAGGAGCAACTTGTATATGCCTGTTAAGACTTTTACTTGTTGGTTGCTTTTTCAATTGGGAAGTCTCATCTGTCTTTTATGGATGACTTGTTGTTTGGTGTCCTTTAGTAGTTTGATTCACTACGGTGTCTTCTAGCTTGCTCTTTCCTTGCGGTTGGTATTAAGTTTTAGAAATTGCCTTTTTAGTAATCATGGTTTTTTTGCTCGTATAGACGTATTCTCTGAATTTTACATTAAAACTAGTACTCTTGCCTACTTATTTTGATGTATTCTGATGAATATATGTTTCTTTTGTTTTTTCTTATATATATATATATATATATATTTGTTCAGTAATAAATGATATATGGTTTTTTTGATTTAAACTCTTGCAGTTACAATCCAAATCATAGGAGCATCTATTGGAACAAAAAATTTTCATGCTTATTCGATTGGTTATCTCTGTCCACCTGTTTTAGTGGTTTAGTCCTGTTCTAGTGATTTGTTGACTAAACCTTGGAGAAATGAGATGTTATTGCTTGCAAATGTCAAGTTTAATGAACAATTAATTGAACTAATAGCTTGTGTCATAATCCGGTGCCATGTTTCAAGTTGATTATAAATTTATAACTGTCCTCTAAGAATGCTGTGGTTAGTTGGATTTGCTCTTTCTGCTGAAATTGTTGCTGGTCTCGAGTTTTAAGAAGTTTTGTGTGTATGAAAATATGATGTGATAAGACAGAAGCTTAATTTTTTTTTTCCTTTCTATCATCTCATTTGTTTAGAAGTATAAAATCTCTCATATCCTTTTGAATGCTTTTGGGATTTATAAGTTGACAATTTTTAAGTTTTGCATCAGCATTATATCAATGTACCAGCAATAGAGGGCTTTGACCATGTAGTTGAAATCATTTGCAGATCTTCGAGAAGAACCCAACGAAGATCAAGAATTATGGTATTTGGCTGCGTTATCAGAGTCGTACTGGTTACCACAACATGTATAAGGAGTACCGTGACACCACTCTGAATGGGGCTGTGGAGCAGATGTACAATGAGATGGCTTCCCGCCACAGAGTCAGGTCTCCTTGCATTCAAATTATCAAGACTGCCACTATCCCAGCGAAGCTGTGCAAGAGGGAGAGCACCAAGCAGTTCCACAACTCCAAGATCAAGTTCCCCTTGGTGTTTAGGAAGGTCAGACCACCAAGCAGGAAGCTGAAGACCACTTACAAGGCATCAAGGCCCAACCTATTTATGTAATTCTGTCATCGATAGTTGAGCCATTCTGCAAGCTGTTTTGGATATTAGATATCCATTTTTGTTTGGGAATATTATATTAGGTTACGGGACCTATCTGTTATTTCAGAAATTCATGCTTTGCTGACCTTCAAATTTTAATGTTGTTCTGGTGATATTATAAATTACTTTGTTTTTAAGTAGATTCTCTGGAATCTGGTGTTTGATGTGTTATATATTCTCATTGATTTGGTGTGAGTGATGAAAATTTACAGGCTGCTCTGGCGGCTTAGCATATGCAGAGGCTGATATGGCAAGCAGCATATGCGTGTTTGATCACTAAGCACCAACTTTTTTTTTTCTTTTAAAACACACACACACACATATATATATATATATATATATATATTAGTGATTAAAATCAAGGCGTTATATTTTAGGATCTATTAATATATAATAAGAAGATTATTGGGGCAACACGATAAATCATCTATGGATATATGTTTGGATTTAAATAATTTCTTCTATCCAAGATATATCAGTCTTCTAAAGATTAAAATTTTTATTCTCACATAAGAGAGACGACGCAAAGGGTAAAAGTAACCCAATTCAAACACCATCACAAAATTCATACATATTTCACAACTTTTAGTGCTACCCATTCAAGTCCCTAACTAAATACTAACATAAAAGGACAGGTTAAGAAAGGGTAAAAATAACCCTTAGGAGGGGCAACACAAACATCACCACAAAATTTATCCATATTTCATAGTTTCTAGTATCATCCATTCAAGTCCCTACTTAAATACTAACATAAAAAGACCGGTCAAACTCAGATGATTGTAAAGTGGCGAGTTTAGATAGGTGTAAGGAGGCTTGATCGCCACCGAAATTTGCGTCTCCACCAGATATAGAGTTGAGTAGTTGTCAGTAAGTAATGTTTGCTCAGTAGGCAGCAACTGTTTGCCTGACAGTGGATGGCAGCAGCAGCAGCAGGATTTTAGAGTTTGCAAGAGAGAAGAATGGGCAGTGGTGTCGGCAGCGGAGGCATAGTAACAGCCGATAGAGGCACTGCTAAGGTCGGTAAAGTCGCGACAGAAGCCATCAAGGGTTCAACGAAGATTGAAAAGTCTCGGTGGAGGTCGACATTTTGGTGAGTGCTTGCACGGGCCGAAACGCCTCGCTAGAAAAGGGAAAATAACAACAAAAGAAAAAACGATAAAAAAAACGACGATGAAACCAATAAAAAAAAAGGAGAGAAAAAAGAAGTAGTTGAGATGCGTTCACTGGAGGAAAGGTTGAAAACCCCCCTCCATGGAGATTAGGAGAAAAGGCTACTGGAGGAGGGGGCGCTAGGGTTTTAATTTTTTTTTTTTTGAGTTCGGAGTTTTTTTTTAATAAGAGAGACAGAAAGGAGGAATGATGAATATACACGACCTTGAAAAGTTTTGTATTTGATTTTTGTTTTGCTAGTATGCCAAGCATCTGTTTGAAGGAGTATTTTGAGGTTATGTTAAAATGAAAGAATTACAGTTTAATTTAAAATTTTAATTTTTTTAAGTAATAAAATAATTTATTAATTAAATAAAAAATAATAAAAATTTAAAGTAGAATATAAAAGGGTACAATATAATTTTATGTGATTCGATTAATTATTTACGTTCACGGTGGATCAAAAGATCCTAACTTTTTTTATTAACTTTTTAGAGATTTTATAATAAAAATTCAATTAAGAATCTTCAAAATGACATAATGTTTAGTGAACTCTTATTTTACCATGAGCAATGATTATCCCAACGACAATTCTACTATAATGTAAAGTGTCTACCTAATTCTTCTCTTCTCTTAAAGTTTCTCTTAATGCTTAATTTCAATTAAAGAGTTTACAAGTGTTTATATAGGGTGTATTTCGTGCCTACTAATCCTATTCTTTGTTGGAGTAAGAGTTCACTTATTTTAGAAGTTCAAAATTTTTCAAAACTCGAAATTTGGATAAAAAACGAATTTCTGACGTTCCCTATGCCGTGGCGTTCATCTCTGAGCGTTGCGGCGCTAGCCACTATCACGCCCAGCACCGTGATGCTGGGCTTCTATGTTGAGTGCCCAACGCTCGGCCCTGGTGGCTCCTCCACATTTTTTTCGCTTCCTTCACGTTTTTAAGTTTCGTTTCGCTTCTCTTTTCGTATCCCACACGTCAAAGACTTTTTCATACATATTCCACATATTTTAGACTTTTTGTAACTCTTCATTTTAATATTTATCTTAATTTTTATCTAATCAAAATTATTAAATCACTAATTTTTCAACGCATCGATTGTGAATTTGGCAATAGCACGTATCTTTTACTGGGTATCTTTTTTTGGGCAAGCTGGTGTTTAGCTACAGTGTTATTAAGACAGATACTAATAACCTATTGTTATTTTAAACCAAAATGGCAATGGCGCAATTAATAAGGATACAGCAGTTACCGTGAAGTTCATGTCGAATCCCCGGTGCTGTAGTATAGAAGAAGTCTTGTGCATGGTGGAATAGCTTTCAATCTTCGTTACATAATTTTGTTGAGGCTTGTTATTTGGGGCAAAGCAAGCATTTTGCCGTCTAAAGTGAGCATAAAATGGGTGTTTGCTGAAAAAGAAAGTTAACACTAGTCAGTGCTAATTAAAATTTTGTGAATGGAGTATGATGTAGAAGCTTCAAGACCATGGAGGCCATTTATGCTTAAGATTAAGTTTAGTAAATGCTAATTTTCCCATTCTTGGTTTACCAACAAATTTAAAAGAAACATAAATTCGATCATATTTTTCACCCACACTAATACCATTCCATGTTTTTATTTATATTTTTTTTAATGAATTAGATGCATGGGTGTGGATCACAAATATCTCCATTCGAAGGAAGAAAAGCAAAAGTTGTTTCTAGCAATACCACCTTTGGATCGTTGTTCGTTGCATTTCATGTTTAGAAATTAATTCCAGCTAACTGACCACTAATTTTTTTCACTTGGTTGAATAGGCATGATGTTGACTGCCTACCTAATTTGTGATTATGACTTTTGGTCCTTTCAAAAATTATTCATCTGATATAATGCAAGTGTAATGATTCTTATGACTTTGCAACTTTTGTAGTGATCCTTTTGATTCTCTATCTAAATGGATAATTGAAAGTTGAAACCGACCCTCTTTATGTTCTTTTTAAACACTGTGTAACCCATAATCTTTTGATCCGGGAAATTATAAAATCTTTTCAATACTGTAAAAAGTGCTTTATATGGTTGATTGATAGATTCTAACCACCTGGTTAATGGTGAGTTCAGCTGTTAAACTTCATCCCGTAAACTGACTCCCACCATATATGGTATAATGTATTTGCAATCATGCGGTGAAAGTAAAGTATCATATAATTGAAGAAACATAACATATGGGATATGGAGATCTACCTTTATTTCTCAAGCTCAGTGTCACTATCATGAATATGAAGAAATCAAGAGCTGCGTTCAATTGCATTTGGGACCTTTGATATGAGTATGTCCATCTTGTAATAAGCCCGCATGTGACATGTCTTTTACCACCCATTTTAATTAATTATAAATTCATATACTAGAAGCTTGCTGCTGCAGATTCAACAACATATGACTCAAGAAAATTGATTTTCAATGTGTTCTGATGCAATTACTAAAATCATGTCATCATATACAGCCAAAGTGAAGTAAATTGAATAACTGGATGTGGGATTTTTTTATGCTATACGCTAGAATGTTAATTGTGGTAGTAAATTTTTTTTCGACGGACTGAAGAATGATCTTGTAGCTTGCCCTACCCACCATTTGAAATTCTCCCTTTGATTTACTTTGATATTTTTATCTGTTTATGTAATACTAAAGCTTGCTATATGGAGAAACATCTCTCTGCTACACAAAATGATAAGGGGGAGCTAACTCCACGACAAGGATCATTGGGCCCAAGGCCTCAAATTGAAGCTAACAATTACACGCGTTTAAATCCATGCAAACTTTTTCTCTTCACCCTCATGATCATGTTGTCTTGTTAATTATGTTTTGGCACCTACAAAAGCAATCCAAGTTCCAACAAGAGTATCTTCATTTCTTCCTAAAATCCAAAGCTTAGCAGATAACTGCTCGGCTTAAGCAACTTCCTCTAATCTTAGACTAATCATCAATAAGTGATGCTCATATGTATTTTCAGGTTTCTCTTACATGTATATATCTCCAGACTCCTCTCAAATCTCTCGTTGTCTTGTTTGTTAATTTCACAATGAAGCATGCCAAACTTTGTTTTTTCTTTGATTTTTCATGCACCTAAGTGGTCTTAACGGATCAAAAAACTATGAAATGCGCGCAACTACATCTTAGTTGAATGTGTTAGACAAGCAGATAAATACATAAGGCTTGATCTTGTTTACAATGTAGCCACCAACTAATTAATAGTACACAGAATCTCAATCAATAAAGAATTTGACTTCAATCCGCTTTGTCATTTCACAATATTCTCCTTTATGAAACAAAAAAGCATTAATCCAATGTCAATTACCCCACATCGTTGAAAATCTCGATTGAATATTCATAACCTCCCACTTTCTTCACTTCTTTTCTAGTCCTCTTTTCAAAAAAGACAATGCCCACGAAATGGGCATATATAGTTTACAAATTTATAACGCACACAGGTTTGTATCGTAGCAAAAAGAAAAAGGAGAAAAGAATGAAACTACTGCATATAGCTTATAGCTTTTTGTGTTCAGTAATCATAGCACATTAGCTTCTTTATGCAAAAAGAAGACGGGTATTTTAATATTTTATAAACAATTGGCAAAAAATAACTCTTTGTTCAACTTATCTCAAATGTTCCCATTGCCATCCAATGTAAGCTAACAATATATTTTTAAAGTGTCTTTCTTACTACATCTATAAAAGAATGACGATCAAAAGCTGAATGCTCTTGTGTTGTGAGTATCCCTAGAGAGAGAGAGAGAGAGAGGATCAAAGAATGCAAATGCTTCATTTTGTTTCATCTTTCACTATCCCTGCATTTTATGTTTTTCTTCTACAATTTGTTGGGTGTCTTTCCCATGAAGAGTTGATTAGCCAATCCAGCAATCACAAGAACATAAAAGAAAATCTAAATGAGGTAACCAAATTTTCTGCAAATGAAGCTTTTATGACTGTTTCAGTCTCTAGTTTTTCTTTAATGCTGATTCTCCTTTCTCTGAATTAGGGTTACTACATATACGTTTCATTTTTCTTGCAGTTAAGTCCACGGATGATATCTCATGTTGCAGTTCACGGCCTTCTCTTATGGGCTTCTATGGGTTTCTTAATGCCTATTGGGATACTCACTATAAGAATGTCCAACAGAGAGGAAAATGGGAGAAAAGCTAGGGCTTTCTTTTATCTCCACGTTATTTTCCAGGTATGCTCTTCTTTGTTCTTCTGCAAAAGAAAGATGAAAAAGAAGAAGATTATTGTTAGGAAATTCAACATAATTAAAGACCACTCTCATTTTAGAGTTCCAAGTTGTTATCATGAATCCTGATATTGCTCTAATTCACCATGATTCTAGCCACTATAGCTTTAATGATTGTGTCCATCACCTTCTGTTTTTCTTTTTATTAAAAATAGTATTCTATAACTATTTGTTTGATGTAGTTAACTTGAAACCAATATAATTAACTAACCATGTTGATGGTAAATTAATACTTCATGAATAGCAAAAAAAAAAAAAGGGAGTGATCAATTATGCTATTAATTTACTTCTAGCTATTGCAAATACATAATCATGGTGCTATCTCTTTACTGGTTTGTGTGATGCTAAATGTAGACGCAACTTGTCCTTGTCAATTACTCAATTTATGTTCATATACTCGATGTGAAAAATATGATAGCCAACAGGGAAAAAGAGACAAGAAATTTATGGGTATTTTTTCTTAAAATTGTTTTTCTCTCCTTTTCTTAATTCATAATGGTGCAAATTTGCATTTTGTATCAACAGATACTTTCACTGCTATTAGCAACTGTTGGAGCTATCATGTCCATCAAGAACTTCGAAAATTCATTCAATAATAACCACCAACGTTTAGGTCTGGCACTTTATGCTGCCATGTGGATGCAAGCCTCGATTGGATTTTTCAAGCCTCCTAGGTAAATCCATTTGATTTCTCACAAAACGGAACCTAACTTTTTTCACCAACATATTAGTTGATGAAAATTAACCAAATCAAAGTTAAGATCTTGGCATCGATTTGCTGTAATATTTTCTCATTTTTGCAGAGGAAATAAAAGAAGAAGTACATGGTTCCTTGTGCACTGGCTACTTGGAACAGCAATTTCTCTTGTGGGGATTATCAACATTTACACAGGCTTAAAAGCTTACCATAATAAAACATCAAGAAGCACTACAATTTGGACTATACTTTTCACAGCTGAGATCTCTTTCATAGCTTTCTCTTACCTATTTCAAGACAAATGGGAGTATATACGAAAGCAAGGAGTGATCTTAGGCAATAATTCGGAGGCAGCAGCTAGTGCTTCTGCTCAAGTGATTTCTGAAAGAAACAATGAAAAGTTGTTCTTGCCTGAACCATGTGGAAAGCGCAATGCACTAAGGAATTTGTTTGACTAGTGTTTTCAGAATCATATATATTCTCTTATTTAATGTGTTGTTACTGATGATGATTTTCACTTTTGTCTACTTTTTGATGCCTTTCCTTCATCTTCATGCAAGTGAAAGTGACTGGTTATATATGTTACATTGCAGCACTGAAGGAACCTGCATCAAAAAGTGTGCCATAAATTTTATAGGCTAGCTAATTGCGCATCCTTTCTTTCTTGAAAATCATGTTCTTCTGTGACTTGGGTTTTAGGACGCATATTTATAGGTAGTTAGCATTAGCAATTGGAAAGTTAGGTGATTGTGTATTGTTTAATGTGGAAATATGACCAAGTTTGTAGTCATTCTTATTTGACAATGGATGAATGGTAATGTACATAATGACTGAATATTGAAATATGGGGTTGCATTTATTATTATTATTATTATTATTAATGTTTTGGGGGCTATTCTAGAAATATGATACTGCTGGGGTTTCTATATGTCAATTGGATGTCTCTTATGCAAAAAGCTATTAGTGCTACATATGATTTGGAGAAAAATAAAATGACCCATTTATTAATTATCGTTCGGCATATAATGAAAACAACCCCAGGCATCAAGAACATCTTATTAATTAGGCCATAAGTTATACAAAGTTAGTATAGAATCCAAATTTTAAAACCTTAAAGGTAAAAAATAAAAGACAAAAGCAAAAGTGGTTCTTCATTTCTTGCACCAAAAGAGCCGAGAAAGTGAGAAAGAAAAGGAAATGGGGTTTTGGCAAATTTCGCAATAGTCCTTTTTCTTTTAATAAAAAATTAAGAAAGTCTTTTTGTGTTTTAAGAGTATGGCTAAAGTTTATGAGTGAACTAGTGCCCTAAATTATTGTGAGTTTTACAATTTAATGGAGATTGAAGTGTTAAAATTTTAGATAGGGATGGTAAAATGATAAACAAAGGTATAACAAAACCTTAGTAAATTCAGTAACCTAAATTTGTGGTCGATTTATTTTTATTTATAACAAATGAATTGATTTATTTTTTTAATCAATTTGTCTAATTCGTATTTGATGTAGATATCCAAATTCGATATAAATAAAATTCAAAATTTATTAATTTTTTATTTGATAAAAAATTTAATTTATATTAAGAAAATAATTTATTAACAATTCATAATACATTTTTTTTTGTTTTGTAATTTATTTGTAGGTTTCTTAAATCTTAATTATTTGCTATTTTTATATTTTACATTTAGTTGTTACAAAATTAATAAATTGTAAAATTTTAAATTCTAATCTTATACGAATATAAATGAATTTATGTCTTATTTATATTCTTCTAATTCAATAATGTAAATACTAACCAATTGCAAACGAATGGGTGAATTAGAGTGTTCAAATCCTAATTTGAATTCATTTAATTATTCAAAAATTTATATTCTATTAATTTAATATATAAATAATTTTTCTTGATTCGTATTTATTAAATTCGAATTAGGTAAACGAATTGTGACTCATATTACTACCCTTAATTTTAAAGAGAGATTAGAAAAAGAAGGTGTGTTTTGACTTCAAAGGACGAGTTTACAACACCTAATAAAAGTTTGGCACTCTAATTTCTTGTTGGGTGATTATCTTTTTTAATATAAAAGAGGGTTTTAAGTTTAAAAAACCCAATTTTAAGCTTAAGAGTTAATTTCAATTTTTTATCATTTTATTTTTGTTTTACTTCTTGTTTATGAGAGTTTAAATACAAAGAGATCGCACTTAAGCATTTGTTTCAGTGGAAAATCCTCTGCAATTTTTTTTTACCTAAGTCAGGAGTTTGAGTTCTAATAGATACTAAAATATTGTAATTATTCCTTCACTTTTTGGGGTTTTATTGTTTGAATGGGGTATGCATAATAAAATAAAGTGATATTTTCAATGATATGATCCCAATTGTATAATCTGATGAAATATCTATAATAATATAATTTGATGTAATATTAACAGCAATGTGTATCAAAAAAAAAAAAAAATCTAAAGAGATTGAGTTGATGATATGAGTTGAGAAACTTAAATTCAAATAACTTTCTATATTTGGTATGTTGATGACTTAGAATTCTTATTGTTGATATTTTGATAGATAATATATAATTCTTATTGTTTGAGTTGGCGTTTGATAAAATATTTTTGCGGCTATCAATATTAGGTGTTTTAGATAGTAATATAATTTTTAAAATTGAAATTGTAATCGAGTTGTTTGTTAATGAATTTGAATAATTTGGGTTGCTTGAGGTATTAATATTATATTCAAGCAAACTTACGTTGGAAGAGTAATTGATAGTAGGTATTTTCATAAGAATTTATTATAGGTTGTAAGTAGGATTATAATCAATTAAGGTAGAAGAGTTGTACCAAATTTTAGCATGATTGTGAATATAGATTTAATTTGCCTAAGTTAATGGATTGAGATTTGTTGGATGATTAGAATTAGTAAGTGGTTTATTTACGTGTCAAATCTTTTTATGATTTTTTTTCTTATAGTAGTATATATTTATTCTTTTTTAGTAGGAACTCTATTGCAGACAAGATGCTTGACATGAAAAGATAATATTTGATATAAAAAATATGTTAACTTATAAAATGTTATATTATATTCACATGCATAAAAGTATTAATTTTTAAATCATTAAATGATACTAGATTAAAATTTTTAGGAGATTAAGATTTTTAGGATCCGTTTGTGCATATAAAGTAGCGTTGAGCTTTGTTTGGCCGCTTTATCTTTTTCGGATTAAAAATAATGCTCGTATGTATGTCAAATGCTATATTTAAGAAGTGTTTCAGTACAACGAAATTTTTTTTTTGAGTATTTTTTTAGTGTGGTTTTGTAAATTTTTATTTATTTACATTATATTTTAAGTATCATATGTATTAATTATGATCAACTAAGAAAAGGTATGTCATCAGCTTCAAATTTTTATAATTGAGTTTATAGATTTACAATGTCAATATTATTAGTGATCTAGTTATTATTTATATACAACGATTAAGAAAATTAATAATTTTATATAGCAACTCGATATGTTTTAGTTAAAAATTAGTTTTTGTAATTTATTTTTACAAAAAATATATATAATAAAATAAATCTCATTTATAAATTTTACATATTTATGTATATGTTATGAGGACTATTTTTTAAAATTATAAACTCTGTCAGAGTTTAAATTTAAAAACGAAGTCAGGCAGTTGTTTAAGAAGTTATTTATTTTTTAACTTGATATACTCATATTATTTTTTAATAGAATTATTTGTAGATAAATTATTTAATTTTGTGTATTGATGCTCTTGGATATTATAGTTATTAATTATGGTACTAAGTGCGAAAGCATCTTTGATAAAGAAAATTAAGGCCCGAGGCCAAGAACTAATATGGTCGAGGTATAATTTATTTTTAAGCGAAAAAGAGGTTTTAGGAGTTTGCATGAGTGAGAAAATACTTTAAAAGTATTTATTTGTTTAAATTAGAGGTTGAGAATGTCTGAATTAGAAGGAAATTCACCCGAATTTTTGTTACAAAATTCATATTAATTGAAAACAATATTAAATTATATAAGAGACGAAAATTAGGGCTTATCTCAAAATTTTAAAAAATTTCAAGACAAATCGTTTTCAAAAAAAGTTTAAAAAAAGAAGAAGTGATTAGTCCATAATACCAATCACATAGCCAAATGTATGTTTATTTTCAAATTAATTTAAAAGGGGCAATTTTGTGTCGCCATATAATCAATAGCAGCTCTCTCCTAAGCAACTTAGACGGTGGTTTAGGACTTCATTGATTTATAAATGGATTTAAATTATTTTATACTCCTTTTTTTTGGGAAGGTAGATCCTTTAATTTGTATATGTATATCTTTTTAAATTATTTTAATAATAAATTTAAATCCCATAACATAACTATAATTAACGCAACTTTCAAAATAATACTTTAGCTAATTAACGTTATTTTTTAAAATAAAATCCTATTTCTTTAAAAAAAAGTGGTCCCAATAAATTAAATACTTATATATTTTACAATATATGTAAAAAATAACTGTATTAAATATTATCTCTCTCTTAACAAAGAAATCTAATTAATGTTGGATCTAATTTTCAAAATTGGCTATTAGTTTTTCAATTGAGCACTAAAACTCTTTTAATTAATGTCACTTTCTAAAATTAATCTTCATATTTTTCATTGAACATTAGAATAAACTAATGTAATTGCATTACTTCTAAACTCTTATAAATAAGAGTCCCTCTATTTTCACATTGCACTATTATCATTCTAACTATTTTTAATTAGTTGTCATTTTTAGTATATTATTTTTCTTTTTACCCCTTTTTTTTATAAAAAAAATAAAGTTATTCTATTTCTAAGTAGTTGTTATTATCCCCTTTTTTTAAAAAAAAAATAAAGTTATTCTATTTCTAAGTAGTATATTATTTTTTCTTACCCCCTTTTTTTAAAAAAATAAAGTTATTCTATTTCTTTGCATGTTATTAATTGTTTTGTGTTAAATCTATTTGCAATGTATAGAAAAAAGTCCACTAGAAAATATGTATTGGGATATAATATTTTTTAAAAAAAAGTTAAAAAAAAAAGAGAAAAAATGAAATTTTGTTCGTTAAGGCTCAAATTTTAGAATCGCTTAAGGCCCCAAATTCCTTTGTACCGCCTGTAATATTTTGGAAATTTTTTAAAAACAATCCTTTAATTTTATAAATATTTTTTAAAGTAACTTTTTAATTGATTATTCTTTATTAGTTAAAAACAAATAATTCAGACCGTTATACCCCCTTAGCAATAAACAAGTTAAATAACTCTCTCTCTAAGTACAAAATTTTCTTAACAAATTCAGTTAAATTAAAGATTTAAAAATTGACATTGTGTAAATCAAATTTTGCAAAGTATGTTCACTATTTAAAATTTTAAAAATAGTTGATTTTTAGTAATTTTAGAAAAAAAATTATTTTGTGTTAAAAATGAGTTAAAAATTATATTTTAAATTAAAAATAAGTGAAATAAATAAAATTATATATAAAAAAATAAGTTAGAATAATAAAAAATGTGAAAATCTAGTTTAAAAAAATCATTTTAGAAAGAGTTTAGAACGCAGAGGCAACCGACCGCTATCTATGTTGCAGAATTTCACAGGGCGAATCATTTCATAAGAAATATTTTATGGACCACAAAACACCAGCATTTGATGGGGTGCGCAAAACTCAGGGTCCACGATCGCCCAGCCCATCCTAATATTTTTGAATAAAATAATTTGTTTTAGAAATTATTTTTTAAAAAAAAAATTAAAAACTAAAAATAAATAGTGTATGTCCTTGGGAATTGGGCCTTAGTCGTTGATCAATTGCTGGCATGTATGAAGATGAACAAGGATCCACCAGATGTTATCCACGTACGCCAGAATGAGAATAGTTGCAATCCAAGTAAGACAATCTGATAAATTAGCTTGGTTCCATTCTTTATATATAATCGCGAGTACTTTGTGTGAATCATTTTTGCAAGATTCTTAATAGTTTTTTGTGAATCATTTTCTTTTATAATCTACTAATCAAAAGATAATTCGAATGAGCATGGGGCTGACACCTCCTAAAGTCTCGTATCTCTATTTGAATTCGACCCCCTATTTTCAAGTGTTATAAAAATATTAATAAAAATATTATAATTCCTCCATTTAAAAAAAAAAAAAAAACAATCCAAATCTCTAAGTCTCAGGCTTTGCTATAATAATGTACTTCAACATCGTGTGATTAATAAGCCAAGATATTAGATGCCTTCCACTCATCTTATCATTTAAGGGGTGAGAGAAAAGTAAAGCTGAAGACATTTTAGTTCAAGTACATTATATTTGCTAGAGTAATTGAAAATTTTTTATAAACAGCTACTTTTTTTTTTAGGGTACTTATCTAATTTAACCAATTTAAAATATTTGCAATTTTTATCATAAAAAAAATAAAAATAAAACATAGATATAAATGCCTTCAAATTCAATTTCCCTTTCCATATATTGATCTAAGTTATTTATTGTCTATTTCATATTGCAACTCTTTGGTGGATTTAAACCGGCAACAATTTTGAACGGTTGGCGTCAAAATGAGGTAACTTTTATTGTGATGCATGTATATATTTGAACGGTTGGCGGTAAAATGAGGTAACTTCTATTGTGATGCTTGTATATATTTGATTGAGATGATGAGTACATGACATGAAAATGTAGTGTTGATGACAAAATTTGAATAAAAATGGTGATAGAACTCTTTAGGATTGCAGAGCGATAGCTCTCTTATCACGCCGACAACACGATAGAAATATTATCGTGCCAAGTTGATAAAAAGTTATCGCCCCTATGCAATAACTAACTATTGCGATTACGCGGTAACTTTTTATTGCGCCATCAAGGTCATGTGCTCCCGCACAACTCTATTTTAAAAACATTTAATTATTTATTAATTTATTTAATATATTATTATTTAATCTGTTAGTAGGTATTCATTAGTCATTTATAATTATTATATGTTAAATTATTTGTTAATAAATGACTACTAAGAGTGATTTATATTAATTATTAAATGTGAAATTAAACAATTTAGTTATATATATATATATAAATTATTTAAATCATTATCTTTAAAATGTTATTATGTTGATTTGTAAATGATTATATTAGCTCTAAAATTTGATAACCTAGGAGTTAATTAGTTAAAGTTTTTGATTGTTGGAAAGTTGAGTTAGGATGACAAGAATATGATAAAAAATTTGAACCAATTAGACCACTCTTTCCCTTCATAACTATTGCATCCGATGAGAATCCCACGATTAAATAAAACATAAGGTTGCATTGAAAGTTTTTCGGTATAAATACTCAAATCCTTAAATTAACAAAGGGTAAAAAAAAAAAGTAAAACAAAATAATAAAAAAAGAATAAGATAACTTTTTGCTATATGCTTTTGAGCGTCTTCTTTATGTTTTCATGTAAGTGATCATAAGGTTCACTATTAGCATTAACTTAATGATTTTAAGAGTTATTTTGATAACTATTATTATGTGATCTTTTCAATATATTTTATTTATAGGATAGGGATGTGGGTTTTATTTACAATTTTAAAATTCTTTTTAAATATGGAAGCATCATGGACATTCCTTTTTGAAATTCTACTATCAGAGTTTTTTTAAAATTGTAGAATATTTATTGCTTTAGTAAGATTTATATCATAATTTTAGGAATGGTCATTGGGTTTAGAAATTTTTTCTTGATAAGTTTGACTTTATCCATAACTCTCTACATCTCTTATAAGTTAAGTCTGTTTTAAAAGCATCTTTTGATTTTCAAGATAGTCATATTTTGACATTCCTCTACTTGATATAAGCATGGATTATTTCTCCTTGTTTGAAGTCTAATTGAGTAGGTAGCCAAGTTAGACCATTGTTCTGGCCAGCCCTAGGAGTAGTGAGTATAACCGAGCAGGGTAGCTGTTTTTCAACCTTTACTCTTGTCACGCCCTAAACCCAAAAGATCTGACACACGACATAACTTACACTCATTCAATAATGTACACTCATAATTAATATTGCATAAAAATTTCAAACTTAAATTCAACATAGGAATCCTTAGCAAGTTACTAGTAAGTTCAACACAAAGTTTCACTCGTGGACCATACTTGGTGAAACATAAATCAAATACAACCATACCTAATAAAATAATACATAAGTATTTATTTAACATGGACAAATCAAATATCTTAAACCACGTGTCCACAAATAAAATACTCAGCAACTTAGGGAACCCAAGGGATAGCAGAAGCCTTACCAAATTCGCTAAGTACACATGTACTTTATTTACCTGAAATCACTATAAACTATAATGAGTATAAAAATCAATAAGCATATTAGTTTTTTATATATCAAAATAAAAATACATATATATACATAATATAATGCTCGGTTCTCATAAATAGTCAAATACTTAGAATTTTTGTATTTGACAATTAGAGAACCGTAGAAGTTTCAGATTTTGACCCTTCTCGGAACATTTTTTTAAAGTATTTATGTGAACCGTAATAGACTAAATTGGGTAATTTCATAGCCAATTTTGGCGTTGGGTGCTCTCCGAATATTTTTAGAAAATTTTTGGTTGACTAAGTAGTGAAAATTCAATATTTGTACCAATAATTTTGGTGTAAGCATCACACTCTAAGCAAGTCATTTTTGTTGGATAATGATTTGTATTTTAAGACACATGGACCAATCAAATTGGGACAATTGTATATATTAGTCTATTATATTATATTTTATTAGTTATTAGTAATAATTATTAAATTATTGGCCACTAATCAAAGGCTTTTTAATTGGAGGCCTAAATGGTAATTAGGCATGTCTTGGAGAGCCGTTATGCAATTTTTTGGTTTATATATAAAGGCCAAGTGTTTAATTTCAAGAATTGTTAAGAAAAAAAAAACAAAAGAGAGAGAGAGAGAATTTCGGCCAAGAGAGGGGAAGAAGATAAACAGTGAAACCCATAAAATTTCTAAGCCAAATCAAGGAATCCACACCAAATTCAAGTTGTTTTCAAGTGCCTAAGCAAGATTCAATGGTGGATTAAGGGTAAATTTGTTTAAAAAGGTGAGAATTCCAAACTCTAGAATAGTAAATTAGGGTTTTTGTATAATTTGACTTCAATTGAATAAATTTAGGGCATTAGAATGAATTTGGGGAGTAGACAAGACCATAGGTAAAAAGAAATTTAAAAAATGGTAAAATCCTATTTGGGTCATTTTGACTATTTTGGGATTTTTAGTGGTACAAGTACAATTAGCAAAAATTGAGGGTAATGAATTACAATTAGCAAAAATTGAGGGTAATGAATTCTAGGACCCTTAAGATGAGTTTTGATGGGTGAAAATCAAAGTTAGGATAGGGACATAATAGTCATTTATGACAAAGATTATGGGTAATTATGTCCAAAGAAAATTATAAGGGATTATGGACCCCTTTGAAAAAAAATGGTAGTTTGTGCAAAAATTGAGATTGTTGGAGGAAGAATTGTAAATTTAGAAAGGAATTTTGGGTGGTAGCCGAAAATGTGCACTAGGGGTATTTTGGTAATTTTATCATTTTAAGGGGAGCTAAAGCATACTTTATGCTTTGTAGGTGTCGAAGGTCAAAACCGGTGAAAGAACAAGCCAAAAAAATAAACTTTAGCAAAGGACAGTTGCTGAGGGGGAAAGCGATTAAAAGAAATTAAATGCAATTTATTTTAAATTATTAGTATTTATGTACTTTCTAATTTAAATATTGCTGTTTCAGGTAATTTACTCAAGTTACATAATTTTTAAGAATTAAGGAAAACATAGTGATATTTTATTTGATATTTTTGAGATAATGAGAATTGAAAATTTATCGTTTGAAAATACTGTAAAATTTTAGAATTACAGTTCATTATTTTCTACAATTTAGAGATTTATTTTTCAGCAATAAGAAATAATTTTTAGAATATTATCAGTTTTTAAAGGCCAGTGATACCCCATTTATCAGTTATCAACTATCAGATTCAAATCCCTGTGGGGATAGTATAGACCCGGCCGGTACATCTCGTATGCGTGGACAGGTCAGTCAATTGGGTTGAGTACTGTTAACTCCAGGGAGTCGGGGTGTCGAGTTTGTGAGTCGCTTATACTATGGGGTGTTGTCTCGCTATATGTCTGCGATGTATATTCCGCCACATAGACAGTGAGATGTCTCAGATTTATCAGTTTATCAGATTGACCACAGTGGTTGTTGCTAACGGAGACCGCCCTGTGACCGACTCAGTTTATCGGTTACGTCGACGAGTGGGTCCAGCATTAGGGTAGCTATTGGTGCTTTTTAGACAGACTAAAATCGAGCGGAAGTTTTAAACAATTGTATGAGATATGTATTTTTTTTTTAGAAAATGAAAATGTTTGTTAATAATTTTTACAGATTTCAGCAGTAATCTATTAAGTTTTAAAAATTTTAAATAAAGAAAACCGCTCGGTAGAGTTTTACCAGTATTTGAGATTTAGAAACGATTTAGAACAGTTTTTCATACTTTTAGAAATTTTAGTATGTTTCCATAATTATTCAGCTTTCTCATCCACTCATTGAGTTTATCAACTCACACTTTATTTTTGGTGTTTCTATTTTCCCCCCAGGTACAGCTAGCAGCGTACAACCTACAGTTTCTCCTGTGGATTAGTAGTAGGTCAGATCTACGACGATCTCCTGTGCATGTACAGAGCTATATGTATACAGTTAGTGCATATATATGTATCATATTTAGTTTTGTGTTGTATAGTATGCATAATAGATTTTAGAGCTAAAATGAATATTTATGCATTTTTGAAATGGTTGGCCTTCTTGCTATGGATGTTTGTTGAAGTATGATCATGAATGCATGTGTTGATTTATTTGGGAAGGGACGGGAGGTCCTATTTACAGATGAGAGATGTGAAAAATATTTAGAGTGTATTTTCTGCAGGTTTATGAAATATATATTTTTAGAAAAACAGGGGAAACTCTGTCTATTTTAATCCAAAAATTTTAAGAAAAATTTAAATTTTTTTCGTGTTTATGAAAATATATCAGACAAAAATTAAGAGGAATTTTAGGCTTCGCCTTATGAAATTTTCTAGGGTTGATAGCGGACTTTGGGAAGTGTTTTGATGGGGTGCCCAACAGGGCCTACCTAGGTCCACATTATAGGATTTTAGGTCGGGTTCTGTCACACAATGTATACGTATGATATACTGTGATAAATCAAAATCATAATCTCATCAAATCACATATAAGGTAAGCACTTACACATTCTTTTAAAACATATAATAGGAATACCATCACTCAACTACTATTTAGTAGGACTTTCATATCACATATCATATAATGAGCCAAATGTCACTCGTAGGTGACATACTGTATGAGAGAAATAGTACAAGTGAGGTTTAAATTACACGTATATAATGCTTATGCTCGAAGGTAAGAGCCAAACTCTCACCCTGATCATTGGTGAGTCCTCTCACATGCACTAATATGTTGGGTTATGTGGTGTAGGGTGGTACAAATAAAACTTAGGGTTCTTGCATGTGGGTTTGTGTTCATTATACAAACAATATACATATCTCATACATACATGTGCACAGCGGAAGATTGAATACAATGAACACAGAAAATAACATTTGATTAATCTGAAATTCGAGATTGAGAAATATCACCAATGAAGCCTTTGGATTAATTTTCTTTGAAGTCCACCATGAAATGAATCTTTGATCAATTCTAGCAATCAACAAGGGTGGGTTTGATTGTCTAGAATGGCAGCATCTTAATCCAGCATATGTGTTTAACTCTTAAACATTTTTCAAAGTTAAACCATTTAACTTAATTAAATTTGTTTTTCCTTTTATTCAACTCTTGAATAAATAAAACAAATCTTGTTTTTAGTTATTACATTTAGTAACCATTAATTCAATTTGTTTTGTTGTTCTAACACTTAAAACACAAAACAAACAATTTCAATTTCTCAAATTGAATTGGCTCCCAAAATGTAAAACCTAAAAAACTAAATCAATTATGAATTTTGAATTTCATTTCACTTTATATACAAATGCATTAATTCCAAACTAATTTGAATTTCATTTGCATTTCATTTGGCTTAACCTAACCTTAGTTAACATTTAACCTTAGTTAGATTATTTTAACTTAACCTTTAAGTTAATAAATATTTAATTAATTTAACCATAGTTAACTAACTTAACCATGGTTAGGTTAACCTTTACTTAACCTTTAAGTAAGGTTAACTTAACTTAACTATATAGTTAACTTTTAACCTTAGTTATGTTAAATTAATTTATTTAACAATTAAATAAATAAATATTTATTCTTATTATTTAACAATTAAATAATCATAAAGTGAAATTACTATTATATCCTTACTCGGTTACCAAGTTAACCTAAAGTGGGTCCTACTAATTTAACCACATACTTTAGTTAACGTAACCTTAGTAATTGCTGAATTATACTGTATTGAACAATTCAATACGGTACACTGCCCAAGTGCTCAAAGAGTACATTTCATATTGGGACTCTCTAGGTCTACACCCAATTTGTCAAATGGAACTGTTCCATTAATCCGTAATCGATGCCCCACGCACACGTTACGAATATTACAAATCAGCGTGTCAGACCATACAAGTTGATGTCATAATGTATACGTATAATCCTTCCATCAGTTATATCCTGGATGTGCAGGGATATAGATCAGTACCGTCAAATCCCCATTTGCTCATCCATAATCTTATCTCCAGATTCGTATCTCGATAAACAATATACGCAAACACTTTTGCTATATTGTTTAACCCTATGGGAAACTCTTTTCCCGGGTTTATGCTTGTGGCCACAAGACTTTATAAAATACAATCTCGGAGCATCGGATATACAACTTACCTACGTAAGCTGACGGATCCCGTATCTACGCACACCGGACTCCATGAGCATCGGACCATACCCAGCGACATATAGCGGTCAGACCATGAAAGGTCTCTGACATATGTGGAACCAAAGCATGATGGATCACTCACAAGACCACCGTGGCGCTCAGGTCAAAGGACCACGAATACTACTCAACTCGAGAGGACCTTCCTTTGACGGTGTCATAGGATATCTATTGGGGTCCTCATAAGTCTGTTCAATATCCAGTCCTGACTGGATACCCGCATGCCTATACAAGCTCTAAGCTCATGGTCAGCTAAGAACAACCATCTGAACCAGTCAGATATAGACATACACTAATCTATATAAAGTAAATCACCGATAGACCCGCATTGGTGATTATAGATCATGAACATTATCTTTGAGACATACTTACATAATGATATTTCTTAACACCTATTGCAACTCTTTGCAACTATATCATTACAAGTATACTCTCAGGTCTTTGTCCCATTATAGACAAGGTTCTAACTCTTTAGACCTCGCTGACTCTTATAACCTGCTAACTCTTAACAGTGCTAACTTTTAGCATTTATAACTCTCAGCTTTGCTAACTATTAGTTCTGATCTAAACTCCTTTAGACCAGATCTGAACTCTTTCAGATCAAACAATGTCTGTAATGTTACAAGCATTATACCATATTAATATGATATTAACAATCTTTATTCGAAATGTTTATTGTATAAATATTAACAATTAATATTCATACAATATTGGAATGGCACGGCCAGCTCAGTGGGTACAAGGACGAACCTCTAAAGGCCTATAAGGCCTCCATGGAGATGGGGGCGGGGGTTCGATTCCTTGGGGGTGCAGGTTACCTGCGGAGGATATGTGGGTGTGCTAGTGGCTCTGAGGTGTCACCCAGCTAGTGGACCAAAGAGTTGGTGGGCCCCACATACTTCTAACAAAAGGCCGGCCTTTTTGTTAGAGTGTGTGGGGCCCACCAACGCTTTGGTACCCAACCAGTGGCTGACACCTCAGCACCTACTGGCGCCCCAGCACACAATCCGCAGGTAACCTGCGCCCCCAAGGAATCGAACCCCCGCCCCCATCTCCATGGAGGCCTTATAGGCCTTTAGAGGTTCGTCCTTGTACCCATTGGGCTGGCCAGCTCAATGGGTACAAGGACGAACCTCTAAAGGCCTATAAGGCCTCCATGGAGATGGGGGCGGGGGTTCGATTCCTTGGGGGCGCAGGTTACCTGCGGATTGTGTGCTGGGGCGCCAGTAGGTGCTGAGGTGTCAGCCACTGGTTGGGTACCAAAGCGTTGGTGGGCCCCACACACTCTAACATAATACGCCATCACACGAATATGATGATTCCATCTTCCTTTAGATACCAACAAGATCCTCTCTACATATAGAACACATAACATATACCAATCCCGAAGGAAAGGCCACACAATAAAGGCTCCATAAATCATATAAGATGCTTACTAAGTCAATAATGAGTTCAAGCATCCTCAAAACACAAAATGTTTCTCATAGACATATTACACTTCAAAAGCTTTCTTTATTAAATACATTTCATTTTGAAAGCTCACTTTCAAAAACACATATATGTCATGTATATCCATGCTCTCATTCATAAACACACGTCTTTCACATTTCATATCAAAATATACTTTGGCATAATATAAACATATTATAAGGGACATTCACAAATTCATGCATAAACAATTACTATGTTTATTGTGATTTCAGTGAAAGTCTAGTATACTTACCTCTTAGCACTTTCGAGTACAAGGCTTAATTCTCCTTAACCTATCAATGAAGATTAATCCTTTCATAAACTTCACCATTCACATAAAACACTTTAAATAGCTTACGAAATTATACATATTGCACTTATCACATCGAATTGGTCTAATTACTTGGTTTTTCAACACCTATCGTTCTGACCACTTACACTTAACAAAATTTTCTTATACATCAAATGATGTCCAATTACTCCAAAACCAGAATATATCATTCTTGACTCATATATCCTTCTTATATATGAATATTATATCATAATTCCTACACAATCCATTTCATAAACACTATCAAATTCAAGCTATTATTCTGACAGAATTAAGATATTTACTGAACACTTATCAAAATTATAAAACTATCACAGAATTACTTTTGACACATATCTCAATTCATGATAAATATTTCACTTCAAAATTCTTGCCAAAAGTATTTTAAAACTATTATATTCCATAGTTTTAAAAATCTGTTAATCAAATACTGTAATGAGCTAATACACTTAAGAAAATCATAACAATTTAACCACATTGATTTAAATTCTCAATTTTTAATATATCATATTAGACATATAAATATATCATATTTCAAAAATTCATAATTTGTGAAAATCATTCAGCAGATCAAAAATTATTTGTTACTGTATCATACTGTTAACATAGGAAATTTCTAAAATTTTAGGGTCATTTTGGTAAATTCACTACAAATTCAATTTATAGAATTTTCAATCGATTCAAAGTCTCAAATGATTTTAGACATGTCTAATTTCATATTTTCAAGAGCCAAAATCAGAATCAAAGTATAAATATTTATAAAAGTTTCGGATCAAGAGACTATCAAGTAAAAATTCTGCAATTCATCATGATTTATCAAGTTATCTACATAATCATCATCAATTCTCTATATATCTTACAAAATCTACATCAAATCCCTAAATTTTCATATTTCAAGAAATCAAAACTTAAATAAATTAACACCAAGAAACTAAGAAAGGGTTATACTATACCTCTTAAAGCTTAAATTTTAAATTTCTTCTTCTTTTTTTTCTTTCTCGTCTCTTTCTCTCATCTCTCTTTCTATTTTTTCTCACTCTAAAAGAGGTGACTAGACCAAAATAAGTGAATTAGGGTTTCAAATGTGTATTTTTATACAAAGAGACTAATTTTTATTATTTACGAATTAGCCTAAAAAACTTTTAAAGTATTACAATTTGATCCCTAAAATAAATCTAAAGTCTTACAAATAAACTCAATACTAATAGTAGGTCATTAATCTATACAAACACTACTAATAACAATACATAAATCAAAGATCACCCATATACAAATAACATATGTATATTTATATATATAAATTCTTATTCTTACCGATTATGGATAAATGGTTACTACAACTCTGACTAGCTTAGAGAGAGCGTAGGTTTTATTTGAGAGTTTGATTGAATAGGGTAGTTAGATTTCGACCATTGTTCTGACCAGCTCAAAAGGTGTATATTATTTTGTTTCTCCTTTAGAGTATGATTGAATAGGGTAGCCGAGTTTCGACTATTATTTCAACCAGTTTAGAGGGTATACCCTTGTCATGAGAATATTTTGTTGACCGATACTTTCTTCTTGGGTTTGGTAGACTGAGATCCTCTTTGAGCTTTGTGGGTTATAGTCTTTATGCCTTACCGACCGAAGACTTTGGGCCTAGTAAGCCAAAAGATAGGGGGGACAAATATTTTTTAAAATTAATTAATATTTTTTATAGGATTGATGTTGTTTGAAAAAAATAAAAAATTACAATTAAAAATCTCTTTCCTGCGACAATTTTGTGTTATTTGAAGATATGGACACTTGACCATATAAAAGAGAAGTTGGCGAAGTGTCAAGTTGAAATATTTTGAGCCATATGTACAGGTTATTTCTTGAACATGCAATGAGTAAATTTTTTAGGCATTTTGGTTCATCATTTGTTACTCTATGAAGTGGAAACTGGTGATATTGATGATGAATTTTGGTATCTTATGAACAAAAAATGCATACATTTAATCGGCAAGAATTTGTGCTTATATTTGACTTGAAATTAGGAGAATATCCACTATTGAGGCAGTTATCCAAAAAATTGAGTAATCATTTACGGAGAGAGTACCTATTGGAAAGAGATGTATCATTACAAGTATTTGATGAGATATAATCACAGTATGATTTCGACAAAATGGATGATAAAGATGCAGTGAAATTGTCGTTGATGTATTTCATCCATCGTGTGTTGCTGAGATAGAGAAAAATGAGTCAGCTAGATGAATTTTTACTCTAAATTATAGATTATTTTGAAGAATTTAATAAATATCTTTAGGGTGATGTTTCATAAGAAGCCAATCAAAATTCTCTAAAAGGGCAATGATGAAAAATTTAAAAAGATATAAAATAATAAAAGCAGTGGATCATAAACTTAAGGTACAAAAATATAATTAACAAGAATTTCCTTATGTTTATCAAGTTTGTAAAAAAAATTTAATTTATTAATCTTAAATTTTTAAGTATTGTTCTTGACTCTATGTTATGAAATTTTTTATTAAAGGTGTGGATCTATGAAGCTATATTATTGTCTAGGTTTGTATATGCCGAAGAAACACCACTGATAGTCCCTCATTTGCAAAAGTAGAGGTCGTAAAGCAACATAACACAAAAGAATATGAAGGAAAATCTCTTCAATATAGACATTATAAGTTGTTTTGGACAAGAAATGAAGTATTTAAACATAATAAATTACTAACAACAATTATTTAAGATTGCAATTGCTTATTTAGTTGTATACTTTTTTTTGTAGGTGTTGGATGTGAAATGACCATTGTCTCCTTAAGACCATGAGATGGAAGCTAATTTTATACATGCATTGATGCAATTCAAAGAGATAGTTGATAATTACGATGGACACCTTGATGAGGAACATGATGAAGGGGATGCAGGACAATATGGTGAGGAATAATATGAAAATGACCTTACACTGAACACAAGTAGCTATAATCGAAATGTACACGAGGAATATGAAATCAAGTATATTATTGAATATCTCTATAGCCGTAAATTGAATCAAATACTTGCTTAACAAATATATTTTATTTAAATTTATTAGGCACAATTTAAATAACACACAACAACATTCACATATTAAAATGATTCTATAATAGAGCTTGGTGACATAAATAATGATGTACCTAAATCATATTAAGATCAGGTATATTATTTGGTATAAAATATCTCTATTGACATAAAATGAACTAAATATTTGTTTAATGTGTGTATATATATATATATATATATTTTAAAAAAACTTTATTAGGCACACTTTGAATAACACACAGCAACACCCATATATCCAAATTATTACTGCCGTTACAGAATTGATGATTTATATGGCGAGGTTACATCGCTGAGATAAGAGATGTAAGCTGAGCATGCTCAATTGCTTGAAACATAGAGAATGAATAAGTAAGAGTTGATGCAGGTGTATGCTTAGTTGCTTGAAACGTAGAGAAAGGATAACAAAGAGTTGATACAAGAGCATGCTTAGCTGCTTGAGATGTAAAGAAAGGATAAAAAGGAGTTCATATAAGGGATTAGATTGATTAAATGATTATTTCAAGATGCTATATTATGCATGGACACGCTAAAAAAATTAGGTAAAATTTTCACAATGTTTATTTATTATTTCTTCATGGAACTTATCTTTTTTTAAAAAAATTATATATATAGTTCAGGTTCCACGATTGATAATCAGATAGATGCTTCTTATCCAGACATTCAAATGGAGATTGATTATTAGCCAAATAATAATTTCCAACAAGCATTTAATGTTGAACATGTCAGTGTACGAGTTATGCCTGTTGCACCTAATGGGGCAAGTATGTTTGGATGGAAATATAATCTAGCGATAGTTATGCAAATGCCTTTTATGAACTCTTTTCACAAAAAATATAAAAGAAAAGAACAGTCAATAAACGAGATTGATGTGGATCTGTTACGCTCAATTAGCTTGACATTATAAACGAGGTTTACGGGTGGCATCATGAGAGAAGTGGGCATGTGAATCTTCCCAATATTGATGCTAATTGCACATGATTTCAAACACTCTTACAACATTGGCCGGAGGATGTTGTAAGTATTTCTAACAAAATGTTAATAATATTATTTATTTATAGTTGGACAAAAATACTTTAGCATTATTTTCTCATATTACAATACAACAATAAGTATTTAAGATTGATTCTCCTTAGTCAATGAAAATTTTCCTAGGCATACCTCAAAGATGTACAATAATAGATTCTTTTTTTTTTTGTAAGTATTAGTCATAACCTTGGTTGGACGAATTATATTTTATGATATTATTGACGTTTGTATAATACATTTTACTGAAATTTGATTGTTTTCAGAAGTCCTTTTTGAGTTTGTATATAGAGTACTGCCATGATATATCGTTCATCAATTGGGACCCTAAGCTATTACGATTTACAAATGGGAACAAAGAGCACTTTTATGGTGATAAGCGGTGGATCGACATTGATAAGGTATATGTGTTTTTACAAAGAGCAAAATATTACAAAGTTGCTGACAAGTCATATTTGTAAGAACCGATATAACAATGCTTTGGTACCCAATATATATCTCTTAATCATTATTGGAGATCTCTCATCTTCTCTCAAAATATACTAAAAGTGGCTTAGTGTTCACAATTCTTATATAAAAAGATAAAAAACCATCATTCAAAATATTAGTGCGATAAAAATTATCGTTCTCAAGTATTTGGGCGCAATAAAAATTATTGCACTTGACGCGATAAAAGGTGCTCCTGCAGCACAATTTATTCTTGTTTATTTTTATTTTCTTCTTTTCAAAATGATCACACTAATACTATTACAAAACGATATAAAACAAATTACAATATAAGGAAAATATACTTCAATCTTTCCTTTCCTGAAATAATTTGATTCTGGTTGAATAATTGTATTTAATTTCTTAAAATTTTTAATGTTGGTATATGTGTTTTTTAGAAAAATGATTGTGATTCTTTGAATTTTTAAAGGGGGAACTCGTATATAACAGAAATGTACTTTTATTCATTTATTAAGTCCTTACCTAAATAAATTAAAAAATCTTGTAATCGGTAAATTAAATAAGTTCCCTAAAAAAGTAGTTATTTACAAAAAAATTTCAGAGTACTTTGTGTGTGTGTGTGACTATTTTCGAAATCAAGTTCATTAAACACGTGCTACTGAGCACTCACTCTCACCAACCAATGTGGGCCACACACATACTAGCTTATACTTTGTGTGTGTGACTATTTTTGAAATCAAGTTCATTAAACACGTGCTACTGAGCACTCACTCTCACCAACCAATGTGGGCCACACACATACTAGCTTATAATAATAGAGGCTATGTGCTGTTGAGATATATTTCAAGATTGTTGTTGTGTCCTTGTCGTTAAATTGTCATGTGCTGCAAGGACGAAAGTTGGTCCAACATGATATTTGCGATTAAACTGAATTTAATGGCAAGAAAAAGAAAAAAGTAATAAAAAATATTACAGTGTGCGTGCACATTACTTGCAGCGCGCACATGTATAGTGCATGCACGTGTTCCTTTTTAAAATTTTTTATAATAATATTTTTATTTTTATAATATAAATTTAAATTTTAAATAATTAATTTATTTTAATTCTCATAAGTTAATTTAAAAAATTTAATAATTGAATTTATATATTTTGTTAATATATATTTAAAAAATAAACAATTCATTAAACATAAAAAATAAAAAATAATAATAGAAAGTAGGATTTGTTAAAAAAACAAAAAGGAGGCAACTGACTACTGGTACAACCAATGGTCGCCATTATCGTTAGGCAAAGGTGATAGATTAATTTAAAATTAACATCATCGAACTTAAATTTTTGTGATTTATACGATAATAGAGCATCGGAGAGGCACCAAATGATGAGTCTATTTTGGATTTAGAATCCGACCCTATTTATCTTAGTAATTATTTGTTCTAAATAATTTAAAAGTTATTATGTGTTAAATGTTATTGTTACATGGTTAAATCAGGAGAAGATAGAAAATGATGAAATTGGAGCAAATGAGAGAAAATTGCTATAGTAAATCCTTCAGTAATTATGAATAGTAGTTTACTATAATTATTTTACTATAGTAATTAACTCCTCTGCGTCCAAAATTGAACGCCCTAACATTGGATAATAAATGCTCCAATGTTTTGTCGATTCTATAAATACCTTATTTCATCTCCAAACGTAAAAAAAAAAAAAAATCAACCCCTAACCTAACCCTAACTAATGTTCTCTCAATCTAAAATGTTTCTAACTCAGAAATCATCTTCATATTATACAAAAATAATATTTAAAACTATTTTAGAGAGGAATTACACATTCAAGAGCATATGGACTAATCTTTGGAGGATTTAACCATGAAACACCTAATCGTAGAATGTGAGAGGTCTGGGTAATCGGGAGAGGAGATTCATGTTGAAGAGCTTAGTTGCCATGGATTGATTTGAGGCAATTTTATCTTCATAATTTTAGTTTGGGTTTGGTTGTAACATGTTATTGATTATTAATTTAGCCATTAAACTCTTATTATGTTGACTTAATTTTATTATTGAGAATTATAGTCATGAACTCAATATATGTACTTAATTGAATTATTTGATTCCCATTGTTATGAATTCTGTTTATTATTCAATTTGTATTGTTCTTAATACTTTTAATATGTTAAGAATAGTGATTGGATGATCATGAAATATTAGGATAAACTTAAAAAAGGCAATTTATATAAATTGATGCATAATTGTGGAGTAATATTTAAAAGTTTCAATATTGGATACAAATATACCTATATGGGTATGTATAATCAATATATCTTGTTCGTAATAAACCTTGATTTATTCAAATTACTATAAGAATATATAAATTTGGTAAATTAAGATATAATCTCGCAACTATTAGAAGAGGCTTATGATGAATTAAGTAGAGAATATCTTCTCTAACATGTCTTATTCTGTAATTTTTTCACTTCAAAATTCAGCTGTGAGGTGATTTTGAATAAAACATAATTGCATTGAACAACAGTTCGATTTATTCACATATGTCTTGTTTTTGGAAAAAAATATATTTTTCTAATGATCATATATTTGTTTTTATAGAGGATCTATAGGTCATCTACCATTAAATATTAAGCTTTCCAGCTATCATGTAGATGATGACGAAGGAAAATCATAACTCTTAATTTGTCCTACAGGGATATATCTTTTTTTTAATTGTTTTTCTTCCAAACCATTAATTTAAAAAAATATCCGATACCTATGATAGATAATTTGTTATAGGTAACAAGTGTAAAATTTTATAAATTTGTCAAGAATATTTTTCAAGGGCTTTTGGATATGAAAGAAGGGAACTAATAATTAGTATGATGAAACATAAATTTATTTAACTAATTTATAATGCAAATTATAAATATCAAAAGTAATATTTAGGAGACATGACATTTCATATATATAAAATAATCACAATTAGAAGGCAAAACCTTCCATGTATAATAATATTAAGGAGGCATAACTTTTTATTTATTGATAAAAATAAGGAGGTATGACCTTTCATATATTGATATTAATGAGAAAGCATGATCTTCCATAAGATGATAGTAACAAAGAGGCATGATTTTTTGTACAATGATAGTAATAAGAAAACATGACCTTTCATATATTGATAACAATGAGGAGGCGTATGAATAAATGATTGAAAGAAATATATTATAAAATTTTAAATTTTATTTTAAAATTATAATAAAAGTATTTGTCCTTATTTTTAAAGTGAAAGGTTCAAAATGAATGATAACCACATAGTATACTCATAAAGATTATAACGTGTAATAATATAAATATATTATAAATAATAATTGAATATAAATAAAATTCATAAAAATAAAGAAAGTAAAATAAAGTAAGTTAAAGTTGGAAAATTGGTGAATGATACGTTTTTATTTTCGAATTTATTTAAAAGATGCAATTTATTTTTACATATAATCAATAGCTGCTCTTCCACCGAGTAACTTAGGCGGTTGCCTAGGGCTTCATTAATTTATATATATGTTTTAAAATTATTTTAATATTCATTTTTTTAAAAAGATAGTTCCTTTAATTTATATATGTATTTTAATAATAAATTTAAAATCCATAACACAAGCAATTTTAGTTAATTAACGAAACTTTCAAAATAATACTTCGGTTAATTCACGTTATTTTTGAAAATAAAATTATAATATTGTTAGAAAATAGTCTCGTTAAATTAAATACTTATATCTTTACAATATATTTTAAAAATAATTGTATTAAATATTATCTCTTTCTAAACAAACTAATCTAATTAACTTCTAATTTTTAAAATTAGCTGTTAGTTTTTCAATTGAATGTTATAACTCTTTCAATTAATGTCATTTTCTAAAATTAATTGTTTTATTTTTAATGGAACATTAGAATAAACTAATATAATTGCATTACTTCTAAACTCTTATAAATAAGAGTCCCTCTATTTTCATATTCCGTTATTATCATTCTAACTATTTTTAGTTAGTTGCCATTTTTAGCATATTATTTTTCTTTTCATTGAAATTTTGTTTTCTAAAATAAAGTTATTCTATTTCTAAGTAGTTGTTATTATTATTTCCTTGGCATATTATTATTGTTTTTGTTAATTTATTTGTAGTGTATAAAAAAATGTCTACTGAAAAATATGTATCCGGATATATATTTTTTTTAAAAAAGAGAAAGAATAAGACATTTTTGTTTAAGCCCAAATTCTCTTCAACCGCCCCCTGCCTGTAATATTTTTGAGTAAAATAGTTTGTTTCAGAACTTAAAATTTTATTTAAAAAAAATTAAAAATGATTGTGATTCTTTGAATTTTTAAAAGGGGAACTTGTATATAACAGAAAGGTACTTTTATTTATTTATTAAGTCCTTACCTAAATAAATTAAAATTTTTTGCAATCGGTTAAATTAAATAAATTCCTTAAAAAAGTAGTTATTTACAAAAAAAATTTAGAGTACTTTGTGTGTGTGTGACTATCTTTGAAATCAAATTTGTTAAGCACGTGCTATTGAGCACTCACTCTCATCGGTCAATGTGGGCCACACACGTACTGGCTTACAATAATAGAAGCTATGTGCTGTTGAGATATATTTTAAGGTTGTTGTTGTGTCTTTGTCGTTAAATTGCCATACGTTGAAATTAGTGGCAAGAAAAAGAACATACGTTGAAATTAGTGGCAAGAAAAAGAAAATTACAAAAGCACATTATATAATCTTACCTAACAAGAAAAAGAAAATTATAATGGTTACAAATGTTATTTCTACCAAGGTTAAGATATAAAAATATCATCTTAATTGTTACATTTCGGGTTTGAGATGCGATGATTAAGATGGGTACAAAGGTTATCTCTATCAACAAAGACCGAGATGCATAAATGCCATCTCAGCCATCGCATTTCGGGGTTGAGATGCAATATCCGAGATGCGATAGTGGCCGTCTCAGTCTCGCATCTCCTGTCTAAAATGCGATGGACGAGATGGGTACAAAGGTCATCTTCACCAACAAAGGCCAAGATGCATAAAGGCCATCTCGGCCATCGCATCTCAGGCCTGAGATGTATGGCCGAGATGGCCCTCAGATGTGACAGTGGCCATCTCAGCCATTGCATCTCAGGCTCGAGATAGCCTTGAAATACGACGGTGCCCATCTCGAACATTGCATCTCGAACATTGCATCTCGGGGCCGAGATGCGATGGTGGTCATCTCGGGCATCGCATCTTAGGCCTGAGATGCATTGGCCGAGATGACCTTTGTACATATCGGCCTTTGTTAGCCGAGGTGACCTTTGTGCCCATCTCGCATCTCGGGCCCGAGATGCGATAGTGGCCATCTCGACCATCGCATCTTGGGCCCGAGATGCAATGACCGAGATGGCCTTTGTGCATCTCGACCTTTATTGGTGGAGATGACATTTGTAACTATTATATTTATTTAATTT
This sequence comes from Ailanthus altissimus, assembly GCA_946807835.1. Classification (NCBI taxonomy): domain Eukaryota; kingdom Viridiplantae; phylum Streptophyta; class Magnoliopsida; order Sapindales; family Simaroubaceae; genus Ailanthus; species Ailanthus altissimus. The sequence continues at coordinate 28,646,471 of OX327690.1, read as the reverse complement.
TTTATTATTCATAAATAAATAATTATATTTATTTAAATTTTTATTGTTCATAAATAATTAATATATTCATTTAAATTTTTATTTAATTATTAATAAATATAATTTTAAAAAAATACAATTAAGTTTGTATTTATTTATGAAATTATTTTTATTTATTATTTTTATTTAGTTTAATTTAACTATATTAAATAATTATATTATTTATATAAATTTTGTAGTAATATGATTAAAATAAATAAACAAACAATATAAAATAAATATAATTTTAGTAAACAAAAAAAATTTAATTTTAATTAAATTAATAATTGTAACAAAATACTATACACTATAGCATGTACTGTACAAATAATAAAAAGATATATTTAAATAAAAATAATTTATTTAACTAAACAAATTAAAAACTTAAAATAATAACTAAAAAAAAGTTAAAAACAACTTTAAATTTTGTTATTTTTAAAAGTTTTCCTTATCTCAATTGCTTGTTGGCATGTATAAAGATGAACAAAAGTCCACCAGAAGGCCCGCCAGATGTCATCTATGTACACTAAAATCTTTGCAAATTGCAATCCAAACAATACAAGTTAGCTTGGTCCCATTCTTCATATAGAATCGCAAATACTTTTGTGTGGATAATTTTTACAAGATTCTTAAGAGTTTCTTTGTGAATCATTTTGTATTATAATCTACTAATAAAAAACAATTCGGATCGCTGAGTCCTGAGTTCTAGGCTTTGCAATAATAATGTGCTTCAACATTGTCCGATCAACAAGCCAAGAAAATATTTTACGTCTTCCACTCATCTTTTTATTTAAGAGGGGGTTAAAAAGTAAAGCTGAAGACATTTTGGTTCAAGTGCCTTATATTTGCTAAAGTCATTTGTGTGGGTAACTCGTTGTTTTTGAAACCAAGTTCACTCTCCTTGTGTTGCCTCCCATTAAGCACAAGCTACTCAGTGCTCACTCTCACCAGCCAGTGGGGATCACACATTTACTAGCTTACAATAATAGAGGCACACGACTCCTATCTGTTTGAAATATTTCAGATGGCTCTTCATTTGCTTCCTTCACGTTCACTGCCTGCATGAAATTTCACCGGATTACCAAATAATGGCATTGTTCCTTATCGAGTCCAATGTTGGTATGTTCTAAGTTGTCTGAGAAGGGCGGTGTAAAGTTACACGCAAAAAAAATTATTGTAGTAAATGAACAGTAACCAATATGTTCTAAGTTTGAGGAGGGCAGTGTAAAATTTTAGACTTTTAAAATAAGTGGACTCTTACTCCAATAAAGAATAGGGTTAGTAGGCACAAAATAACCCTTATATAAACACTTGTAAACCATTTAGGTTGAAATCAAGCATTAAGAGAAACTCCAAGCGAGGGAAGAACTGGGTAGACACTAAGGGCTTGTGTGCGCTAGAGTGAAATTGTCGTTTGGATGTTCATTGCTTGTGGTAGAGAAAAAGTACACTAAACATTAGGTCATTTTGAGGGTTCTTCATTGGGTTTTTCTTGTAAAAATCTCTAGAGAGTTAATAAGAGAGGTTAGGATCTTTAAATCTACTGTGGACGTAGGCAATAGGCCAAACTACGTAAGTGATTGTGTTATGCTCTTTATTATCTATTCTGAGTTCTTGCTATTTTACTTGATATACAGGATTTTCCGCTGCAAAAAAAGTTAGGGTTCAAGGTTGAACTTAGTTAAAGTTATTCGCTTTAACTTAATCTCAATGGGAGAATGGTAATTCCTCCAACAACATATATTTCAATTGTTATAGAATAAGCCCTTTTAGGTTGGCATAAACAAGGAAGCTAATATATACAAAGAAATAAATATAACATATTAATTAAAAAATTATCAAAAGTGGGTGATTCAAAATTTTGTTTGAGTATGATTTTAAATTGGGGACCAATAAAAAATTAACACGTGATCGAGTACGTGTTGGACGGATGGGAAAATGATGAAAATAAAAAGCTATAAGTAAAGAAAGGCCTATAGCATGTTAAAAGATGTTCTAGGGTGTAGTAACCAGTATCCATAACCGGTAAGAATATGTATATTTATATATATAAATATACGTATTTTATTTATATGTGGGTGATCCTTGATTTATATATTGTTATTAGTAGTGTTTTTATAGGTTAAAGATATACTATTAACATTGGGTTTAATTGCAAGACTTTAGATTTATTTTAGGGACCAAATTGTAATACTTTGAAAGTTTTGGGGGTAAATTCGTAAATACCAAAAATTAACCACTTAGTATAAAAATACACTTTTAAAAACCCTAATTCTCTCATTTTGGTCGAGCTACCCATTTTTAGAGAGAGAAGAGAGAAATAAAGGAGAGAGAAAGAGAAGAAGAAGAAGAAAAAGAAGAAGAAAATGAGAATTTTGGATCTTTAGAGGTATATCACAACTAATTATCAATTTATTGGTGTTAATTAAGTTAATTTCTTTAAGTTTTGATTTCTGGAAATATGTATAATTAAGGATTTGATGTGTATTTCGTTTGATGTTGTGAGAATTGATGATGATCTATAAGATAGTTTGATAAATCATGATGAATTATGGAATTTCTGCTGGATAACCTCTTGATCTAGGAATTTTATAAATTGTTGTGATTCGATTCTGGTTTTGAATTTTGAGTATATGAAATTAGACATGTTTAGGATCATCTGAGACTTTGAATCGACTGAAAATCTCGGAAATTGAATTTGTAGTGAATTTACCAAAATGACCCTGGAATTCTGGAAATTCCCTGTGTAAACAGTATGATACAGTGGAAAATAATTTTTGACCTGCTGAATGATCTTTAAAAATTATGAATTTGTGGAATATGATAATTTTATATGTCTAATATGATATACTCGGAATTGAGAATTTTGATCAATGTGGTTGAAGTGTTATGAATTTCTAAAGTGTATCAGCTCATTGTAGTATTTGATTAACAGATTTTTAAAGTTATGAAATAAAATAATTTTAAAATACTTTTGGCAGTTATTTGGAAGCCAAATATTTATCATGGACTGAGATATGTGTCAAGAGTAATTATGTGGTAGTTTTATAATTTTTGAGTTAGTATATGATTTTATAATATTAGGAGATTGAATACTGTTCAGTAAGTATCTTGATCCTGTCAAGTTTGTAGTTTGGATTCGATGGTATGTATGGAATGGATTGTGTAGGAATTTTGATATAATATTCATATATAAGAAGTATATATGAGTCAAGAATGATATATTCTGATTTCGGAGTAATTGGACATCATTTGATGTATTAGAAATTTTTGTTAAGTGTAAGTGGTCAGAATGACAGGTTTTGAGAAACCAAATATTTAGACCAATTTGATGTGATAAATGCATTGTGTATAATTTTGTAAGCTATTTAAAGTATTTTGTGTAAATTGTGAGGCTTATGAAAGGATTAATCTCCATTGATAGGTTAAGGAGATTTAAGCCTTGTAGCTGAAAGTGTTAAGAGGTAAGTATACTAGACTTTTACTGAAATCACTATAAGCATAGTAATTGTCTATGTATGATTTTGTAAATGTGCTTAAAAATATGTTTATGTTATGACAAAGTGTATTTGATATGAAATGTGAAAGACATATGTTTATGAATGTGAGCATTGACATTGAACATGGACATACATGTGTTTTTTGAAAATGAGCTTTCAAAATAAGATATGTTTAACAAAGAAAGCTTTTGAAGTGTAATATGTCCATGAGAAATATTTTGTGTTTTGAGGGTACTTGAACTCACTGTTAACTTAGTAGGCATTTTATGTGATTTGTGGAGCCTTTATGTGTGGCATTTCCTTCGGGATTGGTATATGTTATGTGTTCCGTATGTAGGGAGGATCCTATTGGTACCTAAAGGAAGAGTGAGTTATCACATTCGTGTGGTGGCGTATTGGTGCATGTGAGAGGACTCACCGATGATCAGGGTGAGGGTTTGGCTTTTACCTTCGGGCATGAGCATTATATATGTGTTATTCAAGACCTCACTTGTACTATTCCTCTCATACGGTATGTCACCTACGAGTGACATTTGGCTCATTATGTGATATGTGATATGTAAGTCCTACTAAGTAATAGTTGAGTGATGGTATTCCTATTATGTGTTTTGAAAGAATGTGTAAGCGCTTACATGATATGTTATTTGATAAGATTATGATTTTGATTGATCACAGCATATCATACATATACATTGTGTACATATATGTATTTGTATTTGATATATGAAAAACTAGTATGCTTACTGAGTTTTATACTCATTATAGTTTATGGTGATTTCAGGTAAATAAGGTACATGTGTGCTTAGCGGATTTGGCAAGGCTTCTGCTGTTCCTTGGGTTCCCTAAGTTGCTAGGTTGTTGTGCGTTTCATTTGGGGACACGTGGGATAGGATATTTGGTCTGTCCCTATTGAATAAATACTTATGTATTATTTCATTGTGTGTGGATTGGATTTGGTTTAAGTTTTATAAAGTGTGGTTATTGGATGATTTTAAGTAAGAATTTGCAATGGATATATTCTGGGCTCCCGGTAACAAAGTTGCTACTGGTGACGTAGTAGAGTGTTAATCTCTAAGAAAACTCTGCGTATCTCCGATTTAATAATTGTCCCAGTCATAATTCAATTGCTATAATTCTGAAAGAAATTGAAATGAATGTTTAAATATTGTCAAGATAAGTTTATATTTATATGTTAGGTTATGGTTGATTTTAGTGTTGAACTTACTAGCAACTTGCTAAGGATTCCCGTGTTGAATGAAAGTTGAAAATTTTGTGTAATATTATTTATGAGTGCACATGCAGTGAATGAATGTGAGTGATGTCGTATGTCGGATCTTTTGGGTCTGGGGCGTGACATAGGGTTTGGAGTCGCTGCACCCAATATTGGGCAGCAGCAATGCCAGCATATGATACCGCGACGTTAACTTTTTTGAGTTTCTCATTTTTAAGTTAATTTTATTTTTTTGACTAAATTTTGAATTCTTTTACATATGGACCTTTATTTTAACTAAAAATAAGATTTTTAAGGATAGTTTAGAGCCTATATAAACTCTTATAAAATTATTAAATTGATCAATCATCAAGGATAGTGCTAAATAGAGAGCTCGTTGAGCGCTGAGTGTGTAAGAGAGTGTTATGAAAGTACCGAGTGCATAAAAAAGTGCCGTATTAAGTGCGTTTGAGTACAGAGTACGCAATAAAGTATTGATAGACCATTTGAATAATTTATCTATTGTTATATTTTTTGATAATCTCTCGTGAAATTTTTTTTGTAATCTTAAGTGGTTCATTAGTAATTATTGTTAATAAAAAAATTAAAATTCTGTGATTCGTTGTAATTGTAAACTGTTATCAAAACACATCATTTTTTTGTGATTGTTTTTTTATATATGTGTGATCTTTTTATTTTTATTTACTTATAAATAAAGACCACACCAATTCTATCCCTACTAAAAAGAATTATAAAAAGTTGGTTGGACCGGCTTTTACCCCTAAGTCCAATCCTGAAACTCCTATTGTTTTCAACGCGTATAAAAATTTTAAAATATTAAATTATCAATATATGATATTAAGACACGTAAAATTTTAGTAATAATTATACAAATAAAAATTAATTGTCTTAGTTTCTGCATATTTTTAATTGGTTGTACGTAGAGTCAATATTTATCGTTTTATTTGCGACAAAGTTTATATTTCTCAGAATACTGTATACGATGTCTCCACATCGTTGTGTTGCCGATAAATAGCCATGTAGCAAGGACCCGAATCCCGTGTAATTGTAGCAACACAAAAATTCAATCTTTTTCTTTTTTTGATTTCCCTTGTTTGAGATATTTCAGATGGCTCTTCATCTGCTTCCTTCACGTTCACTGCCTGCATGGAATTTCACCAGATTACCAAACAATGGCTTTGTTCCTGGTCGAGTCCAATGCAAGGCCGCACCCACTGATATGCCGCTGTCTGCTGCTCCTCAAACCATTGTTAGGCGATCTGCCAATTACCAGCCACCAATTTGGGGCTATGATTATGTCCAATCACTTCGAAGTAAATTTGCGGTATGCATTTATCAGCCAATTACCGGCCACTGCACCTTTTCAAGTTGTATTCAAATATTTTTTATTTTTATTTTAAGTGATGTGTTTAGATAGTTAATTTTTATAATTTTTCAAAATGATTTATTATACATATTATGTTGTAGTAGCTTAACAAATTACTTATAAAATATTATTAAAATAATACTTGAAAGATGTAGTATCATTCTTTTATCATATATTTAACTATAAGGCATAATTGTAATTTTATTTTTATAATTATTTTTTTACATTTAAATTTTGGGATAAGTAGAATTTTGCCTCTTAAATTTGAACTAATATCCAATTTTATTCCACAAATTTAAAAAGGTCAATTTTGTTTCAATATATTATCCATTACAATTTGTTTTGATAGAAATCTCTTTTGTGGAATAAAATTGTTTTTGACATTTTTATCTTTATACAGAGATATCTTTAAAAAGGTCAATTTAAAAGGTCATCTATATGCAGGAAGAAGCATATGCCAAAAGAGTCAAAAAGCTGAAGGAAGATGTGAGGGTGATGCTTGATAAACTAGTGGATGAGGATCCTTTGCAACAACTAGAGCTCATTGATACTTTGCAAAGACTTGGATTATCTTATCATTTTATGGATGAAATAAAGAGAATTTTGAGTAGTATATACAGCAATAATAATCATAACTATCGTAATAAGCAAAAACAAGGAAGTTTATATGCCGTTGGTCTTGAATTTAGACTCCTTAGACAGCATGGGTATGACATACCTCAAGGTAATATGGAAGATTTTATTTATTTATTAATTAAATCAAATATGTGAAACATATGAAGGTTAAATATTTGATAATCATATACTATAATGAACTTGTAATTTTTTTTTACTTCTTTTAGCTGTAAAGTCAGCTCGAATCAAAGTGATTAAACAAATTAATGTGCTTATGTTCTGTAGAAATTTTTAGTATTTTCAAGGATGAGAAGGGGAAATTTAAGTCATGCCTCAGTGAGGATAGCAAAGGAATCTTAGCTCTGTATGAAGCTGCATATCTTTTTGTAGAAGGAGAAAGCATCTTCCATGAAGTTATAAGTTTCACTACCAAATACCTCAAAGGATATGTCAAGCATAACAACGATCAATATCTTTCGACACTGGTGAAACATGCATTGGAGCTTCCACTGCATTGGAGGATGCTAAGATTGGAGGCAAGGTGGTTCATTGATGTATACGAGAGAGGACCATACATGAATCCCATCTTACTTGAGCTTGCTAAATTGGACTTCAACATAGTGCAGGCAACGCACCAAGAAGATCTCAAATATGCATCAAGGTAAGAGCTTCAACGTTTGATGATTGGTGACTGTCCAGGATATAAACATCCAAAATTAATTAGCTAGCTTGCTTGCCTTGTACTTAATAGAATTGAATTCACCAGTGCTGAAAATAAACGGTTGATCATGATGTTTATGATTGCAATTATAGGTGGTGGAGCAAAACAGGTCTTGGGGAGAAGTTGAGTTTTGCAAGAGACAGGTTAATGGAGAATTTCTTCTGGACGGTGGGGATTCAATTCGATCCTCGGTTTGTATATTTTAGGAGGATGTGTACAAAAGTCAATGCATTAATAACGACAATTGATGATATTTATGATGTTTATGGTACTTTAGATGAAATCGAGTTATTTACAGATGCTGTTGACAGGTTTGTGACTTCTTAATACAATTTTATCTTAGCATAATTAAGCTAATTATTTTCTCACAAGTACACTAATCTTTGAAGTACTTTGCTTTGTAATTTCAGATGGGATGTCAATGCAATGGATCAACTGCCATACTATATGAAGTTGTGTTTTCATGTTCTCCATAGTTCCATAAACGAAATGGCTTTCGAAGCTCTCAAGGAACAAGGAGTTCACATAATTCCCTACCTTAAGAAAGCGGTACTCTTCTACATATATGTTTTTTTCCCTATTCTAATTGTGCTTTTTGGTTATGTATATATATATGCCACACTGAAAACAATTCAGTGGGCAGATTTATGCAAGTCATATTTGTTGGAGGCAAAGTGGTATAATAGCGGATACACACCAACACTTCAAGAGTATATTGACAATGCCTGGATTTCAATATCAGCACCCGTGACTCTAATTCATGCTTATATTTTCATCACAAATCCAATAACAAAAGAGGCCTTAGAATACTTACAAGAATATCCCAATATAATTCGATGGTCATCAGTCATTCTACGTCTGGCAGATGACATTGGAACATCATCGGTATGGAATTAATAACAATTTTCATAATCTTTAGTTTATTAGTTATATATCACTATTAATGAAGCTAATTTACTTCTTGTCCTCCATGGTTGTTTATGCTTTTGATTTAATTAGCATGAAATGGAAAGAGGGGATGTGGCTAAATCAATCCAATGTTACATGCACGAAACTGGAGCATCCGAAGAAAAGGCTCGCCAACACATACGAAAATTGATTGCCACAACCTGGATGAAGATGAACAAAGATCGATTCGGGAACCCTCACTTGTCAAATACTTTCATTGGAATTGCAATGAATCTAGCAAGAATGGCTCAGTGCATGTACCAACATGGAGATGGGCATGCTAGTCAAGATCGCAGGATTGTGGATCGTATATCGTCGTTACTTATTCATCCATTCCTCATTTAGAATTGCGAAAAGTAATGATCTGAAAACGTGTTCAAAATGTACGACATGTTGTATTGAAATATATGAAACGGTGTTGCGTAGCCAGAACATGTTGAATGTTGATATTTGGTCTGAAACTTCGCTATCAAGGATTTGTTTAATCGAGCGAAATGGTGACGTTCCGTGGTCCAACAGAATGTTGATGGCCCATGGTTCTTTTATTGACTAGGACAACGAGATAGACAAGATTAAGGGTAGGTAAAAAAAAATAGAAAATGAAATTGGATTAAGTGAATCGAATCGAATTAAATTAGTTGATTTGATTTGATTTTGTTTTGAAAAATAAAAAATTAGTTTTAATTTTAAACTTTTAAATTGAGAATTAAATTAAAAAATTGAAAGAAAATACACATGGTGTCTTAAGAATGAGATGAAACCGAATTGAATCAAATTGAATTGAGAATCAAAATATTTACTCTTAAAAGTGAATTTAATTTGAGCCTATTCTAAGTTAAAAGTCTAAATTGAACCAACTAATTTGGTTCGGCACTTCTTCGATTTAATTTTGGATTAAATTTTTTAAAAATTGACAGATCCAATTCAATTTTGAGTTTTGTCTAAAAATTAAATCGAATCGAAAATGCTACACCTAGATGAGATTTTATAATCTCCCACGATTCGAACATTAATCTTTTTAAAAAAAAATAAAAATATGAAAGAATAATATAATTATAAAAAGGGATTGGAACTATTTAATCTTGATTTAATTGATAACTTTGTTTTAATTACATCGAAAAAGTCACTTTTATCTCAATTCGTTAGTTTTTTTTTCAGTTTAAATAAAACATATATTTTTATAGTTCAAATGACTTATTTACATTTTAACTTAAGTGTATAATTAATTTAACTTTAAATATATATATATATATAACAGAATTTCATCCATTTATTAAGTGGCATAATCTCATCAATTAATTTAATATAATTATTATATTTATATTTAATATTACGTTAAAAAAATTTATTAGTAAAACATTTAATATTTGTATGTAACTATATTTTTTTTTCAAATAAATAAAATAATTATTAATTAATTTAATAAATATAAAATGATATATATCAAAATATGATAAATTATAAATGATACGTGTCATTATATAATTGAATTTATATATTTTATTAAAATATATTTTAAAAAATAAAAATAAAATGATAATAAAAAGCATGCTTGTTTAAAAAAAAAGAAAAAAAGGAGGCAATTGATCATTGGTACAACTAGTGGTTGCTGTTTTGCTGTTAGACGACAATAGTGACTAGTGACAAATTAATTTAAAATTAATATTATCAAACTCAAATTTTTATTATTTACATGATAATAATTTTTTTTTATTAATAGAGCATTGAAGAAGTTAAACATAAAGAAAAGGATAACAACCACCACGGTACCATTGTCAAATAGTGACAAATGGAGGTGCACCATTATCATAATCATATTAATCGTCCTATGCAACTTCAATTATAATAATAGTAAATCTTCACTTATCGTCATTCTTCAACAAAATTATAATTGTTAATTACATTTTATTTTTGATACCTCTTTAATATTTTATTAATAAATAAAATTTTATTATTATATAAATTACATAATTTTAATAATATTAATTTTGAACTTTTTTAAGTCACTAGTTGGCTAGCCAACAACAATGGCCCATTGATTATCGGTAGTAGTTACTTTTTTTTATACATTGTATGTAATTAAATTAAAATATTATTATTTTATTTAAATTAATAACTTCAACTAAAATGAAATATTTATAATTTATAAAATTATTAATTATGTCAAATTTAAAGGACTAAAGTATCCTTATTTCTTATCTGTTAGGTATATTCATTAATTAAAAAAGATTTGAAAAGAAAAGTTAAAGTTAAATTAATTTAAGGGGTGACGAAAGATTCCAAATTCCCAACAGCTCTTCTGATTAACGGGCATTTTAGTAAATTACTCACTTGTCTCATCGTCAACGCAATCAAGCCTTCTGTCTCTTCACTTTGACAGTCACTCTTCAATAGCAAATCAACTGCAGCCCCGTCGACAATGGCTTCTCATGATCATCATACTCATGACCACCATCATCATCATGACCACCATCGATCATTTTCATTCCCATGAGTAATCTTTCTCAAAATTGATTCCTGGAATTTTTTTTTTGTTTTTGTTCATTTAAATCTTGTCTCTGTTTTGGGAAAATATCACTAATAATTTATATGTAACAGCAAAACTCATGGTGATTCAACAGCAACAGCATGGGTTGGCCCAGATGGGATGGTGTATCATAGCCATGATGGATTGGCGCCGCACTCACACGAACCCATTTACTCTCCGGCTATTTCAGCAGAAGAGCTCGGCCTCTTGTCATCAGGGATTTCAATGAGAGAGCTTTTACCGTTGGCATTGGTGGCCCTGTTGGTACTGGGTATTTCTTCACTGCCAATTCTTAATTTTGCCTCCGAAAATTGAAACTTTAAGTAGTTTTATGAATATTGTTCACAAAATGATTTATGTGTTGATTGTATAGCTCTGGATATATATAATTTAAAGCTGTATACCAAATATATGTTATACATTGTGTGTGTATATATATATATATATATATATATATATATATTTTGTTGGATTTGGTGATTTTATATATATTTTGTTGGATTTGGTGATTTAACAATTTTATTTGGACAAGAGTTGTGAAGAATACAACATAGGAGAGTCACAAAAAATCAAGAATGCATAGGACATGCAAGGACGAAGCGAAACGGGACTTGAAAATGCGAAAGGAGGCGAGAAAAATGAAGGACTGTTGTCCAGTGCTCAGCGCCGCGGCCTTGGCATTGGGAAACAGTGTGCCCGTTGCTTGCCAACCAACGCCGTGGCACTGGATTGGTTATGCTGGTGCCGCAGCACCAGCCACTTGGCGCCAGAGGCGAGCAAGTACTTGATGGCTTCGGATTTCAGTTTTTTAAGGATTTTGAACTCTTAGAACGCGTGGACTCTTATTTTAATTAGGTTTAGGATTTGTGAGCACATTATAACCCTTATATAAACATTTGTAAACCCTTTAAATTGATTATCAAGCATTAAGAGAGACTCTGAGAGAGAGAAAAACTAAGTAGACACTAAGTGCTTGTGTGCGCTAGAGTGCAACTGTTGTTTGGGTATTCATTGTTCTTGGGAAAACAAAGGAACGCCATTCATTAGATTCATTTGAGTGTTTTTCATTATGTTTTCTTGTAAGTTCTCTAGAGAGTTAACAAGAGAGGTTAGGATCTTTGGATCCACCATAGATGTAGGCAATTGGCCGAACCACGTAAGTGATTGTGTTGTGCTATTTATTATTTGCTTTATATTCTTGCTATTTTTGCTTGCCATTACATTATTCCGCTATGCAAAGAGCTTAGGGTTTAAAGTTGATCTTGGTTAGCGTTCATCGCTTAAGCTATTCTCACAAGGAGAATAGCGTTTCCTTCAACATATATATATATATACACACACACTTTTTTGTTTATCCATATTGAGAATTTATAATTCTTGTAGATAAAATAAATATACGAGTGATGTTCTTTCATGCAATATAGGAAAACAGCTTTGATGCTGGCTTTGTGTAAATTCTTGCGGGACAAGTACAGTCTGGCAGCTGTGAGTATCATCTACAACGGATTCTTGAGATTCCCTTTAACCATGCGTTTTCACCTTGATCATCCTTCCGGGTTTTTCTCATTTATTTTCGAGCCATTGATTTCACACATAATTGTAGAGTATTTGAATTGTAAATATCACTATTTGCTGCTCATAAGCAATTTAATCAGCAGCTATTCCAAGCCCAATAAGCAAGAAAGGTTTACTCTGTTTACAGAACTTTATTTAAATTGTTCATATGGCACAGATTGATAGATGATATTGCGTTGTATACTGCAATTTTTCACATAAATTTTAGCCTCTTTTACAAATCTCTTCAATTTTCAAATAATGGATCATATGGCAGTATAATGCTTGTCGGTATGGAAGCTTTGTTCTTCTGTTAAGTTTCTGTGTCTAGGGTGTTTCTATTTATCATGTCCTCGGTTAGCTTCTTCATAGTGGAATTGCTACCTTCATGTGCTGGGCTCATAATTTTATTGTATATGCTCTGTTCTTATCTGCTTAAGAATGCCTAGGTATTTTTTGGGCCTACCCTTAAAAAAGGCACTAACCTTTGTGTGATTAGCTTCTTTTCCCTTTGATTGTAGTAAGAGGCAGATGAACTTGTGGACTACTTCACTGTACAGTACTTCAATTTATATATCATTTGCACTGTTTAAGAATAATCATTTCTACGAGAGACCAGCTACTGTCTCCTGAGAAATTAACTGAAAATTGTTTAATAATTTTTTTTAATTATTGCAAATCATTATTTAAGTTGAGTGATAGATTAAGAAGCATTTCATCACTTCAGGTGACAAATGATATATTCACAAAAGAAGATGGTGAGTTCCTGATGAAGCACGGGGCTCTGCCCGAGGAAAGAATCCGCGCTGTGGAAACAGGAGGTTGTCCACATGCTGCAATTCGTGAAGACATTAGCATTAATCTCGGCCCTCTTGAGGAACTTTCTCACCGGTTCAAAGCAGACATACTTCTTTGTGAATCTGGGGGAGGTAATTTGTAGCAAATATTCTACTGGAGGGATCTGGCTGAACATAAATTTAACTGATGCAAACTGATTGATAAAGTTGGCTTATCTTAATTTACCAATTGGCACTGGTGCCCATATGAGAAATATACAGGTAAATTTTTTTGAGTAAGTGTGCTCTATAAATGATTGTACTGGGTTAATATGATGAAAAATATTGGAATGCCTGTGGTTATCCAAAATTTAGGAAGTTTATTCTAATACGAATTTTTAAAGGGAAGGCAGATCTGTGTTTGTAATCAATTTGTAAGAAGATGCAGGTTTGTCACTCAGATCTCTTTTGGTACTTGACAAATAATTCAGAACTTGTTTTTGATGCTTACAACATAACAGTTAAAAGTCCATAAAAACTGTTTAATCAAAATTTTTCTGTAAGTTGTCATATGAATGTCATCTCTATCACACAAAGTTTTAGAAGATTCATAACTCACAAAATTTTGTGCATGCAGATAATTTGGCTGCCAACTTCAGCAGGGAACTTGCGGACTATATCATTTATATAATAGATGTTTCTGGTGGTGATAAGATTCCTCGGAAGGGTGGTTCAGGCATCACCCAATCTGATCTTCTGGTCTGAAGTTTCATGAATTGATAGCTGTTGCTGTTGCTGTTGCTGCTGCTGCTGTGGTGAATCCATAGTTTGTCACTGAGAATGAGTTGTTACATTCAGTTTGCAGTTGATAAACAAGACTGACCTTGCACCAGCAGTTGGAGCTGACTTAGCAGTAATGGAGCGTGATGCACTCCGGATGTGTGATGGAGGGTCTTTTGTCTTTGCTCAGGTTTGTTGGGTCGTTGATCACTTTTGTTTACTTTTAGCATGATAGAAGCATTTTTTGATGTGAATGTTGCACAATCATGCGAGTGTTTTTAGGATTATCTAATGTGATCTGTTTTCTAAAACACAATTTTTGAGGTTGTTTTACTCTTTCCTAGAAAAGATAAATGGGCTCTGCACTTCTTTCTGTACTTGTTGCCAAGGAACTCGGCAACTAATACTTTTTAGCAACAGTGACGTTGGTGATTATCATAATAATCAACGTAGCTAGGACTTGGCATTTAAAATAAAGGGGAAGCAAGTAAATAGAAAATGACCATCATAATAGCGAACTTGTTATCATCACTCATCGGGATGGGGGATCTCGGAATAGGTCTATTCTTACATAATATCACCACCTTTTGTAAAAATTTACATCATCATTTCTGGTTAACTCATTTTGTTCCTACAGTGAATGAGTAGAATTTCATTGCATGGAAAATTATATATATGAGATTAGGGGTGGACAAAAAAGTACCTGAACTGAAAATATTGAATCGGATTGAACTGAACCGAATCGGGCGATTTGGTTCGGTATTAAAGTTTAAAAATGAACCAATCAGTTTTTTAATTTCGTCCCCGAAAGATATAAATAAAATTTATACAACTTTTTTATATAATTTATTTAGTGGATTTTAATTTTATTAGTTTTTTAATTTGTTTAATTCATAAACTTTAACTCATTTGGTGCTTAAAAGTTGATGGTCACTTTATTTATTTGGATAGGTTTACATTCTAATATTTTTTTTAACTTGTTTAGTTCATAAGCTTTCAATTAATTTAGTGCTTAAAATTGATGGACACTTTATTTTTTTAAATGAACTTTAATTTTTAATAGTTTTTTTTTATAAAAAACTTGTTTAGTTCATAGATTTATAATAATTTTATATGTAAAATTGACATACACTTTTTTCTGTTATTTTTTTGTATGAAATTTATCTTTTACATATATAATTTTACTTTTTAAAAAAATATTTAGGAGACTGAACCAAATCAAACCGGACCGAATCAGTTTGGTACGATTCGATTTTCATACATAATATATTTTTACAAAAGGTGATGATATTATGTAAGAATAGACCTATTCCGAGATCCCCCATCCTGATGAGTGATGATATCAAGTTTGCTATTACATGGGCTTTTCTTAAATTGTTAAATTATTCTTTCGTTAAACTGATCTGAAATATAGTTCAATGTTGGGGGATCCCTTGAGAAATATCTGCATTTTATATGTCATAATCTTGTACTGATAATTTATGTGAATTTTATGCATGCAGGTCAAGCATGGACTTGGTGTGGAGGAAATCGTGAACCATATTTTAACGGGCTGGGAAAGAGCAACAGGGAAGAAAAGGCATTGATCTTTCTTTTCAGGAGCTATTTCTATTCGTATCTTGTATTTTATTCTAGCACAACCTTCCAGCATTTACTATTCTCTTCAAAAGTCTGCCCACCTGAGGTAGTAAATGAAAATGCCATCGCTCCCCATGTTGATCCTCATCTATGTATTTGATGCTAGTAAACGATCTAGTGACCTGTGATTGTGTTTCTCGTTCCATCTCCTTTGACATACTTACTGGGATACTTCTTTAATTGAGTCCATCTAAACCAGTTAGCCAGTTGATTGATCAGGACATCCTTGCTTTTTATATCTCCTAGGAATGATTGGATTGAGCTTACTTCCTATTTGAGTAGCAATTGATATTTGCACAATGCATAAGCCCTAGACCAAAAAATGGAACTGCTAAGATTAGATAGCTGTTTTCCTTCTAATGCAAAAAATTATCAGAAGTCGTTTATCATTCTATAATCATATGGATTCCTGAAGTTTATATGCCAATAAAAATGGATGTCTTTGGCAGGTTCTGTTATATGAACACTTTGTCTAATGAAATTTTGTTGTCCACCCGATAATATTTAATGACCCATTAGCAAGTTGATTGATGAGTCCAACTTATATTTTTACTAGGAAACGCAGGGTTTGTTTTACTTATTCCAGAAGCAGTTGATATTTTGTAGTGTATATATAATAATTACAATTGTAATTGTAATTGCAATTGGCAATATAATAATTACAATTACAATTTGAATGAAAAATATAAGTGTAATTAGAATGATAATTATAATTAAATTTAAATTGAAAATATAATAATTATAAATGTAATTAGAATTAAAATTATAATTGTATGCTATTGCATGTAATTAGAATTAGAATTAAAATTATAACTTTAATTGTAATTGGGGCTGGACATGATTCAATATATATTTAATTAGTTGATTTGGTTTGATTCAATTTTATTTTATGATTTTTGATTTTTTGCATCTATTCTTTATTTTTTTTTGTTTGAGAATGATTTCATATCATATCATTAATATCATTAAGATATTACAACAGATGCTTTTGATACACTAATAAAAGGAATAACAAAATAAAATAATTATATTTTGAGATCATCTAGATAAAACTTTTACAAAGAAGAGGGACAGTTATACTCATATTGGGTAATAACACATACGAACTCTTTCAAAAGAAAGAGATATAAGACCTTTCTGTAGAAAGAGAAAACAGACATTTTCGCAAAAAGGAAAAATAGACATTTTCGTAGAAAGGGATACCAGACCTCACATGGGACAAAAATATAAATCCCTTAAGAAAGGGAGAGATTATTGTTGCATAAAATTAAAGTTAAGTCAAACAAATACTCCATTTTGCATAAAACCAACAAACAGTGACCAAGCAACTGGCACATATATCAGAACCAAAATAAACGTAAAATCGTTGGACGGGAGCACAGCTACTGAGATAGGTGATTACTCAGGTGTAGAGGCTGAATGACGGCTGTAGTCAACAAGGCAGTGAGTTCAGAGAGATGGCAAAGGGGTTGCACGCATTTGGCGGTAAGCTCGAATGACAGGAACCCTAGAAAATGAGGAAAACTGCGGCATAAGTGGCTATAGTGTTGTGTGTTAAAGGCAACGCAAATTGAATCCATCTGGAGCACGACCGGAGAACGGTCGGTGAAACAACCGGTGACTACTCGAGAAGCTCGATGGTGTTGAAGAGACTTTACGACAGTTGGATGATCACGGACATTACATAGGAGCTCGCTAGCCTGAATGTTTGGCTTCACCTAAAACAAAAACGAGAAAACAAACAAAAACCACAAAGCCATGGAGACAGTTCAGCGTTGAGGCATGGAGGTCGAAACTACACCAAAGTGAGCGCCACATCAAGCACCGAAGAAGCAAAAATGTTTAAGCAAGTCGCTGTCGAAATCGCCAACAATGGTCGGCGGTCCCATAGGCCGACGAAGAAAAAGATATGCAAGTGTCCTATTCGATGGCGACGATGAGGCACACCACGACAGCAAGAATGCTCAGGGGAAACATCGAAGACACCAACAGTACACCAAAGACAGCGCCGCATGAAGAAACGCCATGGTGCAGAAGTCTAGAAATACAGTACAAGGAATTTTAAGCTCGCTGAGATCTAACCAGAAGCAACCACCACCGAAGACACTGATGGTATGACGAGACCAAGGACCCCAACAACGGCATGGTGGTTGGAAGGAGACGTTGGATTGACAGAATAGCCTGAAAATCCAAACAGCAAAACATGAGAAACATAGATAGAACGAAAAAGTCGAGTGGTTGTAGTCTTAGTCTCAGATCCACCAGAGAAGGGGAAACCAATTCACCGATGGATAATGGGAATGGTGGCGACAGGCTTTGCTTAGGGTTTCTAGGTTGAGAGGTTTTGGTTTTTGGCTGAATGCATCCACCCTTTATTACAAGTAAAAAACTAATTTTAGGCCAATTTCTTAGAGTAAAATTATCTTTAACACTTAATTAAATTATAATTACATATTAGATGGGCACAATTTGGTGTAAATTTCAATTCAATATATAGTTAAGCTTAAATGAATGTAATGTTGAAATTCATTTATCATTTTTATTAATTAGTATAATTTATAATTATTATAATGATACTTGTGCTCGTTGTGTGGTGGCGCGTGCAACAATAGGTTGCATCTTGCTTAATGTTAATATAGCCATAGACAATCGTCAATGAGACTCAATTTTATTTGTCATAACTATGTATGTGATGTCATCTTCTCTCAAGATTCTAAATGGCCACACATGCTTTCAATATCGATTGTTGAAGCTCGAGTAATCTAAAAAAGCTTGTTGTAGGTAAGCTTAAATGAATGTAATGTTGAAATTCATTTATTATTTTCATTAATTAGTATAATTTATAATTATTATAATAATACTTGCACTCGTCGTGTGATGGCGCGCTACAACAATAAGTTGCATCTTGCTTAATGCCGATATAGCCATAAACAATCGTCAATGGAGCTTAATTTTATTTGTCATTACTATGTATGTGATGTCATCTTCTGTCAAAATTCTAGATGGCTACACATGCTTTCAATATCAATTGTTGAAGCTCGGATAATCTAAAAAAGCTTATTAGAAGCTAAGATGCACTATACTGAGCTTTATATTGAATTAAATACAGTTGTTATAGTAATGATATTATTTTCAAGACAAGCTCATACTTAAAATTGAAACTTATAATCAAAAGCATTTTAAATTATTCAAGTTCCTTTCAATCTTTCTAAATTTTTTTGGCTTACCGAAATGCCAATTGGATGGCTCATGAACTTGTGAACGTTGCTTTAATATCTTCATCTAATGTTACTTAGATTAGAACTTTTTCAAATTCTATAGAACAATTTATTGAAGAAAATTTGAATCCTCAAGTTTCTGACTAAATGAATCCTCAAGTTTTTGGCTAAATAAAATTATATCATTTATTTAAAATAATAATAATAATAATATTAACATTAATGTGTAATTAAATTTAAGATTGTAATTAGAAATAGAATTAAAATTAAATAGTAGTTAGAATTAAAATTATAGTTATAAATAATCATTATTGATAAAATTGTAATTATAATTTTATTTTTAAATAAAATTGATATTAGATTTATATACAATTATAATAAGAATTCGAAGTGAGAACATATATATATATATATATATATATATATATATATAACTTCAATGAGATTGTAATTGAAATTGACATTAAAAAATTTAAAATTAAAATTGTAATGTTATTGAAGCTATAATTATAATTATAAATATTATTACAATTTAAAATCAATCTATTAATTAATGATTATACTAAAATTCTAATATTTCAAATAACATCTGACTCCAATATTTTTCTGTTTTTTATCATATCAAATTTGTAATTAAGAACGCTTTTTTTAATTAAATGTACAACTATTTTTCAATTAAAAATACTGCTACTATTTCAAATGAGAAAGCTACTGCTCTTTTTTAAATTGAAATACTATTGCTATTTTAATTGGGAGTGCTACTGCTCACCTCTCTTTTTTAATTGAGAGTACTTTTGCTCTTTTTCAATTGGGTGAAACTCTTTCTCAATCAAGAGTGTTACTACTCTTTTTGAATTGTTTTTTCAATTGGACAGAATTCATTTTCTTCCGGGAGGGTTCTTACATTTTTTCAATTAGGTGGGTGCAAGTAGCACCTCACACACCAAAATAATAAAAAAAACAAATATTTTTTTAATATTTACAATACAAAACCCTTACTTGAATAGGTTTTAGTCTTCTTATTTGAATAGATTTTAATTCCGTAAAAGAATAACTATTTAAATTTATAGCCTCTTTAAAAATTTTTATTTTCTCTCTTTTTTTGCTTGCAAAAATTTAGTCATTTTTTTTTTCTCTTTAACATAAAATTGCCTTTTTTCAAGTCGTGAAATTCATCTTGGTAAGTATACCTCTTTATAATTTTTATATTATTATTTTACATAATCAAATAAAAAATTTACCCTCTTCTCTAATTATCATATTATTTATCAATTTATTTTACGGTGTCAATTAACTTCAAATCAAAGAATTAACTCTGAATCAAAGTTACTTGTGCTACCATTAAAGTTAAAATTTATATTCAATTCTTATTTTTATTTAAATTTGTAATTAATGGTTTTATTGTTTCATATCATGCATCTTACATTTTTATATATTTTTTATTTGAGTGTTGTTCGTTATTGTAATTCGAGTTTTACATTAATCCTTCAAAATTAAATAAAGAGTAATTCATATTTGTACTTAAAAATTAAGAACTAGTTAGGGTTTATGTTGCCTTAGGTGACAATTTAGAAGTAGGCCTTTTAGATCTAAAATAAAATATCAATTTTTACAAAAAATATAAATTTAAAATACACTCTTATGAATAAGATATATGAAGAAGTCACTTAGGTGAAATTCATATTATAAGCCGTTGACAATAATCACCACACCAATTAAGCTTTAATATTAATAAATTAATTAAATAATAAGCATAAAGTTAGACATTTTTACCGTCATACTACAAATTAATACTAAATCCTAGATTACATGTGCAAAAATATTAAGCACGAGCCAATTTGATTTTTTTTGTTTACACATAATACAAATTAACAGTAAATCATAGATTAGATATACCAAATAATAATAATAATAATAATAACCCCAAAGCTAATTTGATTTTTCTATTTGCACATAATAAAAATTATATTAAATTAAAGATTACATGTAAAAAAATAAATAAATAAGCACCACTTCCAATTTAACTTTTCTGCCTCAAAGTAATCTGAAATCATAAATTGAACTTTTCTGCCCTCGCATTTCATGACTGTTTATTATATAATTTAAAAGGAATAATTATAATTTTATCCTCAAGTTTTGAGTTAATTAATAACTTTACTTCGGTTAAATTTAAAATACTCAATTTTATCATAATTCTTTAATTTAGATGAAAAATTTACATTTAATATACTTTTATTATTTTACCCCCAATAATAATACACATATAAAAATATATAAAATATATGTAAATAGACACGTGTCATTATATGATTTGTTATAAATACTACGTGTCATCGTATGATTGGTTATATCATTAATAAAATAAATTAAAAAATTAAAAACAAAATTGGCATTGTCGCCGAAAAATGACGGTCGGTCGACCGCCGACCATTATTTTTCGGCGACACGCCGACAACAAAATTTTTTTAATTTTATATCATTTGACTCTATTTTTCTTGATCTATACAATGGTGAGATCGATTTTAGTAAAAAAAGGGTAAAAAATAATAGAGAGTGGCGGCGGTCACCTCCGGCCGCTGCCACTCTCGACCATTTTGGACTATTTTCTGGTCTTTTTTTATTATAAAAAAAGATCACATCATTGTGTAAATTAAGAAAAATAGAGCACAATGATGTAAATTTAATAAATTTTTGTTGTTGGCGTATAGCCGAAAAAAGGTGGCCAGTGGTTGGCTGGCCGTCGTTTTTCGGCAACAGTGCCACTTTGTTTTTAATTTTTTTTGTATAATTTAATTTATTTATAAATTATTATAAAAAAATAAACTAATTACATAGTTACACGTGTCTAAAAGTACAAATCACATTTTAACACATGTCATATTGTTAAAATTTATTTTTAAAATTATATTAAATTAAATTAATGGATGAGATTGTGCTATGTGTTCGAAAAGATAATGAATGAGTAAGATTTTGTCACGTGTTCAAAGAGTCATTTTGACACATGTCATATTGTTAAAATTTATTTTTAAAATTATATTAAATTAAACTAACGGATGAGATTGTGCCACGTGTTCGAAAAGATAATGAATGGGTAAGATTTTGTCACGTGTTCAATGAATAAGATTTTGTCACGTGTTCAATGGATAATTTATTTGTATGACTAGATTACATTTTATCATTTCACTATTAAAATTAACGGTTTAAAACAAAATTTAGTATTTTAAATCTAATCAAAGTAAAATTATTAATTAGCTTAAAATTTAAAAATAAAATTATACTTATCCTTAATTTAAAAGGTAGAACATTCCATTTTAATTTGTTGTAGATTAAAGCGAAAGCACAAATAACTAAAACAACTAAACCCATATTTGTAGGAAGCTTCTGTAATGTAAAGCAAAAACACAAAATTAAATATAAACAACTAAACCCATATCTGATTAATATGTATACATATATGATCATTTTAGAAACCACCAATGATAATATGAACTCTTCTGGCCTATATATATATATATGATCATAGAAGAAAGAGAAAATGTAAAATACATTTTGTTAGATAATAATTAGAATGGCGTGGCATACATCTCTCTTATAATATATTTAAATAAATAACGTATAAAATATATTTAAATATATCGGAAGTTCTTATGAAGTTTATAGTTTCAACAGCAAGAAAAATAAAACACAACAATATATGATACCAAGCTTTTTATGCATCAGATCCATTTTTGTGCTTAAAAAAAACTTACATGGAGTTGTTGTATTAATATACATCGAAGGGCAGCCTCCAAAACCACAATATTAATATTAAACAATAACAATTTACAATATTCAGTACTATATCACACCATCACACACACTTGAAATTAAACAGCAACATTCATATAACATTGAGTTTAATTATTATATATGTTAAAAAAATTAAAGAAAACCCAATAAACATTGAAACCCCTTTCAAAAAATATACACAAAAAGCCAAAATTCCATAAAATACCCAATCAAAATAATCATTAGATTTCAAAATTGAAACTCATTTCAAACATATATTTTACCAATCAATTATAGTGGTGGCCTAGGCTCTCTTTTAAGAAGTACTATTGGTTGAATATTGTCATCTTTGAAATCAAAAGAAAAATAATTAGCAAGTAGTAAGTCAAGAGATCAATATAAGAGTATATAAACCGACATATAATCACCTTTCATTTCTGTTGGGATATTATAAAAAAAGATGCGGTTAAGAGCATTAAACAATTTTTTAGCATGTTTTTCTTCTCCTTAATCTCAATTGTAGTTTTATTGTTCTTATTTCTAAGGTGAGGGATGCTATTAAAATTAATCAAATTCGGCCAATTGCTTTACCCAATTTCTTTTTCAAAGTTATCACTAAGATTGTTGCAAACATATTAGCAATTCTTATGCCTAAGCTAGTCTCCCAAAATCAAATGATATTCATTCAGGATAGACATATTTAGAATTGCATTTCTATGGTTTCTGAAGATGTTAATACATTAGACAAGAAATCTTTTGGGGAGCAACGTGGGGGTTAAAGTTAGATATTATAAAGGCTTTTTATACCCTTATCTTGGACTTTCTTTTCCAATTTCTCAAGCATTTTTGCTTTGACACAGTTTTTATCAATTGAATTTCTAAATTCTCAATTCATCTTGGTTGTCTACTATGATTAATGACTTTTCTAATGGCTTCTTTAGTTGTGGTACGAGTATGCGTAAAGGAGATCCTTTGTCTCCCATTATTTTCTATTCAAGTGAAGATGTTTCGTTTAAAGCCATTCAGAGTTTGATCGATTTCAAAATAGCCCCTTCTTATATTTTATATACACATGATGTCTTTCTTTTTGGCATGTGAGATTATAATTCCTTTAAGAATCGATGAATTTTATAGGGTTTTATAAATTGGCTTTGGGATAGCATGTTAATAAAGAAAAAAGTCAATTTTTTTATTGGCGATCTGTCGTCCAACATAGTTAATAGCTCTAAGTTTTTTTGGAATTCTTTCATGGTAGTTTTCCTTCTACTTATTTGGGGTTCCAATTTTTAAATGTTGTCCACGTAGGCATCATTTGTAAGCTCTTATAGATAAGGCTTGCACAAAGCTTAGTAGTTGGAAAGGGAAGATCCTTTTTATTGTTAGAAGAATTGAGCTAGTACATATGATTTTTCAAAGCATTCTTCTTCATAGTTTTAAAGTATATTTATAACGATCCATTCTCACATAGTATAATTATCCACTTTAGGTTTGGGTTTACACAATTTTGTTCTTGGGATTTATACTGTTAAAAAAAGAGCTCTACATACATAGCCCAGAAACTTTATCTAACTAAGTGATATAGAATTCTAACACTAGACACTTACCTAATCCATCTTGACTCTACTATCTATAGCCTTAGGATTCTTAAATCTTAGGTTACAATCTACCCCCTTAAGGGATATATGACTCATATGCGCTAGACTCTTGGGGACGCATGGTTAACCCATGTGGGCTAGACCTTAAGGGTCAAACGGTACATGTGTCCTATCTGTAGCCCAAACTACAGGCTCGTTGGCCTAGAGCACAAGGTAGGTCTGACTCTGATACTATTTACAACGACTCACTTTTACACGATATGATATTGTCTACTTTGTGCCTGGACCTATATGGTTTTGTTCTTGAGTTTTCTTAAAGGCTTTATACTGTTTGAGAAGGAGTTCTATATATAATTCAAAAACTTTATCTGACCAGACGATGTGAGATTCTGGCATTTAACCTCACCTTATCCATCTTAGCCCTACTTCCTACGGCCTCAAATATCTTCGATCTTAAGTGTTATAATCTACTCCCTTTAAGGGACACACGACCTCGTGAGTGTTAGGTCCCTGAGAATATATGGTTGAATCATGTAGGCTAGACTTCAAGAGTCACAGGGCATGTGTACGCTATTTGTAGTTTAGACTGCAAGCTTACTGGATCACCTGAGGTAGATCCAACTTTGATACCATTTGTAATGACTCATTCTCATATAGTATGATATTGTCCGCTTTGGGTATTAACCTGTATAGTTTTATTCTTAGGTTTTTTCAAAAGGCCTCGTACTGTTTGAGAAAATGCTCTACAATATAGCCCATAAAATTTATCTAACTAGATTATATGAGATTCTCTTAAACTCGACTTTCCTACACAATTTCAATAATGTTATTATTCTTAACATTCAAATTAAAAACAATCAATACCTCTTCATATAAAATTTTAGAAATTTCTTCAATCTCATATAGAATGTTATGCATGTCTTTTGTTAATTTATTAAAGTCACCGTCTCAAATATCTCATGCACATCTTTAACTTCAAGTACTATCTTTTCTTCTATAATGTTTGATGCAGTGTTCAATTTCAAAACAAAAACATTTTTCTTTTTTAAAATCTTAAGCAATTCTTTTAGACACTTCAAATTTCTTAAGAAGAACATTCTTTCTCACGGACGATACATGAATCTTATCAACCAAAAGTTTCTCTTTATTTGCACGTAATTCTTTAATTTCTTCTTATTATTCTTAAAAAAGTTTGATGCATTTGCTTGAACATATGTTGCATCTTTTTTTTCACATTAAGTCTCCTTGTTCACATCAAGTCTATTTGTTTTGTTCACATCAAATCTACTTACCAGAGCTTTATTGATGGGGTGATACTAAATGAGACAGTGCTTCAAAACGCAATATTCGGTTAAAGAGAAAGAAAAAGGTCTTTTAAAAAGACATAATAGAATGAAATCACATAGAAAAATCCCTCCTCGGGGATAAAGGAGGCCTTGGCAAGAATCAGAGTCAATTGTGAAAACCAGAGTGAGGAATAGGAGCCAGTGGGACATTAGGAAGCTTAGAATTTTATTTGAATAAAAATAACTAGCTCTCTCTCATCCTTTTGCAAATAAAAATATCTCCAGTTTCTTTTTCTTCCTTCTATAAGGAAGAGGTCTTTCTTCTTCTTCTTTTTTTTACCATCTTTTGGGAGAAAATCACTATTTTTATCTCCTTTATTTATTTTTTCTCTTGTTAATAATAAATTTTCACTTTGATTGGTGGCTCGCAAGGATATCTAGATCTTGATTTAGATTAATTATTTAATTTTTATCATTAAGATTTTAATCTGATTGGATCTCTGACCCTCTATACATAATTTTGTTCTTTTATTTAATAATCATATTTTTTTTTCATATGTAAAATTTTATTAGTTCAAATTTGGCAATCTGAGGTAAATATGATACAAACTTATTTAGAAGGGTCGACCTTCATGTTGGTAGAGAGTGACTTGAAAGAGTAATGGAATTATCTTTAATAGAGCTCCATTTGTTATTTGTGTATGTAACTTGTTAATAAATACACTAGTGGAAAAAACCCTATCTTCCTCTACGCGTAAGGTTATATTTGATCTTTTTTAATTATCTTTTGTCAAAGTTTTTGTTTTTTTCCATAATTCTTTATTTGGATTGTAAAATTATTTTATTGAGTGAAATTAATCTTTACGCTTCAAAAAATAAAATAAAAATTCATTTGAATACCACAGAAAATGTCATATGATATTACCAAGATCTAAAACAAAATTCTTCATGAAGGATTGGAGACGATAAAGACAAGTGTCAACTTTGTTGTAAAGCTATCTCCAAAAGAAAACCTAAGGTGCCCCTTTAGTATTATTTTGGAATTGCATTTTTTCATTTCGAAAAAAAAGAAAAGAATACAAATAAAACATGTTTGGTAGGGCTTTAATTAATTCTTGATGAGTTCTGTTTATAATAAAAATAAGATCAACTCATTTTTCACTTTGTTGAAAAAAAATAAAAAGCAGAAAACAACATATTGTGGTTTTCATTTAGGTCTAATGAACTCCTATCCTATGACTCACTCAACTTTGATCATATCTGACGTTGTTAAGTACTTTTTTGACCTTCGAATAAGGAATGGCATAAATAAGCAACGACAATACACGATCTTTTGTCTCGTGGTCGTCAACAGCATGTCCATCTCCATATTGGTACATGTACTGAGCCATCCTCGCTAGATTCATCACAATGTCAACAAAAGATCTTGAAAATTGAGAGTTTCCAAGCCCATCTTTGTTCATCTTCATCCATGTTGCAGTGATTAATTCGCGTATGTGTTCGCGAGCTTCTTCTTCAGAAGCTCCAGTTTCGTTCATGTAACATTGGATTGATTTAGCAACATCCCCCCTTTTCATTTCATGCTAATTAAATCAAATAAAACATGAAAAAAAAAATTCTAGTTTAACTAATCACCAAAATACTCATTGAATAACTAGTAAGAGATTGTGAATTTTTATACCGATGATGTTCCGAGATCATTGGCAAGTCGTAAAATCATTGACGACCAACGAATTATATTGGGATATTCTTCCAAGCATTTGAGAGCCTCGTTTGTTATTGGATTTGTAATGGAAATATAAGCATGAACAAGAATCACAGGTGCTGATATTGAAATCCATGCATTGTCAATGTATTCTACTAGGGTTGGTGTGTTTCCACTATGGCACCACTTTGCCTCCAATAAATAGCATTTACATATATCTGCCCACTGAAGCATTACAGCAAGAGATCAAATTACAGCTTAAAAAGTACGAAAAAACTGTAAACACTGTAAATTTTAGTAGGCAAAAAATTTGTAAGAGTACCGTTTTCTTGAGGTAATGAATGATGTCATGAACTCCTTGTTCCTTGAGAGCGTGATAAACCATTTCGTTAATGGAATTATGGAGAGCAAGAAAACAAAGCTTCATATAGTATGGAAGTTGTTCCATTGCATTGACGTCCCACCTAAAATTACAACAGTATTAATTGAAATTAGTGATTTGACTATTCGCGCTAAAAATGAATATTGTTAAAAATAAAACTGTGTATCACAAACCTGTTAACGGCATCTGTGAATAGCTCAAGTTCATCTAAGGTACCGTAAACATCATAAATATCATCAATTGTTGTTATTAATGCATTAACCTTCGTCGACATCCTTCTGCAATATCCAAACTGAGGCTCGAATATAACTCCTACTGTCCAGAAAAAATTCTCCATTAACCTGTCCCTTGCAAAATTCAACCTTTCCCCAAGACCCATCTTCTTCCACCACCTTTTTTGTATATGTATCAGGAATATTAATTATTTTTATTAATTTTACCAGTGCGTAGAAATTAGTTCTACATTAATGCATTGCAGTAATCCGAACTAATATTTATTTATTTTGAAAGAAAATTGTTAATAACTAACATTTACTTGAATACTTTAAAATATTAGATTTTTCCTATTAGTTTCTTTATGGTAAATTTTATAAATGTTATAGTGTTACGACTTTGAAATCATAATTATTGTGAAATTAAAAAATTAACTATAAAATAAAAGTTAATTGGTGTTTGATGAGCATAATTTTTGAAGTAAATGGACATAATTTTGATATTTTGATATAGTTTTTTTTTTAAAATTGTTGTGGAATAAATAAAATTAGTGTAACTTTGAAAATAAAACTGTAAACAATTAATTATCTTTATTAAACATTTTAATTATTTTACTTCTACTGTTAAACAGAAGTACAAGTTTTCCGAATAGAGCCAAAACTAAACAAAATGCTCCGAGGCCCTTTACCTTGAAACATATTTCAAGTCTTCTTGGTGGGTTGCCTGCACGACGTTAAAGTCTTGTTTAGCAAGTTCAAGCAAGAGAGGGTTTGAGTCGGGTCCTCTATCGTATACATCAATGAACCATCTTGCCTCTGATCTTAGCATCCTCCAATGTAATGGAAGCTCCAATGCATGATTCACTAGTGTAGAAAGATATGCATCTTTGCTGCTTTTGATGTATTCTTTCAGATATTTAGTTGTAAAATTACTAGCATCATGGAAGAAGATACTTTCTCCTTCTACACAAAGATATGCAGCTTCATACAGAGCTAAAATTCCTTTGCAATCATCATTGAGACTTGACTTAAAGTTTCCCTTCTCATCCATAAAACTACAAAAAGTTTCTGCAAATTGTGAACAATTAAAGAATCATATTGACTCGGACTCAAAGAATCGATTTCCTTTCCACATGAAGAGAACTACTGTTAAAATTTGGTAAAACAAAAAAAAAAAATACTTGATTGGAGTTCAGTTACCATTCATTTTGATGCAATTAACAGAAACGGAAATTCTATATCTGACTGCGTACTTACCTGCCGCAGATAGATCATACCCATGTTGTCTAAGGAGTCTAAATGCAAGAGCTACAGCGTATAAATTTCCTTGTTGTTGCTTATCATTATAGCTGCCATTGCTATTGTTCTTGTATATGATATTCAAAATTCTCTTTATCTCCTCGTCAAAGTGATATGATACTCCAAGTCTTTGCAAAGTATCAACGAGCTCCAGTTGATGTACAGGATCCGTCTCCATCACTTTATCTAGCATCACCGTCACATCTTCCTTCAGCTTCTTGATTCGTTCGCCGTATGATTCTCCCTGTATGATCAAATGTTAGTAATTTGTTAAGCCTTACCTTATATTATTATCAACATAATAATAACAACTATACCATATAATCACTTCTGAGAGACTGGACGAAATCATAGCCCCATAAAGGAGGTTGATAATTGGCTGATCGCCTATTAATTGATTCATCACACATTTTAGTGGCAGCTGCGAAATGAACTCGAGACAACGAGAAGCCATTGCTGAATGATATTCGTAGTAAGAAGCAACTTCTAGGCTGAAACCTGATCAAATTGCCCGCCGACAGTGATGCGAGACAATGGAGAGCCATTACTTCGAGACTTTTCTAGCCTAATTGTTTAAAAGGAAAAGAAATATGATTGTGATTTCGGTGGAGTACTTAGTTCAGATTTTATGGATATTCATATGCACCACAGTCTCTAAATTTATATGGATATTTATATATATGGTCCCCGGTTTGATTGAGACCGTAAGCTTTTTTAGAAACCTTTTTCTTTCGTAATTAAGCAGGCAAACATCTTACTAAATCTAAGCCTTTTGAATTATTGCATAAACTCTTACATTTTTTTTTTCAAATTTGGGTGGTAATATGGTACGCCTAACTTGTAAGGTGAGAGGTATCTATCAAGAATTAATGCGTGTCGGAGGGTTTTTGCGCACGCAGATACACATATATAAGAAAAGAACAAAATAATAAAATTACCTGAAAATTTTTAATTAAAAATATCTGAATTTTTTTAAATTGTAATCCAGTTCAATTAGTACTAATATACGTACATGTAGCGTTACAACTGCCAACTAAAAACATTGAAACATCTTATAAAAACACACAAACTTTAATAATAAAAGTAAAAAAAAAACTTAAAATTAAAACCTCAAGACAAAAATTTAAAACTTTACAATATAAAATTAAAAAACTTCTAGTACAAAATGTGAAATGTTAGTTGTGTATAGTAGTGAATCCCATATATACGATGAAATAGATTCAAAAGTATTGCTTTTATATCATTTGAAAACACTTGATAAATGTCAAAAATATTGCCAATATTTACACACTATGGGAGCATTTGGTTTATTGGACAAAGTATAAAATTAGACTATTTCATGGGATCATAATTCCAATTCATGTCCATACCTTTCAAATGGGATTAAGTTATTAAGCTGATCATATAAGATATTCTTTTATCAGATGTAGATATCTATAGATCTAGAGGCATAATTAGAATTAATATTGTTGATTCTAAAATTTTGTTAATTTAAGATCAATGGTTAAATTTATTGGTTGTTGAAAATGAAATAGAAATTAACAAAAAAAAAAGATATAAAAAAATGCAGTAAAATTTATAATGGTTCAGCTTAATGTGAACTACATCCATTTTTATAAACTTCATTAACTTTCTTAAATACACTATGAAATATTGTTGTTATAGCAGAGATACATGAAAAACACAACCTTTTAGAATAAAGAAAACCACTCTTTAGAAAGATAGCCTACATTGAACTAAAGGAGTGTTGGTCATTCCCACCCACCTAGAAAAAATTGTTCATTTTCCCGAGCATACTAGTAATAAAACTAACACTAATAGATCTCTTTCTTACCCTTGAGTTAGGGGTTTGAGTTGTTAGTCTAGTTGAAATCTTTTGGCTATCCAATTACATTGCTTGATTTGGTAAGCTAAGCCCTTGCGTTTTAAGTGCTAAAGGCATCTACTTTCTTTCCTTTACCTATCTAGTCCATTGTTTCTCTTTCTTGCTCAGAATTTTGTTGCACCCTTAGAGTGAGAATTAATCCCTCCTAATTTGATGCATGAAGGATGCATATCTATGCTGTCTATGCCCTACTACCCTCTTATGATTTTGTCTCTTATTTATAGGTGGTTGGAGTATGGAGATCGTAGAATTCGAGTCTAATTGAGATATTAAAATACTTTTTTAATTAGACTTCTTTTATTAGATTGTTTTTAAAATAAGGATAGTAATTCTCCTTTTTATGTAAGATTTTTTTAAATAAATCCTATTAAAATAAAGATAACTATCTTTTTACTTGTTTATGAGTTTTTTTTTTTGGGCCTTTTAATAAATTAAGTTTACTAAAATCCAAGATGAAACAAACATAAAAGTTCAAATGTCAGTGGGATCAAGACCTAAAATGGTTGTATATTGTGGAGAGATGACATGATCCTTACAATCCTTTATTTATTTAAAAAATTTTATGAGGACAAATTATCATAATCAAGAAGTTATATAGACATTTTTTTTTTCTTGAATGGGCCATATGTAATATTTTAAATTCTATAGGGGCTAAATCTTAAAAATATATATTATGAGATCAAATTATAAAATTATTGACCAATTCAATAACTTTAGTAGGGCAGGGCAAGAAGGCAGGCCCCTCCAGATCCAATATGTAGGTCCATCTCTGCACAGACAATTATGAGTTTGTCTTGTTCTAAATTATATTAACATAAAGATTTTAATTACTAATATAAAATTTATCATGTTGATAAAACTTATGAATATAGACAAAATATTCAATAATTGATTTAGATTTATTTTTTATTATGATTGGTTTTAATGCGTTAACTCAATCGAGTTATGCAATGTAATATATATGGGACATGATTAACATGATCGATTGGTTTGTATTTGACACGAATCACGTGATTGGTGGCTTTCCTAATAACTTTGGCATGCAATTTCTCCTGCCCAAGTATGAAAAAAGCTTATCAATAATTGAATGCACAATATCTAACGCATTAAATATATTTAATAATGAAATTTGCACTTATTCACTGTTTTAATTAAAAACTAATTTGTTAACTTATCCAACGCATTAAATGTATGAAGTGTCGGGTGTTATATTATAGAGTATGTGATAATTCGAGTGTATACGTAATTTTAAAAATTATTATATGCGCAACGGAAGTATGTTACAAAATATACCCATTTTAATAAATTCAACATATATCATATATATATACATAAGCATAACAATTATACAATTATAAAAATATGATGAACAACATATATCACATATATGAATAAGTATAACAATTATACAAAATATATATGATGAACAATATTGTACTAAAAATATAATGTAAAATACTCACCTAATGAAGGTAGTTTTATAAATTCTTCAAGTTCTTCAATAATCCATGTGAAGAGCTCACCTTGAAGTATATATTGAACAATTCTAGTCCATAACTTTTGGTGGGATTAAGGATCTAGAATGGTAGCTTAGTGTTTAGAATTTTTCAATAACTTGTATTCAACTTCTTTGAATACAATTTTTGTTTTCTAAATGGAGATGGTAAATATTTTATATACAACTCTTGTATTAATTAAAAATCTTTAACATACAATTCCTGTATATTAATCTTAGAAATAATTTCTACATGATAATTATTTTGAACAACTCTTTGTAAAATAATTATTTTTTTCTCCATTTACATATCATTCATTTTGGCCATCCATTAAAGAAGGAGATGAAAAGAAGTTTGTTTATTTTTCCAACACTTGAAAGAACAAAAACCAAAACTCTCTCTTACCTCTCTTCCTTGCCATTGCCCAATTCTTCTCCCAAAATTGAATGAATGAATTCAATTGTTTTGCCAAAATTCATTTTGTTTATTCAACACTTTGATTAAACAAAAATAAACAAAATGAAGTGCTCCACCAATTTTATTGTTGGTCTCCCATTTAGAATTAATTAAAC
Source organism: Ailanthus altissimus (assembly GCA_946807835.1). NCBI lineage: Eukaryota > Viridiplantae > Streptophyta > Magnoliopsida > Sapindales > Simaroubaceae > Ailanthus > Ailanthus altissimus. The sequence continues at coordinate 28,613,379 of OX327690.1, read as the reverse complement.
CAAGCACTAAAATAATGGCCACCTAAATTAATCTTTACCTAACAATTATAATTACTTTAATTATAATGGGTAATTAAATGACCAACATCTAGACCCCTCATTGTATTAAAATACAATGCCATGATCTATATATATTATAATATTATCTAATAATATAATAATAATATATGATTTAATTATTCAAAATAATTTTGAATAATTACTTTTTACCTTACTAATTTTTACTACCATAGTTAAATGGTAAAAAGATAAAATCAAATCATATAACAAATTTTGTCATTTGTCAATATTCTATTAATTAACAACCCTTGTTAATTAATTAAGTAATGTACTTAATAATTAAGTCTTGACAAATGTACAATCCGAGGAATCCCTAAACAATCGTTCTCTTTTGCTGAATTTTATTGGATCAAACTATTCAATCCAATCCGCTACCCTAGTGCACAACGAGTATACTTCATATTGTGAGACTCTCTAGGTCCACACCTAATTTGTCATATAGAGCTCCTTTATACGTCCGTGAACAATGTCCCACACACACGTTACGGATATTACAAATTAGCATGTTAGACCATACAAGTTGAGGTTATTACATATTCGTATAATTCTTCCATCATTTATATCCTTAAAGAACAGAGATATAGATCATCACCGTCAAATCTCTATTTGCTCAACCACGAACTTATCTCCAGATTTATATTTCATAAAATAATATCCATAAACACTTTTGTGATATTGTTTATTCCTCCGGAATATCTTTTTTGAGGTTTATGCTTGCGGCCACAAGACTTTCTGAAATACAATCTTAGAGTATTAGGATATACAACCCACTCATATGAGCTGATGGATCCCATATCTACGCACACCGAACTCCACGAGCATCGGACCATACCCAGCGACACCCAGCGGTCAGACCATGAAAGGTTTCTGACATGTGTGGAATCAAAGCATGGTGGATCACTCACAAGCCCACCGTGGCGCTCAGGTCAAAGGACCACAAATACTACTCAACTCAGAAGACCTTCCATTGACGGCTTTATGAGATGTCTATTGGATGTCTTCGTGAGTCTGTTCAATATCCAGTCCTTACTGAATACATGCATCTCTATACGAGCTTCCTACTAAGCTCATAGTTTGCTAAGACTAACCATCTGAACCATTCAGATATAAACATACACTAATCTATATTAATGGGTTTCACCGATAGACCCGCATTGATGAAATTAGATCAGGAACATTATGTTTGAGAACATACTTGTATAATGACATTTCTTAGCACCATCTGCAACTCATTGCAGCTATATCATTACTAATATATTCTCAGGTCATTGTCCCATTTCAGACAAGGCTCTAACTCATTAGATTTTGCTAACTCTTAGTGTTTATAACTATTAGCGTTGCTAACTCTTAGCCCTGGTCTAAACTCTTTTAGACTAAATCCGAACTCCTTCAGATCATACAATGTCTAAAATATTACAAGCATCTTACCATTTAATAAAAATAATATTAATGATTTTATTAGAAATAATAATTGTATAAATACAATCACTATATATTTATACATTATGGGATGGCACGTAAGCAAAATTCCAACATGAAGGTGGTGCGATTTTAATCCATATCTTTAATGGAATTAGAGATAATTCATATTAGATGTATCTTCTTAAATAGGGATGATGTATCTTCTTAAATAGTATATTTTAAATAGGATAAAGATAATTTTATTCAAATATTTTAAATATAAATATAATTTTACTTCAATTAAAAATAAAATATTTAAATTTATCTTAATCTGATAATTTTTGCTTTCAATTTGAAAGAAAATAATATTTTTAATGTACAATTATCACTTTACCTTTATTATTTATCATTTAATTTTAGACATGTGGTACAATCTCACTCGTTCACTGTTATTAAATATGTAGCGCAATCTTATTAATTTATTTAATTTAATATAATTTAAAAAAATTAATAAAAAGATATGTGTCATAATATTATTAGTAATAAATGACATGTATCATCATGTAATTATTGGTGCTGGTGCTTACGTGCAATTTCAATATTGTATGAATATTAGTTGTTTAATAATTATATAATAAATATTTCGAATAAAATTGTTAATATTAAAACACACAAGGTACATTACTTGTAATATTACAGACATTGTATGATCTGAAAGAGTTCAGATTTAGTTTAAAGGAGTTTAAATCAACGTTAAGAGTTAGCATCACTGACAATTATAAATGCTAAGCATTTAGCAGGTTATAATAGTTAGTGAATTTTAAGGAACTAGAGTCTTATCTGTAATAGGATAAAGACCTGAGGGTATACTAATACTGACATAGTTGCAAAGAGTTGCAATAGGTGTTAGAAAATATCATTATGCAAGTATGTTCTCAAACACTATGTTCATAATCTATTTTCATCGATGATGGTCTGTCGGTGAATCTCTTTAATATAAATCGGTGCATGTCTATATCTGTAGGGTACAAATGGTTGTTCTTAATCGACCATGAGTTAAGAGCTTGTATAGGTATGCGGGTATTCAGTTAGGACTGGGTACTGAATAGACTTACGAGGATCTTCAATAAACATCCCATAAAGTCGTCAATGGATAGTTTTCTCGAGTTGAGTAGTATTCGTAGTCCTTTGACTTGAGCGCCACAGTGGATTTGTGAGTGATCTACCATGCTTTGGTTCCAATCATGTCAGAGACCTTTCATGGTCTGATTGCTGAGTGTCGCTAGGTATAGTTCAATGCTTATGGAGTCCTGTGTGAGTAGATACGGGATCCATCAGCTCATATGGGTGAGTAGCATATCCTGATGCTTCAAAAATTATATTTCAGAAAGTCTTTTGAATAAAAGAAGATACCCTGAAAAAGAGTTTTTCGTAGGGTTAAACAATATCGTAAAAGAGTTTGCAGATATTATTTTACAGAAATAAAAATCCGGAGATAAGTTCATAGATGTGCTTATGGGATTTGGCGGTGCTGATTTATGTCCCTGCACATCCAGGATATAATTGACGAAAGAACTATACGTATGCGTTATAATCTCAACTTGTATGGTTTAACACGCTGATTTGTAAAATCTATGATGTGTGCGTAGGGTATCGATCACAGATTCATAGAATAGTTCTATTTGACGAATCAGGCGTGGACCTAGAGAGTCTCGTAATATAAAATGTACTCGTTGTGCATTGGGGTAGCATACTAGATTGAATTGTTCAATTTAATAATTTTCAGCAAAACCGAATACTTGTTTTAAGAACTTTCAGGATGTGCGCGTATCAAAAATTAAGTGTTAAGTATATTAATTAGTTAACAATTATTGTTAACCAATTAAATGTTGACACGTAACGCATAATAAGTTTTCGGTTAAGTTGACTCAAATGTGTAGTTAAGTGAGACTTACAATTGGTTAACTTGGTAACTAAATGAAGGTTTAAAAGTAATTTCACATATTTGATTATTTAGCTGTTAAATAATTAAGATATTTATTTATTTAAGAGTTAAATAAATATTTAACTTAAGTATGGTTAAGAGTTAACCCTATGATTAAGTTAAAAGGATATTTAATAATTTAATAATAAATAATGTTTAATTTAATCTAAGTTAATTGTTAGCTAATGTTAGGTTAATTAATTATTTAATTACTTAATTGTTAGAAAAGTAAATTAACCTAAGTTTAGTTAAAGATTAAATTGAGTTAGGTTAATTGAATATTTTATTAATTATTTGGTGGTCAAGTTTTACTAATTTAACAAAGGTAAATTTTTAACTTGGGTTCGGTTAATTAATAAAATATTATAATAATTAATATTTTTTATTATTTAGTTGTTAAAAAATAATAAACTAACTTAACTAGGATTAATAGTTAACCCTATGATTAAGTTAAATTTTAATTATTATAAAAATATGAAATTGAAACAAATGAAGAGGTTGTTGTAACTTTTGGTGGCCGGACATGTGGAGGAGATGAGAAGTTTTAGTTTTAGTTTTTAAAGTGTTGAAAATATGAAAAATTAGAGAGCAAAAATTATTCTTCTACTGTTCATCTTCTTCTCTTAATATTAGGCCACCATTGTTGCATAAGAGTTTGGTTTTGATAAATTCAAATGTTGAATAAATCAAAAATAAATTCATAGTTTAAGTATTAAACTATAAATTAAGAGTTAATTTAAATAGTTTAAGTGTTAAATTAGTGCTGAAAATTAAGACTGTTATTCTAACGACTCAAGCCCACCTTGTTAAGTTATAAAATTACTAACGAGTCCATTTTAGGAGGTACTTCAGCTTAAACCGTTCTAAAGGCTTAAGAGACGATTATTCTCAATTTTGGTATTAATGCGATTAATATCTATTTAATTAATTTATTATTGTAATAGAACAAAATTTATTGTGTTCATTGATTAGGAAATTAGATTTCCAGTTTTCACTGCGCATATTTTGTATAAGATGCATGTATATGTATTTATGAATAATAGACAAGCACACATGCATACACGCATCCAATACGGTTTAGAACTAAAACACCGCACTCAATAGTAATTGATTTATATTTTTAATAATTATTTTAAAAAATAAATTAAAAAATAAATTATTTAAATAAAATCACATGTGTCAAATACTGATTAGTTACAAATTACACATGTTATCCTACAATTGGTTATATTTTAATAAATATTTTTAAAATTAAATTAAATAATAAATAATAATAAACTAAATACAAATCTGTCGAACTCTTTTTTTTTTATCTATACAATGTGAGGGTTATTTTTAGTAAAAAAAAAGGCCAAAAAACAGTCAAATATGGTAATGAGGGGCGGCGGCCACCACCACCCGCCATTAAATGAGGGGCGGTGCAAAGATAGAGTGACGACCGATCTGTTCATAGGTGGGAGTGGTGTCAGCCATTGTCCCAACATTTAACAGGGGGTGGAAGTGGTTGTCACCCCTTATTACGACATTTGGCTGTCGCCCCTCACCATCATATTTAATCGCCACCCTTCACTATCATATTTGGTCATCGCCTCTCACCATCATATTTGGTCGTCTTTTGGTATTTTTCTATTGAAAATGACTCCACCATTGTGTAGATTAAAAAAAAAGAGTCTAATGATATAAAAATATGATCTTTGTCGTCAAAAAAAGATAGCTAGTGTTGGCCGACCACCGGCCAATCATTATTTTTCGGCGTGTCTTTGATGACGGTTGTAGATATGTTTTAATTATTTAATTTAATTTATTTTTAAAAATATAATTAATTATATAATGATATGTATTATTTTAATTAATTATATTATAACACATGTTCAAATAAGTAAAATTGTGCGACGTGTCCAAATTTTAATTTAAATTTATGGTTATATTATGTTTTTACTTTTATATTATTAAAATTAATAATAAAAATTAATAAATTAAGATAAAATTAAATAGTTTTATTTTTAATTAAAATAAAATTATATTTATGCCCAATAAATTAGGATAAACTTACCTTTATCGAGTAATATCACCACTTTTTTTAAACAAGACAATTTATTCAACATCCTTAACTGCAATCATTGAAGTACAACTTAGAAAAACTGAATTCAGATTCTGCTAAATTTAGTGATCACTGAGCTAAAGCTTGAGCAACTTTATTGGCTTTCCTATTAACATGATAATAAAATTTTGTATTTTTTTTATATTTTAAATAATGTGATAGGCATTAATTAGATAATGAAAAGCGTAATGAATTATTTTTAAAAATTACAAAAAAACTATTACTCAGTTAATGCATGTCACATCATTTAAATTATTAAAAAAAGGTTAAGATATAAATTAAAAGTGTTACAAGTAAATATTTTATTAATTAATGAGTTGTGCTTTCGACTCATTTTATAGAGTCGGTTGATATGATTTAAAATTAAAGTGGTGTTAGATTTAAGATTATTTTCTCTTATTCTATATCTACTATTATATCTCATTAGTGATGTAGATTTTGAAGCTGCATTGCTTTTTTTGAGAAAAATTAATCCCATATATCTAATCCTCTGATTAATATTAATATGAACTTAAAGAAACATTTGAATTTGCAACGGAATTTACTGGTTACTCCGTAATTTTATATTTTTATTATTTTAATTTTCTTCTTATTTTTTTGAATACGTACTAATATCTCTTTTTAGAAGGGTAATTTTGCACTTTAGAAATAAAATTATGTGAAAAAAAGAGATATTAGTACTTGTAAAAAAAATCAAGGGAGAAAGTAATAAAAAATATATTATTATTGCAAAAAAAAACTATTCACAAGGTAGTAACCCGAAATCACCACGTTCCCAATGAAGTTCTTAATTTGGAATATTTGAGGATTGGTTAATTCTTAGTCTCAACAAAAAAATTAGTTAATTTAGTTTTAATTAATAAATCAAAAGGGAAAAAGAATATATAGACATCTAAAATTTTAAGAAAGAGATATGAAGATTTTAATATTTTAAAATATCAATTATTGACACTTTTGTCAAGTTACCATTTTTGTCTATTTTGAAAAAAAAGTAAAAGTAATGAAAATATGATTATGCCCCATTTTAACTAAAAAAAGTATAAATTTAATTAAATATTAGAAAGATGGCTTGAATGACCGACCTTATAGTTAAGGGCTACATACTTAACTATTTGATCTATTCTAAGATTATTTTTAGGATAAAAGATATATAAACTCTCAAAATTTGGTTAAAATGATAATTTAGTCACCCTATTTTTAAAAATACTCAAAACGCCTCCCTTCGTTAAACTTTTTTATTAGTTTAAACGATAATAAGGACAATATAGTATTTTACTCACAAAAAAACACTTAGCACTATCTGACCATTTACTGAAATTGATCAACTATTGAATGACGTTGACCAATCGTTCACTAGAGTTGACCAACATTGATAAGAGTTGACCAACCATTGACTTGTTGTTGATCAGTAACGTATAAACTCACTGGATACCACCTGATTCTAAATTTCGTTATCTATGTAAAAGTAAAATATTTTTATCAATAAAGTATTGTAGGATCTTGAAATTAGTATAAATAAAATAACGACTTACTAATTTTGGTATTCCCCAATGCTTTATTGGTAAAAATAACCTCATTACTATATAGATGATAAAATATAGAGTTTGATTATGTCTATAATGAATTAGTCTAGTGTCGGTTAACGATCAATCAATGTCGGTCAAACTAGTCAACTTTGGTCAATAACATGTTAACACTAGTTAATAATTGGTCAATGATCAGTCAACGTCAATTAACACTAATTAATATCAGTCAATAGTCAAAACTTGTAAATACAATAAAAATTATATTTTGAATGATATTATAATAATTATCGTAACTATCATCTAATTTAATAGAAAATTTTAAGAAAGGGCTTATTTTTTGGTATTTTTAAAAATAAGGTGGCTAATTTATTTTTTTAACCAAACTTTAGGGTCTCATTTGATCTTTACCCTTATCTTTATTTATAACTCTATACATTTATTAGCATAATCTCTTTAAGACCGTATGTTAATAATTTTAAAAAAATTATTAATAAAGATGAAACCTTAGTCATCTGCATGATAAATAAGAGTATTTATTAGTATTACAACAAAATAGAAAATACAAAAATGCTTTAGCCACCACTCGCCATAGGCCACCGGTTTGTTTATCATAACATCATCTATCGGTTTGGTGTCCCATGAATAATTATGATAATGAAAAATAATTTGACAATTTGTTAATGAAGGAATTATGTCAGAGGATGAAGATCACTCACAACACTGTCAGCAAATATTTACAAGAAATCTGTCAGATAAATTCAACTAATAAAACTATCTTCTTCATCCTAAAAAAGAAGTTAGAGGGTAAGAAAAGGAATGGTTAGAAGAACTTCTAATTGTTTTATGGGCCTATCGGATAACCAAGAGAAAAATTACGGATCAGACCCTATTCGCAATGACCTATGAAAATGAAGTAGTAACCCTTACGAAAATAAGATTGCCTATGCTAAGGTAAAAAATTGTTGAAGATCAAACTTTAAATGAACAATAGTTGGATGTAAATGGAGACTTGACTGATGAAATTTGAGAAGTTGCGGCTATAAAAATCACAACCTACCAGCAACAACTCTAAAAGAAAAGACATAAGTCTATGAGATTGAGACAATTTAATCAAGGCGTGTGGGTTATAAGAAAAGTAATGGATAATACCAAGGAGCTCAATGTTAGCAAATTTGCTCCAAATTGGTAAGGACCATATCAATCAAAGCAGTAGTAGAAAAATGTACTTAAAGATTGGTTAGCACCAAAGGAAAAAAGGTGACTAAGCCGCGGAATGCCATCCACCTTAAAAAAATACAACATGTGATTTCTAAATGTAAGTGAAGTTATGATCTTTTCCTTTTATATAATTAAATCTATGATCTTTTTCTTTTACAAGCTCTTATCCTTATCTTTCTTTACAAAATGATAAAAGCTTATATTTCAATTCTATGAATATATATTTAACATAGTTGTTTAATGTAAAATATCAAATCTTGCGAGTTGCTAAGTCATGTGTGTTATCAAATTACACAAATTGTTAAATCCTACAAGTTATCAAATAGTGCAAGATATCAAAATCTTGCAGAATAATTATTTATGCAAGCTTTTGAAAAAAGATTAATTAGCAAAACTATTTGCATAAGATACAAGCTATTTTTATTTAAAATCATATCATGACAATAAAATTTTTATAATTAAAAACAAATAATAAAATAGCAAATTATATTACAGCATAATTCACTATATGATTGAAAGACGACTAAACAAGTCGCACAATTAAAAGATGACTAAATAAGTTACGCGATTGATTATATCGCACAATTGAAATATGACTAATTATATTGTACATTAAAAGTTAAAAGATGACTAACCATATTACATAATCATAAATAAAAGATAACTAATTATGTTACATACTTAAAGTTAAAAGATAACTAATCATATCGCATACTCATTAACAAAAGATGACTAATCTTGTCGCACATTCATAAACAAAAGGCAACTAATAATGTCGCATGATTATAAAAGACGACAAAATAAATCGCATAATTAAAAGACGATTAGTCATGTCGCATACTCATAATAAAAAGGTGATTAGTCTTATCGCACACTCAGAGTCAAAGATGACTAATCATGCCATACACTTAAAGTTAAAAGATGACTAGTTATATCACATACTTATAATAAAAAGGTGACTAGTCTTGTCACATACTCAAAACTAAAAGATAGTTAGTTGTATCACACATTCAAAGTTGAAGAATGAATGCTTAAAAGCACATAATAAAAAAAGTGATCTAATACACCACACCTACAATTAAGAAAACAATAAATCAATCATATATTCAATTAAGAAGACGAAAAATCATATAATTAAATTCAGTAAAGAGAGAGAGAGAGAGAGAGAATAAAGCAAATAAATATTTGCTATTCACTTACTATCATATAGAATAAAAAAATTGTCTCATGGTAGGTCGACTACAGCCTTACTATTATCTCTTTCCACATGTTGAAGTTATATTCCAATGGAAACAAGCTCCTAAATGATGTGAATTCCTTCTAGAGGTAGGCATTGGTAGGTCGACTATAGCCTTACTAGTATCGCTTTCCACAAGTTGAAGTCATATTCCAATGGAAACAGGTTCCTAAATGATGTGAATTCTTTTTAGGGGGGCATTTTTTGGGTAGGGTCGGGTTCAAGAATTCTCATCCTACCCAAATTCAATTGGGATGTCAAAAAGTGTTCTGACATTTTTTAGTATTAAAACAACGTAGTTTTGATTTGGGACATGACGGGTCGAGTTGGGATTTCTCAAATTTAATTTAAAAAAATAAAAAAAATTAAATTCAATTTGAATTTAAATTATGTGAAATATATTAATTTGATTAATTTTGAAATCGATTCGTTTCAAATTCAATTATGTAAAATGTTGTAATTATAAATTCAATTTCAAGTTGAAATACATTAAATATTATAATTTAAAATATTGTTTCCATTTCAATTACGTTAAATATTATGGATTTGAATTACGTTAAATGCTATTATTTGAAATTTAATTACGTTAAATGTTATAATTTGATTAATTTTGAAAGTGATTCGTTCTAAATCTAATTACGTTAAATGTTGTAATTATAAATCTAATTTCGAGTTAAAATACTTAAAATATTATTTACTTTCAATTATGTTAAATATTATAGATTTTAAGTTTAATTACATTAAATATTATAATTTTAAATCTTTTATCAATTTTAATTATGTTAAATATTTTTTAATTCTAAATTCAAATTTAGTTATGTTTAATGTTATCATTCTAAATTCAACATTGAATTTAGTTGAATTTTTTTTAAAAATTTAAAATAAAAAAAAGGTTCAGGTCAAAAATTTTTGTTTGAGTTTGGAAATTTCTCATTCAAATTCAAAAATTTTCCAAATCCGACCCGAGTGTCTCGAATGAGTCTCAAACCATTTCTATTCCTATTCTGACCTAAAATTTTAGAACAGGTTAAATTGGAATGGGTTTGAAAATAATGTCCACCCCTAATTTCTTCGCGAAAACTTTTATAAAAGTATACAACAATTTCTTTAAATTTTCCTGTGATCATTACCAGGTACCAAAAAAAAAAATTTGGTGAATGAGATAACTGTATCATGAGTTACCAGAAGAAAGGAAAACAAAAAGTTTTCAAGTCATACATATAAATTTACCTATTTGAGATACTATAAATTTTTTCAAAATTGTGTATCACGTATCACATATAAACAACAACAGCAAAAAGAAAAGGCTATAATTGTATATGACTAAATAACTAGAGCCATTAAACCGAAAAAATTACTTACATCTTTCATGGAAATTTAGTCATCCTACTAACATTATTGACTCACAACAACTATCATACTCAAAAACAAATATGAACCATGCTATACTCTATAATTATCCAAGTATATGTTAGAATACATCCCAAACTATGCCTCAATAGGCCAAAAGTACATCATCCATGGAATCTCAAAGTATGTTCATCCACCAAAATAAACATTTACCATCATTCAATAGAATCCCAAAGGATGTTCATCCACAAAAATAAACATTTACCCATTAAAAGAAGCATTCCTAATCAAGAATAGCAAAGTTCGAAACTAAGTATAAAAAAAGAGAAAGATAGATTGAGATCTAAGAAGCATTTTTTGGTGAGACGGTTTCAGCAGGCACATCTTGCTAAGGAGTAGAATCTTTCCCTTGATTTCTAAGATCCTAAAAAGAATATAAGAAAAAGAAGGAAGAAGAAAGTTATTTATAAATAACAGACAAATAAAAATAAATATAAATTTGAATAAAAATATTAACCATTGCCTCAGGAGGAGAAACATCAGGACCAACCTTGACCAGGAGAATCATCACCATCATCAAACTCCAAATCCGAATCATCCACCATATAATTATTTAGATCATTATTATCAAAGGACAACTAAGTAGTATAATGAAAATTTCCCTGCAAATTTAGATCTTAATCCTGAACCTTCCAACCTTTTCACATCTATTAGTAAAAGAAACAAGGGCAAAGCATTGATATCAATCAACCTTCCTAAGAAGACAATCTTTCAGCCGACATTTATGGGCTTTCTTTTTATCAGACAACCAGTCATATTTTTGCTGCAACTCCAAAAGCTTTAGCTGAAGATCTGATATTTCTTCCCGACTTGCGACAAGTTTAGAATCCATAACAGTAAGGTCTGCAAGTTGCCAAAACATTAAATCATTAAGCAACTTCTTTTCCTCAGCTAGTGTAGCAGTATTGACAAAAATAGTAGATAATTCACGATGACAAGATACTAGATCGGTATCTAAACTGTTAGCAAAGGCGCTTTTCTTCTTCAACAAAGCATACTTCTGACCAACAACGAGTTGAGCAGATGCAAGTTTTGACTCAAGATCAGCAAACTTTTGATTCAATAAGCATATAGACTCATTAGAAAAAGTCCCAACAAGTTTTGTCTCAAAAAAAGCTCTTGGAGAGGTAGAACATTCTACCAAAAGAAAGAAAAATGAGAAAAGAATCCTTTAAAAACACAGCCACTTACTTGAATTGACTTAGCAAGAATATGATGTTGAAATTGGCTTATATACAAATTAGAGTCAATCCTACATTGGTGGGAGATGGTATTGGGGTAGTTTAGTTGGGTTTATATAAGATAAGACCATCTTTATTATTTGTTATACTTTTGGATAATTTTCTTCTCCTCGCTCAATTTGTAGGATTTTTTTATGATAATCTCATAGTTTAAGAGTTTTACACTTAAGCCCCTGAAGTTTGTAAGAGTTTATTTTTTTCCTTTATTTTGGGCATTTTTAGTAATATCTTATTGTTTGGATAATTATAGTATTGGTCTTACTATTTGGGTATTTGTAATTTGACCCAATAGTTTAAAATTTTGTATTGTGGCCCAAAATTTTGTAACTTCTCTTTGAAGATAGTGGATTTATTCCAACAGCGATCGAGGACGTAGATAACAATACAGAACCTCGTTAAATTTGGTGTTCTTTCTATTTTACATATGATGGTTGGATGATAGTTGATTGCCTCGTGATATTATATCCTATTGCTAACATTATTGGTTGGTTGTGTTTCGATTATTCAAAAATTGTATTCCACATAACAATTAGTAACATTATTAATTATTGATTGAACGCTTCTTAGCGTAACACATGAGTAAGCAAGTCATGATTAGAATGCAAAGATAATTTCACCTCAATGGTAGAAGTACGAAGGGTAGAAGCCATAGCCAAACTAGCTCGCTTTCCAAAGAAAATCAAATAGCTAATTGTAGTAGGACTCAAATTCGTTTTGACGTAAGAAGGACCCCATGTCTTCCTCAATAAAACATCATTAATTAAAATGTGTATTTCAGAACCATATTCATTAGAAATAAGAGACTAAATTCAACTCGTAAACTTATGCTTTCATTAGCTCTAATAGTATGAGCATTATTAATATAAATTATGAACTTTTTTAGAGAACATTTATCTGAATCTGCAACAAAAATAATAAGGAAGAAAAAATAAATAATAATAAAAGAAAGGCATACAACAAAGGAATAAATAAGACTTACCAAGACCTCGAATTGGGCCTTGATCACAATCTCTCTCATCAGAAACTTTCTTTAATATTGCCTTAATAAAATAATCGAGGGAGCAAAAGAAAGTATGCTTAAGTTTTCTTATAACAGACTCAGAAGAAACTAGTGAAGTAGGAACAAGAAGTAATATCTCTTCAAAGATGTTTGTTTTTAAAAATATTTCCTACAAAATCAAAACATGAAATAAATACAAAAGTATATATGAAAATAATAATAATAATATTGTATAACAGAACCCGACTTGAATCCCCCTTGGAAGTTGAGGCAGATCTTATGATACCATAGAACTAACATGTTTTATAATCATTACATTTGATACAATAAGGCTACGTGCCTCAATAAAAATGTACATATATATGTAATTATAAAAAATATTATAACTCATACAGCTATGCGTGTTATGGACCAATCTCAAAATGTGAAGATTATATCATATTGCACGAATTCTTATGACAACCTAAAAAAAATAAAGAAAAATAGAAAAAAATGTGAGCTTGTGGCTCAGTGTTTGAATATAATATAAAATTATTATATAATTTATATGTATAGTAAATAATAGCTTCTTAATAATAATTTAATAATAAATAATACTATATGTAATGTACACGTATAAATCTGTAATATAAAATAATTATAAAACTGTAAACTGAGTAATCAATAAATTTGTACTGAAAATATGACATGTCATAAAATACGTGCTAAAATTGAAATCATAACATAATACTGGGGATCTGAAAATGTGAAAGTGTAAACTATCATAAAATATATTCTGAAGCTGAATATATGCAATGTAGCTCTGAGAACATATACTATATACATACTGAAAATCACACCAAATTTCTACCTGAGAAAAAGATGGTCTAATCTAGTGGAGTAATTTATGCACAGGCAGAGCGGAAAATTTAAGTTGGTCTAACTCGACGAAATGCTATATCGCTAGGATAGAGCAAACTAAACGAGTCTAATGCATGTGCAGAACAACTACATTAAAGGGGAGAGTACGCATCTGATAGTTCAAAAATTACTATTATATAATATCATGGAAGCATAATTATTTTAACATAAATATTTCTATACTAAATGTAATCATAAGCTATATTATAGTAGATTTTAAAAACATGTATGAGTATATTAAATTGTTAGAATTTGTGCTTACGTGCCATTCCATTTTGATACAATATATTTTATTAAATTACTAATTTTATTAATTAAATGATATAGTGCTTGTTATGCTACATACATTGTATGATTGAAAGAGTTCGGATCTGGCTTAGAGGAGTTTAGACAAGTGCTAAGAGTTAACAATGCTGAGAATTATAATTGCTAACAGTTAGTACTATTATGAGTTAGTAGGTTATAAAAGTCAGCAAAATCTAAGAATTAGGACCTTATCTGTAACAAGACATAGACCTGAGAGTATATCAGTAATAACATAGTTGCAAGAAGTTGCAATAGGTGTTAAGAAATATTATTATACACTTGTATTCTCAAACACGATGTTTCTGATCTAATTCACTGATACAGGTCTATCGGTGAAATATTTTATTATAGATCAATGTATGACCATATCGAGATGGTCTAGATGATTGTTCTTAGCTGACTATGGGCTTACTAAAAGCTCGTATGATATATAAGTATTCATTAAAGACTGAATACTGAACAAGTTCAATGAGAACCCCAATAGATATCCTATGAAGCCATCAATGATTAGTCCTCTCAAGTTTAGTAATATACGTTATCCTTTGACTTAAGTACCATAGTAGGCTTGTAAATGATCCACCATACTTTGATTCCATGCATGTTACAAACCTTTCATAATGTGAACGCTAGGTGTCGCTGAGCATGGTTCGATGCTTATGGAGTCTGGTGTGTACAGATATGGGATTCATTAGCTTATATGTGTGAGTTGTATATCCGAATACTTCGAGATCGTATCTTAGAAAGTCTTATGGTCATAAACAATAAACCCAAAAAAAGAGTTTTTTATAGGGCTAAATAATATTACAAAGGTGTTTATGTATATTATTTATCGAAATACGTGTCTAAAGATAAGTTCACGGATGAACGTAAAATTTGATGGTGGTGATCTATATCCCTGCTCTTCCAAGATATAATTGGAAAAAAGATTATACGTATGCGCTTTGACCTTGACACATCCAGAATGTAGGAGTTTATTCCCAAGTGCAGGATTTTCAAAGTAATAAATAACTCGGTGAGAACGGGGTCGATCCACAGGAAAGTAGAATTAAGATTACAAATTATAAATAGTTTAAAGAGAATTAATACAGTATAAGATGTTTACAAATATTAATTCAATTAACCAATTCAAATAAAAGCTAAAGTTAGGGGGATCCACTATTGGCTTAAGAAGTAAGAATATATTTAACTCTTTTTATAACTTAATTGGAATCTTCACACAAAGGAGGTTCCAACCGGAAAATATAACAATTAAAGTTCATCATCATTTATATATTAATTAGTATTTATTTCTTTTAATTATTATACACCAAATCTTATAAATGGGTTCAAGTATTTATTATACCAATCTTTATATTTGTCTACAATAAATTAAGACTCCCACTTTACAAGAAATGGTATATATGCCAAATCTTGTAAATGGTTTCAAGAATTTATTATGCCAAGTATAAGTTTGTCAATAATAAATTAAAATACACCACTTAGAAGAATACCCTTGAGTCTTGTACCATTAAGAAATTCGATTATTGGCATTAAAACAAAAAAAAAAAGCCCATAAAGAAAGTGCACATGAGGAAATATATAACCTTCCCGAGGGCGAGGGCTCTCTCTGCTCTGATTCACCTCCGGTGGGGGCGATCGAAAGCGATGGTGGCTCCATACGGTGGGAGCGGGGATTGTTAAGGTGTTAAGCTATTTCCACTTTTTTATGTGAAAGAGGTGCTATATACACAAAACTTTCGATCGGAATACAGATGAGATTAGAGGGTATTAATATTACAAACAAAATAAATACATCATATATAAATTTGCATAACTTAAGAATAAAATATTAAATTCATGAATAAGAGTTAAGCATTACCTTACCAAGAGTTTCACCCTTTCACCTTAGTATAAAGAAAATTACTTGGACAAAATAAAACTAAAGAAAAAGAAATGAAATAAAAGAAGGATAACATGACTTTATAATAGTAAACAAGAGAAATAATATTACAAAGAGATAATACAAAAGACAAGTGTTTTAAACTAAAATCTAGTTCTCTAGTTACATATTTTAGGTATAAACATGCTACCTATTTATAGAAAAATATGGATAAATCGAGACAAATGAAGAGGGAACCACTTGGATGATAAAAGTCAAGAATTATGGTAAATAATTTACATTGATTATCATTAATGTACCCACATGCTTATCAAATTTAGAATTGATGTGGTCCGAATTAGCTGTCACTCAAAACATCAAAGTTATAGATAAGTCTCTTATCTTTCCAAATTGAGTTGTCTCATACGCATTATATATGTATTTTTATAGTTATAGGCCAAATACTGATGACTGTTCAGATTGGGCCTATATTGCAGATTAGTTCTGTTTTAGGCCATTTTTACCCTCTACACACTCGAATTTTTAATGCTTTATGAAATAAAATATGTTAGCCCATTGAGTCAGCTCTTCACAGAATCAAGAATCATTCCAATTGAATCCCTAGGTAGAAAATTATGCCCATTTTACTGTACCTACCACAAAACAGTTAAAAGTTAATTAGGTACAATATTGTAAACATACTTAAGTTGAGGGGGTTAAAGACACTAGTAATACAAAAAAATGATATAAACACTTATTAAATATGTAATTTCAAAGTGTTCATCAAACCTCAACTTGTATGGTCTACTGTGCTGATTTGTAATATTCATGACGTATACATGAGGCATCGATCTCGGACTCACAGAATAGTTTCATTTGACAAATCAGGTATGAAGCTATTGAGTCTCGCAATATAAAGTAAACTTGTTATGCACTGAGGTAGCATACCAGATTGAATATTCAATCCAGTAAATTCCAACAAACTGGACATTTGCTTCAGTTTCTCTCGAGCCATGCATATGTCAAGACTTAAGAGTTAAGTACATCAATTAGTTAACAATAGTTATTGACCAATAGGATATTAACATGTGGCGCAGCGCATTGTAGACCTATTATTGTTTGACTTAGAAATTACCAAAATGACATTACTTGTTGGACAAGTAAGATCATTATTTTATTCATTAAATTATTTATTGAATAAAATAATAATAATAATAATAATATATGATATTATTGTCTAATAAAAGTCAAACAATCATATTATATTCTTTTCAAGCATATGTTAATAATTTGTTTAATATAAATTAAATAAATTATTAATGAAACAAAGAGGCATAGGTTTGTTATGTGGTGGGACCGAATTTTACAATTGTAAGCACGAGGGAATTGTTTCCTTTTGCTCACAAATCTAACAATATTTGTTTATTGTTTATTGTAAATAAATATTTTAACAAGTAAAAGCCATCTATGTGGGCCATGCTTGTCCAATTTGGAGGGAAACATTAAAGCTACAAAATAAAGCCAATGTATGCTCAATTAAGAGATGATGAAAAATTCGGCTAAAGGAGAAAGAGAAGAAAAAAAGTCATTGTTAGCAAAAAGCTCTCAAGTATTGAGAGCACAAAAAATATCATACTTTCTTATTCTCCTTGGTTGAAAATACTACAAGGTATATACATATGTATTTTGTTGTTTAAAGAGTAAAATTAGAACAAATTAATCCTAGCTTGTAGTAGTCCAAATGCTTAAGGGTTAAGCACTTCTGTTTAAGAGTTAAACATAAGATTTAAAAGTTAAATCATAGTTAGAATCAAGCTGCTATTCTAACTTTCTCAAGTCCAACATATTGAGTAACTAGAATTGTGAACGGGTTGCTTTGCCACGATTCTCCGGTTTGATGAAAAATCAAAGGCTTGTTAAGATAATAAATTATCAATCCCTATATAATTTATATTCATGAGATACATATAAAACTTATTGTATTTATCCTTAGAAAATTATATTTTTCTCTTCCACTGCGTACTATAATGTATGAGATACGTATATGATGCAATTTTAAAATGATAGATACAATACCTATATGCATGTATCCTAGATTTAAAATCACTCACATAAATAGCATAAATATTTATTTGTCTAAAATAAATCATGAATAAATCTAATAACAGTGATTAAATCATAAATTGTTGTATTAAAAATATATATAGTTATCCACTCATAAAAACACATTAATCTTAAGCTGGGTATGGATCTTGAGGTCTACTAACTATTAATATTCTTTTCGCTGAATCACTAAGTACTAATCTAACTATCCAAAGTTATTTCTTATATTTTTTTTTCTTATTTCTATACTCTCTCGGCCTCTTTTCTCTTCTCTTTTATTCTTCTTCTTCCTCTCGGCTTTCTTTCTTATTTTTTTCCTCAATTAATTTTGCTTTGCTCCTATTGAATTAAACATATGAAGGATTTGACACTTGCCTGTCGTATTTTATATATTGGAGGAGATAAATGGCTTGCTTTTTTTTTGCATGAAGTAGGAGCCACGTGCTTTTATTATACTTAGGATGGCAAAAATAAAGGCTAGATGACTTATACTTAGGCACGTGTGTTACAGTGTAAAAAAAAAGAAGTAACGAGCAGTAAGATACATGGCGAAGCTAATGTCTTTGTTGGAAAATTGGTGATTCAACAATCTTGATTGAACAAGAATTGAGATGAATACCAAAGTGGAGAGTCACAAGAAGTCTAGGACGTGTGGGACACGTATGGAGAAGTCTAGGACGTGTGGAACACGTATGGAGAAGTCTAGGACGTGTGAGACACATATGGAGAAGTCTAGGACGTGTGGGACACGTATGGAGAAGTCTAGGACGTGTGGGACATGAAGGGAAAAGTGAAACGAGACTCAAAGATGCAAAGAAAACGAAGAAATCTCGAGGAACTTCCAGCGCCGCGGCGCCCAGGGTTGAGCGCCGCGGCACTCAAAACAGAAGACCAGCGCCGCAGAGATGGGCGCGAGAAGGGCCAGCACTGCGGCACCCAGGGACAAGCGTCGCAGCACCAGAACGCATGGAAAAGTCCGTTTTGGTTCGGGATTTCAAGTTTTAGGAAGTTTTGGACTTCCAAAACAAGTGAACTCTTACTCCAACAAAGAATAGGGTTAGTAGGCATGAAATACACCCTATATAAACACTTGTAAACCCTTGTTTAAGATCAAACATCTAAGGTTTCAAGATGTAACCATAAGAGAGAATAGAGGAGATAGGTAGGCACTAAGTGCGTGGTGCACTAGGGTGTAACCTTTGGGGGTGTTTTCTTCTTTAGGTTCTTTGAGTGAATAAAAGAGAAACATCATAGATTCTTTTGGCTTAGATGCTTGGGCTATTCTTGTGTTTCTTGAAAAAATCTCTTATGAGGAGATACTGAGAGGTCTTAGGGAGTCATAATGATCAAGGGTAGATGCTTAGAGGTCTCTATGGGAGATACTAAGGGGTCTTGTGGGATCATTGGTGATCTAAAAAAATACTTAGTGATCTATTTCAATAATAAGAAGCTGGATCATGGATCCTTTGTGGACGTAGGTAATTTGGGCCGAACCACGTATATCTTGTGTCTTGTGATTGATTTATTTTCTTTATCTTTATTGGTGTGTTAATCTTATGTGTTCTTGCTTATGGTGTGAGTTATGATTTTTTGTTGTGCATAGGGTGCAAGGGGTATCAAGGTTGTGGCTTAGTTAATGCCATAGGAGTGTCAAATTGAAGTGCATGGCGTGATATCCCTCAACAGTCTTAGTACCAATATCAATAGTTGACATTCTAGCTACCGCCTCGAAAACAAGGGATATTGCTTCAGTTACTAGAACACCACTAATGTTAGATGCCAGTTTAACCTTCAAGCCCATAGCCTCAACATTAAAATATGTAGTCACATCTTCTGAAGCTGAAGCTACCTTTGAAGCCGGTTTAAAGTTGATCCCCTCGCCAATAACCTTCTAAAGCTTGGCCTTTCGATGCCAAGTGTAGGGGTTTTCCTTAGGAATCGTTTTCTTCCCTTTAGACGGTGAATGCTCAGAAGTGGTTACAATCTCTTTCTTTTTCTTACTCGAGCCTAAATCCTCAGTAAGGTCCATAACAAAGGAAGGTCTAGCAACATCACATGGCAATAAGTAATTGACAATGTATTAATTTAACAATAATTACGATAAATATACTTAAAAATGTTGAAAGATTCAACTAGGATTACCTAACAACAAGTGGCTCAACAGTGGCACTAGGATATCGAGAGTACCAAAATGGAACTCTATCCCAACAAGGCTTTTCTTTGGCAATCCTATAAAGATGTTCACGAGTAACCAAATTCTCCGAAGAAATAGAAAAGGATTGGTATTTTTCTTTTAAAGCCAAAAGAGTGTCCTCGTTTTGACTAGGGTAGTAACTAGAATTCACTAAAAAATAAAGGCAAAACAAAACATATAAGAAATAATAAACAATACATATAAAGAGTAAAAAGAAGAGGAGAAACGAGGAATTACCTTTTTTATCGTCAATAGATTAAGGAATATAGATGTTGCGCATCTCCTCGTAAAACCATTTCCCATCGATGATAATTGGCTTATCTTGCCAATTAATAGTCGCGCTAGGAATATCAGTAATTATATTTAAACTAGTGATACGGGGAGCAAACCGTAAAGTGCCATAACTACTATTTTTAAGTGAAACAAAGTAACAATCTCCTTAAAGGAAGGAGCCATGTTTGGGTTAGTAAGGGATAAAGCTAAACAAGAAGACAAGTCCTAAAAACGTTTGGGCTAACTTTAGTTAAAGGGATGCCATGGACATATAAGGAATAATGGATCAAGGGATGCAGAGGAAAAGAAATATAGATAGCTGCTCCTCGAACATAAGAATTTCTCCATTTCGCAAACCCCAACCCCTTGAATAGTCAATAAAAGCGTCAGGAAGACGCTTATGTATGCCAAATGGAAGATCGACCATAGCAAACTTTTTATTGAATTTTCTAGAATCTGACTCCATGAGTATGTTGAAAGAAAAAAAAAAGAAAAGAAAACGATCAATTCACTTCCTTTAAACACCAAAACAGAAAAAACAATCCATCCATACACACCTTTAAATTAAGAACAAACAAAAACTGACATGCTTTTTATAATAATAAAAAATCTAACCATGCGACACCAATAATACTCACAACAACAATATTTCAAGACCCATAACAGAATCCAACCATAAAGAGAGCAAGCATCCATCAAATGATAAAGTTCACCATAACTATTATTGATTAAGTGAGTTATTATGTAAGGGAGGACAGGACATGGAATTCACAAACACTACTAAGCAAGGCACACTAGTAAGCAAGACTATCTTGAATTTTCATGAACTGCAAACATTAAACTATAGACCCAAAAATAGAGGGCCTATTAGTGAGAAGACCATTCATTTATTGTATACAAGAAACATTATCTCTCAATAAAAAATTTAAGTATTTTCTCTCATCTCTCTACTAATCAAGGTCCTCTAATCATCATGAATTAACTTTGTCCAACATTAATGCTATATTGAAATTTGAAATATATGTTAGATAATTATCTCCTTAACGTAGTCCACATTTAAAGTTTATAGGTGATGTGCTAGCTATTTTATCAGATAATGTATATAATAAATAGGATAAATTTATTTTATTAGATAATGTACTTAAAAATGAGTGTGATAATTTGTAATTACCCACTTTTTTAATGAGAGAAAATGATACGGTTATGTATATTTAAAAGAAATTCAGGGTCTCTATCCTAACTATAAGAGAGTTACGTTAAATACTTTTACCTGTGAAATTCATAAAAAAACTTTCGGCAGAAATAGAATAGAAAGCTTAAAGTTATTCGTTTATTTGAACAACAATAATTGAAGGTACAATTTATTTATTTGTATTTACATAAAAAAATTTTAACACGTGATATTATAGTCACTTTGATCCTTGTTGTTCAATAAATATTTGTGTGCATTTATGTCTTTGTTCTGACAAATTTGAAACATGTTTATATGTATGTGTACAGAGAAGAAGCTGTGCTCGTAGTACTACAAGGAAAATCAATGCGTTTTCTAAGCGCCTTGGACGAAATTCGAATAGAATCAATTCTAGTGAGCAACGAAACTGATTTCATCACTGTTCAGAATCCGAATCCTTGCCCGAGGGGATGGATAGGAAAGTGGGGCAGTAGAAGAGAATCCCATTCAATCCGACTATGTGTACTTTCTGCCTCTCGAAAATCATATATTCATGTTATCACTTAATTGACAGTAAAATAATACGTTCTTATATGGTTATAGCTTGTAAAGTCAAGGAAGTTTTACGTTTTCCCATTAAAAATTGTATTGCTTCATTACGAGTTTCATATGTCCTTTCAAAATTTTGGCAATATTTTGGCTAATATAGTTTTTTATATTCTATTTCGACAGGGAGTTTAAATAAGAACATAATGATATATTTAATAAAACACTTTTTTATTAGAGAGAAAAAGTGACGTGCTACACTTAAGCAATATTGTATTGCTGACTTGTATCACGTGTCATATATCATCCATAATATGACTTGGAGAGACTTTGAGGCAGTGTAATTACTTGACTCAATTAATGGCCCTGAAATTAAAAAGTTTCAATTTGAGAAAATGGTGCTTTTAAGAATTCTAATGGCTTAGAGAATTGTCACTGTGGTTATGCCTTCTTAGATTCTTGGTAACTTCCAAAGGCAATTAAGTTATCATTATACAAGGAAGCCCATCTCACTTATTATTTTCCATGCCATTTTCTTTACATTTTCCAATATGAAATTTGTTTCATTGAATTAAGTTGTGAATATAGTCCTGTGATAATATTAGTTGAATCATTTACATGTTATAATTCTTGCCACAATGAATTATGATGCTGTGTTGATTCTTTTATTAGATTTATTTAAATGGTAATATAGGTAAATTTTTCTATATATATGTCGTATAATGATATAAGGTTGCTATTTATTCTATATCAAATTTGTATTCTTCCTATGAGATTAAAAAAAAGGATGACTTATTATTTTGACAATTTTAAATAACACATTTTAGATAAATACTTTTCTGTATTAATACTTTAATATTAGTTCTGTGCTTAATATAGTTTTTAAATTACTAAGATGGATTATTGATAAACTAATGTCATAATTAATGTTAATATTATTGTAATCTTAAGAGTAGCCATAGTATCTTAAGTTATGATAATATTCATAGTGTGAAATCACATATGAAATTATTCAAGTGATATAGGTATATGACATTTACCAATTATTATTTATTTATTGAAATAATTATTTGGCCCCATAGAGAGATAATTATTTTCAATAAAATTTGGGATGAGATTGTAAATAAGACATCTAATAAAATAAATTTTCTAGGCCCATAGGTATGGAAATTCTATTACAGTTTGATGTCTTTAATTTATTAATCTTAAAATAAAGTTTGTGTAAATTCAATGTGTGATACGACCTCTGCCCATAGGAAGGTTTGAATTTACAAATTGAATTTAACATTGGTTAATTCAATATTCAATTTAATTCTATTCATAGCATTAATATGTATGTAATTTTCCTATGTAGTGGTTCTTAAAATTTTCAATGATTCTTGTATTCTAATTTTATGTGGTGATAATTTTTTTGATTGAAAGGAGAAAATTCTCCTAACTTTGGGGTATATGGATCTTGACTTAGCACTTTGTGAGGACGAACCACTTATCCCCATAGTATCAAGTACACTAAATGAAAAGGTTGCCTATCAATCTTAGGAGAGATTCAATCGCTTAAGTCTTATGTTTATGAAGAATTATATTAACAAGAGCATAAGTGGTTCAATCTTAAAATGTGATAAGACTAAGAACTTCATAAGGGCTGTTAAAGAGCAATTTGTAGGTTCTGATAAGGTAAGGGCTAGCACCCTTATGAGGAAGCTTTTAGGCATGAAGTATAATAATTCTACTAATGCGCGTGAGTACATTATGAAGATGAGGGACATTGCTGCTCAACTCAAGTCTCTAAAAATTGACATTTCTGAGTCATTCTTGATTTCTTTAATTATGAACTCTCTTTCAAATGAGTATGGTCCATTTTAAATTTCATATGATACTTATAAGGATAAATGGATTGTCAATGAACTTCTGACTATATGTATTTAAGAGGAGGAGAGACTTAAGAGTGAGACGATAAATGTTACTAACCTCATAATTCATGATAAGGCAAATGACAAGAAATATAAGGGTGATCCTAAAGTAGAAAAAATTAATACGCAAAAATTCAAGAAAGACGATGATGCTAAGTGCTTCTTTTGTAAGAAAAAAAAGCACATGAAGAAGGACTGCCTGAAACGCAAGAAATGGCTCGAAAAGAAAAGCACACATTTCATTTATGTATGTTATGAATCTCATTTTATTGAAGCTCCTAATAATACATAGTGGATTGACTTTGGTACTTCAATTCACATTACCAATGTTATGTAGGGTTTCTTGGACTTGAGAAAACTATTGACAAATGAGCAATACATCTATTTAGAAAATAGGATTAGCTCAAAGGTTAAGGGCATGAAAATATTTAGATTGGTTTTGAATTCTGGTTTTTATTTAAATCTTAAGAACACTTTTTATATTCCTTCTTTTTTTTAAAATTTGGTTTTTGTTGCAAGACTACTACTTTAAATTTGTAATTGAAAATTTAAACTCTATTTTATTTTAAAATGGTACTATTATTGGCAACGATTTTCTAGTTGATGGTTTATATAAGTTTAATTTGGATCCCACATATGAATTCAACCTATCAACAATGCCAAATACTAATGTTGGTACTAAACGTAGTATTATTAATAAGCACTCCTCTAAATTATGGCATAGGAGATTAGGACATATCTTTATCGATCGAATTAAATGATTAGTAAATGAAGAGGTTTTTCAAAATCTTGATTTTACTAATTTTAGAACTTGTATAGATTGCATCAAGGGTAAGTAATTTAACAAGAATTCTAATTGTTCCAAGAGAAGTATTAAAACACTTGAGATCATACATACAGACATCAGTGGGCTATATTCTTTCTATCTGAATGGTCAAAGGTATTTTATAACTTTTACAAATGACCATACAAGATATATATATATATATATATCTTATAAATCATAAGGATGAGACACTAGATGTCTTTAAGATTTATAAAACAAAAGTAGAGAAACAAAGGGAATGAAAAATCAAAATCATTAGAGCAGATAAAGGTAGGGAATATTATGAAAGGTTCACTAAAAAAGTTCACATACCAGGTCAATTTGCTAAATTTCTCCATGAAGAAGGCATTATTGCACAATATATAGTACCGGGAATACTACAACAAAATAATGTTATCGAAAGGAGAAATCGAACCTTAATGAACATGGTAAATAGCATAGTTAGCAATTCAAGTCTTCTCAAAGGCTTATAGAGTGAAGTTTTAAAGACCGTTGTGTATATTTTAAATAGGATTCCATCTAAGGCAATTACTAAAACACCTTTTGAATTATAGTATGGGTGGAAACCAAGTTTAAAATATGCATACATTTAGAGGTGTCCAGTTAAAGTGAGGATTTATAATCCTTAATTAAAAAATTAGATCCAAGAATAATTAGTAGTTTTTTCATAAGCTATCCATTAACTCAAAGGGGTATAGGTTTTAAGTATGCTTTACACTCTACAAGAATTGTAGAAGTTAGAAATGTAAAATTTCTAGAGGATCATGAAGTGAGTGGGAGTGAATTCCTAGAAATGTTAAATTTCATGAAGAAATGAAAAGCTATGAATCACCTTATCAAAATGATTCAATAATTTCTTTTCAAAGAAATACTTTAGAATCTAATAAGGAGCAACTAATTCGAGAACACACATTCAATAAAACTTATGAAAAGCTTACAATTCAAACTCTAGCAAATGACAGTAAGGTTATAGATTTGAGAAGATCCTCAAGAACAATAAGACCTATAATTTTTAGTGATTATATTGTATATATTTAAGATTGACTCTAACATTAGACTTAATAATGATCTAAATTTTCACAAGTCTTGAATGGAGAAAACTCTATGTTTTGGTATGATGCTATAAAGGAAGAAATAGAACCTACGGCTAAAACTCAAGTTTGGGATCTCATTAAGTTGCCAGCTGATCATACAACCATTGGTTGCAAATGGGTTTATAAAATCAAAAGAAATACAACTGGCAATATAGAGCGATATAAAGCCAGGCTTGTAGCCAAAGGTTTTACTCAAAAGGAAGGCATTGATTACCATGAAACCTTTTCTCCAATCTCTAAGAAAGATTCATTCAAAATCATTATGGCTCTAATAGCTCATTTTAATTTAGAGTTACAGAAAATGGATGTGAAAACAACATTCTTGAATGGGGATCTTGAGGAAGAGGTATACATGAATCAGTCTGAAGGATTCAATAAGAATAAAAAGGGTCACCTTGTATAAAAATTAAAGAAATTTATACATGGGCTGAAACAGGCTTCCCATCAATAGTATTTGAAGTTTCATAATGTTGTTACTTCATATGAATTTAAAGAAAATATCATTGACTAATGTATATATCTTAAGATCAGTGAGAGCAAATTCATTTTTCTAATCCTATATATAGATGATATTTTGCTTGCAAGTAATGACTTGGGTTTACTACATGACACAAAGGTTTTTCTTGCACAAAATTTTAAAATTAAGGATATAGGTGAAGTTTCATATGTCATTGGCATAGAAATTCATAGAGATAGATCCAACAAGACATTAAGATTATCTCAAAAGGCTTACATTGAAATTTTTTTTTGAGAGATTTAGAATGAGGATTGCACTCCTACTATAGCACCCATTGTGAAATGGGATAAGTTCAGTCAGAATCAATGTCCACAAAATGACTTGGAAGAAGAACAAATGAAGAAAATATCTTACGCTTTCACTATAGGTAGCCTAATGTATGCTCAAGTTTACACTAGACTTGACATAGGATTTGTAGTTGGTATACTAGGTAAATATCAAAGCAATCCTGGTATGAAACATTGGAAGGTTGCCAAAAGAGTAATAAGGTATCTACAAGGAACCAAGGACAACAGACTTATATACAAGTATAGTAATCAACTTGAGGTGATTGGATATTCAGACTCGGATTTCGTTGGATGTTCAGACACAAAGAAGTTTACTTCATGAAACATTTTCCTTCTTGCTAAAGATGTTATGTCTTAGAGAAGTGCTAAGCAAATAATAATTGCTTCGTTTACTATATAGGTAGAATTCATTGGTTGCTATGATGCTACTTCACAGGTATTGTGGTTGAGAAATTTTATTATGAGCCTAAAGGTTATCAATTCTATAGCAATGCCTTTAAGGATTTACTGTGATAACTCAGTTGCAGTATTCTTTGTAAAAAATAATAAAAGTGAAAGTAATAGCAAACATATCGACATAAATTTTTTTTTTTTAATTGTCAGAGACCATACCAAAAGACAAGAAGTGGTCAGTGATCATATAAAGACAACATTCAATATAGCAGATCCCATGACTAAAGGATTGCCGGCTAAATTGTACAAAGATCATATGGATAACATGAGATTTTTAGTCTAGACTTGTCTTTAGTATTGTTTTCATTCTCTAATTATATAAGTATGTACTTATTTGAATCATTTAATTATTAAAATATTTTGTGTACATAATATTTGTAAGTTTTAATCCATTAGGATTATTTAAGAGGACCCGAATGACTTATAGAAAGTTCATTCTTAAAGTAAGTTACTCATTTGAAATTTTTTTATGCATGTAATATATGGAAGGAAATGTGTAATTATTAAACACATGAACACAATGATTCATGTGTAGAAGTTTTCCTTTTAGATAAATAAAATTTAATTATAAATTATTTTAAGGAGCTACCACAATTTTGTGTGGCCATAACAAATTAGTCACCATAAATTTATATTTTAATATGTGAACCAAGTAGGAGAATGTTAGATAATATATTATTAAAATTAGATATTATCTCCTTAATATGGTCCACATTTAAAGTTCTTGAGTAATATGATAACTACTTTATCAGATAACGTATATAATAAATGAAATAAATTTATTTTATCAAATAATATAAATGAAAATAGGTGTGATAATTTTATCCTATAACTACTTACTTTTTTATGAAAGAAAATGATAAGGTTATGTATATATAAAAGAAATTGAGAGTCTTTATCTTAACCGCAAGAGAGTTACATTAAAAAATTTTATTTGTAAAATTTATCAAAAACTCTCAAGAAATATGATAGAAAACTTAAAGTTATTTGTTTATTTAAACAACAATAATTAGAGGTACAATTTATTTATTTATATTTACATAAAATATTTCTAACCATATATTGTAAAATATCCTCTCTGTAATTTCAAGTAAAAGTTTAGTTATACCAATAAATAGACTTGATGTGAACAAAAACAAATGGACCTGGATGTGAACAAGGAGCTGGGTATAGCGGCCCAACACCCGCCCACCCACACCACCCGCCGCCGCCGCCCCCCCCCCCCCCCCCCCCCCCTACCAAAAAAAGAATAAAAGAAGTCAAAGTTGGAATGCCCAAATCAATATCGAAACCGTAAGATATTTTTACCTATATAATATAATGGAATGATTGATGATAAATGTATATTGCTATTGCACCAGTGAAGACATGCCAGATTGAATAATTAAATAATGCCCATATATTATGTCCTTATAGTTTCAGTAAAAGTGTCACTGAACTATTGGAACATAATTACAGCGACTGACGACATTTATCTACATTACCTAACTGATACAAACGCACGAGGAATAGTAATGTCTGGAAAAGCAAAAGCTTACCAGATTCAACAAACATCGCATGCTGCAAGCTTAATCCTCACTTTAGGCAATAAAAAACTTCTAAATAAAATATGGCTGGAAGTTGGAAATAATGGTACTTTAGGGCATTAATTGCACGATTGCAATTTGGTTACATGATTTTTTTTTAATGAAAATAATGGTTCTTTAGGGCATTAATTGATTTGAATTTGGCAATTTTTGCAGCTTTTGGTTAAAATCGATAAAAGTAAATCATCAAATTATAAATCTAACTAACTTCAAATGTTTTACAGCGGTTGGTAGAAGCTTTTTTTCTTTTTCAATCTTAAATCAAATCTTATTCTTTGAACTACCGTGTTGCGCAGAAACTGTGTTCTACAAGGACACCTACACACGTATTTAATTATCTTAATATACATTTTGTGAAAGCGATGTTTGATTACCTATTTATCTCACATGTTAATTAAGCATAAATAATTCTGTCCAATAACATTTGGGTTTGCATCAAAATGCTCTGATTACTCAGTTTTTAGCCTGCTTAATTAAGTATGGAGAAGAAAATTCGTAGAAAAAGCAAAACAGTCATACGTGTAATTCATGTGCAATATTGTACTGTCTATATATACCCGCGCAGCAGGTTCCTAGGACAGCAATCCCAAGCCAATATTCTTCCGAAACAGTAAGGTTTTAGCTCTTCAAACCTCTCTAAATTAATGGCGCTTCAGCTGCCTGCTTCCCTGGCTGCTGCATCTTCGAGCACTTTCACCAGATTGCAGCCTACAAGCTGCAGCATCTTAGCATCCAGCAATGGCATCTGTCCTTTCCGAGTCAAATGCATGGCCGCCAGTGAAACGTCAGATAAAGCCATTATCAGGCGATCTGCCAATTACCAACCTTCTCTATGGGGCTATGATTATGTTCAATCACTCAGAAGCAGATATGGGGTATACGTACATACATACATACATACATGGCACTTAATTATAGTAGTAGAATCATATTTGGAATTAGGGCTGGCTAGCTAATCAATGACTGAGCGAATCAAAAGGCTCAAGGAAGATGTGAGGTTAATGCTTGACGACGGGGTGGATGTGGATCCTTTACATCATTGGAGGTTATTGATACGTTGCAAAGACTTGGAGTATCTTATCACTTTGAAAACGAAATAAAAAGAACTTTGGATAGGATATACAACAATAATAATGGCAGCTATCGTGATAAGAAAAAAGAAGAAAGTTTATATGCCGTAGCTCTTGAGTTTAGACTCCTAAGACAGCATGGGTATGACGTTCCTGCAGGTACTACTTTGAATCAGTACTTTTTGTTTTTTGAAAGTAATTTTTTTTTTCTGTGGTGGTGTATTGGATTCACTCCAATAACTTTTTTTCTTAAAAAAAACTCAATGAACTGATCATCAAGATTCAAATGTGTATATCTGTGTAGAAATCTTCAGCAATTTCAGTGATGAGAAGGGAAAATCTAAGTCGTGGCTGTGTGACGATTGCAAAGAAATTTTAGCCCTATATGAAGCTGCATATCTTTTGGTAGAAGACGAAAGTATCCTCTTTCATGAAGTCATAAATTTCACAACGACATATCTCAAAGGATATCTCAAGCACAATAACGATCAATATCTTTCCACACTAGTGAACCATACGTTGGAGCTTCCACTGCATTGGAGGATGCTAAGACTGGAGACACGGTGGTTCATTAATGTATATGAAAGAGTACCAGACATGAACCCCGTTTGCTCGAACTTGCTAAACTGGACTTTAATATTGTTCAAGCAACTCACCAAGAAGATCTGAAGCTTGCATCAAGGTAAGAATATTGGTCTGACCGTGTATGTGTTAATCATTTGATGGTTTGGGCCACAAACAACCTCGTTATAAAGACTAACATAACATATAATAAAGACTATAGGTTTTATTTTAATATCCTAAGGGCAATGCTAAGAAGTGATTCTTAATGTGAAGAACTATTTGTTTAATTGATTCTCATGAAAATTATTGTTGTTTGATCGGTCTGACAGATTTTTCTCCTTAAAAAAAATCACGAATGGATGTTAGCAATAGTGCCATGCATGCATATTTAGTATCGCTAAAACTCATTAGTTTAATTCAAGTTCCTGGTTATGAACATGAAGGTAGTGGACGCAAACGGGTCTTGCAGAGAAGTTGGATTTCGCAAGGGACAGGATAATAGAGAATTTTCTCTGGGCCATGGGGGAATTATCCGAGCCTCAATTTGGTTATTGTAGAAGGATGTCGACAAAGGTCAATTCATTAAAAACAATAATTGATGATGTTTATGACGCCTACGGTACTATGGATGAATTTGAGTTGTTCACAGACGCAGTTGACAGGTTGGTGGAGCTCGTACTTGTTTGGTATAAGAAATGTTTATAGTTAAACTCTCTGTAGCAATGTTTTCAAATTTTGTTTTGTAATTTCAGATGGGACGTCAATGCAATGGATCAACTTCCATACTATATGAAGTTGTGTTTTCAGGTGCTCCATAGTTCTATAAACGAAATGGCTTGAGAGACTTTAAAGAATTCAGGAGATGAAAGTAGTTTTCCAAGAAAATATTGTTTTTCTGGAAATCTATAGCAGAGTAGAAAAAACAGAGTAAGATAGACGAATTTACTGCTACCCTTTTTTACTTTCTTTTTCCCCCTTTACAATGATATGATGAGTGCTATTTATCCAGCATTTAATTACAAAGGATTGAAATGTAATTTTGGCAAGAAACCTTTAATTGTCTAACAAACTCTGTTATCAGGTCTAACAAACTTCTAACCAATTGCTGACTTAGCAATCCGAATAGCTCATTCATAACACTCCCTTTCATCCCCCTTCAAGTGCAATTGGCTGGTATAGACATTGAGCTTGGAACGTAGCAGTAGAAAGTGGGTGATGGGCAAGGCCTTTGTAAAAATATCAACAGTCTGGTGGGCAGTTGGGACATACCGGATATCCAATTTTTCACCAAGCACTTTATCCCTAACAAAGTGAACATCGACTTCGATATATTTGGTTCGATTGTGAAAGACAGAGTTAGCTGCCAAGAAGGCTGCTCCTTGGTTATCACACCAAACAATAGGAGGGGATGTAATGGGAATATGAAATTCATCAAAGAGGGATTGTAACCATGTGAGTTCAGTTGCCACTTGGGCTAGGGTACGATATTCAGATTCAGTACTGGAGCGAACAACGACCATTTGCTTTCTAGAGCTCAAAGAAATGAGATTTTCAACTAAGAACACACAATAGCCCCCATAGGATTTCCAATCAGTTGAGTCTGAGGCCCAATCGGCATCGAAGAAGGCTTCAAGAGTGAGACTTCGACCTGGAGAGAATAACAGTTGAATATTAACTTAAATAGAGACTTATAATGTAACACAGACAAAGGCATTCTATTGATAAGAAAGACAACAGTAGTAAAAGCATCCCACCAAGATGTGATAGGAGTATGACTTTGAGCTAGTAATGTAAGACCAGTCTCCACAATGTGTCTGTGCCTTCTCTCCACTCTTTCATTCTGGTGGTGAGTGTATTGGCAGGAAAATATGTGGTGAATACCATGTATTGACAAAAAGTTTGTGAAGGTTTTATACTCTCTACCATTATCTGACTATATGGTTTTGATTTTTCTATCAAGAAACTTCTCAATGTGGTTTTTGAAGTGTTTGAAAGTTGACAAAGTCTCATATTTTTATTTCATTTGATAGATCCAGGTAAATCTACTGAAATCATCTACATAGCTCACATAATATTTGAAACTATCACCAGAAAATGTGTGTGCAGATCTCTACGTATCTGTGTGTACAAGTTCTAGTGGTTGTTTTGTTTTTGTTTCTGAGTTATTAAAGTGTTGCCTATAATTCTTGCCATACGGACATGCAGTGTAAAATGAAATATTATTATTGACAAGAATTTGTATCTTACAATCAGATAATATGTGGTTGAGTACATCAGGACTTGGATGACCATATCTTTTATGGTAGACATTCACTTTTCTCTGTTTACTATTTGACTGTGAAACATGTAGGCTGATATCCTCAGGTCTTTTTTTCAAGAATTGAGTTATTTATCTTACAATCAGCAAATAGAGAAACTATATTATTCTGAATTTTCTTGTTCTTTAGATTGGCTATGTAGGTTGTGCAATCAATATTAGAAGTTGTGGTGAGTTAATACAGTCCATCCTTAGTAGTGCCTCTGAGAAGAGCTTTCCCCTTCACGTCCTTGATAACACAGCAAGATTTAGTAAACTCAATGGTTAGGTTAAGATCTACGGTGAGTTTTGATATACTGATTAGGTTTTTCTTCATTTGTGGTACATGTAATACATCATTAAGTTTCAATTTTTGAGTGTATTGACCAGGTATATCCAGAAAATAATCACCAATATATAAAATTTTTAATTCATTACCATTTCCAACAATAATATTCTTCATACCTGAGTATTCTCTGGCTACAAACATATTGTTGAATCTATTTATCACATGGTTTGTGGCACCGCTGTCCAGATACCAGTTCATGTCATTAGGTCCTTTATCTGCTAGTACTGATACAAAGCTTGTTGGAAGGGTCTAGTTCTATAGAACCTTAATATTCATAGCTTGCATCTGAGGTGTATTTGGTACAAAATCCTATTTAAATATGTGCCAGCACTTCAATGCTCCATGTCTCGGCTTTAAACAAATTTGACACATAATTTTTGAGGTGTTTTTACCTCTTCCAGCATTACAAGGTTTGCCTCTTCCTTTGCTTTGGCTATTATAAATCAACTGACTTGATGTATTTACAACACCAATGCTTGCATCAAAACCTGATTTGTTATTATAACCAGACTTGAATTTTTATTTTCCTACAATGTGTGCAAAGTTTACTGACATGTGATTTCTAGACACTGCATTAGATAGCTCAATCTTTCCTTCTTGACTCATCAAAATGGAGTAAATTTCGACTAAAAATAGTTCATCAGACCTAATTGAAACAAGTAATGCCACTGGATCATACTCTGATCCAAGGCCAGCAAGCAGATATGATATAAGATCTTGATTGGCCACTGGCTTACCA
The DNA here is from genome assembly GCA_946807835.1 of Ailanthus altissimus. NCBI lineage: Eukaryota > Viridiplantae > Streptophyta > Magnoliopsida > Sapindales > Simaroubaceae > Ailanthus > Ailanthus altissimus. The sequence continues at coordinate 28,579,159 of OX327690.1, read as the reverse complement.
GTCATTGCCAGATTGTCTGCTATACTTTTTACCTTCATAAAGTAATCATTCATTGATAAATTTTCTTTCCTAATAGTCTGAAGTTGAGCTCTAAGTTGTGTGAGCCTGGCAAATGATTGACTACCAAACATCAATTCCAGATGTTTTCAGATTTCACACGAGGTTTTACACTGGATTACTGAGCTGAGCACAGAATCTGTCATCAATCCAAACAGCCAGCTTATGATTAACGAGTCTTGCTTTCTCCATGTAAGGTAAAGAGGATTTAATTCTGGTGTTGAACCTAAATCTATTGCATCTTGAATTAAGAATTGTTCTGGACACAACCTTTCTTCTATCAGTATATCTTCCAGATCATTTCCACGAGCACAAGCTAGGACTTGTGATTTCCAAAGCAAGAAGTTATTGCAATCTAACTTGATTATTTTTGAAAATGTGTAACTGTTTGTTTGATTAATGGAAAGATTGTTCAGTTGAGTGTTTAAAAAAGATACATGAGATTGATTTACATTCGATGAACTCGCCATTGGCTTTGATACTATGAGAGACTTTAAAGAATTCAGGAGATGAAAGTAGTTTTCCAGGAAAATATTATTTTCCTAAAAATCTATAATAGAGCAGAAAAAACAGAGAGTAAGATAGACGAATTTATTGCTATCTTTTTTTTACTTTCTTTTCCCCCCTTTACAATGATATGATGAGTGTTATTTATATAACATTTAATTACAAAAGATTGAAATGTAATTTTGATGAGAAACCTTTAACTGTCTAACAAACTCTGTTATCAGGTCTAACAAACTTCTAACCTAACTTTAAAATTTGCCGACTTGGCAATCCTAACAACTCATTCATGACACTCCCTTTCATGGCTTTTGAAGCTCTCAAGGAACAAGGAGTTCACGTAATTCCTTACCTTAAGAAAGTGGTACTCTTCTATTTCTATATATTTTAGTTTCTTCTAATTCCATTCATTTTGACAAAATTAACCATTTTTTCTTTTAATAAATGTATTATATTTTGATAAATTATTTAAAATATTATTCTGCAGTGGGCAGATATGTGTAAATCCTTTCTGTTGGAAGCGAAGTGGCACAAAAGCGGATATATACCAAACTTTGAAGAGTATATCGACAATGCATGGGTTTCAGTATCAGGACCTGTGATTCTAATGCATGCTTATATTTTAACTGCAAATCCAGCTACAAAGGAGGCCTTGGAATTCTTAAATGAATATCCCAATATTATTCGTTGGCCATCAATGATTTTTCGACTTGCAAATGATCTGGCCACATCATCGGTACGCAAGCAACATTATACTAATAGTTTTGGCTACTACTCAAGACTTGATGATTAATATTAGGTTTTGTTCACGTTTTGTTGGATTTAGGATGAGATGAAAAGAGGAGATGCTCCTAAAGCAATTCAATGTTACATGCATGAAACTGGAGTTTCGGAAGGAGATGCTCGCGAACACATTCGAGATTTGATCGCTGTAACATGGATGAAGATGAACAAAGATGTAGCTGGCCGCGGAAACTCTCACTTGTCCAACACTTTTATCAGATTTGCAATGAATCTGGCACGAATAGCTCAGTGCACGTACCAAATTGGAGATGGGCATACTGTTCAAAACAAGAGTAAAGATCGTGCATTGTCATTGCTTGTTCGTCCCGTTTCTTAAATAAAATCATGAACATATAATGCTATTGCTAATAATTAATAATTTGTGTCTACGACTTGTCTCTAAAGGGTTATCACCATGTAAAATATAACCATTTTTGCTAGTAGATCAAATTATTAACTTTTTAAATGTAGCTATTTTAAGGATCCGAATTACTATATGTCTCCGTAGCCATGTGTATTAACCTATCTTTGTGAATGAATATTGGGTTTTTATTTGTTAAGTCGTTGTTGTTTACTAAAAAGAACTTAAAAAACGTAAGTTTCAATAAAAGCCTTATTTAGGCCCTCACTAATTGCATTTTCTGGTCACACAAACTTTTGAAAGAATTTGACCGTTATAGTTATAGATGAAGAACGGCAAAGGGATTTTAAGTCCATTTCTCTTCTTTCTTCAAGCGAACCCAAATTTTGTTAAGAAACCCAAAAAAAAAAAAAGGCTTATCATTCATTTAGTCCGGTGTATTTTGACATAAAATAATACTATATATCTTAAATTTATATTTTAAATTGTATTTCAAATAATATTATATTTAACAATTAAGTGTAATGAATAATAATTTTAAAATTTATAATATTTTATCATCCAATAATTATTTAATATATTATTATTAAATTAACTTGTCATATTAAAATTAAAAATAATTGTAAAAATAAAAACATTGCCATTAAGACGCAAAAGACATGTTAACTCAGATAATATTACGAATACATAAACCAATTTACCATCAACCATCGATTTATGGAATATTACAGTACGCCAATGCCTGCAATCGCAGTTATTGTGGACGTTCATCATCCTCAAACAACATTATGTAAATATTCGCACCCACATCATTAGACAAGGAAAATGACACGATTTAAGTTCCTACAATGACAATTTCAAATGTCCCCCTATTATTTTACGTCAAACACAACACTCATGTTTTTCAAGTAGCCACCTCTTAGTTGTCCTTTTACCAGCCACAAATTGCAATGCTTCACCCCCGTACTATAAAAGCTTAACATCATGGTCAAATACTATATTTGAAAATCACCATAAATTATACATGAGTTTCTAAGATTTAAGATGTTATTTCGTTAATCTTATGTATATATTAAATATTTAGGTGTAATTTTGTCTTCATTTTTAATTGAATTAAATGTAAATTAAATTAAATTTTATCTAATTTGATGAGTGAATATAAATCCATTTTAGGGTTAAAGTTATTTTACATAATGTTGTCATTAAAAAAAGGTCCCCCCATCAAAAAGAACAAAAAAAAATAGTTGAAGAGTGGCTTTCTGTTCATGAATAAAGGCAAGGGATGATGTGGATAAGGTTTCGGATGATACCAAAGAAGTCAGAGTTTGAATACTCGAAGTCATCTAAAATGTACGAGGCGGTCGATTTTCCTAATCCTGCCTATGCAATCTATCATAAATTTAATAATGATTAATGATGACTATGCATTGTTTTTGGATGGGTGACTACAAGCCAGAGTTAATAAATAATGTCCATATTATCAGTTGAATAATCAGCAAAGTGCTTCTTTGACGTGGGTGGCTTCGATTGCTAGAAAACAACTTTTGTAATGGGCTGTATTCTTTATTTTGAGCCCAAGTGTTTAAAGGCTCATAAATTAACTTTTTTATCTCTTGTATTTAGGTAAATAGGTTTTATTATTAAAAAAAAAAGAGAAAAAGAGAGAGGGTAAGCTTTGTATTTTGCCGAGAGAGACAAGGTAAGGTAACTTTCTCTTTAATTTTTTTTATTGTTTTGTTATTTTGAGTATGATTTTAAATTATTAAATTGTGAGTAAAATTTAAAATATTAATTAAGAACGTTTAAGTGTTTGAATTATTCTTATTAAAAATAGAATTAGACATTTAAAATTTTAAAGAAAAATATTATTGTGAAAAAGAGTATTCAAATTTGTGGGAGCATGATTATTACTTTAATCTAAGATTTTTATTAATATATATATATATGTTAGAGAATATAATTTCATGAAATTGAGAGATTTAAGTTTTAAGAAAAAATTTAACTCTTGATTTTGAGAATAATTTTATAATTCATTAAATTAGTGACTTATATTATTATTTTTTTTCATTTTAGGATCCGTATAAAATTTACGGAACGAGTTGAACCTCATACCGTAAAATTCACATCGATCCAACAAGTTGCAGGGTTCCTGAACGTGACGTGTCCCAGTAATTAGTTTTCAATAAACATCATTACTTTTTATGAGTGAGATTTATATTATATATGTATTTATATAAATTATTTCTCATATTAAAGATTTTATTTATTATACATGATTTTATAAAGTTTATGACACACAAAGAATATTTAATTTTTAATTAAATTATTTATTTTACATTATTAATTTAAATTCTTGAACATATTTAAATTAAATATTTATTTTATGTTATAAAAAACTCATTTATATTATAGTTTGACTCCTCAAACATTTGTAAGTAATGTAATAGATTGTTTATATCAATAAAAATATGTTTAAATGATTTATTTATTTAAGTATAAAGCATGAAGGGAGATTCAACGAGTTTATAATTATAAAAATAGAAGTAGTTTTCAAATCACTAAGCAGTACCCTCCCTCATTAGTTAAAGATACGAGATTCAGACCTTTGGGGCCCGTTTATAAACACACATAGGTTTTGAATCGTGTGTATAGAAGCTTTGCTCTTTAGAAGCCAGTTTGCTCTGCGCATGCGTAAGACGAGAATTTGAGATGATATATAGATAAGTACATCCAACGCTCTACCCGAGGAATATTTCGAGTATGACAAAATTTCTCTCTGAGTACTAATTTAGTGTAATATTTATAAACATTTAAAATAATTAAATATTTACATTCTATGACATATAATTACATGTGATCTTATTTATGAAAATCATTTATAATATCATATCATATGTTAGAAATTTGGTGATTCAACAATTTTGGTTGGACAAGAATTGAGATGAATACCAAAGTGGAGAGTCACAAAAAGTCTAGAACGTGTAGGACACATATGAAGAAGTCTAGGACGTGTGGGACACGAAGGAGGAAGAAAAACAGGACTTAAAGACGCGAAGGAAGTGAAAAAAATGCTAGATGAGCTGCCAGACATGAGCGCCGCGACGCCCAAGGCTGAGCGCTGCTGCACCCATTACAGAAGCCCAGTGCGTGAGAAGTCCGTTTTTCATCAGGATTTCAATTTTTGTGAAGTTTTGGACTTTCAAAACAAGTAGACTCTTACTCCAACAAGGAATAGGGTCAGTAGGCACGAAATAAACCCTATATAAACACTTGTAAACCCTTTATTTCAGGTCAAGCATTAAGAGAGACTCTAAGAGAGTGAAAGAACTCAGTAGACACTAAGTGTTTGTGTGCGCTAGGGTGGAACCGTCATTTGGGTGATCATTGTTCGTGGTAGAGTAAAGGCTCACTAAACATTAGGTCCTTTTGAGGGTTCTTCAAATTGGGTTTTCCTTGTAAAATCTCTAGAGAGTTAATAAGAGAGGCTAAGATCTTTGGATCCACCGTAGTCGTAGGTAATTGGCCGAACCACGTAAGATTGTGTTATGCTCTTTTATATTTTGCTTTAGATTCTTGCTATTTTGCTTGATTAACAGGTTATTCCGCTGCGTAAGGAGGTTAGGGTTTTAGGTTGAACTTGAGGTTCTTCGCTTCAACATAACCTCAATAGGGAGAATGGTGTTTCCCCCCTCAACATCATATTTTGTAGAACTTTCATTTGTAACATGACTAAAATGAGATTTAATGATTCTTATGATATTTTAAATTATTTACATCATTTATGTTAAGATTGATATTTATAGTTTAAAGGTTTATTATTATTATTGTTATTGTTATTATTATCATTTTTCTCATTTTATTTTGAAATTATTCCACTCACTGAGTCCGTAAAAACTCACTCCTCTTACTTTTTCCCATCTCATAAGATAATAAACATCTTCAACTCAGTGACTAGTTGAGGTGTGTCACGTGGTGGTAATTTTATGTCTTTTTGTGAGCCATATAATATAAATGGACTCTCTTTTTCCTTTTGAGCCTATAGAAATTTAGTGTATTTAACTTGTAGACTGTGAATGTGTATCATGTTATTTATTTTTAGGTATTGGATGCCAAGAGCTTATGAACCCTATCTCAGATACTTATTATATGTTAGCGTATGAGTTATAAATGTATAAATTATCATTTGATATTGATGTTGTGAGTTGCAGGTAAGATGTGAGAAGTTTGAAAGTATGGTTAATGGTATTTTGTTTATAAAAGTGCTATATTAAATTATAGATTTGAGAATGTTCATAAAATAAGAAAAATTTTGCTAAAATTTCGATAAAATTCTTAGTGTAGTGAGCGTTCATGAATATTTACAAAATAGGAGTTACGATCCGTCTTAAAATTTAAAAAAAAAATTGCAGGTAGGTCATTTCAAATTTGGAGTTAAAAAAAATAGTTAATTGACATGTCTATCTATTTATCTACCGGAGTTCTGTCAGCTGATGAGTTAATTATACTAATTCAACCGAACTTTCCAATATAATGCTGCAAAATCACATGCTTAAATAAATTGATATTTCCATATAGATGAGGGAAGTTTGTAAGAATTTTCCTATTAAGGCATGTGATTGTGAGCCATGAGACTACGTATCACCTAATATTTTAAAATGTGATATTGCCATTATTTATTATCTTAGATTATATTAATTGTGAACACAAACTTCCAGAAACATTATTTATCATCTTTTCATAGATTTATGTCCATAGAAAATTCATGCAAAATGGCGTCGTACAAAGTTAGGTTATTGATGAAAACATTAGGGGGAAATCATCCCTCCACACTTAGGTAATTTTTTCATTTAAAACATTGGTCTTCAACTTGTCTTACTTGTTTTTAATTTTCTTTTTCATTTTGTTATAGGTGGGTCTTACTTGTCTTCTTAAATTATATTTTTGCATTGTCTTCACTCCGCACACTACTTTAGAAAATTGCTCTTTGGGTGTGAAATCTTTGTTTCATTTGTTGTGTTGAATTATGTAGGTAAGTCTCTTTTTTTTTTAAAGTAAACTCAACAAAGCGAGAAATTTACTAATAAAATAATAATGAAAGAGTTACAAGAATGAAGGCTAAAAGCACCTTACTTGTAGGAAAATAAAAATAAAGAAAGATATCAATAAGAGGATGAGGGTATAATCCCACCTAAAAATTTAATAGAAATGGAATCTATAACTAATCATTCCTTTTACATACTTAAATAGCATAGAACTAACATCTATAGGAGGCCATAACTACCATGTAAAATTATCAAATTGTAGCCCAAGGTTCACTAATTTATTTGTCAGTCATGTTCTCTCTAAAAGTATGATTAAATCTATATTGCAAGTGATCAATATAATTCTTATAACATTGCCACTTATTACGATATTTTTAATGAGGACATAATATAGGCTTTGAAAGAAGATGGAAAACTTAAATAGAGTCAAACTCTTAAATTACCTTATGCCATCCATGGGCAATAACAATCTTCAAAGCTAAAATGACTCTTATTATTTCTACAAAGTAGACTTTCTCAATTTTTAAAGGACAAAAGAAGCTTTCTAAAAAGAACTCACCTCATTCCTGAAGACTCCATCACAAGTAGCCATACTTGGGTTATATTTTGAAAGACTATCTGTGTTGATCGTGATCTACCCATAAGAAGAAAATTTTCAAAAGAGAACAATAATTTTTTGAACACGTCTCAAATTAGTGGCAATACCCAGATGATCTAAGATAGAACTATCATCACTATAAACAAATCCAAGGTAGAATATAGCCAAGTAACGAATATGAGCAAGACAATCCCCCTTAATGCTAAAGGAATTAAAACTCCGATTATCGAATCTAAGGCAATTTTGACTTCTTTAAATCAAATATAACAAATAAGTAGCTGACAACCTTCACAAGTTTAAAAGTTAAGGGCTAGATGATTTAGATAAAATCACTTTTTATAATCTATAACAATTGAAATTGAATGAAGGTTTTGTTTAAACATATGGTCGAGCCATGACCAAAGCTCCATAACACGAGAGCAACAAACAAATATGTGATCTACTATTTTAGTATCTCACATGCCAAAGGTGTTAGCATTTGTACTTATGTGCTATCCTTGTTTGTATAAATATTTATTTTGTAATATTTATACAATAAATATTTTATTAAATCTCTAATAACCTTAATTCAATGGTACTAAAACTTGTAATACTGTAGACATTGTATGATTTGAAGGAGTTTAGATCTGGTTTAAAAGAGTTTAGACTAAGGCTAAGAATTAGCAATGCTGAGAGTTATAAATGCTAAGAGTTAGCACTTCAAGAGTTAGTAGGTTATAAGAGTTAGACCCTTATCTATAATGGGGCAAAGACCTAATAGTCTACTTGTAATAACATAGTTGCAAAGAGTTACAATAGTACTAAAAAATGTCATTATATAAGTATATTCTCAAACATAGTGTTCCTAATCTATGTTTATCAATGGGGGTCTATCGATGAATCACTATTATATAGATCAGTGTATATTTATATCTGTATTGTACAGATAATTATTCTTAACTAACTATAAGTTTAGTGGAAGCTCATATAGACATATAAGTATTTTGTTAGGATTGTATACTGAACAGACTCATGAGGACCTCAATAGATATCCTATGAATCCATCAAATGAAGGTCCTCTCCAGTTGAGAATTCATAGTCCTTCGACCTAAGCTTCATAGTGGGCTTGTGGGTGATCCACCATACTTTGGTTCTACATATGTCAGAGATCTTTCATAGTCTGACCACTACGTGTCACTAGGTTTGGTTCAATGCTCATGGAGTTCGCTGTGTTTAGATACGAGATCCACCAGTTCACATAGGTGGGTTATATATATAATTTTTCGAGATTGCATCTTACAAAGTCTTATAACCATAAGCAATGTACTTGAGAAAAGAGTTTCTCATAGAGTTGAACAATATAGCAAAAACGTTTGCATATATTGTTCATTAAGATACAAATCTGGAGATAAATTCACAAATGAATTTATTGAAATTTGATAGTGATAATCTATATCCCACCCATCCAGGATATAATGATGGAAGAATTATACAAATATGTAGTAACCTCAACATGTATGGTCTAATGTGTTGATTTGTAATATCTGTGATGTGTACATGGGGCATTGATCACGGACTTATAGAATAGTTCTATTTGACGAATCGGGAGTGGATTTAAGGTGTCACGCCCCAGACCCAAAAGATCTGACACACGACATCACTTACATTCATTCAATAATACTTAAGCATTTATTTTAATTTCTTTCAGAATTATAGCAATTGAATTATGACTGGGACAATTAGTAAACCGGAGATACGCAGAGTTTTCTCAGAGATTAACACTCTACTACGTCACCAGTAGCAACTTTGTTACCGGAAGCCCAGAATATATTTATTGCAAATTCTTACTTAAAATCAATCCATTACTACACTTGGTGAAACTTAAACTAAATCCAACCACACAATAAAATAATACATAGGTATTTATTCACTAGGGACAAATCAAATATCTTATCCCACGTGTCCCCAAATAAAACACTTAGCAACCTAACAACTTAGGGAACCCAAGGAACAGCAGAAGCCTTGCCAAATCCGCTAAGCACACATGTACCTTATTTACCTGAAATCACCATAAACTATAATGAGTATAAAACTCAGTAAGCATACTAGTTTTTCATATATCAAATACAAATACATATATGTACACAATGCATATGTATGATATGCTGTGATCAATCAAAATCATAATCTTATCAAATCACATATCATGTAAGCGCTTACACATTCTTTCAAAACACATAATAGGAATACCATTACTCGACTACTACTTAGTAGGACTTACATATCACATATCATATAATGAGCCAAATGTCACTCGTAGGTGACATACCGTATGAGAGGAATAGAACAAGTGAGGTCTTTAAATCACACATATATAACGCTTATGCCCGAAGGTAAAAGCCAAACCCTCACCCTGATCATCGGTGAGTCCTCTCACATGTACCAATACGCCACCACACGAATGTGATGACTCACACTTCCTTTAGGTACCAATAGGATCCTCCCTACATACGGAACACATAACATATACCAATCCCGAAGGAAAGGCCACACATAAAGGCTCCACAAATCACATAAAATGCCTACTAAGTTAACAGTGAGTTCAAGTACTCTCAAATCACAAAATATTTCTCATGGACATATTACACTTCAAAAGCTTTCTTTGTTAAACGCATCTTATTTTGGAAAGCTCACTTTCAAAAAAACACATGTATGTCCATGCTCAATGTCAATGCTCACATTCATAAATATATATTCACATTTCATATCAAAATATACTTTGACATATCATAAACATATTCTTAACCCCATTTACAAAATCATACAAAACAATTATTATGTTTATTGTGATTCTAGTAGTAAGTCTAGTATACTTACCTCTTAACACTTTCAGCTACAAGGCTTAAATCTCCTTAACCTATCAATGGAGATTAATCCTTTCATAAGCCTCACAATTCACACAAAATACTTTAAATAGCTTACAAAATTATACACAATGCATTTATCACATCAAATTGGTCTAAATATTTGGTTTCTCAAAATCTGTCATTCTGACCACTTACACTTAATAAAAATTTCTAATACATCAAATGATGTCCAATTACTCCGAAATCAGAATATATCATTCTTGACTCATATATACTTCTTATATATGAATATTATATCAAAATTCCTACACAATCCATTCCATACACACCATCGAATCCAAACTACAAACCTGACAGGATCAAGATACTTACTGAACAGTATTCAATCTCCCAATTTTATAAAATCATATACTAACTCAAAAATTATAAAAATATCACATAATTACTCTTGACACATATCTCAGTCCATGATAAATATTTGGCTTCCAAATAACTGCCAAAAGTATTTTAAAACTATTTTATTTCACAACTTTAAAAATCTGTTAATCAAATACTACAATGAGTTGATAAACTTTAGAAATTCATAACACTTCAACCACATTGATCCAAATTCTCAATTCCGAGTATATCATATTAGACATATAAAATTATCATATTCCACAAATTCATAATTTTTAAAGATCATTCAGCAGGTCAAAAATTATTTTCCACTGTATCATACTGTTTACACAGGAAATTTCCAGAATTCCAGGGTCATTTTGGTAAATTCACTACAAATTCAATTTTCGAGATTTTTAGTCGATTCAAAGTCTCAGATGATCCTAAACATGTCTAATTTCATATAATCAAAATTCAAAACCAGAATCGAATCACAACAATTTATAAAATTCTTAGATCAAGAGGTTATCCAGCAGAAATTTCATAATTCATCATGATTTATCAAACTATCTTATAGATCATCATCAATTCTCACAACATCAAACGAAATACACATCAAATCCTTAATTATACATATTTCCAGAAATCAAAACTTAAAGAAATTAACTTAATTAACACCAATAAATTGATAATTAGTTGTGATATACCTCTAAAGATCCAAAATTCCAATTTCTTCTTCTTTTTCTTCTTCTTCTTCTCTTTCTCTCTCCTTTATTTCTCTCTTCTCTCTCTAAAAATGGGTAGCTCGACAAAAATGAGAGAATTAGGGTTTTTAAAAGTGTATTTTTATACTAAGTGGTTAATTTTTGGTATTTACGAATTCACCCCCAAAACTTTCAAAGTATAACAATTTGGTCCCTAAAATAATTCCAAAGTCTTGCAAATAAACCCAATACTAATAGTATATCCTTAACCTATAAAAACACTACTAATAACAATATATAAATCAAGGATCACCCACATACAAATAAAATACGTATATTTATATATATAAATATACATATTCTTACCGGTTATGGATACTGGTTACTACATAAGGAGTCCCAATATAAAATATACTCATTGTGCACTTTGGTAGCGTACCGTATTAAATAGTTCAATACAGTAAAATCTAGTAATTTACTATGATTAAGCTAACTAAAATATATGATTAAATGGTGGGACTCACTTTAGGTTAATTTGGTAATCTAGTAAGAATATAAAAGTAATTTCACTTAATAATTATTTAATTGTTAAATAGTTAAAATAAAATTTTATTTATTTAATAGTTAAATAAATAATTCAGCTTAACTATGGTTAAAAGTTAACTATATGGTTAAGTTAATATTAACCTTACTTAATGGTTAAGTAAAGGTTAACTTAACTATGATTAACCTAACATGGTTAGATTAGTTAACTAGGGTTAAATTATTTAAATATTTATTTAACTTAAGAGTTAAGATAAACTAACCTAACTATGGTTAAATATTAACTATAGTTAGATTAAGTTAAATGTAAATTTAAATTAAGTGAAATAAAAATGAAATTAAGTTCATTTGTATATATGTATATCAAATGAAATAAAATTAGGTTAAGTTTTATTTTTGCTAAGTATTTTGGCCAACCATCAAAGAAAAAGAAAAAGAAAATTATTTTCTTATTATTGAATTCAATTGTTGAATTATAATTATGTTTTATTTTTCATTAGGCTTAAAATCAATTAAGCAAAAATAAGTGTTTGATTTATTGATTAAATGTTGATTAAAGGAAAAAAAAACTTAGGTTTAATTTGTCAAACAATTACTGAATTAACATACTACTATTCTAAATAATCAATCTCACTCTTTTTGTTTTTTGAAGGGGATTACAACATATATTCTTTTCCGCACCACCTCGGGGGGATGGGAAGTTCGAACCCAGGTGGGGATGTGAGACTTAGAGGAGCTCAGCCAACTAGGCTGAGCCCTCATGCTCATCAATCTCACCCTTGTTGATTATTAAGATTGACAAAGTTTGCATTTCAAGTGGACTTCAAGCAATGAAATCCAAAGGCCTCAAAGGTTTAATTCTCAATTTCATTATTAATTTGACTAATATGTATTAATTGTGTTCATTGTAAATTTTTATAATTTCGTTGTACACATATATGCATGAGATATGTATATTTTGTATGATGAACAAATATACCACATGCATGCACCCTAAATAAATCAACACTAAACAAAGGAGCATATTGAAACAACACAAATGCCACAGAACCACAATATTTCATCAACAGGAAGAAGGTTCTGAAGCATACACCATATGAATATAAAAAGTTTGGGTAAAAAAAACTATGCCAAAGAGATAATAAAGTTGAATCAGTAATTGTGAGACTTTTGATAAAATTATAACTGTCCTTTAAAAAACGAATTTCATCTCTAACATAAATTCAAATGAATTTATCAACCTTATCATTAACAAACAAAATGATATCATTAACTTGTTCTCTTAAATGTGAAAAAATGGAATAAAGAGAATTTAGAATCCTCTAGGCTTTCTTTAATCACATCTTTCACCATGTATTCTAAATTTAAACCAATAGAAAGAATGGGTTCTTTTAACCATTTATCACACCAAAAATTAATTGAAGTCTCATTACCAATGATCCATTTTGTCCTCTCATTAAAATAACAAAGAATAACTTTAAAGCCATTCCAAAGAAAAAAGTAGAGGTATCACTTACTTACAAAGTTATAATGCTTTCTTAAGAACTTTGAGAAAATAAAATTTGTTTAGTGGAAGTCCCAAAGTGCTTTAAAAAGACAAGTCTTATTAAATAAGTCCAGTATACGAAGACCAACCCTACTAGACTTCTTTGGCATACCAAGCATATTTCATGACATCAAGTTCATCTTACAAGAGCAATGATCATTTGAGATAATAAAATTTCAAGCTCAACCATTTAATCACTTGATAAGAGAACTAGGCCAAAGATATGCCTTAAAACTATAAAGAATGGTGCTTTGAAAAATTGTGCAAACAAGCTCAATTCTACCTGCTATTAAGAGAATTTTTCCTTTCCAGCCACTAATATGTGCACATGCCTTATCTGCCAGAACTTGTAAGTGTTGACTGCATAAACAGCCCCTGAAAATAGGAACATCCAAATAGATGAAAGGAATATTGCCCTTAGAGAACCTCAAAGGACTAGAAATATCCTCACAACAGTGGGCATCATATTTACCAATGAAGATTCGACATTTCTCTTTATTAATTACTTGACCAGATGCCAAGCTATAATGCTGAACAAAGTTCATAAGAGTGCGAACAGAGTTATTATCACCTCTATAGAAAATGAAAACATCCTCTACATATAAAATATAAGAATGAGTATGACACCTTCTTAGGACCAAAATGGTGGTCACCCTCTTAGAGTCCACCAAATTCTGAATACCATGAGAAAGAGCATCCTTAGTTAGATAAAAAAAGTAATAGAGACAAAGGATCTCCTTGGTGCACTCTTTTACCACATTAGAAAAAACCTTTTCAGAGTGCCATTAATCATATAGATAAGCAAGTTGAGAAAAGAATGATCGAAATCCACTGAATAAAATTTGTTTTTAAGACAAAATAATTAAGAACTTCAAGAAAGAAATCTCAATTGATAGTATCAAAGACTTTAGCTATATCCAGTTTTATGCAAATGTTACTACCAATAACTTTCTTATCTATAAAATTAACCCCCTCCAACACCATAGAGATGTTGTCATAAATATGTCTTCCATCTGATTTTGAGTGACTAGATTAGGCATTAGAACTGCCAATTATCAGCAATGATCTTGGTAATAATCTTGAACAAAATTTTTTCCAAAACTGTTGGCCTAAAGTGATTAACTAAAACAACATCATTCATCTTAGGAATTAGCACTATACAGGAAATTCTAGCTAAAAATTTGTTGAATGCCCAGAACTACATCTTTTATAATAATCTTTCAATAATGCTAAAATAACATGTAAGTAAAATCGTCTGGCCTTGGAGCACTAGAAGGGTCTAAAGAAAAAGTAGTCAATCTTACATCCTCCTTCGAAGGAATACTAGTCAAGACTTGATTATCTAAATCTGAAACAAGAGAGTGAATGTGATTACAAACCTGAGAAACTTTAGTAACATCAGCTGCAACTTCTGTATATAACTCTTTATAATACTCCACAATATGGTTAATTACTTCCTACCTATTATCGGTCTAAGCTATTTTAATCTTCCATAGCTATTTCTGTGTAGCGTGTAGAACCTTTAACTTTATTGCTACCTCTGCTTCAAGCAAATTCTCTGAGGCCCCCTTAAAACAATGTCACTTTGAACTGAAGCCAAATCTTCTCGAGCTTTCTTTATACTATTATAAACATTCCCAAAAACCTTACAATTCCATCTACATGGCTGGTGTTTTAGAACTCGCAATATTTTTGTAACCATAAACATTGGACATCCATGACAAGAAACTGAGTTTCATACTTTAGCTATTGTATCCTTAAAGCCTGAATGCAAAGTCTACATAGATTGGAACTTGAAAAGTCTAAGACTTGTTTTACCAGAAATTTCAAAAACAATTACCAATAGAGAGTGATCAAAGACTGTACGAAGGAGTATCGTACATGAAAAAAAACCCCAAATATCCTACCACGTCAGATTAAATAAAGTCCTATTCAAATTTTTTTTCAATATGATTACCGACAGTTGTTGTCCTTGTCCAAGTAAAAAATAAACCTGAAAAAGGAACTTTCATAAGCTGACAGCAATCAATAAAATCTCTAAAATCTAAACATGATAACGGTCCTAGAAAATTCCCTCCTTATTGTTCATGAACTCCCAGGATAGCATTAAAATCACCAATCACCAACTAAAGAGACTGACAATGAATCATATGTAAATTAGAATAAAGTTCTCGTCATTACATATACCGAGAAGCTGTATAAACAAAGGATAGGTGAAAAATATTAGAATCAATAGATGTTCTAACTATAAGATGTTGAGAACTAGTTGCAATAACTTCTATTTCTATAGCTAAATCATTTTTAAAAACTCACATCTTTAGGAGAGTATTTCTTGTTTGTCTAATCAAAATATATGTAAGGATAACCAACACGTACTAGAAATTAAATCAAAAGATGTCATAGGTTTACTAATAGCCACAAATAAAGGTTTGTGCAAAAAGCACAAGTTGGCCAATTCATTACGAGATTGGGAGTTAGCCACCCCCGAATGTTTCAATAGAGGATCTTCATCATTTCATAACAGAATTCCAATTCTACGAAGTGTATGTCACTTCAATGCCCTTTTTCTTTGCCCTCAATCTCTTTTTGTGAGACATTAGTATCTCAAAGCCATCTTCTGTCGGCTTCTTAGTTAAAATGTTAACCACTTTTTAAAGATTCTTATCAAGTATACTCACATTATCTTTATTTTTTGAAATAGTTACTCTGACCTCACAGTCATCACATTTCAATAGACTCTGATCTTTTATAATTTATGAAACCTTTGGAGCATCTTGCAGATTATCATCCTCCTTTGCATCCTTGCTTCTAGTATGCATATCTTGTATAGGAGTATTGTGAAACACCATCACTGTCCTTATTTATTATCTTCATTTCATTCTTTCAATTTAAGTTCCTATTGTAGTTAAGTTGTCTTTGTCTTCATTATCAATCCAGTAGTGTCTACATCAATCAAGCTATCTCCATTAGCTGCATAATCATACGCTATAATTGGTGATGGACATTGATTCAATAAATAAGAAGAAACCCTAACTTGTTTTGTATCCTTGACAATTGATTCATCCTTATTCTCTTTACTTTTTTTGTTAAACCCATTTTTTCCACACCTTGAACAACTGTACGACCAGGAGAAGGAATTTAGTATTGATATATTATAGATGTCATACCCAAGTTTACCACAACCAGAACATTTGGGTGGTAAATTTTTATAGTAAATCTCTACTTGAAAATCAAATCTTTCTCTCTCAATTATTAAGAATTGTGGCCAAGGTCCAAAAACATCAACGTCAACCAAAATTCTAACGTAGAATCCATAAATTTCTTCTCTAGTAGCTCTATTTAGTTGCAACTGCAAACCAACATCCCTTGCAATACCCATTATAATCTTTGGGCTCAAATACTCCTAACTTAGACCATAGATTCAAATTTATATCTGAGAGTTTTATGGATTTTAATAGTAAATGGATCAAAATCTTACTGTTACTGGTAGAGACAAAAAAGATTATGAATTTAACATACAAGTATCACCACCCCAAATACGTTACATATCAGCAATATATTCAAAATGAAGTACATAAAATCTTTTTAGAAGTGAAAAAAAATTCCATTTATGCGTTGAATTTCGTAATTTTTTGGGGCCTTGATTTTAAATCATCTGCCTTAATAGGCTGTGAACCTTCTTTAAAACCAATCATCTACAAGATTAGCTTTGCTTCGACTAAAAGGATTCTTATATTATTCTTCATCAATTTTAATAAACATTTTATCACCTTTAATACAATGTGGTGGAAGTTATGAGGGAAACATGATAATATCTGGAGCATTAGATAAAATTAAAACATATGACCTTTTTGCAAGAACCGCAACCTTCTCATTATTTATTTTTGGTTGTTTCTCCTTGTAAGTAATCACACTTATCATTTCCTCCAAAAAGTTGACCATAGCAGCCATCATTAGAGTAGAGAGCTAATGAAGAGAGCCAAACTTTTTTCAAAATTTTAGTGTTGCATAATGAAAGTACTGTAACATACGACACTGTAGCATATAAGTACTATAGCTCTTGGATACTATAAAAATGGCTAGATCAATAATACAAGATCTATCACTTAATAAATACAAATTATAAAAAGAGGCAAAGTTAGAAGAAAACTTCACCAATTATAGAGATGAACAAATTAAGCCAGCCAATCATAAAGAAAGTTGGGTGCCATACATAACGATTGAAAATTAGTGTCCAATCGGAAAAAAAAAAATTTGTAATTAGAGAAAAAATGATAATTACTGTAGCAAATTCATTTTGGGTACTTATCTTTATTGAGAGAATTTTCGTTACTGTAGCAAAACACCTAGGTAAGTCTTATATTTGTTTTCATTTGCTTTGTTTGATTCTTTCAAGTAGTTTTTACTGATTTAAAACTCACATGCAAGCGAAAAGGGGTTAATTTATTTATTGTTTCATGCATGCAAGCAAGTAAAAAGTGAAAGATGTGAACACCATTAGCTGCTGGGGTTGTCTCCTTACAGGCAGACCAAGATTCGAGTTGTTAGGTATATAATACTTTATGGGCTTCTTTTGATTTGCATTATATTTGTTGTCCATTTGTTGGGTTGTTGGTTAAAAATTGATTTCGGTGGTTTATAGGGTTAATAAAGTATTTTTTGTGGATGTCAGAATTTTTTGTTGTTATGCTACTTTGTAAGTGCCAATTTGTCATATTTTTTTGTTTTTGGTGGTGTTATATTTTATGGAGATGTGAATATGGACATATATAATATATTTATTTGGTACATGTTAAAAGTTTGTCTGCACATTGGTGATGTTAATATGTTTACACATTATCATATAATTCATTCTATATTTATTTTATGTTATAACTCATTCTATAATTTTTTATTATTATTATTGTTGGCTTAGAAGTTCTGGATGATTTTGATGATTTTAAAAAATAAAGAAAAATAATGATTCTTGACTGAAATAAAAATGTTTTAAAATTTTCAAATAATAAGGACAAGATTATTAAAGGAAGACATTTCAACAAAACCGAAGGGCTTTTTATCCAGTATACAAGCATTGTATGAGATTCAAAACCGAAGGGCATTTTATAAATTATACAAGCATTGTATGAGATTGAATTAATGCACAAGCTTGATGTCAAATAAAATATATTTAGTCAATTTTTCAAAAAAATTTATGAAACTCTATTTGAAGTTTTCAACAATAAGTTATTGTCAACTAATTCAAGGATGTGCAACATGAAGAGTGCATAGTAGTTACTGTTTTTGGTTCATGTAATTTAGCATCTTCAAGCCAATTCTCCAACCTGTTTCATCGCAATTTGAGTTAATAACTGGCCTGCTCAAAGCGATTTGGTAGTTCACAAAGCATCAAACTAGTTTAGATTTAAAAAGTTATATTTAGTTATTTAAGTGTTTATGGGATACACTTTAAAAGTTGAATGATTTACTCACTTATTATAAGAATTTAATCAATACCTCAAAAACTAATTATTATAAGAGTTTTTCAACATTTTGAAAGTTAAGTGTATTCAATTCTTAACATAGAGTTTGAGGCAAGACTAGTGAAATCCATAAACCGATTGCTTTGAGATGTGGATAGGCCATGCAAAATGTCCGATATTTGTTGTCTCTTAACTTGCTCTTTATATTTATTGCATTTTAAATCACAAATTCACCACCCGCCATCCTCTTAAGCTGCTTAAATTAGAATTAAAAGTTATATTACTAACAAAGACTTATATCATTTAACAAAAAAACGTGGAATAAGTAATGAAAACATTAAAGAACTCTACTATAGAGTGGCCTAATATTAAAATGAATATTGCAGTTTGTAAACAAATTCATTTACAAATTCATTTCTTGATGCATTGTTTAGGAAATATGTTAAAGTTAGTATTATATTAAGGGTTTTTTATTTAGTTATTATCAAATTATGATATTTTTTATAACATTAGAAAAATTGAAGTTTTGATACCACTTGTTAAAAGAATTGAAGCTCTAATACTATATTAATTAATAACTAACTCTAAAAATTTAAAGTGATAGGTAAAACTCCAATATTAATATTAAAGACAAGTCTTAACAAAATTAAAAAGTGTTATAGTTGTCAATTTAGATATGATTAATATGAGACTAAATTCAAGCCTTAATTAAAGAAGGTTTATAGTTGCTAATTTAGATACGATTAATATGAGACTAAATTCAAGTAATTGACATGCTAATCACAATTGGTTAAAACTCCATTTGGATTCAGGATTAAGAGCTTAAGTTAAACTTTTCTTGATACATTATAGCATCATGTAATAAGAGGAAAATTAGACAAACAATATAAGTTAGGTAGTTTTTTGCTTGTAAGTTAGGTAGTCTTTTTTCTTATAAGCTTTTATTAGTGAATTAATAAAGCAATGTAATGCATGTGAGAAACATATACTGGCAAGACTTTTCTAGGAAGTCGAAAGCTTTTCATGTTTGGTTGATCTGTTCATTTTTATTATCATTTTCTTTTTCTATTGACACAACAAGGTGGTTTCCAATCTCAAGAGAGAGAAATGATGCATTTTGGTCTTGATTCTTAATCTCACTAAGAGGAAGATATATAAATAAAGGAGAAAAAAAAAGTCTTCCTTTTTGTTCTTAATAATTATTTGTGGAACTAAATTTTTTTTAAAAGAAAGTAGTATGTTTTGTAAAGAAGTAGAGGCCCAATATAATGGTTAGTTTCTAATTATTAGTCATACATCTTGTGCCATTTGCCCATAAAATAACTAGTTTATTAGTGTCTCGATCTCTTATAGTTTTTATGTTCATAAATATAACTATGTAAAGTTACTGCTTTTATTTTCTAAATTTGTGTATATGTAGTTAATCTTGTTATATTTTAAAGAACATCTTCATATACTTGAGCAATTTTGCTAATAATTGATTATTACTCATCACTTTTGATGATAATCATTATTCGCAAGGCTAATTATTATAATACCAAAGTTGAGAAGAGACAGGCCAACTTTTGAGGTATGCTTTGATTACTAACTTAGACAGGTCTATTCTCAAAGAAGAAACTAATTAAATCAAAATTTAGGCATAGACTTGTTGTCCTAACGGCCTCTTTGTCTTGGCGGGACTTATAACTGTATTACCCTAATCAAGGCCTTACTAGAATAAAATATGATACAGGCCTTTTATAAGGATTAAAGACCCCCTCCTTTGTTGGATCTTAGTTATACCATTCTTTTTCATGTTAGAGCTACTAGGAGAATTGTAAGAGAGAAGGTTTAGAGAACTTGTCACATAAATATTGATATATTATATATTAATATAACTAAATATCATCAACTTTTTTATTTTTACAATACAATTGCAAAAAGAACTTGTCACGTGAATATTAATAAATAGTAAAATATTCGAATTCACATGCCATGAACATAATACCATCCGAATATATATTTTCATTAGTCCTATTTCAGGTGCAAAGCTTCTTCAATAAAGACCTCTTTCTTTCTCCCCCATTTTGTTGATTGAAAGAGGATAAGCGTTATCCATTGAGTAAAGGGAGGGTTTGCTACAGTGATTCGGGCAGTTGATGTCCCCTTCGAGAGTTGCGGGTCCTTACCGCTGCATGAATGGTAGCTCACGCTCAAAACTCCTCCGACACGAGTCCTAGTCGTTACGGTGCGGTCCCTTTCCCAGCTTTGTTTACGCTATTTGCACTTCTGATTGGTTCCATCCATCCCCGACCCTAATGAATCGAGTATGAAGGGGTCTACCAGTTAAGCGGTTTGGGTTCTCAGTCTGTTCCCATTCGCCCGCCCCCCTCATAGTCCATTAGTGGGTAGGGTGGTAAACTTAGAGGGCATCTGCCTCCTCTTCAGATGTGTCCTCGACAACCTGGCAGTGTTCAGTCTCCGCTTTTGGGGGCGAGAATGAGCCCTACTGAGGACGGTTGGGTTGGAAAGAGAATAGAATACGAAGATCAAGCAGAGGTAGTATATGGATTGTTCACATGTGTCCTAAAAGGTGCCCCATCTAGTTGTTATTGAAGGAATTAAAGCAAGTATAACCTTAATCAGTCCCGAGAATACTTTCTATAGTTGTTTACCAGGGAAGGGTAAAAAGATTAAAAACTAGCTAAAGACCAGCTACGTATCAAGGGCTCGGGCCTCAACGCATCCTTTATGAGTTGACTAAGTCTCTCTAAGTAAAACAAGCTTTATAGAGGCGATTCCCATCTAACTTGGTCTACTATCGATGATTTAACTGCGGCAAGTTTGAAAGCATAATTTGTGAAGCTTGTTCGGCAAGTTTGAAAGCATGATTTGTGAAGCTTGAACAAGCGCCTCTCTAGGGTATCTATAGAAAGCAGATTCTCCTCGCAAGGTGGTAAAAATAAAATTAGCATGATAAGAACAAATGGTAGGAATGACCAAGAATTCATCCTAAAGTATGTGTCATAGGTTGACCCCGCGAGTAGATCTAGCAGGGTATAGTCCCTCGCCTCTATGCCCGTTTTCTTCATGGGATCACCCGATTTGTTTTGTTATACCTCCTAAACTCTCAGTTCTAGTTTGGAGGATCTTTCACAACAAACTTCCTATGGATGATCAATTGCAAAGGCGCGAAATTCCTCTTGTCTTAGCCTGCCAAACCTGTAAGAATTTATCATGTGGTGAGACTATTGCCCATCTTTTCAGTGAGTGTTCTTTCGCTCAAGCTTTATGGCAATGGATGGACGATATTTTTAATACCCGTCTTCCAGAAGGTGGTTCTTGGTCAGATTTTTAGATTGATATCTCGAGCTTCCCTTCACAACTATAAAATATATGGATTACTTCTTGTTTATTCTATTTTCATCATTCACCCAAGTCTTTCATAGCAAAATGCTTGACAACTTAGACACAAACATTTTGGGCTTTGCTCTAACCGAAGAGCACTTCACGTTCCGGGTTCTTTACGCCTTAGCGAATTGATGCCTCTGCTAAGCAGCGTGTGGAATGGCCGAGAGCGAATGATAGAATAAAGATCATTGGTTTAGGCCTTGGTATTCGATTGCACGAAGAACTCTTTGGCAGCTCTTACCTACGTTTTGATCCTTTTTCTTGCAGCTAATAAATGCAGCCATCTTATCCAAACTTATGCTTGAAGGAGGTAACTTAAAATTCTCTTTTATATTCTGTCGAGAACCCTACCTGAAAGAATGGAACTTTGCAGGTCCCGCTGAAACCAAAGAAGCCACCGTTGGAATAGAATCTTCGATCGTTCGTTTGAGTCCTTCGCTTCTATCATCCGACATATAAATCCTACAACTATCTTTTTGAAGTAAATAATTCACAGTGCTTATTCTATAGATACTGGAAAAGAATCGCTAGTGATGGTTATTTATTAGATGTTTCGTTGACATAAGTCTGGTGGAGTCTTCTCTCGGGTGGAAATCAAATCCTTGAAATTGTAAGGGCAAGAAGGGTTCTAATCACAATCCTTTCTCTCTCAAAGGAACGGTTCTCGGGCTAAGTCCAATTCTAAACAAACCCCACGGAGCGGTAATTACTTTATAAAAGCAAAGCGCTAAATAAAGGGAAAGCAAGTACCAATCCCCTTCTTGGGAAGAGAAGAATTTACAATTGGAGTCAAAAAAATGGAATGAAGCTTTGTGCTTTCGTTCGCCGCTTCCCTTCTCAGTGCGAGACATTCTTATCTCGTCTGATGCGGGTGCAAATCAAGATCAAGAACAACGTTCGGTCGGTTCAACGATTCTACGCTACGACCTTCTTCGACATCGTACTGATTGAAAAAGTGCAGTAAGGATTATTCTCACAACTCATTTAATATTTTTGACATGCTACCCGCGCATACGCTCATAAAAATAATCTTAACTTCTTTTTTTAAAAGATTGCAAACATTTTATGGTTTAGAAACAATCTTAACTAAACAAGGACGTATCTAAAATAAACTTCTTTTTTTCTTCACTAACTTAGTAGAAAGATGTTTTTTTTATAACTTGATACGTGATAATTAAAAATGGAAAAGCAAATTCACCCTCAACCACTCTCAGTTGATATTGTTTTAAAGTTCTTTTTGAGTATAGTTCAAAATGATGTCTTTTTGTTGGAAATAAAATGGAAAAACGACCATTTTTCCTTTAGTATTTCAACTAATATCCACTTATTTTTTTATAATTTCAAAAAGTATCAAAACTCTCTTACCGTTATTATTATTTACTATTCTGTTAATATCTATTGTTTTTATTAAATTGACTATTTTATTCTTGATAATATATAATTTAACAGTTGTACGCCTACCATTATACTATTTCGTTATCATTATTCTGTTAATATTTACTGTTTTTGTTAATTTAACTATTTTATTCTTGATAATAGTTCTCACTATTCATTTAATATTTACTATTTTTGTTGAATTAACTATTTTATTTTTTATAATAAATAATTAGATATTCTATTAATATTTATTATTTTTGTTGAATTAACTATTTTATTTTTTATAATATATGATTTGACAGCTTTTTCTCTAAATATATTCGAATAAAAAATAGAGCTTGAAGGAAATTGAACCTTTGACCTCAAAGATAAAACCATTCATTTTTACCACTAGGCCAAATTGAAGTTTACATAACACAATATGAATACATATATATATATATATATGTATACCCTAGAAATTAATTAAATGAATTATTAATTTCAAATTAAAAAAATTTCGGTACTCAAAAATTATAAATAATAATAAGGGTAAAATATTTTAATAAAAATAAATTTAATTAAGTATCCACAAGTTTACAACAAAAGACTTAAAGATTAAGTTTTAAGAACTTATTATGAAAATAAATTATTTTATAATTTATTAAAATTAATTTAAAATAAGAAACAAATACCAAAAATATAATACATACTTAAAATAAAGTTATTTTCTAGCTCATATATGAATTTTTATTATTTAATATTAAATAATAAAATAAATTTTCATGAAGAATTTGAAATTTAAATTATAATGGGTTTTAAAAAAAAAACTCATTTGAAATTTAAATTATAATTTATGAGAATTAAAAATAAATAAATAATTTGTAAAAGAAAATATTGAGAGTTATATTCAACTTATAAAAAAAATAATTTTTATAAATTTTTAAATTAAAAGAATTTACTACAAATAATGTCAAATTCTTCTATGCTATCAAATGAACTATTAAGAAAGAAAAAAATTATGTCATATTAGAAAAACTATTTTTAAATGATAATTTATGGCTACATATGAAAAATAAGTTTTGAGTTTTGTTGGAAAATTATTTTTTATAATTAACATAATTATCGATATTTTTTATTTCTTTTCAATTAATTGAAGAATAATTAGAAAATGAGAAGATGTTTGTAATGGATTTTAAAAAAAAACTCATTTTTTGTAAGCTTATTTTAATTAAACAATATTTAAAATATTTTATAGTTATTATTATATATGATTTTTGAGTACTAAAATTTATTTAATTTAGAATTAACAATCTATTTAATTAATTAACATGTTATGTAAACTTCAATTTGGACTAACAGCAAAAATAGGTTGTTTTATCTTTAAGGTCAAATGCTTAATTTTCTTCAAGCTCTCCTTTTTTTTTTTGTTGCTCTAATATATTTAGGAGCAAAATTATTAAACTATATATTATTAAAGATAAAATAGTTAATTCAACAAATACAGTAAATATTTACAGAATAGTGATAACAGAATAATAAATAGTAATAACAGTAAAAAAATTTGGTACTTTTTAAAATTACAGGGTGTAAGTGAACATTAGCTGAAAGGTTATGAGGGAAGGGTCATTTTCACAAATAAAATGTAATAAAAAAATTATAGAAGAAAGAACAAAAAATAGCAAGAAAAAAATAATGTTTTTTCGTTCAAAAATGATTTTTAAATTTGACATGTATTTATACTTTTGCCCTTATTTATTTAACAAAAACGTAACTTCAATTACTTTTAAGGGGGCTATATATTATTTTTCAAAAAAAACACTTAAGGGGATGTATAACATATGTCAAAGTGTCTGGATTAATGTCAAAGGCCACTAAACTTTAAGGTGGTATTTCAAATTAATTTTCTCTTATTATTAATATCTAATCGGTATGGCATGACTTACCAAAACGGAAATAGTAATCATGAAACTAAACCCAAAAAAAAAAGTTTTATATTTTTACAATTTGGCATCGTTTTTTTAAAGAAAATCTTCAATATATTAGAGAAAATACAAGTAGTCAATAGTTTGTATTTATTATAACTACTAATAGGATTTACATCATTTATATAAAAATATACATTGTGCACCAAAAATTTTCAATAGCATGTATTTTATCTCGACGAGTTCCATACTTATATTTATTTCATAAAAAGAGATTAATTCAAGTTTATAATGCATGAATAAATGATTAGTTAAGAAAAGATTAAAAGGTTTATACTGAAAATTATTTAAGATGGGTCCTATCACACGAGGCACCTTGTGAGTATGAAATGGGTCAAATTTGAAGGCTGTTTGTATAGAATTAATGAATTTTATTTGTTAATTTTTCACGAAGAAAGGTAGTTATGGATTTGTTTTAGATCTTTTTCGCTCACTATGGGTTCATATATGCTGAAATAGTTGTGAAGTAATTTTCTTCATGTTGTTGCTAGTTTGCATAAGAATTTGTGGCTGCTCTCATCAGGTTTTGAATTTTTTTTTTTCTCTTCATTAATTTAGTAGAAACAAGTCTTTGCCTAACTTAAAGCATGATAAATAGAAGTAGAAAGCAAACCCGCCCGATAAACAAATAAGTGAGAAGGATAACGGAGAGCTATGTTCAAGGGCACATGATGACTATAATTATTCTGGCACAATCAACACGCTAAATATGCAATGCAACAAAAAGTATTGATCGTTATTCAATAGCCCGAGCAACTATTGAGAGAAATGTTATTTTACAAACACACGACCCATAATCGACCCATGAAGATGCCAAATGCTAACGCATACATATTCCAACTTAATCATTTGTAGAGCTCTGGATTAGATAATCTTGGTGTTGGAACAGCAACCAAAGGCTTCATTTTCTTTATAACAATCCCAAATCTTTCTGAAAGATCCAGGTCAGCGCCATATGGTAATTCCCATTCAAAGGAGTGCAACAATGAAGCCAATACAAACAGCACCATCCTCTCTGCTAAGGGAATTCCTGCGCAACCTCTCCTCCCAGAACCAAATGGCATATACTGAAAATTGGTACCCATGTAATCAAATTTGCCAGGATCA